>OZ005654.1:103676065-104876065 GCA_963930645.1 Salticus scenicus | reverse complement strand
AAAATATCATTAGATATTTTGCCGAGAATGGCGACAGCGCCGTCTATATTCTTTTAAATGATAGGGAAGATGGCTCAATATCGATAGGCTATTTAATATATTCGTAAGAGTTTGAATTTAGCGCTACAAGTTTAAATATTATTTCTTCCTTTCTTTTCATTTTTTTCTTTTAATTTATTCCCTTGTTTATTTATTTATTTTTACGCAATAATAACATTATATACTTTAAAAGAAAAAAAAAAAAGGTAGCATTTTCCTGTTCTAAGCATTAGTTAATGAACAATATGGCATTTTTAGCAGTCATAGCTACGTTTAAAAATAAAACTGCAATTGAATATCAACCCTTCAAAATCATTTAGAATTTCTGTAATCGCTTTTAAGAGTATTATGGCTGACACAAAGAATTCCCCCCCCCCTCCTTGTTTTCCCGTTTAACCCATATCCTACCAAGCATTGAAAAAATGTTTTTCAATGTCTATGTATACACACAAAATCAAAAAACTTACCAACTTTTCATTAGTTTAATCGGTACAGGCTGTCCTAAAAGTAGGACAATAATTTAGGACATTTGGAAATATAAGGAAAACAGACCATCTATATATATAATAATAACAGGAGACTTGGCGTTGGAATATTAAAACCCGAATAAACTACTACGTCAGAAACGCCAAAGAAAAATGTTGGAAATGCATACAGCTGTTTCGGTAGCCTATAGCGTACCGTCTTCAGTGCAAAAAGGATTCTGAATCAGGAGAAGTGCTCGTGTATGCATTTCCAATATTTTTCTATATATATATATATATACTTATATAATTGTTTTACCAGTACAAAGTGTAGAATATTACTTCAATAAATTTGTATATCCATTATTCTTGAATGTAAAACCTTCTAAGTAATAATATGTTGAAAATGTAATGAATAAATCTTTAAAAATCGTCATTTTAAAAATTAAAAAACATATATTAAACGTTAATTTAAACTACGATAAAGACACATATGTATTTATTGGACTTTTAAATAATATATCGTCTTTAATTTGAATTAAAATATTCAAAAGAATTTATATAAACATCACTTATGCATGGTGTCCTATTTTAGGACGAGGGTGAAATATGGGTTAAACAGTTTCACACACTTTTATAAAAAATTATTAGTATTTAAGTTTACATTAAAAAAAAAAAAAAAAAAAAAAAAAATTCTGTGAGATATTTTAGTGCATGAATAAGAAATACTTGCCTATTTCTTGTATTTACAAATAAAAAGGATTTTTATTTTTATTTATTTATTTATTTTTTTTTTTTTTCAAGCATGTCAAAAAGTAATGGATTCAGGTTTCATAATGGCCTGGCCTTAGTATATATATATATATACATATAATTTCTAAAAAAGGAATTCTGAGTATAAATAATAACCAAATTAACCTAATAAAAATTTCCAATATTTTATTCAGTGTCTATTTGTGGACTAATTTAAACATTTCGGTTATAATGTGAGAATTGAAGGTGTTTGTCTGCCCTTGGGACCTAGGTTCGAGGGGCGTACACTCAATAGCAGTTTTCCTGTGAGTTTTGGAGAAAAAACACAGAAAATTCCGTACGGATGTGCGAATGGACATGACCTGGTTTTGAACTAGCTTTCTAAGAGTCGGGTCGACTTGAGAACATCATTCAAAAAAAAATTTACAATTGAAAGCATAAATTTGTAGACATAATTATAGCTCTTTAACTGATTTTAGACACGTGTCGGAGCTCCGTTTTCCTATACGCGGATACCCACCTGCAAAAAAAAAAAAAAAAAAAAAAATCCGTGTAAGCATGACAAAAAAATATCCGTATACGTTTTCTTTTCTTCAACAAATCGAAAACTGATCATCTATAGCAATTGTATGAAAATTTTAAAGTACTGTATTAAAATTTTTATTTACTATTATTAATATATGTATATATATATATATACACATATAAGAAATACAAAAAAACCTTGCTTTTACGTTTTGAGAATTTAAATTATTTCTTAATTTACATTTTTTTTTTTTATAAGATATCTTTATTTTCAATGAATTTTAATCCTCGCTTTTATGTTAATGAAATTTTGAATTTTCTTCCATTTACATTTGTATATGCAGAAAATATACAGGGAATACTTGTTGTAATTTAATTAAAAAAAGTAATGTAAAATAAACACATAAAGGAAACGAATGCCATCGAGGCAGATTATATTCTTTATCGCCTTCTCTAGAACAAATAAATAATGCACCAAGCAAAACTGTCACCGGAGGAAGTTAAGTTGCTGATTATGGGAATTTAAAGTGATCAATGACCCTTAAATAGCAGATGTTTAACTGTGAATCACATACATGCTACACAAATTATTATAGTAAATTTAAACATCCACATTGGAAAAAAGCAATAAAGAATAATACATCATTTTTCCCCAGACTATAAGTATTAAGCAATAAATTACGAACATTTAAATTGAAGAGCATTTTTTACTTTCTTCTATATTCAATAAAAGAATTGGATTCATAAAAATTTTCGACTTCGAGTTTTCGACGGATTTACACGTTTTGAGAGGTCTAGAACACGATTTTATCATTTATAGAAAATGTCTGTCTGCCTGTGTGTGTGTGACAAAAATTTTGTGGCGACTGTATCTCCGGAACTACTGTTCAGAATTATATATGAATTTATATGTAGAGGCACCTTGACCTAAATTAGTGCCCATCAATTTTTGTCAACCGATCAACAGGTGGCGCTGCTATCAGCAATTTTCGAGATTTAGGAGGAGGCTATATCTCAGGTTCTATTGAGTATAATCAAACAAAGCTTGAAATGTGAAAAGGCTATTACGAGACATTATGATGATCCAATTTGAATTCTTATCGGGTTATAAAAACGTACTTTTTAAGATGCCATTTATAGGCAATAAAAATGCATACTTTGGATATTTAGTGTTAGTTGTCTCTTAAGATGCAAATCGTTTGCATTCATCCTGCTAGATAATAATAATAAAAAAAAAAAAAAAAAAAAATTATTTGCACTTAGTAAAATATAGGAAAGTATAAAAGAAAGTCTTGTGGTGGCCACAACATACTACTTTACTCTTGAAGTTAACAATTTACATAAATCGTTAAAAATTATCATTGATCTATTTTTCAGATTTTTTTATTTTTAAACTAAACAATTAGTGATTACATTTCAAATTATTTTTTAAATAATTTACCAACTGTATGACAGTGAAAATTTACCTTATTTTATAATTTAAAAAAGTTTTGTATGATTTTTAGATGAATAAGTAATTTTTATTTAATTTTCGGGTTTCGGGTCGGGTTCGGGTCTAAAGACAGCGGGTTTGGGTCGTAAAAGTTTCTCTACTGTGGGTTCGGGTCGGGTTTCGGGTTCATATAAAATTCATCTGTCGGGTTCGGGTCGGGTGTGCAGGACTCTAGGTTAGACCTTAAAATTTCATAGCAATGAGTGAAAAGACAAAGTATAAAAAGAAAGCAACCTGATAGCTACGAAGAAACCGAAACTAATTACAAAACGCTTATTCTACGCTTACGTCATCAATAATCGATTGTAAAATCATTCGATTATTAAAATCATTCGAAAGCAAATCACTCGATTATCAAAATCATTCGATTATTCCCATCTCTACCGCCTACACTCAGTGATGCCAGATGGTCGAAAATTATTTCCCCAAACAGGTCTTCAAATTTTCCCAAATCAGGGTGTTTTTTTTTTCGAAAAAATCCCCAGCTTGATTTCTACTAAAGAGGAAAAATAAAAATTTCTTCAAAAAAAAAAAAAAAAATCAAGCAGATTTTTCTATGATTTAAGCTCAGATTGTTCCCCAAATGAAGGCAATTTTTGAAAAAAATCCCCAAATAACAATAAAGCTATTGAAAGTCTCTTGTCGTAGGTATAAATCATTATGTTGCCAACATTGACAGAAAGTTGAAGAACTCCCCAAAATAGTCCCCACAAACATTTGGTCCCCAAAATTGTCCCCAGAAGCCTCGAAAATCCCCAATCTGGCATCACTGCCTACACTGTATAAAAAAAAAAAAAAAAAAAAGAAAAAAGAAAAGAAAAACAGTATTTTACAACAAAAGGTGCTGGCACCGCGGCTGCCAACACAGTTGCTGTAAAATTTACAAGCTGCTGCTTTTACGGTGCTGTAAAATTTACTGCACTTTGCTGTGAATTTTTCAAGATGATGTTTTTAGTAGTGCTGTAAAATTAACTGCACTTTGCTGTGAATTTCACAAGATGCTGTTTTAAAGTGTTGTAAAATTAACTACACTTTGTTGTAAATTTTACAACACTTTTTAAAACAGCATCTTGTAAAATTCACAGCAAAATGCAGTTAATTTTACAGCACTACTAAAAACAGCATCTTGTAAAATTCACAGCAAAGTGCAGTAAATTTTACAGCACCATAAAAAACAGCAGTTTGTAAATTTTACAGCAACTGTGCTGGCAGCCGCGGTGCCAGCACCTTTTGTTGTAAAATACTGAAATTTTTTTTTACAGTGAACTTAGCTGCCTAACCTGTCCTAAACATGTTCTATTGAGCTCATATCTAGAGCACATATAATTTTCTAGTTATCTGTGATCGATACAATATGCCAAACAAATATGATTCTTTATATGATTCTACCGTCGCAATAGAAATCGTCCATCAACCAAACATGATATTGCCAGCAATTGCGGTCCATTAAAATAAAATTAAATTATATCGCTTCAGTGCAAGGATTTAATCCCCATACTGCTGAGCTGTCAGGGATCCATTTCTATAGATGCAAAGATCAGTAAAACCATCAACTGAGATTCCACCCTAGACCCTTCATTCCTTCCAAATCAGGCACTTCCTAGAAATGAAGATTGTTTCGAGTCCCACACCATGCACCCTTCAGACGAAAATGTGATTATTATAAAGAACAATTGTAAAAGTAGACTCGTTGTAGATGAAAACACTGCTCGAGTTCGATTCATGTCCTTTACAATGGAAATGCTGGCTTGTCCAGACTCTGTAGGCAGCACCATGATTTTCTGTTAACAGCAAAAATATATAGGTCTATGAGCTTATAGACCTTCAGCGTGGAGTTAGTTTCGGACGGTTTGAATCAAATTTGTTGTTCCAGTAGTCGAGTGAAGATTATGTTGGAGACGTCAGACGTGGCCTTCATCAGTTTTTTTTTCTTATCCTCGATAGTAAGTAACAGTTCTTAGATCTGGTGTTATTTTTCTTCTGTGACTTTGGCCTGGTCTTCCTGGTCTTCATTTGCTGTCTCCAAAAATTATTCTAAATGATGTAAATCACATATTTTTGTAATCTTATGGATACCGCAACTACAGCTAGCGTTTACTCTCATTCATCTAAGCAAACAACGCCTTCAGATTTCTGAATCGGATAAAAGGTTTTGTTAAGACATCGTCCTCACGGCGGCTGATGTTTTGTGTTGTCCAGTGAGGTTTTGTCACAGATTTGACTCCATTTTCAATCAATCTATTCACACTAGGTATAATATAATGCAGCAGGGTTCTTATATCAGAGCGGTTATAAGGCCACCTATGAGTAAACAGATAAGTTAAAGTTCCTATTTCCAAAGTAGCAAGGTATACGGGGAAAAGTCAATTAATACGTTGACGCCATGTCAGCCATCGGCGTATGACCCATACCAGTATTTACAAAAACAAATCTTCATATTTAATCTATAATTTATAAAGAAGAAATTTTTTCTTCATAAATAGTGGATAGAATTCTGCACTAAATTATCATCCCCGATATATGACTGTTCTGAACATTTTCATGCTTTATTTATGCTTCTACGCAGTTTGGATAAAACGTTATGGGCAAAATTATGCCAATTGTGTACCGGAAAGCTCTGTTGTTTTGAATTAGTAAAATCAGACCGGATTTTGTTTAAAAATATTTATATTATATTTTTACCTTCTTAAAAGTTATATAAATGTTGTCTAGAACAATTTTCTGGTGTCAATTTTTTAATTCAAAACAACAGAATTTTCCATTACACATAATATACAAACTTTTCTAGTTTATTTATATAATTAATCATCTTTTTCTTTCTTTTTTTTTTTTTTTTTTTTTTCCCGAAACATCCTAAAAATATTTTTTCATTTAATTTATTTTACTTTATTTTTTGAAGGAACCCGTTAGTAGTCGCTAGCTGGTCGATTCGCCGCCCATCCGTTCAGTGTCGCGACATTTTTATTCAACAGCCACCAAAAAGTTTTACAAGTGGCATTTGATATACATAAAAGGCGGATCGATTTGAATAATCGTCAATTATGTATATCAAATTCCACTTCTAAAAATTTTTGGTGGCTATTGAATAAAAATATCGCCACACTGAAGGGATGGGCGGCTAATCGACCAACTAGGCATTAAATAAATAAATAAATAAGAACTAATAAACTCACTGTTCAACAAATTTTAAAGAAGATTTTGTAAATTCGTTCATATGAGTTTTTTTTTCTTTTTTTCATTTCTTTGACAATAAAATGACATAATATTACCACCTCACTAAATAATTAGCTCTAGTTTTTAAAATAAGGAATGTGAATAATACATTAATGAAATATGCAATTTATTGTTACAAAGTAAATTTTCCAAAACCTTCAGTATTTTAAATGAGAATTTTTATGATAAATTATCGTTACATAAAAGTGTTATAAGAAGTGATTACATAATTGCATTTATTGTGATTTCCTTAACTGTGCTGGAAATATCAAAAATTACACTGCTCTGAAAGAAAAAAAAAAAAAAAAAAAGAAATCGAGTTCTGATACCATTATTGCTGATCCTTATGTAAAATGATATCTTGAATCCGAATATGACTCCCATTTTCCACTTTTCCCAGCCACCCAATGTTTTCTAGAAACACCACCCCCCTCCCTCAATTTTTTTTCCCGGTTCGATAATTTTATGGCCATGAATTGGATTTGAAGAATGAAAAAGAATTAATTTAACACCTAAAAACAAAAATATATAAAGTTTAAAAAATAACATTAATAACATATTTAAAAAATATAAGATATGTAATACATAATTTCAGTGGCAAATCCCCCCCCCCCCCTCAAAATTTTTCGCTTACCGCAAATGTTCATGTTTTAGAATTTTCCAAATTTGTAGCCCTTCAGAAGATATTTAACAGTTAAAATAATCCTCCCCCTAAAAATCAAATTTATGGCTTTAAAATCACTGAAAAATGATAAAAATAGGGGGCCGTTCCTAAAAAACGGTTGGTGACAGGGCAAAAATGGGCGTCATATTCGTATTCAGGAGGTCATTTTACATAAGAATGTGCTGAAATGGTGTCATAAGCAATTTTCATGCCGAGCAGTGTTATTATATAAACTAAAAAGATGCATTTCAAATACATTTTTTGTTAATTTCACAATGTGGTAAACAAATGCTTTAAACAAATAGATAATTCAAAAATAATAATATCACTGTTCAACAATTTTTGAGGCTGAGAGGATGTTGAGATAGGTTATATTCCTTTTAGATATCCGTTACCGAAGTAATAGATATCATATAGAAGTAACAACAACTGAATGATTTGTCCAAATCTTGGACATTGTAAGGAGCATTAAACGAACTTTACTACTAATCTAAATGCATAAATTACTGGCACAAGTGTAGCATGCAGTAGGAGGCGCGCATGTGTTATCTAAATCTCCAATTTGATAACCGTAATAACAATTTTATTTCGTTTAAATCAGTGTCATGCTAGCTTGTCTCCGACTAGATAGAGCTACTTTACCATAAACGTGTCAGGAGAGTTCACACAAGCTAAATGCATTCTAAAATGAAAAATAAATATCACTAAGATATAAATAAGCAATAACGAGAGATTAAATCTTAGTATTCGTTTATAAAATCTAATCGAGCAACAACCGTAATCTTTTCTGTACAGTCGGCAGTAAAATTACTGAAGCGCTAGCAATAATTCGTAAAAAGATGTGCACCGAATACTGTTTTGTTAATTAAATACTCATACTTGCCAACCATCTCATTATGAACCGTACAATTTTTAGTACCCGCCTTTTTTTTCACACCAATAATTTTTTAGAGTAATTTTAGTCTTATTTAATCGTAACAACCTTTGGAGAGAATAACTCTAAAAATATAGTGGTGTGAGAAAAGGGGCGTTTTTTCAGTGGGCGTTAACAATTGTACGGTTATTAATGAGATGGTTGGCAAGTATGAATACTTATCGAGTGATGATCTTAGTCTTATGCTGTTTATAAAAAAGTAAGTTGATGATAAAAATTAGCGGTAAAACTAATTAAAAAATATATATATGAAAGATGTGGATGTGTGCTTCAAAACTTTTTCTGCCGACTGTACCTTAGATATTTTTTTTTTCTCTTAGTTTTTAACAGTGTGAATTCTATTTTCATTTCGCAACGTTTACTACATTACAATTATGCATAATTATTGTTTGAAAAAAAAAAAAAAAAAAAAACTAGAGCTAATTTTCAGCTTTGATTATATAAATTTCGTTTTTAGTAGCAATGAAACCATAAAAATTTACTATTTTTATTTAATTTACAATGTTGTTTTTACACAATGCAATAAGAATTTATTTTTTTCTCTAAACTTTTACAAGTGTGAATTTAATTTACCTCCTGCAACATTTATTACATTGCAATTCTATATAATTAATGTTTGTAAAAAGAAAATTGGAACTAATTTTTTGGTTTTGATTATACTTTTCGGTTTCAGTAGCATCGAAAACATAAAAATTTGCTATTTTATTTAATGTATTATATATATATGTTTTTTTTTTTTTTTTTTTTTTTTTTTTTTAGTTCATTTATTGGTACAACTTTTTAATTTATTGAATATTTATATTAAAAAATAAAATAAAATACTGGTATAAATTATAAAATCTGGTATAAATTATAACAGATGTGCAGGTATAAAAATTATTGTTATTATTATTATTTTTTTTAATCTCTTTTATTTTCACTTACTATGCAGGGTACGGAAAGTATTGTTTTTGGGTCGAAATTTCGAAACTGAGTTTCTCAAAGTTTACACACTCTCATCCCAAAAATCAGGTTTTTAGCGGTCGGCTTGTCTGCCTGTTATCGCCATAATTAAAAAAAAAAAAAAAAAGGACAGGAAGTTTACACTCCATGTTCTAAATCTCTATGGAGGTCTAAATCAAATGGAGGTGCTACATGAAAGTTTTATGTTAAAATCGTACAAGGAGTTGGTGTATAGGTCTTCCTAGCAAATACATCACGTTTAATAATGGCAAAATTGCTGATAGATACAGTTTAAAAATTTTAGACTGCACTAAACCAAATGAAGTTAACGTCCATTTTTTTTTATACTCATGGAACCATTATTCGTATAAAACATAGTATGCAAAGCATTTGCTATTCATCCACAGGGCAAAGTACAAAAGAATTCGAATATATTAAGGCTATTCTTGAAATTTGTTGGAAATTCACTTCAAGTTGTGTTATGTATTTTTCATACTATGCTAAGTCTAAGTTATTATAGGGTGTGTGTGTAATTTATGGAGAATATTCAGCGCTAACCAATATTTAATAATAGCATACTTTTCAACTGAATGTAATTAATGGAAGTGCTTTACTAAATTTTACCAAGTGCAAGGAAAATTTCTTTTGAATATCCATAGCGCAGATATAGTAATAGGTATAAAAATTTCAATAAAAAACATAAAATGCAGGAATTCACAACAATTGTTTTGGGTCAAAAGAAGACACGATCTTACGCCAGACGAGCAAAGTAGGCACGACTGCTGCAAACAAAGCGTTAACGCACCTGTTTGCAGCACTCGGGCCTACTTTGTTTACTTGACGAAACGTCGTGTGTTTTTTCGACCTTAAACAATTTTGTGACTTGCATCTGATGGTGTTTTATTTAAAGTTTTGTACTTATTACTTTATGGTGCTTTTTTAAAGCAGACCAAGCATTGTCTGAAGTTCAGCTTTCCACGTAGATTGCTTGTTATAGTTACGCATTTTGAGATCCCCAAAATACGAAAATTAAGTTTTTAGCGGTTAATATGTGCGAATATATTTTCTAAGCATAAGTTGTAAAAAAATTAATTGTTAAAAAATAAATAAATAAATTTGTTACTTTGAAGATCAACTGAGGTTGCCAGTAGAAAAGGGTATGCAAAATTGGCAAATTTCAAGGAGTATAGTGTACGTGAAAGTTGTCTGAATATTTTAGAATACATTTTTAAGTTTAATAACATACTTAATGTTTTTTTTAATGTACGTACATACTCAAATAAGAGATTGAGTGAAGCTAACGCACTGAAGAAAAAAAAAGAAAGAAAGAAAGAAAGAAAAGAAGAAAAAAAAATGTAGAGTTTTAATTTTTTTTTTTTTTTTTCTATATATCAAGAAAAATTTCGTTGTTTCAACAAAAGTCTGCGCACTCTCTGTCTATAATATGTTTTCAAATAATGCCTGCTTTTAAATATATATACATATATATATATATATATATATTTTTTTTTCTTATCAGTTCATGTATGTTTTTAAATTATGCTGATTACAGAAATTCAAGTCAACCACTAAAATTATGATTTCCACATTCAGGGCATCACAAATCCTGTTTCTATAACAAACCCAGAATCAAAAATTCGACCGAAATACAATATTTTCTCTATAATAATGAAAGATAAAGTAATAATAATATCATAAAAAAGAAACTCTATTAATATCTTTCATTTTATTTTAGAAGTCTAATCTTAAAAATATTAATTTGTTTAACATTAAAAAGATTTTTTAGATAACACTTTATGCCCATGGAGATTTCTCAATTTCTCAAATTTTTTTATGAATTTAGATAAAACTATTTCTTTTTAATTACATGATACATTTCTTGCGTACATATAACTGCTTAAAATATTATAATAGATAATTTTTATAGACAAATGACTTCGAAATATTACTAAAGAAGAATTAAATGAAATATTGCATTCAATTTTGCATAACAGATTGTTAAATATGAAGCCCATTGATTTCACATTTCCGTCCAGAACAATTAAATATAATGCATAATTGCATCACGATTCAATGTTCGGACTTCAACGTTCGAGTCAATGTAGAAAAGTGGAAATGCATAAGTGGAAAACTTTGAAATATTTCCAAGATTATATCGCGAGATCCCCGAGAATTCCACTTCTATTCAAAGTTGAAATGAACTTAGATATTAATTGTTTAAACGATCTATGCATTCAATTCGGAACATAACTCATAGATAATTTTCGATGGATGCGAAATTTAAAATCTACATTTAAAGTGAATAGTGAAGTGAAGTGAGAACATTCTCTTTTTTCCCTAGAGAAATGTTATGAATATTTTATCGTTAAAAATGTTACTTAAAAAAAATAAATAAATAAATATTTATTTTTTAATAAACAGATAAAAATGAATTGTTACTATAAAGAAACAAAACGCTCGTGAGAAACAAGGAAATAATTTGTTATTACTAAAATTTATTTTAACTCGTTATCGCCCTGTGTCCTCATTTGAGGACAGCTAATAAAGTGGCACGTATATTTGGATGATTTCTGCTGTTTAGTGACAGTTTATAGCGTCACTCTAAATGATCCCTGAAAGTTTTATGTGCCTACTATTAATTATTATTTCATAATTTGGATAGTCATTTTATGATTTTTCATTCGTCGCACATATATTTGCTTTTTGCGCAGGTATACTAACTTAAATCAAGTTGAATAATAATATGTATTATAATACTTTACTTTCGAGATCTTTGTCAACATACAATAGGAAATTAATCTGTTATCTCAAAGTTTTTCAATCTTGAAGTTTTCTCGATAGAACACTAAACGTCAATAAATGAGAATAGGCTTTAAATTTATAACTATCAGAAGAATTGTTTAACTTAATATATTTTACTGTCAGTTGTCTATATTAATTTAGAAGTGACATAATCAGCTAATAATATTTTGCAAAATTAATTTGGGCATTAACGGGTTAACAGATAATTTTATTATTAATTTTTTTTTATTATAATTATTATAATAATTAAATTTATTTTATTAAAAATACATAAAAGAAGCTATTCATCTCAGCGCAACAGTATTTTTTTTTTTTTCACATTCCACTCATATTTACATTTTTTTTTTTTTTTTTTTTTTTTTTTTTCTAGCAGATGAAAGATTGAACTAAATGATTTCAAAGCGAAACAAATGTTGAGATTTAGTACTTTCAGTGGCATTAATTTAAAAGTTCTTATTCATTTTATCAGTTCCACATCAGTGTGTTATGTTTGTTATTCATACTTGCCAATATCCTAATTAATATTCCGTAGTGTTGCTAGTCTCGCCCTTTTTCTCACACCTGTAAATTTTTAGAGCAATATTCTTCAACTACGGATCGATTTACAACTATAATGTTTTCATTAAATTAAATATCGAAAGCAGAAAGAGGAAATATAGAACACATTCTTAGAGTTGAAAAACTTGGGTATATGTACACAAGATTTTCCAAAACAAAATAAAACTTATGCCATGTTGCTTTATGTAAGAATTGATTTATGATCTACAAAAATTGCTGGTCAAACATTTGATAATTTGTCGGTTGACACGTAAAATGATAGGAAAGTACGAATTAATATTCTAAAGACTATTAAAGTTCGAATACTTTTTCGTTGGAGATTAAGATATCTTGCTCATTCCATATGTGTAAAATAAAAAGTAGAATTTAGAAATATTTTAATCCTTCCGCAATTTTATTTTGAAGTAGGGTTAATAGAATAGACATTATAAGAAGTATAAAAGTGTTAATTTAATTTACGATTAGCATTATTGTGCCTAATATCAGCTCAATTTGAGGTTGCAGCTGTTTTGCGCTTGTAAATGATAAATCATCATTCTTAAAATATATCTGAGAAAAATCAGTTTTTTAAAATACTTCTTTTTTGATTGGACCGTTAATATAATATCAGGCACATTTATGTTTATACGACCTAAAATCAATTTTGCACACTCGCAGTAATATAATTTATTACTTTTATTATTCCAGTTGAAATCATTATTTATAAGTAATAATAATTTAATACAAAAATAAATAAGTATAATATCTATGCGTTTAGCGTGAATGTTTTACTTGTTCATGTTTCTCTCTGTTTTTACAAATTTTTCTTTTATTTCTTTCTTTTCCCCCCTAAGGGCATGACAAGGTGACATCTGAAAGTTTAAATGAGTTTTAATCTACAACAATAAACTGCGCTTCCTCTCAACTAACGGGGCAATTTTACTAAGCAAATGAGCCGAATTTCACAAAAGTAAAGTAAATGAGTATTTTCAAACGGTACTAATTAAAGATATTTATACCATTCAGGTCTGATGCTGAATCCAAATATTCATTGATTGTTTTACCTTTCTGTAGATTCAACTATTAAGAAAAGGTTCTTTAAGTATTGAGTAATATTACTGATAATGTTCGAATGTTTAACGAGGCAGTCTTTTCGAACAATATATGAGTATTCGGCAAAATAGCTCGCTTTTAAAATAATGAAACCGAGAATGTAAGTATGGAATTAATGAGAATTTACTAATTTACGCATTTAATAGCTCTCGTTCAAGACTGTTAGAACGCCGTTTTACTTCATCAAGCGCCGCTCTTGTTCCTTGTTCGAGAATCAGCTTCTCATGCAAAAATAATTCCTTTTCCGATCCCGACTTGGGCTTTTATTCCAGGAGTAGCACTGCGGGCGATCTCCTAACATTGCTCCTAAATTATTACAGCGCCCTTCCCGTTCCCGCCTCCTTATCCTCGTTTGTCGGTGGTGGTGGAAGGGGGAGGGGGGTCCGTCTCTCGTCATGCTCTTCCAAGACAACAGCAGTTTTCGATTAAATCCGCAATAGCGAGTATACATTAAAGCGATTCGGAATCCCTGAGAGCGCAATTACGGTAGTTCTCTAGTTTGTTTGAAATCGGTTATTAAAACGCCCGGTCGACATTGTCTTTATAAAGAAGAGATAAGTGATAGTGAAGGTGGGGGTCGGAGCACCCCGTTTTAAAATTGCCCCTGCATTAGAATAAGTTCGGAAGTTTGTACGTTCGAGAGAGAAACACATGGAATATATTAAAAATTGCGCTGCACATAATAATGCATTGAATGAAAACGAATCTTCGCAAATATACAATTATTGAGACGATAGGAGAGGGGGGAGGGGAGGGTGAGAGAAAGGGCTGCCTCTGCACTGCTCCGTGATATTTTCCTCGTAATAAAGGTAAGATTCATAACTTTTGAAATCGTGCCGAATCGAAGAGAGTTTTGAACTTCGAGCGCTTTCGGTAATGAAATCGCTTAGCGATGCAGAACTCGGGTAATTTAAATTACTCTTTCCAGTTTAAAGAGATTGTTTCTCCATTTTCGCGTAGATTGCAAAGAAATGTTTGAAGTTTTAAGTCTGATAAATGAGTTAATTTATTCGCATTAGTTGTGATTTTTCTGTTGATCCCAGGTTAAGAGACAGTTTTCCAGAGAAATCCGAGTGGAGTATGCTTTTTGAAATGCGTTCCGTGTTTCTTATTTCGCACGTAGTTCGCGAAATATTTCCATTGAATTTATTTGGAAAAAACTGCAACTACTTAAAATGTCAGGTTATGCCACCTATTAAGAGAAATGCTCGGATTGCTCTTAGAATTATAATACACATATAATTTCTCAAGAACAAGTCGACTGGAACATAAAAATATTTGAGTTAATATTTTCTATTTTTATGGCTGCAAGATTTTTCACTATGATTTTCACTATAATATGATGAATGGGATCTGTGAAATACATCGCCACTCAATTTAATTTAGAGTTTTACCTATGATGGCATACGGATGCATCTGTAAATCAGTTTTTTACTAGCCCATAAAACGCATCGTATGCAGTAGAACATTTTATTTAGTATATGATTATTTAAGTGGATAAGTTAAATAATCAAATAAGCATTTCGAATTTTTGTGTGTCAGTTCTACATAGTTGTCTAGAATGTACTAACTCTTTCATTAATACTGTTGAAACGTTTTTATAAAGTACATTTACAACATTTTCTTTGACAATCACAAATAGTTATTTCTTCAAATGAACATCCAGTGCGTGCAACCTCTCGGTAGACATACGAACCGTCTATATATCAGGTAGGTTTTTATAATATTTGAATCATCATTAACTTATAGGTTTCCCAATTAGCAGCTATTTACAATGGAACCGGCATTAATAACAATAATAATAATAACGATAACAATAAACCGAAGTATTTTTATATTTTTAACGAATCCGGAGGGGGGGGGGATCAAACGTATATTTCGGTCTTATTACCATGTTTTTATTAACTCGCTTTCTTGCTTGTCCAGTACAAATCTTGTAGTCGATTTTTAAGTAACTTCCCGACCAGCTAGACATTTGAAACTTTTTGAATAGCTCAGATCACGATGACAATGAATTCTTTTAATATTTTTATTCAATTAATAAATGTTTGAAAATTTCTTATAATTTTTTACCATTTCTTGTTTGTCCAGAACAAATCTTTCAATCGGTTTTTAACAAACTTCTTGACAAGCTAGACCTTTGAAGATTTTAGAATAGCTCAGAATGCGATGACAATGCATTCTTTAAATACTTTATTAATTAATAAATGTTTGAAAATTTCTTACAATTGCTCTCTTTATTACGCATTTGATCATTTTCTTTCAAGTTGATGGGATAATTCATCATTTTTTTTTTCTTTAAGTATTTATTAATACATAGAATTGTCAAGTTTATATGATTCAACAGAAAATTTAAAAACGTGGTATATAAAAAGTTCTTTTTATCTTGAAATTATTTATTATCTTTTATTTATTTTCATATAGTTCAGATAATCTAAAACTTTTTGACAGTTTTTGGTAACTGTCAAGAAATTTCAGTTTTTGATAACTGCCAAGCCTAGCAATTTAGATATTTCAAAATATCTAAATTGCTAAGTTTGGAAATTTTAATTGATTTAAAAATGGAGAAAGCCATTAAAATTAAATTGAATTCAAGAATACTGTTTCAGAAGCTTTCTTTAAAATACTTTTCATTTCGTTTTTAAAGCCTCAAAAACATCATTTTATTTAAATCATCTAAATTAAAATGCTTTCAAATATGTAAATTTATACTTTTACAAATAATATCAGCAGCAGCAGCAACAACAATAATAACAATAAATATTGAAAGGGTATGTCATGCTGCATGAATAAAAAATCAGCTGACAAAATCATCATCAAAGAGACTTTCCGATTTATTATTATTATTTATTCATAAAAAAAAAAAAAAAAAAAAAAAAAAAAAAAAAAGAGAGAGAGAGAGAGAGAGAGAGAAATGCTTCTCCTTTTATTTTTAATTGTCTTCATATTCAACATTTTTACGAAAAAAATTATTGTTATCAACAGAGTATCAGAAAGAAGCAAATTCGGTTCAAGAGTCATCCAATATTTTTTGTGAAATTCTTAGTAGAAATAATATTTGACGAATTCTTTTGTTTTGGATATCAATAGTAATTGCTTAGCACTCTATAACAGTTTTATTTCCTTATTAAAGGCTATACTTTTCTGTCGAATCTTCGGAAATTTCTATTTGTAATATTTTTTGCTTATTATTATACTGTAAAATATAACGGTATTTTTACAGCAAAATGCACTGGCACCTATTTTTGCCAGCACATTCTCCTGTTAAATAGAATAAATTACAGCGGAAAAATTTTTAAAGAGAGATTATTTTACAGATATTTCTGTTGTAAACTATTTTTTTTTTTTTTTTTTTTTTTTTTAACATCAGAGTGTGCTGGCACCTATTTTGGCTAGCACATTCTGCTGTTAAATAGAATAAATTACAGCGGAAACATTTTTAAAGAGAGATTATTTTACAGACATTTCTGTTGTGAACTAATTTTTATTTATTTATTTATTTATTTTAACATCAGATTGTGCTGGCACTTATTTTTGCCAATACATTCTCCTGTTAAATAGGATAAATTACAGCGGAAGCATTTTTAAAGAGAGATTATTTTACAGATATTTCTGCTGTAAACTAGTTCTTTTTTAACATTAGTGTGCTGACACTTATTTTGTCAACACATTTTACTGTAAAAAAATATCGCTATTTTTTACAGTAAATGTCTGTATTACACATATCTTTTCTAGAAAAAATTGATGACTCGAATCATATATTTACATCAATATGTAAGGTGCTAACAGCACAATCAAGATTTACGCAAAAAAAAAAAAAAAAAAAAAATCACTTTCTTAACTAAATTCCCGTCAGAAGTTTTTATATTCAAAGCCAAATACGATCCAAACATTATGTTGATGATTAATAGTGGGGATTTTACCAAATACAGTCATTATGCAAGTTCATAACAAAAAAATAAAATTTTATATTACAATCTAATTACGATTCAAAATGTCTAAAGTGAACTAAATCATACATCAATAATAAGATCTTTGAGTTTTGTTTTGGGGTGTCACTCTGCTGTCAATTTTTTTGTTCATTTACTATGTAAATGATCTTTGGAATTTATTGAAAAGAAGGAGACTCGATTGTTACTATAGTTTCTCAGTTCGTTCTCAAACATTTTTTTACCAGATATACTTACGATACGTTTTTAGACATATTATTATGAAACCTTATAGCACAAAGAATTCAAATTCTATATAAAAATCTAATTACAACTGAAGCTGTCTGAAGTAAATAAATCATACATATTCAGTGTAATAAGGAGCTTTCTTAATTTTTTCTCAAATGATTTCCCTATCAACCAAATTTACCGGAAAACTTACATAATTCTCAATCAGAAATCTTTTTAGTTACTTTCATGCAACGTACGCTAAAGAAGTATAGGTTTAGACAACGCCATTATTTTGAATATAATGTTAGAAAATTTTTTAAATCAATTTTCTGCTTAGATTTTAACATTTTCCTTCTGAACTGATTAATTTGTAGTGAGATAGTGGACCCAAAACCATAGCTAAGGAGGTGTTTTGGGGAATTCAACTCTCCCTCCATTCCTAAACTTTGCAAATTTGTGGAAATATTTCTACATCATTTTTAACACTCAATGTTATGTACTAAAGCTTAAAGCTCCTCCGAAGTTATTTTCTGTGACTTACGGCCTGGTCCAATAGTGGGCACTTTTAAGTTTAAGTGTCAACTACTTTAAAAAAATAAGTTTTCTATGCCATGCATACATTCATATCATGTTCCAGGATGGTTTTACAACCCTGTTTAAGTAACGGTGTTGGTCTTTCAAGTCGTCGGATTTAAAATGAGACCCTTTTTTTTTTTTTTTAAATGTTTATTTTGTAGAAGCTTATTTGTTATTTCTTGCAGTTTTAATAAGTCATGTTATGTTTGCTTTGAATTTCTAATTTGAAGCTGATTTATTGTATATTATGCCTTCGTATGACTAAAAAAAAAGGTATAAAAGTTAATTTATTGAGTTAAATTAAAACTTTCTTTTAACAGCATAAAATATTTTTAAAAGGTGCCCGTTACTCATACAGTGATATGCTATCAGTACCCAGAAGTGAACAGTCCTGTTCATTATTAGACTAAGTGTTTTGTAAACTTTAAAAGCAAACTCTAATAATCTTTCTGAGTGGTTGATTGGTTGAGTTTAACGTCGCACTAGTACTGCGCTGTGGGTAATTGGCGAGGGTCAATAATCTTTCTGAATGTGCTTACTGAGAGAATCAACATTCATTGCAGTATTCATAATAGTAAAACAAAGGATCAGACAATTCAAATCTAGGGCCTTCTATGGTGTTTAAGATAAACGGCAATGATCTCATCTAAAGAAAAACAAGAACGACAAAACATGTAATCGCATATGTTATTAGCATTTTCCAACCGTACTTTCTCGTTGCATCGTTTAACCTTCAATGCACTTTGCTTATGTGATCACACAGTAGACAAACAGAAGGGCAGAAAGATAGACTAATTTAATTCATAACTATTCTTCGACCACATTTCATGAAACCATGGAAGCATCTGCGCAAGTGCGAACTCAACGAGTCCAGTGCTAAAATAGTGGTGACAGTCATCTGACTCAGAGAAAATGAGCAATAACAGAGCGCGGAATTACTGGATGTTTTCCAAATTTCAAACTGTTGGACAAGCTGGCATCCCTCCAACATTTTAGCGCGTCCTCACAGCTAGTTTTAGGATATGTGGCCGCACTGTACTCTTAAACAATGTTGAAAAGTGTTAAAAACTATTAATAAAAACGTAAATACAATACTAACGACTTCCAATTGTACCCGTTAATGTATTTTGATATTTTAATGTAACCCTGTAAATCTTAACATATAGTCAGCAGCAAAATTATTGAAGCACTAGCAATAATTCCTACTCAAAAGATGGGCACCTAAAAGTGTTTTGTTAAGTAAATATTTGTCAAGTCATGATCTTAGTCTTACACTGTATATAAAAAAGTAAGTCGATGATTAAAATTAGTGATCAAACCAAAACAAATTACATGAAAAGTGTGGACGTGTGCTTCAATAATTTTGCTTCCGACTGTAGTTATTTAAATATGATTTATAAAATTGCATTTCCTAAAACTCACTGAATTGGCATTATTTTGGGTGTACCTGTGCGCAAACCAGTTGTGATATAGTGAACTTAAATTACATATATAAGTTTTAAGGAATTTTGTTTATATTTACGGTAGTTAGAGCGACATATGGAGAAACTGAAGCATAAACATTTTTCAATTTTGTTGTTAAGTGTTAGAAAGAAAACGCCAAACGTTATTGCAATCGTCAGTGTTTACAGATGCACTTTATTTACAGATTTTGAAATAAGTTTATATATATATATATATATATTCATACTATTAACACAATAATGTTACAGTACTGCAAATTCAATATATGTTTTCAGTTGGTTTTCTTTTTACTTCTATTTATTCATTTTTAAAGGTATCTAATGTTTTCAGATTTGACCCATTACTTGTGCCGAAATTTAATCTTCATCACCCTGTTCAGCATAAGTCTATCCAAGAGTATGTTAACACTAATTTTTAAGAATTATCTGAAATTTGCTTATTAAACAGTCAATATTCGTTGTATTAATAATATTAAAGCCAATAATCAGATAATTTAATCCTAGGACATCTATTATATTTAAGAAAACTCTAAACTAGCCATGATTTCATCAAAATAATAAAGAGAGAATGGTAATAACATCACTTACATTAGAATTACAAAAACGAATTAAAACCCAATTTAAATACAAGAATTTCATTAAAGCATTGCAATTGAAATGTGTCGGTTGAAATCATAAAAATTTTCAGAGGCATTTTGTTTTCATTTTTTAAATAAATTTGTATATATTATTTTTTCATTATATTGGCACAGTAATTTTACTGAGTTTTTACCTTTTGTTAATTAAATATGTATTTCAAATATGTTAGCTTTCCACTTCGCTTTTTTCTGCAAAATTTCAAGATTGTACCACTATTAGAACAAAAAAGTGTCCATTTCTGGATTAGTATGTGTCTACCTACTACTGTCTCATTTTAAGCTTTCATAAAAAAAAAAAAAAAAAGTTTTACAATTTAAAAATGATACAATAATCAACATTCGTATAGTATAGCTATGTAACGAAAGAGTGAATTGAAATTGGTTTTTGTCACAGTCTCTAAATTTTGGAACGATTTACCAAAAGTACACTGTAAAAAATTTTGCGTCAAATTACAAACAATTATTTAGTAGCTTTACAGATTTCGTAACATTTACTAAGAAATCACCTGTAACCAGCCATTGCTAGTAAAAATACTAAATAAATTGCTGTGACGCTTACAGGCCGAACTTTACAAACATGCATTTGTTCCTTCGCATTCCCGTCAAGTTCGCTTTTATTATTATTTATTATTATTATTATTAAAAAAAAAAAAAAAAAAAAAAGTACATTTATTATCCTTACGGAATTAAAAATTTTAAGCAAGCTATAATTTATTTATTGAAAGCTGCAAATATCTATAATTAATCGATTTGGCAAAAACCTTTTCTCCACACATTTTCTTATTTCTTTTCGGTCAAAGAAAGTGGAACTTTTGCTTTTAAGATATTATTTCACTTTTTCGTTCTTTTATAAAATTTCATTTCGGTTATTTAGAATTGCTCATTTTAAGCAAAGTTTTATTAAACTTTTTAAAACTGAAAATAAATTTGTTTTATTTATAGAGCTAATGAATAAATCGCTGTAGTTAAGAATAATCTGCAGGTTTATATTAAAAATTATGAGGTTAGACATTGCAACAGTTTTATCTAATAATGTCGGTAGAAATTTTGTTTTAAGAGGAAAAATTGTGCAAATAAAATTTAAAAGAGGGATTCCAACTATGTTTCCAAACAGATATTCTTTACTAAATATTTTCAAAGTTTTGCATGTAAATTTGACGTAATTTTTGAGAATATTAGTTGGATATGTTTATAAAGTATAAAATTTATTTTTTGTTTGCTACATCATATCTTTAATATAATATAATATAATATATTAGATTTTTTTTTTTTTTAATGATAAAATAAAATATTTACAAATAGGAAAATTTTAAAGCCTAAATTATTTTAAACTTGCATTTAATATGTAATTCTAAAAAATCAGTTTGTTCTTTTACATCTTTGATTTGAAAATATTTATTAAATTATATTTGATAAAATACTTGCATGTACAAAAAATTAAATTATTGCATGTACAAAATTTTAAAGTGTGGGCGTTTTAGATTTTCTCACAGCTGTTATGTGTTTAATTAGCATATACCATATATTTGACATTAATTATCATCCTTCAGGTCAGAAAGGCATGATTTTTTTATCTGTTGCTCTGGCAGAAGTTCCATGTGCACAAAAACTACCTGTTAAAGTTCACAATCTACTATCTAACATGAAGCTTAGTAACCAAATTAACTTATAACCTAATGTAAAAATTTTTAAGTGTGCCACTTATTTTCTTTTATGTGAAATTTTTTTAATGTTATATGCAAAATTTGGAGAAAAGGATGTGCTTAATTAGCATATTCCATATATTTGATATTAATTATCATCCTTTAGGTCAGAAAGGCATGATTTTTTTATCTGTTGCTCTGGCAGAAGTTCCATGTGCACAAAAACTACCTGTTAAAGTTCACAATCTACTATCTAACATGAAGCTTAGTAACCAAATTAACTTATAACCTAATGTAAAAATTTTTAAATGTGCCACTTATTTTGTTTTATGTGAAAAATTTTTAATGTTATATGCAAAATTTGGAGAAAAGGATGTGCTTACTTAGCATATTCCATATATTTGATATTAATTATCGTCCTTTAGGTCAGAAAAGCATGAATTTTTATCTGTTGCTCTGTCAGAAATTCCATGTGCACACAAAAATTACAAGTACACAATCTACTGTCTAACATGAAGCTTAGTAACCAAATTAACTTATAACCTAATGTATAGTTTTTAAAATGTGCCACTGATTTTGTTTTATGTAAAAATTTTTTAATGTTATATGCAAAATTTGGAGAAAAGGATGTGCTTAATTAGCATATACCATATATTTGATATTAATTATCATCCTTTAGGTCAGAAAGGCATTTTTTATCTGTTGCTCTGACAGATGTTCCATATGCACAAAAACTACCTGTAAAAGTACGAAGCTTAGTAACCAAATTAATTTATAACCTAATGCATAATTTTAAAAATGTACCACTGATTTTGTTTTATGTGAAAAATTTTTAATGTTACATGCAAACTTTGGAGAAAAGGATGTGCTTAATTAGCATATACCATATATTTGATATTAATTATCATCCTTTAGGTCAGAAATGCATGTTTTTTTTTTTTTTTTTTTTCTGTTGCTCTGGCAGAAGTTCCATGTGCACAAAAACTACCTGTAAAAGTACACAACCTACTGTCCAACATGAAGCTTAGTAACCAAATTAACTTATAACCTAATGTATAACTTTTAAAATGCACCACTGATTTTGTGTTATGTGAAAAAAATTTTATGTTATATGCATAATTTGGAGAAAAGGATTAATTTATTTTCGCAGTCAAGGTATGTTTTTCATCAATAATATATTGACTTGAAAACAAAATGGCATTAAATGATTTTTGTTTCACTATAACTTCAATTTGACACGAAAATATATATACATATATATATATATATATATAGTCTTAAAAGAAATTATTATTTAAATAATAAACTATATTTTTTAAAATTTAAAAATGTTCGTGAGATGGCAAAGAAATGTTTTATTTCATTGTATAACTTGTAACATTTTGTTACAAAAATTCCTTGCCTCCAATTTATGTACATAGATAAAATCTTGCAGAATTGTTTTCCTGAATATACTATTTTTTTGTGCTGTGTTACTTAATTGTTAATTCTTATGTCAATAAAATCTTTAAAAAAAAAAAGAAAAAGAAAAATGTTTATTGCTTGTATATTCTTAATTTATTTGAGTTTACTTATTTTTAATGTACTCTTTTACAAGAAGAATTTGAAGATAAAGTATCCAATTCACAATTAAAATGAATTTGGGTATTAATAAGGAAGTTTTAAGCACGGTGACAATAAAAACACGTATTTTTAAGATTTTTTTTTTTTTTTTTTAAGCAATTTTGTTATACAATTAAAATACGCTTAAAAAAAAAAAAAAAAAAAAAAAAACTAGAGCGTTTGCTAATATATTATAATAAAATATTTATTTACATTCTATATTATTCTAATTAACAGAATATAGAGGCTCTCAACATTTCTGGACTGTTTTCCTTAAGCAATAATAATATGCAATAGCGCTCTCTTCATCGTCATCTCCACCATAAACATAGGGGTCTATGTGAGCCTTAGTATATGAGAAATACTGCAATAAACTAAAACGTAATTTATGAAAAATAAATTTCGTTTATTACAGTAAATTTTTGATGGATTAAATTTAAAATAATGAAGAACATTAATGTTGCCCAATAATTATAAAAATAAAACTTTAGGATAATACTTTTTTCTTTCTTTCTTTTTCTTTTCTTTTTTTTTTTTTTCAAAAAATTGAATATTGAAAAGTAAGTTTTTTTTTCCAATTAGTGGTTAAAGAAAACATAAATACAAAAGAAACATAAAGGATTGGAATCTGCAACCTTTTCAATACTGGAGTGTATACAGTACATACCAGTTTTAGATTCCATTTGGCATTGTAATTTTTTTGTGTGTATGTGTGCAGGATATTTCTCAATACTACATTACATGCCTTTATTTTTGTTTATTATTATGATTATTATTTTTATAATTTTTCACAAATTAAAATAGTTCAGAAGCTATATTTGGAGATTGGGAATCCCCCGCCACACATATTTCTTATAACATGTTTTTTTGCAGAAATGATATCCTTATCTTTCAGTATTTCCAGATGTTGATTAAACCTGCTTATATCAATTCCGAAATAAAATTTTAATGTTTTTTGAAAGTTAAACTTGGTAAGCTCTGAAATATCTTATCTAAAATGCTCATTTAGATATGGAATCATTGTAAAATGTTGACGATGGATAACTTTTTTTGATCCCGTTTAATAATTCAATAAATAAATATTAGATAGAAATACTTGAAATAAGATCTCTAAAATAAATCAACAATAATAATAATTAGTAATAATAATGAAATACGTATCTATACATGGAGTCCGAAAATGATCGAAGCGTGTTTTAACATTTTGCACGTCAGACGAAAATGGCCAATGTGTATCATTTTTTTTTTTTTTTTTTTTTTTTTTTTTTATGAAACAGAGAGAAAAATTAAGTTATTAAAAATAATAATAAGATCGTTAATTTTTTAAAAGTATTTTTTTTTTTTTTTTTTTTAATTCAGATTATTATATGGCTTCATATGGCAATTCAGTTAGTCATGAAGTTTTTCACCCAATAACGCCATTAGATAAAACCACAAAACTATGTCCTTAAAACCAAATGAATTATAATACAAAAATGTTATGGACTTATGCCACATTTACACATTAGTTAAAAGGATTTTAACTATTTTTAAATCATGTCACAAATTCAAATTTATAGTTTGGTATACCATCTAGTTAATTATCTATATTGGTCCTCATGCAAAGTGTTAAATTATAAATTTTCGATTAAGTACAACTCACTCACTTTCACAATACAGGTTCGTGGTCTTTTTTTTTTTATGTTGTTGAAATAAAAAACATGTTTTACATACTATATTTATATTCAAATATACTTTAGTCCTTGTTAAATGACACGCGTTGAATTATAAATTTAAACATATTGTATGGATTTATTCCATATTACCAATTTCTAAATAAATATCATTCATTTTATTTTCCCAGCTGGATTTTTTTTTACAACCATGATTTTGAAATGTGTAATAACCAAAGAGTTCTGCTCTTTTTAATAAAAGTGTTTTGTATAACTCTACATGTCGATCGATCATGACAAAGTATTTGTTAATAATGTTAGTTAATTGTTATATTACATATTCAGCAAATAGCGTTTTAAATGACTTTCATGCTTATGATCCTAGAATAGATTTTTAAATGGTTTTCATGTGTTAAATTTTATTTAAAATGGTTAAATTTAACTTTAAAAACTCTGTAGTATATTAGTTGGATATGTTTATAAAGTGTAAAATTTATTTTTTGTTTGCTACATCATATCTTTAATATAATATAATATAATATATTAGATTTTTTTTTAATGATAAAATAAAATATTTACAAATACGAAAATTTTAAAACCTAGATTATTTAAAACTTGCATTTAATATGTAATTCTAAAAAATCAGTTTGTTCTTTTACATCTTTGATATGAAAATATTTATTAAATTATTTTTGACAAAATACTTGCATGTACAAAAAATTAAATTCTTGCATGTAGAAAATTTTAAAGTGTAGGCGTTTTAAATTTACATTTAAAAGGATTTCCTATTCCTAATTTTCAAGTAAGTGTCAATTTAAACAGATCTAAATATATTAAATATATTTTACAAGAATAAAAATTTCATAGAAAAACAGAAAAATTCAAATGTTATATTTAGCAATGCATTACATATATATATATAATACGTTTATAATTACATTTAATATTCATTAAACTATTTTTGTAACATAAGCAATATTTTAAGTAGGCAAAAAGGTAGAGATTGTTGCAGTATATATTACATTTAACATTTTGTGAGAATAGTTGTTAATCTTCAAAAATGACTTATGCTTTTATATATAGTAATTTGAATTTTCTGATAAATATATGTTTACAAATAGATTTAAACTGATCTAAATACTATCCAGAAGTACAGTCTTTTCTATGTCTACCTGTTACAATTGAAAATCCCATTTTATTTAAAACACAAGTGCAAATTAATTTATATTTCCTATAGTATTTCTGAAAACGTTAATGAATATTTTTTTCTAAAATTACATGAGATGATTTTGCATTATTACCTGAGTTACATTAACACAATTAATAATACAAAAGCTGCACCATTGAATCAGAAAAAAAAAGTAGAATTACATGAGAGATTTCTGTATTTATTACTAGTAGAATTTCGGAATCCCAAACTAAAAGTTTCCTAGTAAAAATACAGAAAGAATTCATCTAATACTACTAAAAATGTCTTAGTAAGCATTATAAGAAAATCATCTGAAATGATTACAAAAAGTTTTTTAGTATATTTTCTAACATTTGCGTAATGAATGTACAAGGGAAGTATTAGCAACATTACTAAAGATAAATTAAGAAACACACTACAAAACCACCTGTAATGGTAACTAACCATTTTTTAGTAAATTTGCAGAGAAGTACGTGTTACGTTACTAAAAATATCTTAGCAAACATACTAAATAACCGCCCGTAACGGTAACTAATGATATCTTAGTGAAGTTGCAAGAGAAGTTTCTGTAACTTTACTGAAGATTTCTAAGCAAACATACTAAATAACCACATGCAACAGTAACTAATGATATCTTAGTGAAGTTCCAAGAGAAGTTTCTGTAACGTTACTAAAGATTTCTAAGCAAACATACTAAATAACCACATGCAACAGTAACTAATGATATCTTAGTGAAGTTGCAAGAGAAGTTTCTGTAACGTTACTAAATATTTCTTAGCAAACATACTAAATAACCTCATATAACGGTAACTAATGATATCTTGGTGAATTTGCAAGAGAAGTATGTGTAACATTACAAAAGATTTCTTAGCAAACATGCTAAATAACCACATGTAACAAAAACAAACAATTTCTTAGCATTTTTACTGATGATTTCTAGGTAAATTTGCAAGAGAAATACCTGTAACGTTAATGAAATTTTCTTAGTAATCATACACGAAAAACGCCTGTAATGGTTACTAACGTTTTATCTGGATGTGTACTAAGGAACTCAATGTATTGTTTTCTAAATTTAATGCAGTAACGTTGCTTCAAAAGAAATAGCATTGATTACTAGAAAATCTTATGGAATACCAGTTTCCTAGAGATTTTCTAGTAGTAATACAGATTTTTTTTTACAGTGTAATCGCAGGATTTACTTAAAGTTTTCACTACTGGCATACAGTTAGTTTATTTAGTATTTGTTTTGCACTTTTAACATTTTTTTAAACAAAAATTTACATTCAGATCATCCAGGTATATTTTAATGCAATTTTGATACATTCCATTAAAAATGTTTTCATAAAATGAACATAATTAAATTTTGAACAATATATTTGTAACTGGTATGTTTGTAAAATCGGTTCGGGTTGAACTGTAGAAATGCAGTTTAAAACTTTTAAATTCAACATTTGTTATGCCAAAGGAAAATTTGCGCGTAAAATAAAATTGTATTTAACACGCTTTTTTTAAAGTTATGATTTTAAAAATATAAGAAATGGGTCATATTCGCAAAATTATTATATTATCATCAGTTCTTGATGAAATTTAAGTCATACGAACGTTTAAAAAGGGTTGAAAATTAAATTGAAAAATTCAATTTATTTATCCATGTATACAAAAATGTCAAGATAATAAAATTAGTGTTATATATGTGTAATGGAAGCCATGTTAATAAGAAAATATTGTTTAAAAATCTTTTGTAGAGTATTTATAGTTATTATATAGTTGTTAATTAAAATATCCCCCTTGTTTTTATTAATGTGAAATATGGAAAAGCCAAGTAGTAATATTTAAAGTCACAATGCATTCTAATTAACATATTGTCGTTTGTATTTTTTCCCATTTTTAACAGTAATACGTATACGCCTTTTGCAATCTTCTAATACATTAAATTATTTATCAAAAGAGTTATACATATTCGTGTTAAAAGAATAACACACTACCATATTTTTAGTGATGTTAATAAGAATATTTGAAAATTTGTGCATATTTACGTGTAAAAATTGCTCTAAAAGCGTAAAAAAATATCGTGTTTCTAAAAAGATTTTCCTTTATCTTTATTATTTATTTATTTATATAAAAACACGTTAATACATTCACACTAATAAAATACAAAGCTTAACTTATCTTCGAAGTTCTATTTATTGGCCACCTGTAACAGATAGTATACATAAAAAAAGATTTTACAATTTCTTTTTATGTTTGTCGTAACAGAAAAAATTTGATTTAATATGTCTTTTATATAAATGTATGTATTTTTAAAAATAAAATTAACAGAGTTAGATTTGATAAAATTTTAGACTCATCCTTTTAATTTTACTAGCGTTCAAAATTAAAGGAAAAACCTGATTTCTCATTTGCTTCTTTTGCGCATTTTTTTTTAAATAAACAAACATATGAACATAAAATTTTTATGCCATGTTCCTTATCATATCTTTAATTGAATTTTATATAACTTTAGCATAAATAATATTTTTTAAACAAATAATTTTTCAATTTTTCTCAAAAGTAAGTTTTGGAAAAATGAAAAATTTTAACCGTTTTAGAAAAGGAAACTTATTGAAAAATGGTGTTAAGGATGCATTACACGCATAGGTGAAGACACTCGTGCCTTCAAATGTTAAATTAATTTAAACTAAATGTGTATTAATTTTTGTTTTACTTTTATAAAGGACGTTTGAAAAAATATAATTACTAATTTATAAATTATGAATACATCACCGGAATAATAAAAATGTCGATAAACAATTTTATAATGAACGTCTTATCCAATTTTCGTATTTGTATGTATATATATATTTTTAAAAGTTATTCGCATGTGTAAGAAAACACAGAAAAAGAAAAAGAGAGAAAGAAACGAAAAAGTAAATATTGTAAGAAAAATATGGTTCTATTCTAACGCATGGATTCATGTGCATCTTCCCCTACCTGTAATGCATCCTTATGGCAATTTTTCCTTGAGTTTTCTTTTCAAAAATTGTTGAAATTTTTCATTTTTTCCAAAACTTACTTTTGATTAAAAAAAAAAAATTATTATTATTATTAATTTAAAAATTATTACTTGTACTAAAGTTGTATAAAATTTTATTAATGATGTGATAACAAAAATGCCATCCAAATGTTATGATTCTGCATTCATTTGTTTAAAACTTACACGAAAAAGAAGAAAACAAGGAAGCAGGTTATTGCTTTAATTTTATACAGCAGTTTAATCCATCTCATACATGTATATATATATATGTTTTAAAACTCATTCTGGTAAAAAATAAATAAATAAATAAAATAAAACTTTTAATGGCGTATATGATTAAAATCATACTTCGAAATTTGATTAGGATTTATATTTCTGTACAAAAACTTACCTGTTTTAAAAGTACACATACAATAATAATACTTTATTTATTTATTACAATTCATTTAAAATTTTTCTTTATGTGTAACTGCTATATCTTAATTTTGAACAACCAATTTATTTTAGAATAAAACATAACAATAACATAAACAATTCAAAATTTATCTTAAAAATCCGATTACGATTAAAACTTTCCGATGAAAATAAGCGTTATAGTTAATTTATACCAGTCATTAACTGCATTAAATATTGAGCAATTACATTGAGCAATTAGTGTTTTATAACAAAAGTTGCTAAAAAAAAAATCCTATAACTCATTAGCAGCAATGAATATTTAGATATTTCGATCAATTTACGTTTTGTTAATGAGTAAAGATAATTAGCCAATTTGTCTCCTTAGGCTACTTTTTTTAATTATTCATTTAGATTCATTCAAAAATGAATATTTGTTAATGAATACGGCTGTTGATAATATAGTATAAGAGCCCTTAATTATGAGAATTTATTATTTTTATGTTTATCGAAAATCGTATCTTTTGTTTTGATACACCAGCTTATGATTAAGGCCTGTGGCAATAATGAAAATTTATTAATTATTAAATGTAATTTAGCATTTTGTTTTGATTTTTTTTCCTATGTTAAATAAATATCTAAGATATTGTTCTGGGAAAGAAATAGGGTAACGCTACGCTGTCTATGTAATTAGCCGGATTTATTGTTCGCTTAAAGTATTTGAACCATTAGACTACATAGTTTTATTTGTTAAATATTGTTAATTTGAAGGAATATTGCAGATTAGAAATTTCTCTATGGTCATCTTCAGTAACACCGTTGTAAAAACTTTAATATGTTGTTTAAAATAATGAGAAATAACCAAAAAGCTGAGTTCTTTATAGGCAGTAATTTAGATTAACAAATTCGATATATATTTCTTCTTAAAACAATTGCAGGATGATATAGAACTTGTTGGGATTTTTTCTTTCCTTATACGTTTTATTTATCTATCCAGAAGTGTTTACTATTCATATTACAAATGCACTGTTTTATTTATGTATTTATTTATTTTGACAACTGTTCGAGAAATATGAGTACATATTTTTGATTGCATTTTAAGATATCGGCTTTAATAAAAGATATTTTTTAATTTAGGGAGAAGAGTTTATTTTTGTAATTTTGGGCTTGTTTATTAAGATATAGTCGATAGCAAAATTATTGAAGCTCACATCCACATTTTTCACTTTTTTTTTTTTTTTTTTTATCTTTCACTTTAGCTTGATCGCTAATTTTTATCATCAACTAACCTTTTTAAAAACAACATAAGACTGAGATCATGGCTCAACAAATATTTATACTTAACAAAATAATATTAGGTGCACATCTTTTAAATAGGAATTTTAAATAGGAATTTTGCTGCCGACTGTAAATATACACATACCGTGAAACCTGGGCCCTCCGTGGCCGAGTGGTTATGTCACCACACTGCTAATCACCTTCGAGCGTAGGAGAGCGGGCTCGATTCCTATGCTGGCCCTGGGAGTTTTTCTAATTCTTCGTACTGTAATTCTGCCATGTGCTATCTGTCTTTATCTGACGAAAATTTACAAGCGGGCTTCGGGAGTCAAGCATACATGACGAAAATTTACAAGCGGGTTTCGAGAGTCAAGCATACAAATCTGATGTATATGTTATCAATAAATCATCATCATTACCATGAAACTTCCCTACGAGAGCCATCTGCTGAGCCGTAGAAAATCGACCATTTAAAGAGGTGGCTTTTAAATAGAGGTTGTTTAGAAAATCTTAATTCAAAAAATAAACAGTAGAAATTAAATGATCTAATTATTCAAATATACATTTTTTGTTTGCCTAGCTTTCTATCAATAATTAATATTAGTTTGTTTAATTTTTAAAATATTTTTTGCCGTAATTTTGTTTTCCAGCAATTGTTTTATATGCAAGAAAAAAAAAAAAAAAATGTTCATCTTAGCCTCATTTCTAAAGCGGAAAAATGTTTCTTATTAATCTATAAATTTCTATTAAAGCTTATTACGAAGAAGTGTTAATTTTATTTTTTACCTTTTAATATTAGCTAACTTTATTATTTTTCTTTTGTCGCTTAATGTTAATGTTATTTATTTAGAATTTATTTCGTTTAAATTATTTGTTAAATAAAGATATGAGGCGAAATTCTAATTACTCTAACCTTGAACTTCATTTCTAAATATACACATTCCTAATTATGAAGTTTTATAGCTCATATTTGTTTTCTGGGCAGAGATTATTCTTAAACATATGGGATTAAGATGGTACATCACAGATCGTCAAGGTCAGCCAAAGCCTATGTTATTCTATGGGTGAAATTGTTTATTGAACTATACATTTCCTAATTGTTATTTTTAACTTCCGTTTTAACATTCTGAAAATACACAACCGTTAAATTAATACTCGTTTTCCAAATATTTATTTTTAAAATTTGAATTTTCACTAAATACATTTTTCTCATTTTTTACCTGCAAAATGAAATATTAAAATTTAAAAAGTTCAATTTTTGAGTAAGGACACTAATTTCAGAATGTGAAAACGAAATTTAAAAATGCTAATTAGGTAATGAGTAATTTTATAAACAAATTTCGACGTAGACTTACATGGAATTCGTTGACTAGAGACGGGGAAATCATAGTGGGCAGTGATTAAATCAATTCGAGGGAAAAATAAAACTATCTGCAATCATAAAATGTGAGCCCCCCCCCCCCTTTCAGAAAGAGGTGCTCAATTGCGTTTGACTTTTAATGAAGGTAATTTGTACGAAGAAATTTTGAGACCAGGAAAAACTGGCCTAAAAGAGAGGTGGCCCTTGAATACAGGAGGGCTTTTAAAAAGGTTTTATTGTATATATATTTATTTATCTTGCGGATTATTTATCTTGGCTTGGGGGTTAATCTGGGACATGCAGTTAGGATGGGTGTTTATTATGTATTTATTCTTCTAATAGTGAAATATATTGATCTCTATAGCATGTCAATAAAAATTTTAATTTGGCAGTTTTAATAGGACAGAACCCTCTATCTTTCAGACAAAGTTAACCAAATGAAAGCAGTTTTCGAGTTTTTCCTATGCCGTCGAGTTAAACAAAATAATATATAATCTCTATGTATTTAAAAAAAAAAAAAAAAGTTACTGTCGCTGGCGCCAAATTTTTTTGTCTGCGACCGCATCTTCTTTCGAAGGGCAGGGTCCTTCGCGTCATGAGAGGTATCAATGTGCTCCGAATACTCAAGGAAGACATTTCAGCTGCTTAGAAATTTCTATCATTTTAATTAGAGAAATGATTAATTAAAAATAACTGGTTTATGAAGGTACTCTATTTGCCACCTTGAAAAAAGCTTCTCCCAGTGCTGTTATTTTTCTATCATGAAGTCATTTTACTTTTACTCGGAAAAATTAAAATATTATCCATGGTTGTAGGTAGGTAAGTTGGTTTTAATGTAGCACCAGTACTGCACTATGGGTAATTTGCGACGGTCTGGGACGCAACCCTGGGGATGTTCCGGAGACATGCCATCGCAATTTTGATCTCCATGGAGCGCTTTACCGACTGGGGTACCACGGCTTGGATCCATGGTTGTAAAAAAGAAATATAAAGGGTCGTATACTAAAACTGTAATTAAACTGGGTTTAGCTATTACGAATTTCTTTCTATTTAAAAAAAAAAAAAAAAAAAAAAAAAAAAAAAGATTTCAGTATAATTTTCATAAAAATAAATAAAAATAGATAATGTGGTATTAAATATTATGTATTTCAGTTTGACATTGAATATGGGGATTTTTGTAATATTTTTCTGCTTTTGTCTTGTGTTATGCACTATTAATATTCTGGTGAGTGGAGCGAGCAGGGGGCAGAGCCTCCTAATTGATTACAAAAAAAAAAAAAAAAAAAAAACTTACGCAGTTAATATTACTTTTTTTTTTTTAATCTCAAATTAAATTTTATTTAAGTTAGAATTTAGTGAACATTTTGAATTCATAAGTGACAGGATATAAGATGTTAGAATCGCCACAAGAGAAAATAAATTGTTATCCAAGGTACAATAATGATAGTAATAGAAGATAGTCTGTACATAAAACATTTTTCATTGAAAAGGAATTTTTATAATAAATACTTATTACCCAGGACTTAATTCAATTTGTAGAAGGCAGTTTAATTTCAGGGAAAGGGGGGGGGGGGGGTGATAGTCGTTCTGTATATTACAGAATTTTAGTTTATGTATTAAACGAGAGAAGGAAAATTAATCCTTTCGTGCTCCCACAGGTAGCTTTATGTTTATGTTTATGCTTATTTTTACCATTTATTTATTTATTTTTGAAAAATAATAAATAAATAATAAAAAATTTAAAAAAAAATTAAAAAAAAAAATTATTTATTTATTTTTGCAAGATAACTATATGAGGCTGGATCTAGTTGAAACTATCCCTTTGAAAGAGAGATGTTGCACCAAGTGTGTTGAAATGTCATGCCTTGGAGACCATTGCGGCCAGATATCCATCATCTCAGTGGCTGCACACTTTTACTGATGGTTCTCAGTTTGACCATCATCTTAATGTAGGGGCTGGTGTGTTCTCATATCTTTTTTCATTCTATACCCCTGCCGGCTACATTGGCTAAACCTTTGATGGTGAAGTTGTTGCGATACGTATAGCCTTAAAGCAATTGTTGGCTGTCCATTTCAAGTTTGAAAGGGCAATCATTCTTTCTAATTCTCAAGCAGCCATCCAATCAATTAACGCTGTTGATCACCCATTAACACCTGAAGTATGCCAATGTCAAGAATCCTTGAGAACTCTCACTCTAAAGGGGAAACAAATTGTTCTCCAGAGGGTGACCGGCCATTGTAGCCTTCGGGGCAATGAACAAGCGGACTTCCTTGCAAAAAGAGGTGCCAGCTTATTACAATATTCTAACACAGCCATTCCTTACTGGAGGATTAAACTTTTTTTTTTTTTTTTCTTTACATCTAATGCCTTACGAGATCTTGAGAATCGTACAGCTCTAAAGAATTGGAGGAATTTAAGTCCTTCTCTTATTCCTGATAAATCAAGACGTAAGGCAGTTGAAACTTTCTACCTATCTGAAGGACACGACTGCCTTGCCACTCATTTAAAGCACATAGGTATCTACTTGCCCACTTTGTGATTCTGGAGAAAGAAGTAATGGACAGGGACCATCTGCTCCGTTGTGGGGCTCTTCGATGTTCTACAAAAGAGTTGAGGTATTGGGAGGCAAGATCGCTCCTTAGGCAATTACTTCGGTCTTTTGTTCTATGTTATGTTGTTTATAATTTGTTTTGTAATTTTATAGTCCTCTGTAACTTTTGCCTAGGCATTGGGAAAATAAATAAATAAATAAATAAAAATAAAAAAATTGCAAAATAAAATATTCAAATAGAGATAATCCCCTCCCAATAATCTAGTTTATTATTAGTAGTATTAGGTCTCGTTAGTATGCAATATTTAGTACACAGCTGTAAAAACTATACAGAAATTTGTTTCTTCAAGCATAAAAAGAAAGTTTAAATGATGTCCAAAACGTATTTTGTTGGCAATTGTTCTGCTTTTCTGCTCTATCATTCTATTTCGGAATTCTAATACACAATAGTCCTTCACTTAAGCAACCATGCATTTCAAAATATTAAATTCCTATTTGACAGGAATTATTGAAGGAAAAATGAAACTGAATCATCGCTTTCTCAAAGGGAACATAAGACCATCATCATGCTTTCACAACTTTCGACACTTCTCAACGCTTCGCTTACAGCATATAGTTAAAAATTCCAACCACTATCATCACTCTTTCTGAAAATTCTAAACCTACCGATACTTGATACCAGCTCTCCAACTCTCTCTCCCACGGATTTACAAAAGATTGGCACACATAATGCTTATCAAAGTCTCGTGAGTCTATGTCACATCTCATTTTTTTTATTAGTATTTTTTCCCCATTGGATGGCAACTATCTTTCCCTAAAGTGGAGTATTCATATCATCAACATATAGCACCCATCGCCGACTCAGCGAAGCATATAATCGCATAGTGAACGGAAGGACTAATTGTATTACGCCTCACAAAGAGTATTTTTCTTACCCATTTAGTGAAGGCACGGCCTCCCTAATTCGGCCTATTAGGCCGCCTAATGGTGAAAGAGCCCGGGCGGTAGGGTGCTTTCATTCAATGCTCCACTCCACCTGGCTGGGAGGTCGCAGAGATCACAAAAGCGATGGGACAACTCGCATGATGTCCCCAAGTTGAAGGCATGACTGCTTCTTTTGGCTGTAGATCGCTCATAACCAAGCAAATATATGGCAAAATTTTCAACTCATTTACAGTAATGTTAATAAAATTTAATATATATAAAAAAAAATAATAATAATTTTTTTTTTACTATGACATTAAATTTAGTAAATAAATAAATAAATGAACAGACAAGCAAAGTTTATTATTGGAATGCCATAATATTAAGTACTGAATCACTTCCGTCTTAAAAAATGATTCAGTTCTTATAAATTAACGAAACTGTGTGTTTATATACCTATATGAGGGGGGGGGGGGGGGAATTCTATATGAAACGATAGTATATTTTTTCTTCTGTAGCCCGTGATACATTTATCATCAAAGATGGACTTAATGAATGATGAGTGAAATAAGACATTAATATGTAGAACTGTACTTAAAAAAAAAAATAATAATAATAATAATAATAAAATAAAATAAATTAATAATCCACATTGTTCCTAGTAAATTAAGGCAATTATTTATCCAATATTTAGCAATAATGTTTATTAAATGTACTGGCACCCATCAAATATATCATTAATAATGCTACGAATTTCCTGAAATCAGGAACGTTTCCCAATCACAAACTTATAAAAGCAAGACATTTGTATTACTTAGAGTAATATTCCAAAAGAATTTTACAGCGTGTGCTACTGTCAGCTGCATAAACTTTGTATGATGATAAAACAAATTATTTTTCAAACAATAACAACAATAATAATAAATCGGGATTTAGCACCGTAATTTCTTTTGCTCCATGTATTGTTCCTGTGAAGTTAAAATATGCGTCATTTCTAATTTTCCTTTTATTAAGAATAATCTTTTTTTATATATTTTTTTAATTCTGATTTTCGTTTTGTTTTCAATGAATAAATTAACTTTTGCTAATACGTCAGTTTCTTTTCAAAATGGGCGCAATTTCCATTTTTTTATACTGATTTTTATGTCTCTTAATGGCAATGCTAAATTAGAATTCCAAATAAAAAATAAATGAATAAATGAATAAAAAATAACAGTAATCACTTAATAAAAAGTATTACTATCCGAATTATTATTATTATTTTTTTCCGTAATGTTTAATATGTAACAAAAATTCATATAACTGATTAAACTATATACTTTTTAATAAAAGATCCTTCAGTCTTAAAATTGGCGGGTCAAGGGGTGGAGATAGGAGAAAATACAATCTTATCTACCTATTTGTAATTTAAACAGCAAGTTAATAAACAATTTGCATTACTATGATTATTAAAAGCAGATATTTTTGTAATTTAATTTTATTATACCTAATTTACATAGTTTCTGATTTAGCCTTTGAATTACATCTTAAATAGGAAAATTTGGATTACATTATCGGTATGCATTTTAATTAATCTTTTAATAAGCGCAATTTAAAAAATAAAAATAAACTAAGAATAAAAATTTGTTTACAGTTCAATTCCAAATTTAAAGCGTGAAAATAAAAGTAGATTTAGTTCCAAATTTTTCTCAAGGCATAATTATAGTGCGACTTTAAACCCACTCCATTCCACACCACTCCACGTCCAGCTATCCGTTAATTAACTGGAGGAAGAATCTATTTTATGGTTCGCTTCATTTTCAGTTTAAAAACTGAAAAATACATGAATAATAATAATTAAGGGAAAAATAAAGCTCTCAAATACAAATTAATTTATATTTGTGTAATAAATAAATAAAATTATTTGCATTTTTTTATTTTATAAAAATTAATTAATTTGTTTAAAATACTAGGGGCTCTGCCCCCTGCTCGCTCCGCTCACCAACCCCCGAGAGAGGCTTCGCCTCCCCCCGACTCACTTTACTTATTAACACATGCAGAGATCTTCCCACCTATTCGTTGCTTTCTTTCACTGAAAAGGAATATTAATAGTGCATATTACGAGACAAAAGCAGAAAATTATTATGGAAATCCTCATATTCAATGTCAAATTAAAACATATAATATACATATATATATATATATATATATATTTATTTATATATATATATGTATATATAAAGAAAGAAACTCATAATATCTAGACCATTTTGCATTACAGCTTTTGTATATGAACTTTTTTATTTCTTTTTTACAACCTTAGATCTGGACCGCGGTACCTCAGTCGGTAGAGTGCCGATCTCGTAATTAGTAGATTGCGGGTTCGGTTCTCGAGCCGGCCAAAAACCGTCGTGTACACTAATGGTGGCTGATGCAAGTAAAATATGTCGTGGCTGCAATATTCTCCATGTTCCCATCAAAATTATTCCTCTGGGGACCAGCGAAGCGGGGGAGCCATCCCTTTTGTGTAGGACCAAAACTGTGGTGGCATGTCTCCGGAACATCCAAAGGGATGCGTTCCAGACCATCGTCAATTATCCATAGCGCAGTAATGGTGTGACGTCAAACACAACCTACCTAATTATCTACCTACCTACAACCATGGATCATATTTTACTTTTCCCGTGTAAGAAAATTAATTTTCTAAAAGTAGAGAAAAAAAGTTTATTTTCTTTCTTTTTTACATCCATGGTTTCGGGCCGCGGTACCCTAGTCGGTAGCACGTAATTGGAAGATTGACGATTCGATACTTGAGCCGGCTAAAGACTGTCGTGTACACTAATGGTGGCTGGTGCACATAAAATTTGTCATATGGCCGCAAAGTCCTCCATGTTCCTATCCACACTATACCTCTGGGGATCACCAAAGCGCGGGGTGGGGTGGGGGGCATCCCCCTCCATGAAGGACCAAAATTGTGATGACATATCTCCGGAACATCTCTAGGGATGCGTCCCAGACCATCACCAATTACCCAAAGCGCAGTACTGGTGAGACGTTAAATCCAAACCTACCTACCTACGTGCAACCATGGATCATATTTTAATTTTTCCATGTAAAATAAATTCATGGCAGAAGAACAACGTCACTGGGAGAAACTTTTTTCAAGGTGGCAAATAGAGTACCTTCATAAACCTGTTGTTTTTAGTTAATAACCTCTTTAATTAAAATGATAGAGATTTCTAAGTAGCTGAAATGTCTTTCTTGGAGTATTCGGAACACATTGATACCTCTCATGACGCGAAGGACCATGCCCTTCACTAGAAGATGCTGTTGCAGACAAAAAAATTTGACGCCAGTGACAGTAACTTTTTTTTAATATATAGAGAAAAAGATAAAAGTACTAGTAACTTAATAATGCATGTTAATCAATGTTAGCTTATTACATTCAGTTTGCAATCCGCTGGAAAAGAAGTTTTCCATTATTACTGTCTGGCAGGATTTTTTTTTTTTTTTTTCATTAAATTTAATTTTGAAAATTAATATTTCTCACTTTATTTATACATTTTATTGGCATACAAAATTGCAAACATATTATTAAAAATATTACAAAATATTTATGAATGCTTAAACATTTCTTTCTCGGTGGAACTTCTAATAAATGAAAATGCGAATAAAGTCTAATTTATGGAAGGATTTTTAAGGATATAAAAAGTCTTCTATTATGAGAACAATAATGCAAAATAGTGCCCAATTTCAAAACGCTCCTTGCTAATTCTAAGTTATTTAAAAACTCCTTTTTTTTTTTTTTTTTTTTTTTTTTTTTAACTTTATATCTTTTGCATGTAACTGAACACATGTGTGCGTTGCGTTTTTCATATCTCAATTAAAGCATCATTTATAAATAAAACTATGTGGCCCCCACAAGACTTTCTTCTATATTTTCCTATACAAATTCACTGAGTAAAAATAATTTATTAAAATTATTATTTTAAAAAAAAATATCTTCCATGATAATGCAGACAATTTCCATATTAGAAAAGTAGTATTACACTAAATATCCAAAAAATAGCCTTCTTTATTCTCAATATTAAAAAAAAAAAAAAAAAATACGATTTTTTTTCGAAGTTATTTTTTGTTAAAAGGTAAAAAAAATCGATAACTTTGTTTTAAATTATCACAAATTTATAGTTCAACCATTCGTTTTAGAGGTATTAACGAGACCTTTCGAAAGATACCCATCTTGAAAATTTACTCCACAGGGGGGGAAGCGATGCCTCCACATGCACAAAATTTTTTTCTTTGTTAACTACTACCATTATAAATAATTGATATTAATTTTACAATCACAAGTTTAAAATAACTCTCATTATGTACTGTTATACGGAATTTTGTCCTATACTGCCATGTTAAAAGTTTAGAAAAAATGCGATCACAGCACCACCTGTTGAGTGATTGATCCCAAAACCGAATCAGCACCAGTTTATGCCAGGGTCCAACTACATACCAAGTTTGGTTAAATTCAGTTTATTGGTTCGTGAGATACAGTGTCCACAAAAATAGTGATACACACAGACAGACAGACATTTTATAAATCTATCAAATCGAGTTCAGGACATCCCAAAACGTGTAAATCCATCGAAAACCGGAGTTCGAAAATTTTCTCGAATCCAATACTTTCTCTATATTACACATAGAAGAAAGTAAAAATATATACATAAAACTTGAAAACTTCATGAATTTTCGTCACGTGACTGAATTTAAGACTTTGTAATAAATGTAAAAAATTGTTGATTCCAAAATGAATGCCCAGTTTTGTAACAAACACACTGATTAAAATTCACCCAAATTTTTAAGAGGATTGGTTGAAAACAAATTAACAAAGGACATTATAACAAGCTAAATATTTAAAACAAAATAGTCAATAATTAAAGACAAAACAGTCTCGTCAAAAACGTCGTCACCATTTGCGACACACCACCTTGCATAGCTTCCTACTCTTCAGATTTCCTGACACCACCTTTCTTAAGGGCCCTCTTCACTCACCGCTGCCGGAAGCCGAAACTAATGTTATTCTATGGGAAATTTTTCTTTACAAATAACTTATTAACTAATACATATTTTTAAATTCTGTTTTCACATTCTGAAAATTCCCAGCTGTTAAATTGACGCACCTTTTTTAAAAAAATATTTTTTGAATTTTTTATATTTTATTTTGAAGCTGCAAAATACGAATTTTCAATATGTGAATTTTTTTCATTTTGCAATTTCAAAATAAAATATTAAAAATTAAAAAAATACATTTTTAAAAAAGGTCCGTCAATTTAACAGTTGGGAATTTTCTGAATGTGAAAACAGAATTTAAAAATATGTATTAGTTAATAAGTTATTTGTAAAGAAAATTTCCCCGTCTTAGATTTTTCGTTACTAAATAAAGCTAAAATATTGGCTCGGGCTTCCGGCGACGGTAAGTGAAGAGGGCCGAAAAAATAAATAAATAAATAAAATAGTTGTCTTAGTTTAATGTAATTGCAGATTTTTCGTTACTAAATAAAGCTAAAATATTTATATTCGAACAGTGTGTTAAAAATTCGTCAGGGCATAAATATTGTTGCTTATTCGGGGTTTCGTATATTGATTGTGAATAAATAATTATAAGTGTCGGGTGTAGCAGAGACTTAAAATTTATTTAACAGAATATTCCAGAAATTTAAAAGTCTGTCAACCAAGTATCAGTTGCAGATAGACCGATAAACACAGCCTAAATAGTAGCTAATAACATAAACATCACAGCATAAACAGTATCATGAGCAAACACACAGCATAAGCTGTATTTATACACAGAAGCTGAGTCAGAGAAGTTCAACACTTCAATCGCTTGGCTTCAACTGAAATTGGACAGCCGAATTGCAACATTATTTATAGTCTCACATGCTATCCGAACTTTCTGACTATTTCGTGAAATATTCGACTTAGAACTTCAATTATCAATATACCGATAGTAAAGATTTTCTCATCAAGCTCGCCAAAAAAGTCTCAAAGGAGCAATAAACGCCCCAAAATTTTCGCCAAGGACGTTCCCGCATTGTGAAGATTCTAAATGGCATTTTAAAGGAATACGGAATATTTTGATAGCGTAACAAGGCAGAAACGCAAAAAATTAATATTTTATAACCTGACTGATCTTTTTAAAATAAAATTACATAAAACAACTATTATTCACAAATTCATAACATTACAACCTTCCCAAGGGCTGTGTGTCCCGGGCAGTACAATCCATGGTCTGGTGGTAAACACTAAACAAATTATGCGATTTAGAATATAAGAAATAAATTGCATGCAACAATAGAAAATCAATACAGAATACAAAATTAAACAATTAAACTGTTTACACTATATACAAATAAGTATTAATTATATACAAATATTTACATTCATATACACATTAAAAAAAATAAATAAATAAATAAAAATAAAAATAACGATAACCATAATATGGTGCACCACCTTGTATTTTGTTGAAGACGTTTTAGTAAGGCGAACCCCGATGTTATTCAGTCTTTTCAGATTTGTATAAGGAGCATCCCATCTACTGTAGCTTGAGAGAGAGACCTTTACGCCGAACAAGTTTCCACAACCAAATTTCTTCCCCTTTTTTGAATTTATGTTTTATAGTCTTTATGTCATATCTCGGCTTCATTCTCTCCATTGCCATGCGAATCCAATCCCGTGCAGAGTAGTCAAGTCTTCAAATCGGCCCTGGAAATCTCGGATGTACTCCTCTGGCGACCAAGATCCCATCTGGTGGACAACCAAATGTTATATCACACGGAAGGTAAAGTTCACGTCTAAAAATCTTCTCAGCTTAAATATAGCCAGCAGTTTCATGAACAGAACTGCGATACGCCAGCAAGGACAAGGTAGCTTCAAGTACCAATCTTTTTGGCTCCTCGATATGAGAAGTGAGATGATTTGGTCAAACCTTTTAAACATGCAGTTCGACAAGAAATGTAGGGGCGTTGTCTGGGTTTCTCTATGCGGATTAACTGACACACTTCTTTGAATATAGTAGAGATGAATTTCGTACCTTGATCGGTATGAAGTTGTAGGGAAGTGCCAAACATTGACTCCGTTGTTGGACTAGAATCTCTGCAATTATGCATGCCTCTTGATCAGGAATGACTTCAGGACACTTGGTGAAGTCCATCCCAATGAAGATGTGCTTATTGCTTGTGGAGGAACGTGACAAAACGCCCAAGATATCGGGCACGATTCGTTCAAATGGTCCTTCCACATTGTACCTATGCAATCGTCCTCGGTACCTTTTCTTTAGGCATTTATGAGGACACACAATCATCACAGGATTTGTACCATTTCTCTTTGTCCCCTGTTTCTTGCACCAGTAGAAGTATTCTCGAACTTTCTGAAGATTCTTCATCACTCCAAAATGGCTTCCCGTATGCTTACTGTGCATCTCTTCTAGAACATCTGGAATCCTTGATCTTGGTCACAAGATCTGACATAGGAAATTCTGACCATCATCGGACTCACATTTTCTGTACAACATGCTGTTTCTAATGTGAAGAAAGTTCCAAATGTTGTTTGATGAGAGAATAAATTCCTGTGTCGATTCTATGCTGGGTAATGTTCGTCCTCTCGACGTTTGTATGTATTCGAGAAAACAGGCCTCTAAATCCATGGATTAGTTTCTCCGTAGCACGTTTCTGATCAATTTTTCAATCTGCATTCTTCAGCAATTCAATTTTTAAAATATCATAAAACTTAGCCTTGGTTGGTTAGTTCTGCTGTCTGATATATGCCACTGGAGTGCAGGTTGCTAACACGGCATCTTTTTTTCACTATTCTTACTTTATAGCTTACATTGACGACTCTCACAGGAATAATGCTCTTTGAACGATCAACCAGAGATAAAGCTACCAGAACACTTTTCCGACTGTTGTCTGAATTTGGGTATTCAATCACTTCATAAAGGAAGTATTGTTTTTTAGGAAATATCCTGGAAATTATTATTGCAATACGTGGAGGGATGGAAAATTCAGATATGGCTGTTATTTAACATACTGATTTAATGTCCAGATTTTCGAGTTTAAACACTGCTATGTCTTTTGAATTTAAATGACGTTTATTACTCTTAAAATGTAAAGTTGTATTTTCTCAGAAAATCAAGTCCATGAATTAAAGGATCGCTTATATACGTTGAATAAGCCACATGTTGGTAATTTACTTTACAAAATGTGTTGTTTAAGTTCATTTCTCCATGACTCTTAAGTTTATCGTCGGTCACAGTCTGGAGTTTAACGCAGAGCATCGTCATGGTCATCAAGAGCTTCATCGATTCTAATGATAGTCCCGTTTGCTCTAGTATCATGAATCATGTGGCAGAAAGTATTATTAATTTCTCTATAAACATAAACTCCATTATCGGCGCCACTCATCTAGAAAACATGAAACACTACAACGCTTTCCAAGTATAGCCCTAATATATCCAAACACTTGTGGCAACCTGTAAAAGAGTGATAATTGATTTCCGTACCACAATCTACACAAAATATGCTTTTATTCAAAGAAAAAATATGTTCATTACATTTTGTTTCGGGCAGACTATAGATATTATTACACTGTCTGACTGTATTTACGAGAAATTTTGCCCAAAGACTTAATTTATTTGAATTATCTTGGATGTTCCTGTACACGAACCATTTCCTTGATCTCTACAAAAAGTTTAGTGTAGCATCACAGATGTAGAATTGGACTTTTTGCTATTATTTGTTCTTGAAATATGCTGATAATATACACCCTGACAGACACACATACAGACCAACCACTAAAAAACATAATTTTCGGATTCAGGGGACCTCAAAACGTGTAAATATAACAAAACTCAATTTCGAAAATTTGACCCAAAAATAATACTTTCTCTACTATATATAAGTAAGAGAAGGTAAAAATAATGTGGTCAAATACTTTTCAGCGGTAGTGTATAGTCAAAAACTATAAACCATCTGTCCATCTGTTAAAATACAGAGGATAAGAAGCAAAGAAGAAAAAATCTGAAGCAATCAGATTTTATGTAAAAGGCAATGACAACTACTACCATTCATATATACATTATTTCTCTTATATGTTTTCCATGTTGTCACTTTGCCAGCGTAAAAAAGATGCTTTATTTAAATATGAATATATAACCAAACATGAATTAAATAATTCATTTATTTGTATAAGCACTTGTTCAAGTAGACATGTGTACTTTAATTCGGCCGAACTTTTTAATTTCGTGTATAAAAAAGACATTAGTCAAAAAGAAAAGAGATTTTTTTTTATAAGTAATTTGCCTGAAAATTTAGATATTACCTTTACAAATAAGATTATTAACGAATTGTTTTATGTTAACACACGTGTTTTGTGTTAACGCACATCATAAAATTATTGTAAAATACTTGAATTATCCAAAAATCAAAATTAACAAACAGTATTGTTTTTAATACGGTATTTAAGAAAAATAAGCAAAAATTTCATAATTCGAACTGAGTCAGTTGAATGACATTTTTAAAACTGTATTATTCTATTATAATTTTATCCAGGTTGAGAAATGATTTCCAGGTTCCGCTTACATTAGATTGACCCTGATAACTATTACTTGCTTAAATTCAGTTTACTTTTAAATTATTGTCTATTAAAATACTTAAATTTAAAATTTCTGCCCCAGAAATATTACTTATATTTACTTACGTCAAATTTTGCATTGTTATTGAAAGCATAATTCAAACGCACAAAAATGAAAATTTTCGTTGAAGCTCGTGCTCCCTATTACCCTTCATATTCTCAAAATTAATATTTTGATTGTATTTTTGGCGAAGTTTGGCGCATGTAAATTCAACTGCTTGCACTCCACGACACGTGGCAAACCTAACAGAGCGAGCGATGTCTCTACATGGGGTCTCACCATCACTCCTTTAGTACCCTTCTATCCTTAGACGCTCTGCCAACTCCCAAAGGCTTGTTGTTTTTTCCGACTACTTTTTTTTTTCTCTTCTAAAGCAGTCCTCCTCTACGTCTGTTGTTGTCCGCCGAAACGTAGGCATCGATCAGAATAGTGGTTGTTTTGTCAGGCTTTTCACTAACGTTGCACTTGGGGCTTTGACTCTTTTTTAGCCTCCCCTATTTTGAATTGCGTGTGTGTTGAGTTTTTCCTTCCGGTGTCGTGGAAAATTGATGTAATGTAAACTGACTTCAAGCAAACCATAAAAAAATACCTTATTCAGATAAAATTTTCTTACATATCCACACAAAAAAATGGCTCAGTAAATAGAGAAGAATTGCATGTTGTTGCACTCACTGTAGTGTTTGACGTTAAATTTCTGTATATTTACGATGTCATTTAAAGTATAGGAGACTTATTTTGTATCGAGACTTTGAGATTGAGAAGATATTTCAATAAAATAACTCCTCCCCCTCCCCCCTTTTTTTTTCATATGCATAAGAAGAAAATATTAGATTTGCGAACATCTTCAACTTCCGGTTTTCGAAAGATAACACACTTTTGGATGTCCTGAACACGATTTGCCGATTTTAGAAAATGCATGAATGTGTACGGTATTAAAATATCGTGGGCGCTGTATGTCATAAAATGATGTACGAAATTCCACGAAACTTTATGTTTGGTTGGCTGGTAAAAATAATGCTGCATCGAGTTATTTTTATTTTATTTATATTATTTATTTATTTATTTATTTATCTTTCAGTATACATACTTATAAATGCACGTTTCTTGTAAATGCATGAAGATTGTATTTATTAATTCCAATATTTTAAAAAACAAATGTTCCTTTTTTTCTTTTTTTAATAAAAGAAAAAAAAAAAAAGAAGAAGAAGAAGAAAAAGAAGATTGAGAGAACCTTATCAAAACTGACCTTTTGAACTAATTTTAGTTTCACAAGATTCCCATCTCACATATCAAGTTTGGTGCAATTATACATTATAGAAGCTGAAATATATCATTCTCTTAAATTGAGGGTGGGAAGGGGGAAATTACAACATGTCAACGTCACCTGTTCAGCGATATATCCCAAAAGCTTATGAACACCAATTCATGTCAGACTCTAACTAAATATCAAGCTTGATTAAATTGCAACTATTTATTCGTGCAATACAGCATCCACGAAATTTCTCTAATACGTACACAAACAGTGGTCCCAAATTTAGGGACTTTCTTTATTCAATTACCATCAATAATTTTGAGGAGTGATATTTGATATATACCGGGTTATCCAAAAGTCACAGAAAAAAAAATATATATATATATATTTAAAAATATTCACTGTAGCTCTATGCGGTTTTCACTGAAAAGTACAGAAAAGCATGGGATATTTTTTATATAGGTAAGAAAAAATATTAGTTACATTTTTCACCAACATATAGCGCTGTATTCGCAGTATCCTCACATTTAAAAAGATCCGTCTGAACAAATGAAAAATGAATTGCAAATACTGAACGCTTTTTTTATGGAATTTCCAATGTGCAACATCTAACAGTCATTCTTATGAATGACGGTCATTACATTGAGCATTTCTTGTCCTATAGTTCCGATGTTGAATGTAATGTGCCACTATAAAAAAGTAAATTTATAATTACAGCGCCACCTTACGAAGAAAATTTAAACTAATATGCCAATAAATGTTTCGTTACTTAAAAAAAAAAAAAAACATGTCTTTCTGTGAAATTCGGAGAAAACTTCTATAGTCAAAACTTGGTGGATATTGCTTATAAAAATCTCTGAATTTGGGAATACTGTACACAAAAACTCACACAGAGACAGACAGACACTTTCTAAAAATGGTCAAATGGTGTTCAGGAAACCTCAAAACGTTTAAATTCATTGAAATCCGAAAGTAAAAATTTTGACGATTTCAATACTTCCTATGTATAAATTAAATTGAAGAATAAATTTATAAAATTAATTAATTTAAAATTAATTAATTAATTAATTAATTTATAAATATTAATTTCGTTATAAAATTTAGCAAGTAATAACTACATGCTACCAATAACATACGCATAAAAGTGATTGTAATGCAATTTAAATGTTAGCACTTATTTATTATAATTTATTTACAGTACCAGTTATAGTTAAATTCATTTTAAATTACTTACGCTTAAGTGAACATATAGGGCCATAACACTAAGACTAACTAGAAGTAATTTATGCGAAATTCGGGAAAGTTATCATACGTAAACCAATCAATTTATTTAAAAAAAAAAAAAAAAGAAAGGAAGAAAAAAGAAAAAAAAGAAAAAGAAAAAAGAAAAAAAAAAAAAAAAAAGAAAAAAATCACTGGAAATGAGAATTGAATTAAAAAATATGAAAAACGGATAACTGGAAATGAGAATTGGATTAAGAAATGCTCAAAAACTGAAGTATTCACGCTTCAGAAAACATGTACTTCTAAGAGCAGAGAAATCGCAAGATTTCGGAAAACTGTAAAGCTAATTCAAGCAATATATATATAGAGAAAGACAGAGACAAAGAGAGCGAGAGAGAAAGTAAAAAGCAATTATAATGTAATAAAAGTTTTTGTGTAAATTTATTCGTAGTACCTAAGAGCTTTTGAGTATAAACAACTTAATACTTCTTGTAGATATTCCGTAACTTGTAAGATATAAGTTTGTTTGAAATTTTCTTAAAGTTATAAAAAATCAGAAAAAGGATTTTTTAATTTATGTTTAAAAGTACTTTTAGTTATTAAAAACGCACAAATTTGAGTTTTAAAATTCACCTTAAATTTTGAAAGCGTCATATATCGGGATGAAATTCTGAGTTTTGGACAATAGAAATCAAATCTTTAATTTATATATATAAGCTCTTTTTTATGTTATTTAAGCTCTTTTTACGTTTCCATAAGGTTAAAAGCTATTAAAATACGCATTAGAGATTTCATATTTTTGTATATATTTTTAAGATACTGATTTATTTTTACTTTCTTCTACACTCAATAGTTATTAGTTTTTCTTTCTACCCCCCCCCCCCTTTTTTTTTTTTTACTTTCTCTTACCCATAAGGTAGAGAAAGTATTGTTTTGGGGTCAAATTTTCGAACGCGAGATTTTGTTATATTCACACGTTTTGAGTTCCCCTGAATACGAAAATCATGTTTTTAGCAAATGGTCTGTGTGTGTGTGTCTGTGTGTCTGTCTGTTATCAGCATATCTCAAAAACAAATTATGGTAGAAAGTTCAAACTTGGTATTCTAAATGTGTATCATATAGGGATGCTACAGTAAGCTTTTCGTTAAGATCAAGCAAATGGTTCGTGTACAGGGACAATCAAGAGAATTCTAATACATTACGTTTATAGGGGAAATTGCAGGAAAATAGAGTTTAACGTCTATAGACTGCACTAAAGCAAATGAAACAAAGATATATTTTTTGTAATAGAGACAGTTAACTGGGAAATTTTTTTTGTGTACGTAGGAGCCTCGCCTCCCCCCCCTGGGGAGGAAGCCCCCCCTCGAGGGGAGTAAATTTTAATGATGGGTATCTTTCTAAAGAGCTCGCCAATACCTTTAAAACGAATGGTTGAACCATCGATCTGCGATAATTTAAAACAAAGTTATCGATTTTTTTTTTTACTTTTAACGAAAAAATTCATACTTTTTTAAATTTTTATTTTATTTTTTATTTTTTAATATTGAGAATAAAATGGACTTTTTTTGGATATTCGGTGTTATACTACTTCTCTAATATGGAAATCGTCTGCCTTATCATAAAAGATAATTTTTTTATATAATAAATTTAATAAATTATTTTTTAAAAAGAGAAATATTTTTTAATAACCGAATTAAATTCTATATAAATGTAGGTGCATTAATGAAACGGGGGGTTGAGGGGGGCGGTAGCCCCCCTCACACAGAACTAATTATCATATAAAACTCTTCAGAAGCCTAATATGAATTGTTTAACATAGGTTTACATAACAGTACTCGTTATCTTACCTATTAATCTGCAACTTGTATTTATAGTATTAAATTTCTGGGTAAGAGAAAGTCGTGTGTGTGACACACCAGATTATTTTTCCTTCTTTTTTTTATGTATTAAGAGACAAATTTTTTAGCTAAAGAAAGATAAATTACTTCTGTCTTTTAAAAATGTAAATAAATAAATAAATCAGTTTTTAAGTCTTAAGATCTGTAAATTTTAAATTATAATCTTGGTTCACAGTGAAAGAAATTTCAACAACAATCTTCAAGGCAGTATAATAGGAGAACAAGAAAATAGAAATGTATACAGTTAATTAAAAAATGGCTCGTAATTGCATTGTCTACAACGCATTTCAAGTATTACTTTTTACTGGATGCTTCAAAGCAATAAGTTTTCTTCTTTAATTTATTGCAGGACCCCTTTTTGCCTTCGGGACAAAAACCTTCACTGAAATGTATGTGGTATAACATGTCCTTTACATCTACGAAATTCCAATATAATTCATCAAGTATTTCTCTCGAGATATTCGATAAAACGCCTGCATTCAAAAGTATCCCATTATTTTTTCATCCAGTTTGTATGCTAGATCTTACTTTTATCTTCTGATTATAACAAGGAAAAAAAACTTTATCTCTTTTTAATTTTTTTTTTTTATCGAAATCCATTATTATAGCAATATTTGATTCGTAATTTTATCTCGAAATAAAAATATGTTTTTGTGTTTTATAATGCACCAAATGATTCTAATTAACGAAACAAATAAAGCTGTGTTACAGATTACCACCATTTATTTTATTTTATTTTATTAATTATTATTTTTTGTTTGTTTGGGTATGAATTGGTCTCGCATTTAATACCTATTGTCAAGTCTAGAAATCTAGACATTGGATGAGGATTGTCCTCTGCGGTGGGGGGGGGGGGGGTCTTTTAAAGAGATCATACTTACGGAAGTTGAGAAGAAAACCCCAAAAACTTCAAAAACTAAAAGATAATGATTAATATTTTAAAGATTGTATGATTAACTTGAGCATGTATAAATTTAACATACGATATGAAAACAAAAATATAACTTAATTTAATATAATTTCAATGACTATACAATCTATGTTACATATTAATAAGAAGGAGCTTATAAAGAATATGGAATCAAGAGTATTCTCCAAGATCAAGCATTACTAAAACTAAATCATGGAAAAGATTGGAAAATATAATTAAAAGAGATAACAAAGAAAAGAAAAGAAAAAAGACGCTCAAACTGCAAACATTTTTCATCAGGGTCCACTATCTCTGCAGCAAGTTGTTGACTTACCTTTCAATGAAAAAACATGACATTTTAATGAAAAACAAATAGGTTTCAAAATAAAAATAAAGGAAATATGAAAATATGAAAATAATAATAAAGGAAATATGAAGATCACAAAGTCAGAGTAAGATATAATAGCCATAAGTCACGTATCGGTAATTACTGAATTCATTTTAAGAGTTAAGAGATGTTTTAGCAAACTGTTAAGATGAGTTGAATAATTAAAAATAAATAAGGTTATAACACAATTAGGATAACTTATAGAACTTATATTAATATAATTACATACGATTTAACAAATCTATAAATTAATTTTAAAAATATTAATTAAATAGTAAAGTATTTTTCCCCCGTAGATATACATATTTAAAAATCGTAGAGAAGAATCAAAGACACCATCTATTGAGAAAAATATAATTACATAATCCTAATGCTAAGTGCTATATATTCTATAAATTTTATTATAATAAAACAGTTATAGATAATTGATTACCCTCATTACTTAATATTATAATTATATTAATTATGATTAGAACATTTATTATTGTGATTATTACAAAATAAGGCAGAGAAATATAAATATATAATGTATATATAATTGTAAATTATAATATTATTCAACGTACAAAAGATTCATTATTAATGCGAAATTCACCCAAAAAATTTAATTAAATAAAATTATGATTACTAAATGAAAAATGAATAAAATAATTATAATTATACATCTATATGTGTGTGCGTGCGTGTGCGTGTATATTGGTGGAAAAAAGCCTAACGACGGACTACAGTAGTAACAATAGTAAGCCACCGAAGGATTACAGTAATAACAATAGTAAGCCATCTAGATGTATTTTACCCATATTTTCATTTTGAACCGTTACAGCGTCATGGACATAAGTAGAGGTGCACTTTGCATTTTCTCAAAAAAAAAAAAAAAAAAAATTCAAATATTTTTTATATATTTTCAAATATTTTCTATTTTTTGATAAAATGCATAGTGTGCTTTCTTTTATATGGGTTCGTCGACAAAAAATGAAAATTGGGGTAAAACCACTTAGGTCATCTTTTTCAAAGTACTTGAAAATCAACTTTTCTATCGCTGATATCTTTCTGAGTTTCCGGTAATTGCTTGGGGATTTTTTGTACAGTTAGTCTATACATTTGGTGAAAGAATTATGGAAAAGAATTTTTGCTAGCGTATGCGCATGCGCAGTTAAAAATTATTTAGTAAAAATGCTCTTATTTCATCATATATTTAATCTCTCTATATTCTGATTGCAGTATGTTAAGTTTTCTAAAAGTGATATTGCATTAGTTTTAAAACCCTGTATGTTATAAATATAAACAAAAAATGAACGAAAAATTGTCGATATTATTAAAGAAACTTTTATATATCCATTAATATAAGTGATTTCTCATATAAATTTATATATATATTTAAAAAAAAAAGGCTCATGATCATATAATATAGCTACAACTAATTACAAGCATTATTTTTTACAGGTAGATCCCAAAAATTATGTACTTTTCGTTAATTTATGACTGATCCCCTTTTAGTCTTAGGTACAAAACTTTTACTGGAATATATGTGGTTTAACATGTTCTTTTCTCCCTAAAACTTCAAGGGAATCCATGAAGTATTTATTTAGGTAGTCGGAAAAAAAAAAGTTTCGATAACTTAGCTACTGGCATTTGTCCTTTAGGTTTTGTCCACCTGTGTATATATAACAGATAATACACAATATATATATATATATAAATTTATGAAATTATGAAATTATGCTTTGTTAAAACTTATCATTAGATTATTTTTTTATATCACATTATGAAATTAAGTAAACTTCATACAAAACCTATTTTTAATATTAAACTTATTTTTTATTGCAATTAATTATAGTTAGTTACTGAAGTATATTAATACTTTAGCTTACTATGTTTATGTTACATTCTAAAACAATAGAAAAAAAATTCTAACTCTGTACTTTTTTTATTTTTTGTGAAGGATGTGATATTTTCGTGATATGATTTATATTTGTTAAACAAAATAAATTTCAAATTAACTAAAAAATTTGTAAGTGAAATTTGTGAATGTAATTGTAATGTGTGTAATATCGTTCGTATTTTTATTTACTAATAATTAGACATTTAAAAGATTGATATTGTAGTATCTTGTAGAGTGGACGAGAATTATTTACTTGACTAATCAGAACAAGAAATTTATAATTTTTCCAAATTTTAATTTGACTAGATTAATTTTTAGAAATTTACAATATATACAAATTTTGCGGTATTTCATCGATATGAAATGGTTTTCAATAAGATAGTGGGTTCTACAGTATAAGGCTGGAAGGAATATCAGATAGAGTCCACAGTGATTTTCATCAGTCCGTGACCGCTTCTGCAGTCTTTTCCAGAAAATATCAGTTCCTTTCCCGAGGTCTAGCCCGACCTGCTCTGGGATTCCTGCTTTCCAAAACTCCGACGTGAACTCTCGTTCTCAGTCTCTCATCGTAAAAATTACAGTTCGTATTGGGTGTGTTTTTCTGAAAACAAAATCTCAGATGCAGGCCCTGATTTGCTCGAAATTCCATCATCAGTTCTGACGCGTTGAATTCTTCTCGAAGGAAAAGTTCTCAAGGCACGCGGCTTCCCACGTTCATCAAAGGGAAACGGACATACCTTTCTACAAAGGAGAGATGTTCCGCTGCGAGCCGTTAGGCCCCAGACTGTCTGCTTCTTTGTACTGAAATGTCTCTTTCAATGATATATTGGAGTCGGAGTCTCTGCCTTTACACCTCCCCTCCCCTTAAAGAAAAATTCGGGGCCATTTTGGGGCCGAATTTTCATCAGAAGAAGCTGAAATTAGGATATTCAAATTCACTTCTAAGAGAGGCAATAGTCCCTACAAATTGGAATATCTACCAGAAAAATATAATGTTGATTTTTCAACAAAACCAAAATAATTAAACACTACCTTAATAATTTTTACACTTAAAATATATACTTCCCTGATTATACTGATTAATTTAAAAACACCAAAAAGAAAATTTTTTTTTTTTTTTTTGAAAATTTAACTTGCTTATTTACAATACAAAAAATTTCTTTTGCTTTTAAAGTTACATTCGACTTAAACAGTCTACGTGAGCTATTTCACGCCCTGGCCGGTGTATTACAGTGTAATCATATGGCTGCAGAGTTAATGCCCATCTCATTAATCGAGGGTTTTTCCCAGCATTTCTCTTCAACCAGACTAATGGATCGTGATCTGTTTCAATAGTGAATTTTTGTCCATCTAAGTAGTGCTTTAACTTTTTTATAGCGAATATTATCGCAGCACACTCTTTTTCTGTCGTAGTGTAATTTCTTTCGGGAGCAGTAAATTTCCTGCTCAAGTATAAGATAGGGTGCTCTTCCTTTTCTATTCTCTGAGCGAGGATTACCCCAACCCCTAAGTCTGATGCATCGGTCTGTACGATAAAGGGGTGCTCGTAGTTCGGAGCATAAAGAATAGGTTGGTCTGTTAATTTCCGTTTTACTTCCTCGAATGCTTTTTGCATTACAGCGGACCATTCTATGCTTTCTTTGCGATTTTTCCCTTTTAACGCTCTAGTTAGAGGCTCAACAATAGTGGCATAATTTTCGATATAGCGGGCGTAGTATCCTACCATTCCGAGAATTTGTCTAATTTCTGTTTTAGATTTCGGGATCGGAAAATCCAAGACTGCCTGGATTTTAGCTTCTGCGGGCGACCGACGTCCGTTCCCTACAACGTGCCCCAAGTATGTTACGCTGTCTTGCGCAAATTGACATTTAGAAGGTTTTATTTTCAACTTTGCATCCTCTAGTTTTTTTAAAATTGTGTCTAAATGTTCCATATGCGCTTCCCAAGTCTTTGAAAATATGGCGATATCGTCTAAGTACGGTACGCAAAAGTTTTCACAGCCCTGTAATAATAGTGACATAAATTTACTGAACCTATATGGGGCATTCACTAATCCGAAAGGCATTACTAAGGGTCTAAAATTTCCCCAAGGAGTGGAAAATGCCGCATATCTTTGCGCCCTAGGTGTCAGTGGAATTTGCCAATATCCTTTCGTTAGATCTACAAGCGTGATAAATTTAGCACTTGAAACTAAGTCCAAACGATCTTCGATGTTCGGTATTGGAAAATATTCGGTTCTGGTTATGGAATTCAAAACGCGATAGTCCAAACATGGGCGTGGCTGTTTGTGGGGGGCTTCTACTAAAATTAAAGGACTACTATAGTCCGACTCCCCTATTTCGATTATGTTCAATTCAAGCATTCTTTTGATCTCTCTTTTGAGAATTTCTGTCTGTCTTTGAGACATTCTGTACGGTTTAATTCTAACCGGTTTGTCGGAAATTAATTCGATGTCGTGCTCGATTAGATCGGTGCGCCCTGGATCATTTGAAAACAGGTCCCTGTGGCGATCCAAAACCCCTTTTAATTTCTCTATCTGATCGGTAGTATGTTTCATTTCTAAATTTCCATTTCTTACGATTTCGTTGAAATCATAAACATTTGGGTCAGAGTGTGGATATACTATTTCTAAATCTGTTTCTTTATTATCCACGCTAGTGATTTCACTAAACAAAACATTTATCATCTCTGCCCTTTGTCTATAAGGTTTCAGCATATTAACGTGGAATACTTGAGAGGGCTCCCTCCTACCTGGAATATTCACAACATAGTTAGTCTCCGAGATTTGTTTCTCCACTGTACCCGGTCCGATCCAACTTACGGCAAATTTATTCGGCTTGTACGTCGCAACCACTAGAACTTGGTCTCCCGGTTTAAATTTCCGGTCAACTGCGTCCCGATCGTACCAAAGCTTCCTTTTCTCTCTCGCATCTTCCATCGATTCAATAGCTAATTCTTGGCATTTTTTTAGCCGATTTATAAGATCAAAAATGTATTCAGTAACGGGCGTTTGTTCCTCGTTTTCGATTCCGCATAATTTTTCAAAAATTATTGTCTCGGGAGTTCTTAGATTTTTGCCGTGAACGAGTTCGGCAGGGCTATATCCGGTAGATTGATGCACGGTAGTACGCAACACCAATAATGCAAATGGAAGATTTTTCTCCCAATCTGCTCCGTTTTCTAAGCATAACACTTTTAATAATCGCTTTACGGTGCGGTGAAATCTCTCAATCGCTTGGGATTGGGGATGATGTATGGAGCTATGAATCACTTTTATTCCAAACTTTTCGAAAAAGGTCTCGGTCAATTCACTCGTAAAACTTCTTCCTAAATCTAATTGAATCTCTCGCGGGAACCCGAATCTGCTAAACATTCGTAAGAACCCGTTTATCACTGCTGGAGAAGTGATTTCTTTAAGCGGTATGGCCTCCGGATATTTCGAAGACAAACACATAGCTGTCAAAAGGTACCTATTTTCGTTTTCACTTAGAGGGAGTGGTCCCGTTAGATCAGCGGAAAACCGAGTGAACACTTCGGTTACTATGGGAACCCTTTTCATAGGCGCTTTCTTTACCTCTCTAGGTTTCCCTATCACCTGACAATGGTGACACGATAATACAAATTCCTCTATTTCTTTGGCCGAATTTGGCCACGCGAAATATCTGAAGATTTTATCTTTCGTCTTTGTGACTCCGAGATGTCCGCCAACATTCGAATGACATAATTCCATTACGTCTTTTCTAAGTGTTACAGGAATAATCACTTGTTTTCTAACCTCCCCGCGATTTGTTTTAGATTGTCTAAAAAGGATTTCATTTTCTAAAATGAACTCGGAATTACCTTTGTTCGCTTTTTCAAAACACGGATTTAAAGTCGCGTCTTCACGCTGTAATCCTTTCAGCCTTTCTCTATTTACCCCTAGAAGGCTTAGAGACTTCTCTTTCTCAGAGGGGGGAATGACAATAGGGGTTTCTTCCCGTATCTCGGCTACTGCGTTAGTGGTTTCGGATTCTCGTAATCTCTCTCTCTCCTCTTTTTCGCTCTGCCTTTTTTTCGCGCGAGTTACTACTTGGTTGATTAACTCTGGTTTTTTCATTTTTGCGCCTTCGATAATTTCATGCGTTTGATTACCCAAAAGATAATGATTCATTTCCAGTGAGTCGTCAACTACTGCCGCTTTCGTGCTAACAGTCCCAATATCTGCAATCTTAAGCGTAACACTAGCGATCGGCAGGCAGTGTAATTCTTTCTGCAACGGCTGTTTGAGCCAAATACTTTCTCCGGTTAATTGCTCCGGTTTTATGTATTGTTTTCCTATAAGATCGAAGCTTGCTCCACTGTCACGAAGGGTGACAATTTTGACGTCATTTATTTCGGCCTCCCCTAAATAAGGTGCGAAACAAGATCCTAAATCGTCTGTAATTCCTATCTGATTTACAACTGCTGTTGATTGATCTTTAATTAATTTCGGACAATTAGTTTTGTAGTGCCCGACAACGGAACAATAAAAACATCGGATCTCTTTCTTTTTCTCATAGGCGTTCTCTTTCCCTTTGTTTTCCTGCGATTTTGTCCTATCGCGCCAATTAAATGGCTTTTTTTCTTTGTTTTCTTTTGAAAATGTAAATTTATTTTTATCGGGTTTTCGGTCATCTTTTTCTTTACCGACCCAATTTTTCTTTATGGCTTTCCTAACGGATTCAAATTCATCTAGTTTAATAGCTAATTCTTCGGGATCAGTCTCTTTCGCCCAAGAATCTAGAAACTTCTCTTTCATCTCTGCGCTAGCCCTTTTTTTTATCTGGTCGCAAATTAGTAATTTCTTCAAGCTCTCAAAGTCCCCAATTTCTAGTTTTTCCAACCGACCTAACAAGAATGTTTCCAAGTCATAAACTAAATCTCGAAATTACGTTCCACTTGATCGCTGGTGGTTGTTAAATTTTTGTCTGAATGACTCAGCGTCCACCTTAAATCGATCTAACAGATAATTTTTGATGTAATCAAAATCTTCTAATTTATCCGCCGGTTGTCTTAATATTTGTTCTGCTAATTTGGTGGGTAACAAAGCAAGTAATTGATTTACATAGTCTGAGCTCTCTAACCCCAATTTACTCGCTTGACGTTCGAATAGATTTAAATATAAAGCCATGTCAGAATTTAACTCATCAAATTTATGAATAATAGATTTAAGTGGGGGAGTATATTTCCGCTCTTCTCTGCTAGAGTTTAAGCTTGTCGTTTCTATACTTTGAGATAACCTGAGACGTTCTAATTCGAATTCTCTCTGTGCTTTTTCACTTTCAATTTGGGCTAAACGTTCCTCTTTTATTTCTTGCGCTAATCGTTCTTCCTTGATTAATTTAATTTGGGCCAAAGCCACCTCTAATTTAAATTCTGCAGATTGTTCAATTTTTTTTATTATGGACCTTGTCCCATCGGTGGGCAGAATATCTACTTCCCATTCTTCTGCTAAAAATTTTAAATCCACTTTTGAATATTCGTGCAAAGCAGCCATGATTTTTGATTTGAAATTTTCCTAACACAATTTTACTAAATATTCTCAATTTCCTAATTATTCGCAATACACATTTAGCAATTATTTAAAATTTCAAATACAAGCACAATTTAAATAAATAACTAAATAATACACACTTTAATACCAAATTTGGCTTTCGGATTCCTGCAATATCTTGCAATACTTTTTACCCAATTTAAGCTTATGCTTACAAGCAATTTAAAAAGAACAATTAATATACACAAAAATAAGGAGTTCTTTCACACTGTGCAACCATAGATTATACCATAAATACACACAACTTAAAATTCTGAAAATTCTCTTAATGAATATAATTTAAATATATCATTCACAGTTTTTTTTTTCTGCAAACTTCCATTTTATAATAAATATATCTACTTAATTTTCAGAATTTTCTATTTAGGGATAACAAGAACCCTTTTTTTTTCTGCTTTCTTTTTAAATTTCAATTTCTTTTACAATTTTACTTCCTTTTAATTTTCTTCAAGGTTAAGGAAATTTTCTTTTCCAACATAAATTTAAAATTCTCTTAACAAATTAACTATTTTGTCAATTCTAAACTTTTAAATAATGAATTGTTTAATTTAATTTAATTAACTAACCTGTTAATTTTAGACATTAAGCATTTCGCTCAAACATTAAAAATTTTCTGCCAGAATATACAAAGACAAACAATTTTTTTATTTTTACTAATTGCCTCTCAAGAATGAACGGAATATCCTTACCTTTACTGATGTTTTTCATCTAAGGTGGGCACATCTCCGCTGAGCACACTTTTAGCAGGCACAAGACCACTACTCCAGGGATCGGTGCTCCTCTCCTTGATCTTTTGAAAGGGCACTCCGTCACTCCTGCTCTAGACTGGCTCTCCGTACGCTGTTTGGCTTCTCCCGTCTACGTCGAAGGGCTTCGTAACGCTGCTTCCGTACTAGGAACCGGTCGTTGCTTCCGTTGTTGCCTGGTCTACGCTGAAGGATCTCTTCTGAATTCTGGAATCTCTTTCCTCGCTTCTGCTTAGATTCACTCTTCTCTATATACTGTAATCCGATAGAGCTGCCACCAAATTTTCTTTATTCTGTTAGTCTGTAGTATCTTGTAGAGTGGACGAGAATTATTTACTTGACTAATCAGAACAAGAAATTTATAATTTTTCCAAATTTTAATTTGACTAGATTAATTTTTAGAAATTTACAATATATACAAATTTTGCGGTATTTCATCGATATGAAATGGTTTTCAATAAGATAGTGGGTTCTACAGTATAAGGCTGGAAGGAATATCAGATAGAGTCCACAGTGATTTTCATCAGTCCGTGACCGCTTCTGCAGTCTTTTCCAGAAAATATCAGTTCCTTTCCCGAGGTCTAGCCCGACCTGCTCTGGGATTCCTGCCTTTCCAAAACTCCGACGTGAACTCTCGTTTTCAGTCTCTCATCGTAAAAATTACAGTTCGTATTGGGCGTGTTTTTCTGAAAACAAAATCTCAGATGCAGGCCCTGATTCGCTCGAAATTCCATCATCAGTTCTGACGCGTTGAATTCTTCTCGAAGGAAAAGTTCTCAAGGCACGCGGCTTCCCACGTTCATCAAAGGGAAACAGACATACCTTTCTACAAAGGAGAGATGTTCCGCTGCGAGCCGTTAGGCCCCAGACTGTCTGCTTCTTTGTACTGAAATGTCTCTTTCAATGATATATTGGAGTCGGAGTCTCTGCCTTTACAATATATATTAACATTAAAAATATACACTTTAATTGTAACTTTCCAAAAATCAAGACTATTCCAAGGCTTTAAATTTTAAATATGTAATATCCTAATATTTACAATGCGGCTGACTACAGATTGGTTTTCTTCCATGTTTATTTTATTTATTTATTTATATTTATTTATTTTGTCTGTTTTTTTCCAAATTTCTTCAATGTTAGAAGTTAAATTTGTACAGTAGTGTTATTGTAGCAAATAATATTTTTACTTTCTCTTACTCATAAGGTATAGAAAGTACTGTTTTAGGGTAAAATTTTTGAACGTGAGTTTTTGTTATATTTACACGTTTTGAGGTTCCCTGAATCTGAAAATCATGTTTTTAGAGAATGGTCTGTGTGTCTGTCTGTGTGTTATCAGCATAGCTCAAGAACAAATAGTAACAGAAAGTCCAAACTTGGTATTCTAAATGTGTATGATATAGGGTATATCAACACTAAGCTTTTCGTTGAGATGAAGCAAATGGTTCGTGTACAGGGACACCCAAGAGATTTCAAATACATTACGTCTACAGGGAAAATTGCAGGTAAGTAGAGTTTAACATCTATAGACTGCACTAAACTAAATTAAACGAATATATATTTTTTATATGCGTAAAAACATGTCTCATGCAGAATATCGTAGAGATATCATTCACAGTTCGTTTACACTGTTACACAAAATAACTAGATAAAAGTGCGACAATGGTTGCAAATTGGTGGAAGTGTATTTCAGACAGGGCTATGTATTATTACTATATAGGATTATATTTAGGTGCACCATGTGGTCTGTATGTAATATTTTAAAGATATACAGGGCTGTAAATATTTAAGCGATAGCATTCTTTTTTGTTGTTACTGGATGTGCTTTACTAATAATATTTTACAATTTCTAGGAAAGCTATTCGGGAATTGAAATGAATTCTTCATTGAGATATGGTAAATAATGTATGTTTTAAGCTAAATATTTATCGCTGTTTTTTTGTATATTTACACGGTTTGAGGCTTCCTGATTACCGTAGTGAAGTTTTTTAACGTTTGGTCTGTGTCTATGTCTCTTAGAGCGACTTAAAAACGAATAATTTTAAGAGATCCAAATGTTGTATTTTGAAGTTAATATAAGTTTGTTTCTGGAAATAATTGATCAAGATTGATAATTTTCAAGCAATGTTGCGTGTGAAAATTGTCTGAATAATTTTAAGTTAACTTTTAATAACAGATTTAAATTCTATAAAAATGTAGGGGCATTAATGAAACGGGGGGGAAGGAGGGTGAGGGGGGCAGTAGACCTCCATTACACAGAACTAATTATCTTATAAAACTCATCCGAAGCCTAATTTGAATTGTTTAACATAGGTTTACATAAAAGTAATCGTTATCTTACCTCTTAATCTCCAGCCTGTATTTATAGTATTAGATTTCAGAGTAAGAGAAAGTCGTGTGAGTGACACACCAAATTATTTAAATTAATATTCTACATATATTTTGCTTTAAATTGGTGTACAGCAAGTGATTATGCTACAGAGCTGAATATTTTTTAAAAGTCTCGAGTTGTTAAAAAAGTCTTTATTTCTAAAAAAGTCTCCCATGTCCACTTTTTGAAGTACATGTTTATGTGTCTAAGGACACATTGGAAATCGGTCATTCTACGTAATTCAAAAATTTAAAAACATATATTAGTTTTCACTACTTTATTCTTTAGTTTTTATTTGTGCCTCTATATTGGACTTTTTTTTTTCTTTTCCCCACTAGGGTTATTTTCTATTTGAAGCTTAAAAAATCTGGAGTGACTCCACTCGACTTTCCGAACATTGAGTAATTAACAGTTTTGTAGATAAAGTAAAGAAAGAGTAGTTGTTAAACAAACAAAAGAGAGAAAACCATAATAGAGTGTTTGAGTATTTTTCTCCATCTATTACACGTTGTTTTATTTAACGCTACTGAACTTTGAGCCCATAGATCATAATGATAAAGAAATTTTCGTTGTGTCCCTGTAAAAACCTATAAATGCTAGATTCACCAAAATGCTTATAGTTACTGCAACAGTGATTTATAATACTCATATAAATTTTCAGCTGAATTCAATAAGGCGTTTAGATGCTATCGTACTTTTAAAAATTTAGTCCCATAGGCCATAATGATAAAGAGTTTTTCTTTGTGTCCCTGTAAAAAGACTGTAAGTGCTAGATTCACCAAAATCTATACAGTTAGTTCAACTGTGATCTATAACATGTGTACAATTTTTTTGCTCGGATTAATAAGGCGTTTAGACGCTATCACATTTTTAAAAATTTGGCCCCATAGGCATAATGATAAAGAATTTTTCTTTGTGTCCCTGTAAAAAAACTATAAGTGCTAGATTCTCCAAAATCTATACAGATTGAGTATTTGTGATCTATAATATGTGTATAAAATTTTTGCTCAATTGAATAAGGCGTTAAGATGCTATCGCACTTTTAAGATTTTGCTCCCATAGGCCATAATGATAAAGAATTTTTCTTTGTGTCCCTGTAAAAAAACTATAAGTGCTAGATTCACCAAAATCTATAGGGTTCGTACTATGGTGACTTACAATATGCGTACCAACTTTCAGGTTAATCGAACAAAGCGTTTAGACGCTAGCGTGTTCACTCACAGACATACACACATACACACATACACACATACACACACACATACATACATCATCGTAAAAATAGTGAAAACGGACTCAGGGGACCTCAAAACGTATAGAAACATCTAAATCTCGAATTCGGATTTTTGACATGATTACAATACTTTCCTCACTATAGTGTTCGGAAAGTAAAAAGTAATGGTAACTACTTAGTTATGTAAATTTATAATTAATGTTATTTTTGATCAAGTTTGATCTAAATTTCCAAAAATAGGTTTCTAAGGAGTATAGGATTCTTTGTATCCTAAGGAGTTTCATATTGATAGATTGTGTATGTTGCAAGTTATTATGGAAATATTTTTATAACGTCCGGGAGGTAAATTCTTACCCAAAGTAATTTTTACTTTCCGAACACTATAGTGAGGAAAGTATTGTAATCATGTCAAAAATCCGAATTCGAGATTTTGATGTTTCTATACGTTTTGAGGTCCCCTGAGTCCGTTTTCACTATTTTTACGATGATGTATGTATGTGTGTGTGTATGTGTGTATGTGTGTATGTTTGTGAACACGCTAGCGTCTAAAGGCTTTGTTCGATTAACCTGAAAGTTGGTACGTATATTGTAAGTCACCATAGTACGAACCCTATAGATTTTGGTGAATCTAGCACTTATAGTTTTTTTACAGGGACACAAAGAAAAATTCTTTATCATTATGGCCTATGGGACCAAAATCTTAAAAGTGCGATAGCATCTAAACGCCTTATTCAATTGAGCAAAAATTTTATACCCATATTATAGGTCACAGATACTCAATCTGTATAGATTTTGGAGAATCTAGCACTTATAGTTTTTTTACAGGGACACAAAGAAAAATTCTTTATCATTAAGGCCAATGGGGCCAAATTTTTAAAAGTGTGATAGCGTCTAAACGCCTTATTAATCTGAGCAAAAAAATTGTACACATGTTATAGGTCGCATTTGCACCAACTGTATAGATTTTGGTAAATCTAGCACTACAGTTTTTTTACAGGGACACAAAGAAAAATTCTTTATCATTATGGCCTATGAGACCAAATTTTTAAAAGTGCGATAGCATCTAAACGCCTTATTCAATTGAGCTGAAAATTTGTATGAATATTATAAATCACTGTTGCACTAACTATAAGCATTTTGGTGAATCTAGCATCTATAGATTTTTACAGGGACAAAACGAAAAATTCTTTATCATTATGATCTAAGGGCTCAAAGTTCAGTAGCGTTAAATAAAACCTCGTGTGATATATGGAGAAAAAAACACTCTATTATGGTTTTCTCTCTTTTGTTTGTTACCAATTCCTCTTTCTTTATTTTATCTACAAAACTGTTAGTTACTCAATGTTCGGAAAGTCGAGTGGAGTCACTCCAGATTTTTTCTTAGCCAAAGTAGCAAAATAGATAAATTATCTATTTTGCCTAAGAAAATTATTTCACGGTACTACCTTGACCCAGAATTTACCTCACGGATGTCAAAATTTTGTAACTATGTTTACTACTTTGGGGAAACAACAACAACAACAACAACAACACAATTGTAGTTTCTCATCAAGCATGTCCAAACTGATTTTAACTATTTCGACCAGCCTCCCTCACGTTTGACGTTAATTTGATTGTGGGAGAATTTTGCAGTTTTATATGTATTTTTTTGCTCTGTTTTAATATTTGAATTCGTACGCTTAATCTGAACAAAAACTATTTCTATTGTCAATTCGGGAAAGATCACATGTTAGGAGATAATTATTGATATTTAAAATTAACGATATAATTGTTTTACCAAAATAAGAGTTATTCTTGAAAAAATAAAAACAATTTCATAAAAAAATACAAATAATAATAATAAGTAATATCGCTCAGTGGTCGAAACGAGACCACTTTTTTTGCAAAGCAAAACAAAGTAATCGCATTCTCGTAAACGGAATTAAATTGCAACACAGCTGCGCCAATTGTTTGTCCGTATGCATCCAAAGTGAATCAGCAGAGTTTTACTTAATATATTTCTTTAAGTTTGGTACACTGTAGATGCTGTTAGGTACACTGTTGATGCACTGTAGATGCACTGTAGTGCCTTACTTGAAATCAAAGGAAATCGCAACGTGGAAGCGCCCCCTGTTCGGTGTTATAGCCTAAAAGCTAATTGGCAAATCAAGGTCCAACCAAATATCAAGTTCGGTTAAATTAAGTCCATTGGTTCATAAAGTACAGTCTTCGAACTCAAAAAGGCAGCCATTTTCTAAAAATGGTAGGACTGAGTTCAGGAAATCTCAAAACGTGTAACTTCATCAAAAACCGAAAATCTAAAATTTGTCTTAATCTTATACTTTCTTCTTATATATGCAGAGGATAGAATAATAAATCCGCTTTTTAAAAAATAAGTAGTCAATTTCAGTTAATTCAAATGCAAGGAAATCTTAAAACGTGTAAATTCATCGAAAACTGGAAATCGTAATTTTTCCCGTATCTTCTACTTTCTTCTTATACATGCAGAAGCTAGTAATAAATCCACTTTTTGAAAAATGAGTAGTCAATTTCAGTTAATTGAAATGCGAGGAAATTTCAAAATGTGTAATTTCATCGAAAACCGGAAATCAAAAGTTTTTCCAAATCTTAAACTTTCTTCTTATATATGTAGAAGATATACACAAGCGAAGTGTGACATCACTGACCGTCGTTGGGGCCAAGTAAAAGATTTCCTATGTTAATCGTCCACTGGATTTTTTGTAAAAAAAAATATTGAAAATTGAGGAAAATTGTTTTACGAATTTAATCTCCATATTTGGGTATAATTAAAAAATTTTCATTGTACACATATGCGTTAGATAAAGTTATTTTACTGTCAAATTGACAAAATTTTAATTTTAAATTTTAAAACTCTTGAATCAAATTGGGCATAGATTTGATATCTGTTCGTCCTGGTGTTTTGTGTATTTGGCGATCAAAAATGTATTACAATAACATACATGCCAGAAGTATATTTTCGTAATACAAATATATTCTACGAAATATTGTTTCCTATTATTGATTGCTCGTCGAAAAAATAACCATGATTTTTGAAAGGAATTAAATATGTTCACCAGATAATTTGGCGATCTTTTATTATTTATTTATTTATTTATTTATTATTTATTTTTTCCGCAAAGGACGGCAGATATCAAATCTGTTCCTTTGGAATGAATATCATTCCACTGAAATCAAATTTTTATGTTTATATTCGAAAATGGAAGTCTGTCATTTTACTTTTTCAGAATTTTGAAATTTAAAATTAAAATTTTATTAATTTTACAGAAAAAAATAACTCAATGTAACACACAGACAGTAACTTATATATAACTATACCCAAATATGGGGATTGAAATTGGGAGATAATTGTTATTAATGTGTAAAAAAAAAAAAAAAAAAATCCAATGGACGATTAACATAGGAAATCTGGGCCCCACGGATGGTCAGTGACGGCCTCACTTCGCTTGCGTATATAATAAATCTATTTTTTAAAATATAAGTAGTCAATTTCAGTTAATTGGAATGCATTATGTTTTTGCTTAAAAATATATCTTCAAATTAGAGCTGATGTAAATCACAAAAAAAAAAAAAAAAAGAAAGAAAGAATAGAAAGAAAGAAAAAGAAACTAAATCTTAAAAGAATTAGAAAAACAAATTAAAACTCTCATGAATAAAATCCTTTTTTAACAGTATAAACTTCCGATCTCACTCAACTCAAATTTCTACCATTTAATGGCTGTTTTCTCGTAAAATAAAAAATCTGTAGTCGAGAGTATAGTGATGCTGCATTATACAAATTACTGTGTCTATGGTTTTATTTGAGTTTTCAGAATTTGCCAGATTTAACAACTTTCTACTTTAGGTATTTTTCAATATAAAAGAATACGTGTATAAAAGGGAAAAGCGCATAAAAAATAAATGTATTTTTAAATACCTTCTTGACATCTTAAGAAAACAATTTTTGTATTCTCCGCATCTGGCTAATCATACCTTTCGAATGATACTATTTTCAACTCTCTGCTCCCATAATTAATATGTTTAAAGTGTACCACAAATTTTATGCTTGCCTATTAATATATAGATAATAATAATTACATTTTACGATTCTAAGGTGGATTCTGTACTTATACCATTAAACCACGTTTGAACCAAATCCTTAATTCTGCATTTTGTTATTTAGAGTTATTAAGTTGACCTGTAGCAAAAAAGAAGAATTTTTCTTTATGTGTTAAAAAATACGAAAATAAAATAAAGTATGAAGAACACTTTTCGTTCTTAAATCATATTTGTACAACCAATATTTAGAACAGAAGCAAATTCCCCAAATGGAAGATTAGTTTAGCGTTTTGTCCATATTGCTTCAGGTTGAGGTTAAGTAGATTTCATGTCGCGCTAGAGTTATGTAATGGGCACTTGATGGAGGTCTCGGTAAAGGTTTATTCTGGAAAATTTATCTGTTCCCCCTTCTTATCTCTGAATGGGAGAGAGGGTTGCAGAAAATAACTTTCTGTCGAACCCTAAGCGAAATATATTTTATTCGATGTCCGTACAAAATACATACAAAAAATCTTATACTTGTACGTACATACAGAATCAAAAGTGCAGTGGAGTTTTGGCAATCAAGCAAGTCCTTGCAAAAATTCTCTTAATGTCTTTTATAAATAAAATCTTCAAAATAAATAAAAATTTTTTTTTTAAATAAAGAAAGATAGGAAAAATATGCTAAATGTTAATTATTATTATTATTTCTAACCTTTAGTTATATTTATCCTAAATTTCGTTTCTCGTACCACTCTAAGAATATGCAAAATATGACGTCTACTGTTCCCACCAATTTTTGGTCTACACCCTATACCATACGAGCAAAATCATTGTAAAAATACACTGAAGCAAATATCCATAAAAAGATCTTTATTTAAATTAGAAAGAATATTTGAAAGCATTCACTTATGGGGAAATTTAAAATAAATAAATAAAAACACACCTCAGAGTAACAAGTACAGAACTTTGAATAAACACCATAAAAGGCAATAAACTCGCAAAAAACTGATAAAAAGCAATTGATTCGGGTCGAAAAAACATACGACCCTTCGTCAGGCGAACAAAGTAGGCACGAGAGCCGCAATCAAAACAGCAGCGTGCGTTGCCTCTTTGATTTCAGCATTCGTGCCTATTTTGTTAGCTTGACAAAGGGTCATGTGTTTTTTCGACCTGAAACAATTGTTGCGAGTTTATTGCATTTTATGGTGTTTATTCAAAGTTTTGTACTTATTACTTTAAAACGCCAGTTCTGTGGTGCATTTTTATTATAGCGCAGGGTGTTACATGCAAGTAAATTTCAAGACCTTAGAGGAGACAGAAAAAATTGAATAGAAAAGGAAAGAAAAGTGAAAAGAAATATTAAAGATATGCAAGTTATTCCTTGTTAACTAATATTAAACTGACAAGGCGTTTTCCTGATCATTTAGTTGTGCGTTTAAATATTCATTACAATTGAAAAATCTTATTTCTCCGAAAATATTAAAGTTTTAATAAATCGCTGCTATTTAATTTTCGTTTATAATTCCAGAGAATCTTTCGGAGAGACTTAATTGTCGTTCTCTTTCACTCACTATCACTGTAGAGGGGAAAATCAAAGCGACAACTTAATTCCAAAAATAAAATATCCAATCCCACCCTCACAATCGCTATTTTGACCGTTTAATTCGTGTCTGGCGAAAAGCAATTTAGCCTCTCAATTGACGTTTTGAATCGCCTGTCCACTTCATCCGCCCTTTTAAACGACTACGTAATGCCATTACGAAATCGCTTTTCAAGCAGTTAGGGAAAGGGGGGGGGGGGTCGGCCTATTCTCCTTCCCTTCTCATCTCCCCCATCCACCAACCCGGACGTCAATATGTTTAGAGTAGAAACTCAGCAGAAGAACAAGCCTCTGGGCGATAAAACCATCATCAAGCTTTCAATTCACCGTTTTCTCAATTTGGCTCGTACAATGCCGCCTGAAACAAGAGTGATCGACACGCCTTAGCAGCTCTCCGATTGGCTAGTTTCGTCCAATGGGGAAGCATCGATGAGGATCGGGATGGGAAACAGTGCTAAGCCTTGCCGGTGTGCTCTTGTTCGAAAAGGAATCGAGGCCCGAGGCGGTCATCTGCTTGCTTCCATGGACCCTGATCTTATCCGCATTTGAATACCCCACGGCAATTAGCGACGCTTATACCGTCTTTCGACCTTGAGAAGTTGCACTTTATCCACGAGTATTTCGGCAAGAATATCCTTTATAAAGCTCAAAGAAGAGAGATTTATGTCTCACATAAAGATGTGAATATTGGAAGAGGAAATTAAAAGGAGATGTTGTTGTTGTTGACTGTTACAACACTTTAGAAGATCTTTGTGTTTTGCTATTCAGAGTTGCCTGCAGTTTATAAAAGTAATTAAAAGTTCTGAAGAGAGCTTGTGAATGAAAACAAACCTCTTGTCCGTATTGTCCATGTTTGCTTACATCAGCTGATGTTGTAAACACAAGCAGGAAATCCACCTGCTGAAGTCACAGAGGAAGATTAAAAAGTTAGAAATATATTAAAAGTTAGTGAATTTTGAGTAACTCTTGCAAATGCAAAAATGTCATCAATATTTTTGCAAAACTTTTACATCCTAATCTTGTAAAAACGCGATAATTTTTTTTTTTTTTTCTAATATCCGATTGTAAGAAAATAATATATATATCAATGAACTTAGACGTGCTGGAAAAAAATATTTTTTATGTGCTTATAGGTTTTTAATTTTGGGAATTTAGATATAAGAGAAACTATTGGACATGAAACTATTGACTATGATCACAAATGTCATTGTTTATTATTAGATGAAAATGTATTAATTAATCAAAATATTTCTCAAAAGCAAATATTTGAAAGAAAAACAGAAAAAGAAAAAAAATGAAATGAATTTTTTTTTACTGTTTAGATTTAAAAGTCGTAGTTAATGGTCAAAAAGAAAACAGATGAAATTTTTGAAAGTAAAAAAATAATGTTCATTTTTATGTCAGTTTCAGGAAATTGTGAAGAACACTAAATAATTAAAAGAAAAAAAAAATCTTATTTTAATAAACTCTCTGTCAATTTAAGCAAATCAATCTCAAAGTGAAAGCATTTTCAATACAACTTGAAATCTGAAAATTCTGAAGATATTGGCAAATTTATCTTTTTATCCTGTTTCAGGGAAGAACAGGACTTCAAAATTTGTTTGCGATGCAAGTTGAAATCAACATGGACCGGTCACCTTTGGCGCCACTGACCTTTCCGGAATCGAATGGCTGCCGGACAGGAAACAAAGGGGGTCCAGACGATCGGAAATTGGATCGTCCTCCTCTGCACTCAATCGATGCAATCCTCGGCCTTCGAACATGGAGGAAGCGAAGGCGCAGTCCGTCACCACCTCCTACACCCAGTTCTCCCCACACTGTTCTACAAGAAGAGGCCAGTCACCCCCACGCAAACATATTCCGGCCAGTTGAAGACATAGATGACCATACAAGAGAAAACTCAGGTAAGACCCTCTTCTTCTGCTCTTCTTTGTAAAAAAAAATATCAGTTGGAAAATTGGAAAGTGTAAACAATACAATAAAAATGAATTTTTTAATGGTATTCAAATGGACTTTGTTCAAAAGTTCGTAATACTTAACGAAAGCAATATTTCGTACATTTAAAGGAATTGAAAAAAATTATATATGAAGAAAAACTTATTAAATAATGTAACAATTATTGTATTAAAGAATCAAAAGTTTTTTTTTTTTTTTTTTTTTTTTAATGGTAACATATTTGAAAATATTGTGCTTAAAAGAAAAAGAAGAAGAAAGATGATTGCGAATAAAAAACAGAAAAAACATTATAGATAATACAATATACATATGGAGAGAGAGAGAGAGAAAATAACTACAAATTAGAAATAATAAATAAGTTAAACCTAACACAAGTGTCATGCAGATAAATTTATGAATATTATATATATATGTATGTGTATAATTTTCTTAACAATTTTGTAATATAAAGATGTAAACAAATTCAAATTTTGCTTATTTATTTCTATGAAACAATTCCTAATTTATAAAGATTTCAATCAAATTTCCATACTTTTGATATTCATTCAAAAATGTGTAGCAAAATTTTAGCATCAAATTATAAATGTTAGCAGCATGATTGAATTAGCAGTTATTTCGAAAGCATTACTTATACAAAATTTCTGGAGTAATTATTAATCGCTAATGATAAATGATTATTACTGATATTTTACATATTTTATAAAACATTTCTGTCTTAATTAAAAAAATAATTATTACGTCAATAATAGAGATGTATGCATTTCTTCGCCGCCGCCCCCCCCTTTTTTTTCTTTTTTTTTTTTTTTTAGAAAGAGAGAGAGATTTAATAATTAACAAATTGGTATAGTTTACATAATTTCCTTATTATTATTATTATTTTGCATTGATAGAATTATTCAATACCCCCGCTCCGCCCCCTTTTTTTTTATTTGAGATTTTTATTCTTTTGTGTATGATAGAGAGAAAAAATTATATCGATATTTATTTATTTAATGTAGAACTTGAGGAAATGAAGTAAGTTTTATATATATACATATAAATAATGATTTAAATTACTTTTTTTTTTTTAACTGGAAGAGTATTTTAGGTTTTTCTTTTTTCATTTATTATAATTTACAATTATAAAATATTTAACCCAAAAGAAATGAACTAGGCAAAATTATAATAAGATATTTAAATGTAATCATTTTTGTTTCATTAAACTAAACATTTGTCAAGCAGTGTTAAACATATTAAATTTTGATTTCGTGTGATTACAATAACATTAGAAAATAAATATAATGTTCAAGACAAATTTTTGAATGCTCATATATATATATATATATATATATATATATATATATATATATATATACATTTCTTTCAAAATTTCTTACTATTATTATTTACTTATATTCTTATTTTAATTTTTAAATATTATTTTCTTTATAGTTTTAAAGTATTTATAAATTAATAAGTAACTAGTATGCCGTGGCCGCAAAATATTACTTTCGTCTATATTTTCCTATACAAATTCACACAGTAAAAATAATTTATTAAAATTATCTTCCATGAAAAAATTCCCTTCTGGGAGGAATTTAACCCCAGGAGAGAAGCGATGCTTTTTCATAAAAAAAAAAAAAAAAAAAAAAAAAAAAAAAATCCCTGTTGACTATCCCTATTATGAATAATTCTTTTTAATTTCATAATTATTATTAAAAAATGATTCTCTTTGTGTACATTTATACGAAATTTTATTTTCACCAAAAGTTGACTAGCACTAATTTATGTCAAGGTGCAACTAGATATAAGATTTTATGAAATTATGGGCAGTAGTTTCTAAGATAAAGTTGCCACTAAATTTTACGCATACACACACAGATAGACAGACACTGTCTAAAAGTGATCAAATCATGTTCTCTAAACGTGTAAATCTATCGAAAACCTGCGGTCTAAAATTTTTACGATTCGAATACTTTTTTTTAATTGAATAATAATAATAATAATAATAACAAAAAATGAAATCATTCGCAATAATTGATTTTTAAATGTTAAACAATAAATATTTAAATATAAATTTCCCTTTAAAATTTTTGTTTCATTGAATGTAACTTTATAACCAGGTAATTTTTCTAGAAATTTATTAAAGTATTATTATTATACTAAATAATAATAAAACAAAACATTATATAAACTGCTTTGTAGTCTACAAAATATATATGTTATTGGCAACAACATGAAGTACTAAGTAGTATATGAGTGGTGAATGCACAAATACAGAAACAATATTTTCCAGTTGTAGTATTTATTTATTAATCAATCAATTTCTATTCAACCTGTTCAGAATTAATTCATTGCAAAATGTCCATTAGTATGCATTTATAGTTTTCATCTCTCTCTCTCTATACATATATATATATATACATATATAAAGTGAGAGAGAGAGATGTAATTTAAATCTGTAATTTAAATTTAAAATAATTAAATAACCACTTCTTCGCATTTCTGCAAATTTCAATATATATATATATATATATATATTATATATAATTTCACTGTTTATTTTAGTTAAAAAAAAAAAAAAAAAATCTCATGTATGTATTACAGTATTCCTAAAATTAATATAAAAACTTAAATATTTGGTAATGTATATTTTTCACACTGAGTTACATTAATATATATATATATATAATTGTTTTATTATTACTAGTATTAGAAACAAACTATTACAAACTTTTATGTGTATGAAACTATTTCTTTCTTATTATATAAAATATAAATATAGCCCTTGATTTAAAATATTTGTTTATACTTTACTCGATTATTAATAATTAAATAAAAGTTTGGTGTATATGCATATATTTGTAATATTATTCTCGCTCTCTCTCCATATCTAGACTAAATTTTATTTTAATGAACATCATGTGTTATAATAAAATGAAATAAAATTTTCCAACATGAATTTAAAAAAATAATTATTATATTCTTGAGAACATCCCCTTTCCTAATTATTTTAAGATAAAAATATTTATTACACAATTGTAAGACTTTGACAAATTGTATTTATTAATATGATATCTATGATGTAACCATATACACTAAAAGAAAATTCACTGATAGGCTCTGATAATTAATTTTATTCTTAAATATATTAGTAAATTTCATTCAGTTTAATCACTGCCAGTTGGCAGTGAATGCAGGTAACATAATCATATTTTTAAAAGAAAAATCACAAATGAGTTCTGGTAGATTGTTTTTATTTTTAATCTAACACGTTTTATTTAATCATAGTTTATAATCTAAAATTAATAAATTTTATTCACATTAATTATGGACAGTTGATGATTATGAATGCATGTTACATAACCATATAATTAAAAGTAAAATCATTAATAAGTTATGATAGATTGTTTTTAATCTTAAACTAGTAAGTTTTATTAGATTATCGTTTATGATCTGAAATTAATAAATTTTATTCAATTTAATCACTCACAATTCCAGCTATATTAAATGTATATAACATAATCATACAATTATTAGATAAATATTCACAAATAAGTTTTGATAGATAGTTTTTATTCTTAAATTACTAAATTTTATACAACTTAATCACCCACAATTATGGTTATAGTCAATGTATGTAATATAATGATATAATTAACATCCCCAATAAGTTTTAATACATTATTTTTATTTTGTAACATATTAACAAATTATATTCTGTTTAATAATTCACAATTGTGGATACATTTGGAATTTTATGTCAATAAAATTTTAATTGATTTATATCCAACAAACTTAAATCTAGAAAACTTTTGCAACGAGTTCCCGAGGCTTTAATCATTTACTTCTGTCTTTTGATATAGCAGTATACCAACTTCGAAATTGGAAGAATAACACCCTAAAAATTAAACATTAAAGAAATTAAGCATTGAACACGTTTTAATAATTCTTTACAGAATTCTTTATTGATTTTTTTTTTTTTTTCCTTTTTTCTTTTTTTTAAATTCAAATAAAACTTTAAAACATTATAATGATGAACTGTAGAAATGAAAAGTTAGTCGGTAATATCTATCAATTTTTAAAGGCTTAACTTTATGAAATGTATTTAAAACAAAATTTATTAAATTACACCATTGATAAAAATTCCTTGTTAATTTTTTTTCTTTCTTAAAAATCATTTTTATAACTCTTAAATATGGAATAATACTTTAATTTTATTTATGTATAAATTTCAATTTTACTAATTTAATCAATATATAATTCTACTTAAATAAAATTTATAGAAATTTTTTTTGAATAAAAATAACTTATTTAATTATAAACTTGTAATTTATATTTTAAAACGTTTTAAGAAAAAAATATTTTAAGGGTTTTAAGTTTGTTTAAATTAATATATATATATATATATATATATATACATATATACAGTGAAACCTCTCAAGTTGGACACCCCTATAAGTTGGACATCTCTCTAAGTTGGACGCTTTTTCTCGGAACGGAATGTATCTATTAACATTATGTCTAACCTCTATAAGTTGGACACTTTTTCTTGGAACCGTAGGTGTCCAACTTAGAGAGGTTTTACTGTGTATATATATATATATATATATATGTATATATATATATATATATATATATATATATATATATATATATATATATATATATTTATATATATATGTATGTATATATATATATAACATATATATTGAATAAAATAAACTGTTATTTATAAATTAAAAATTATTCAATTAACAGCAATAAACAAAAGTTGATATAATCATATTGTGATTACTAATTTTACTTATAACACTTTTACTTTCAGAAAGTTTGCATGAATAGTTCACTTATTTTTTAAATATTCTTTTGAAAAATGACAATATTTCCAAGCATGTGTTGCATATTATAAAATTAAGGGAGAAAATAGGAGAATTTTGTAATTATAAATAAATATTTTTGAAATAAACAAATTTAAAATTATCAAGCATAAAAAAAAAAAAAAAAAAAAAAAAAAAATCAAATTGAAATTAGATCAGATATAGACAAATAATTAAAAATATATATAAGTAAGCAGATTTATATTCATTTACTAACATAATGAAATGGAATTCTTAGCTATAACTTAACATTTCTGTTCTAAGAATATGGGTTCTCATTTAATATTTATGTGCAAAAAATAAATCAAATTATGTTTATAAATTTATAATCATATTTATTATTAACTATGTCAAAGAATATACTAGTAATCTGCTAATATAAAAAAATAAAAATATCGTTAAAGAAAATATATTCATTAAATAATTATTATATTTTTATAGTTTATTTACCAATCTAAGCATTAAAAACATTAAAATGTATGCCTTTGTGCAAAGAAATGAAGCACAAGATAGAAAGCTACAAATAAGTTGCACCAATAAAGAAAAAACATAAAAAAGTACAGATATCTCTTTCGAGTCTATCTTACAGACCCTTCATCAGAGCAAAGTGTTGATTGACTGCAGACTATTATTGTTTACCGAAAAACATTCTACACTGACAAAGGGTCTTCAAGATAGACCCAAAACAGTTGTTTGCACTTTTAAATTTTTAATTTTATTTGTGTAACATATTTATAGCCTTTTATTTTGTATTTCAATCTAACAAGGAGAGGTCACGACATGGAAAATTCTGATCGAGATGAAATTTCGTAAAATTGTAGTATTCTATGAACGTAACAACATATTAAAGCAGTAGCGCGTACTAGCCACACAAGTTCGAGGTAAAAGCATTAAAGTTTCAATAATCTTTAAGTACAAGTTATTTCGCAAAACTAGTCAACGCTCCAGTGGCGCACTTGTTACAGCAAGTGGCTGTCACTCCGACGACCTGGGTTCCATCTTCCTACAGGGCTTTTTTTTCTCTCTGTCTCTTTCTCTTTTTAATTATTTACTTAATTTAAACTTTTTATTTTTACTTTCTTTTATAATTCAATTCAAAATTCAAAAAAAAAATAATAATAATAATAATTAATAATTATTGAACTTTCTGGAATAAAAAATAAATAATTTTTTCTTTTTGTAATACATTTATAAATTAAAAATAAAATAAATTTCGATAACTTAAAAAATAAATTTTAACTTTGTTTTAACTACAAAATAAGGTAAAATTTAATAAACTTCTTTTTAATTATTTATCTAAACATTTTATTTTATTTTAGGTATTTTTAAAACAATACTAAATCTTGTTTCTTAAATTACAAGTGGGGGGGGGGGGAATTACAGAGAAATAATGATTTTAATTGTTTATATGATTATTATCTAAACAAATTAAATACTTACTTCTCCAATCAATGCAGCTTCTTGACAAAATATAGTATAGGATTTCGATTCTATTAAATTATTACAGGCAAACAAATGTTTCAAATGTACGATATCACTAAATGTAGATTTTAAATGTTAATCAACATACTTTTTCTTCGACAACGACTTATTATTTTATCCTTCCGTGCATGAAATAAAATTTCAGCTGCTCTCTAATATTAACAAGATAAAAGCGGTTAAGCAATTTATACATAATCAAACCAACTTAGGAAGCTCAAACCAAGATTTAAGTAAACCTGCTAACTATTTTACACTTCGGTTTATTTTTTAATTACTAAATTTTTTTGTCTGTTTTTGCTGTATTTATATTTTTGTTATTCAGGGTTTTGTTTGTATATTTATTTTATTTATAATTATTTGATTATTTTATTTATTTACTTATATTTCCATTATACCTGCAGTGGAAAGATTGTAAGGATGGATGATTGGAAAATTTAATCTTTTGAAAAATTTAACTTACAATTTTAAAAATTCATAAAAAAATTGTACAATAATTATTGATTTTTTTTTTTTTTTTTTTTTTTTTGGTGTGTGTGTGTGTGTGTGTGTGTGCGTGTTTAAAAAAACATACATAAATAAATTATATAGTTATATTTTTCTATTTGAAATATTTATAATTTTCTACAACTTACACACACGCACATATAATAGCTTTATTTTAATTATAGAAAAAATTTAAAATAAAATAAAATGTTTAGAAAAATAATTTTTTAAAAAACGGTTCCTTTTATTTTTTACTGTATTTTATAGTTAAAACAAAGCTAAAACTTATATCTGGAGTTATAGAAAATTATAAATATTACAAATAGAAAAATTATAAACCTATATATATATATATATATATATATATATTATTTAATTAAAAAAGAATTAAATAATTATTATTTAAAATAATTTTCAAATTTTGAATTGAATTATAAAAGAAAGTAAAAATAAAATAAAAAGTTTAGATTTAAAGAAAAATATTTCCCTTAGGCAGCATCGAACTCAGGTCGTCTGAGTAGCAACCGCTTACTCTAACAAGCACGCCACTGGAATATTGACTTGTTTGCGAAATTTAAAGCCTTTTTTCTCGAAATTGTGTGGCTAGTGCGCGGTACTTCTTTAACATGTTATTTCCTTCATAGCATACTACAGCTCTCCGTAATTACGTCCCGATCTGAATTTTCCATGTCGTGATCTCTTCTTGTAAGGATTTTTCTCTAAAATATTTTTAAAGTTTTCTTTAATTTAAAATATTTCTTCTCGTTGATTTAATAAGTGCAATAAATAAGAAAATAAACAAACAATAAATTTGTTCTGGAAAAGAGGAAAAAAAAAAAAAAAAGAAAGAAAGAAAGAAGTGCTAATTTAGTAAAAGCAAATGACTTTATGTATTTGGAATGTTTCTTCTAATTTCAACTAAAGGGGAGAAAAAAGACTTTAATAAATTAAACTTCAAAGAGAAAAAAGGAAAACATTTTGCTTGTTTTTTGCTACTTTCAAATGCTAAAGTCTCTTTCTTTTAAGGTAATTTAATTATAATGAAAACATTCTTTTAATTATTTTCTTTTCCTTTACTCACTAAACTTCAGTTCTCATTATAACTAAACTTTTTAAGAAAGAGTTCAATTCAGATTTCATTTATAAGTGTAGATATTTATTACGTAAAGGTGTGGTAATTCTAACTTTAATTGTTAGAATGTTTAATCATTAAAAAAGCACCCCCCACCCCTTTCCTGATTTGAATTAGGAATTAATTTGCTATGTAAAGTTTGCATGAGTGTTTATTATGCATCATTCTGTCAGCTGAATGTTTATATAAAAAATGTTTAATACATGGTTTAAACATTATTAATATTACATATATGTGTTTGTTATTAGTATTTAGAAACTGGTAACTACTTTTCATTTGTCTGAATGTTCGCTAATAAACAGGGTTTTTCTGCCCTCGCTCTAAGACAATAAAATTAGAAGTATTATAATAAATTTATAATTTTATTACTATTATTAAATTATAAAATTTATACCTAAAATTATTGTTATAAATTTTAATTAAATTTAAAATTTAATAAGTTTAGCCTTTTCTACTATATTATCATTTGATTGTGAAAAATGCAATAAGTAAATAAAATAATATATCATAGAAACCGATTTTTCCGGGAGACCTCATTCCAGAAATTTGCAACAACATTTTTCAATTTATTTAAATAAATCTTAGAGTAGACTTTAGAAGGCAATTGAAATGTGAGAATAAATTTAGGAAAACGAAACATAAAAATCAGAGGGTAAAATCGAGAAAAATTAGTTAAAAAATGGAAAATTAAAAAATAATAAATAAATAAATATCGATGTGGTTTACCCCTGCAGGTTCCTTGCTACCTTTGTGTCAAGTCTTATAGATCTGAAAACAATAGTCTGAGCTCGAGAGCGATGATAAACACACATTTATTTATTTATTTATTTATTTATATAGATTACAATGAAGATATTTTAAAAATTAGTATGCACAATATTATTCTACCAAAAATTATTGAAAATAATTGTCAAAAATTATTTTTAATTTTAAAAATTATTTTTAACTTTAAAAATTATTCCTATAACATTAATTTTTAACTTAAGTTCGTAGGGTTTGTATTTTAATAAATTAGTTTTAAATAACCACATTTTTTAAATTTTCATTATTACTCAGACTAATTTTACACTACAAAGTTTTTATTATTTACATAATTTTCAACTCTGAAATAAAATAAGACACTTATGTTATTTTCATAGCACATACTATTAAGTACACCAAATGAAAACAGAAGTCCTTACAAAATAAGTAAAATATTAACTAAGAATACAAAGTAATACATAAAAAATAATAATAATAATAATTAATTTCTAATATATATATATATATATATAATTAGCAATTTAATATTTTCAATTTATTTTATTTTATTTTTAACTGAAGTAATATTAAAGAATGTTTAAAGAACATATTTGCAGGCATTTTTTTCCAGGGACATTTTTTTCCCAGGATGTTGTTTATTCCAGAGTACACTTTTTCCCAGACGGCCAGTTATAATTTTTCTTAGAAGATTTAGAAACTATATATTTTATAAATACAAGCGTTGTAAAATTCTTTGATTTATGTTATAAACACAAATCACTTATAGTTTAGTGTACAATCTTTCTATGCTAATTGAGAGTTATAAAACTTTCATGTATTTCACTGTTTATTTTGAGAATTTCATGTCTTAGTTAAAGTTTCAATACTCTTTTATTTATTTATTTATTTATTTATTTGTTTTACTACCTATTTATTTATAAATGAAAAGAAATGAAAAATTATTGAATTTGTGAAAATTTTTACCAATGGTTTTTGATGAATTTATACGGTTGTTTGATAGGCTTTGAAAAGGAATTTTCCACATTAACAAAACTTCTGCTTATTTTCTGTGTCCGTCTGTGCGCATATATTACCAAAATTTTGTGAACGCTGCATCTCACGAACACGTGAACAAAATTCAACATAAGTTTATATTTGGTTGTATTGTGATATAAACTGGCAATGATCAGCAGTTAGAGCATATTGCGGCACTGTCGTCCCCTTTTCTAAAAAATCTAATATGGTGCTATAGGAGAAATTTCCGCATAAATGTACACAATGAGGATTACTTTTAACCAGTTATATTTAAAATTACATTAAAAAGTATATTAAAAGTATATTAAATTATATTAAAATTATAATATAAATTATATTTAAAAATATATTAAAATTATATATATATATATATATATATATATATTGAAAAACATATATATATAAATTATAACCAATTATATTAAAAATACATTTATAATAGCAATACCCAACCAGGAGAACATTTTTTTATATGTAGAATTATCGCTTCCCCCCCCCCCCCCACTTCCGAATCCTCAGGGGGAAAGTACCCTCCTGTATGGTGAAAATTTTTAGTAGTAAGTATTTTTCAAAAGAAATTGACAATACATTTAAGACAAATAGCTGAATTACAGATGAAAGCAATTTACAACTTTAATTTATAATACAATCTACATATATAAAATACTTAATGTTGCCTAATGATAAGTCCATTTTTCTAAAATAAATTATCACATGGTGTCTGATATTAAATTTTAGAATTCTTAAAACATAAATTGAATCCAGAAAACTTATATATATATATATATTGTGTGGACGTGTGTGTAAGTAATTAAGTAGTATTAATTTACAAAACGTATAATATCAATGTGCTAATTACCAACAGACGCTAATTAAATCAGAAATTAAATTAAATTAAATTTTCATTTTATTTAATTTTATTTTTGGATTTTTATTTTGGAAATTCATTTTATGTTTTGATTTAATTTAATTTAATTTTAATTTTAATCTTTCCAAATAACATGCATACTATTAGGCATATCTTTTTAATTTAAAAGAAATTTTAGACGGGAAAACATTGTTTTTAAGAAACAGTTATGGAAAATTTGTTTTGGTTTTGTGCTTAAATAGTTTGAAATTTTCATATAATATTTTAATGTCGTGAAATTATTTTGGTAAATTATATGTACTTCATAAAATATTGACACTATTGATCAATTAAGGAAAGGATTTAAAATATTTGAACTAGAAAAAAAAAAAAAAAAAAATCCATAAACTTTAATCACTATTCATAAACGCAGGAGAAAATACAATTTATTGCCTTTCAAAATTTGGATATATTTACTTAGTAAATTGCTAATGGGGGAGGGGGTATATAGAAAGTGATTGTAGAAGAAATCTAAATTAAAATAGTTTCAATTTTACGTACAGATAGAAGCCACAATTTTTTTCATTTTTTTTAATGCTAAATTAATAATAATAATAATAATAATAATAATAAAAGATTAAATCAAAGATAATCTACACTGTAGTAGATTACAGCACAGTGTGCTGGCAAAAGATTTGCCTACTCATTGGGCTGTATTTTTACAATGTGCAGTAAAATAAATTTGCTGCAAATTTTACTCACGTGTGCTGTAATTTTCACAGTATGCTTTAAAAATATTTCATGCAATCATTACACATGCAATCCACAACACTAAGCAACTTATTTACTTTTTTGCACGTATAATTAACTTTATTTACTTTTTCACGCAGAGCAAACGGTCTTGGGTAGCCCGGGATTCGAACTCACAATCTCCTGTTCTACAGGCCAGCAAATTGCCAATCGCGTCATTGAGCTTGCAAGGGTTGTTCTTTACAGAAATAGATAAGGTCAACGTCAGCATTGATTGGTTGATATATCATGTCTTACGCACCAAAAGACTTCTGGAAAATTTTTAATACCGATTTACAGAATAATGTGAAGTAACTAATCTTCAATTATTTTTACGAAACTAGCTGTAAAAATATACAGCAACCTATGCTGTATTTATGCTTAAAAAATGCTTTATTTTTACAGAAATTTTTTACAGTATAGATACATCTTAAACTTTAGTCTTATGCTTCTAATGAAATTATTATCATCACATCAGCATGGTCAAAAGTTTATAGTAATGTAATACAGATATTATTTTTTCTTGAAGGTTCAAGTTATGTTTTTATTTTTTCTGGAAAAATATTTCAAAAATTCAGGATACATTCTGTCTTTATTTCATTTATTTCATTTCAAGGTAATTTTTTCTTGTAGGTTCGTGCTATCATTTGATATTTTGCTAAAATGCTTATCAAATACAGAAGACCAACATTTCTTTGTTGAATACTATGGGGATAGCGCTTGAAAACGTCTTATAGCATTTTGAGCTTTTCAGTTAAAATTCAATCTTATTTTGCTTTGGTCTGATATTATTTTGCTCATCTCAAAATAATAAGGTTATTTTCATTAATAAAAGTTCTATTATTTCCCCTTAAAATACTATCCTAAAGTAATCCTTCTTTTCTTCAGCATCAAAATACACGGTCCTATATTATATTTCATCAGGTATTGTTGTCTAAAAAATTAAAGTAAGTAATATTATTAATCTTAAAAATTAAATCAATTTCCGATAACTAGTTACTTTGTTTGGCCTGTGTATGTTTCTGTGATGATTTATTTCACTGACTATTCTTCGTTCACATTCTTTTCTGTTATTTTCAAATGGATTATGTATATATAGTGCAAAAAATTTAAATAAAGTATTAACATTATGAATAGAAAAATATGGAGAGTGTAAATGATATTACACAAAATAAATAAATAAATAAATAAATAAAATATTAAAAAGTTAAATATGCGAAATAATTCATTATCTGCATAAATAAGTAAAATATAAAGTAAAAATCAGCATGAAGTCATTTTTACTGTTTAACATTGCTACTTTTTGATACTGAATAAGAGGAAAACAACATGAACATTAAAACATATACTTGAGAATGTTTAAATGTGTATGATTACCTTTAAATTTTTTAGTGTTTGTGTAATAATATAAACGTTTAGAAGAACATTCAATTTATTGACTCTGGAATGATCTCATAAAAGCCTCTTTCCTTTGAGGTTTTCACTTTCCTCCATTTAAAGTGGAAAATTCATCTTTTGTATCAAAGAGCTGAATGAGAACCAGGGTGATGAAGTAGATTTTTTTTTTTTTTTTTTTTTTTTTTTTTGGTGGGGGGGGGGGGGGTAATATATATACACCTCTTTCAGTGGTTCAGGACTAAACTGCTATGTTTTATTGCCTAAATGTGGCTATGTTATGGTTTAGATTTATTTATAGTTAATTTTTTCAAAATTTAAATTTTACCAAAAGAAAGTTTTTTTTTTTTTTTTTTTTTTTTTTTTTTTGTGTGTGTGTGTGTGTGTGTGTGTGTGTTATATTGCAAATTTCATGTCTTGAAAATTATTTTCAAATATCATCTTTAGTTAAATTTTCCGAAATGTCTTTCTTTCTTGCTTTTTCTTTCTTTCTTTCTTTTTTTTTTTTTTTTTTTTTTTTTGGGGGGGGGGGGGGAATGAAGGTATTGTTTAATATCATACGTCTTGAGTAAAAATATTTTAAAAGCTCATGGGGTGTATGCGTGACATATAAATCGCAACTGAGTCAGAAAATAATGAATTTGTATCTGACAACCAATTTTAAGAAAAATATTTTTTAATTTACTTACTGTCCAAGATTTTTTTTTTTTTTTTCTTTTAACACACTTCCTCAACCATATTTCCTTTATTAAAGTTTCCGCTGAATAACTGTTAAAAATATATTATATTTTCAAAATTAGTATGTTTATTATTGTTGTTGTTATTATTATTATTATTAAGGAATAACTAGAAATAAAATAATAAACTAGAATAAACTAGAAAAACACAAATATCTGAAAATTTTTGATTTTACAACTGTAAAAAATATTGTTATTAATTTTATTTTTAAATTAATGTGTTGAATATTTTAATAATGAAAATTTCTAGACACGTAATTTTTTTTAGTATTTGTAAATGAGATAGTATAATTAATGTAACAATTCTTTGATGGATTTTTTAATATTACCGTTTAATATGTTTTAAAAGATTTTTTTTTTTTTTTTTTTCATTTTATGAAAATGTGTTATTATAATTATTATTATTATAAAATAATAATAATAAATTATAAACACGAAAAAAACAAAAATAAATAAAAAAACAAAAACAAAATAAACTTAAAATAAATAAACTAGTATTAAGACATTTATTGATGTAAATATGAAATTTTAAATTCGTGTTATTTATCATAAAAAATGTGTCTTTTTCGAACCTTTGCAATTACATTGGTTTCATTTTATTTAAATAACCATAACTTCAAAATCGACCAGTAATATGCGTATACCTATTTTGAGAATAATAACACTGCAAATTCACGTGTCTTAAATTCAGTCATATAAGCGTCTTAAAATAGATTTAAGACATCAAAGTGTCTTAAACGAAAAAATTTCAGTCACTTATGTGTCTTAAAATATAAGAAAGACACGATGCCGTCTTAATTTCAGTCAGTTATGTGTCTTAAAATATACACTGCAAATTCACGTGTCTTAAAATCAGTCACATAAGCGTCTTAAAAAGAATTAAGACACGACAAGTGTCTTAATTTCAGTCACGTAACGGTAGTGTCTTAATCTCTGCTGCGAGAGCATGTGCAAAACAACCTACCCAGCATGCATCACGACTACAGTTATGGCGGACTCCTCGCAAGGAAAAACTTTTAGATCCCATTTACAATTCAGTTTTAATAAAGTTCAACTCCCTGGTCAAAAGAGGAAATTACTAGGATAAGAGACGATCCTCTTGGCAACCGGTCTTTTACCCACAATTCCCTTGTAATCGCAGTTCACGGATTGTAAACAAAAACATGGCGTTGTTTGCAATGCCGGAAGCTTACTTTGAAACTGCGTAATGGATATATCAATCGATGATCCCACCATAACAGTGTAAAATTTTAAAAGTGACATTATTTTCCTTTTGTTCAGAGATGATTATAGCAACTAGAAGTAAACGCCGCGCCATAAATAATTGATGCTTGTGTGCTTTTTTGAATTTCTTCAAAAATATGAAGCAATCGAGACGGAAGTCATTTTGGTAAGTGATATTTATTTCCTTTTGTTCAGAGATGATTAATACGATAACTGATTGTTAATAATTAAGGATTAAACATGCATGCATACAAATAAGGGAGTCTTGTTAATCAAAGTATAACATTTTGCACAATTTAAAAAAAAAAAAAAAAAAAAAAATCAGTAAATAATTAGTTCATTGTTTAATCGTTGTTGCGTGTGCATAAAGTTTAGTATTATCTTCCAGAAGTAATTTAATGTAGACAAGTAATGTATAAAATGCTTATACATTACATTGTACAATCAAATAAAAGTTTAAGAAACGTTTTCTTGTGATATTTCAGCAATTGCTGTTAAAGAATTTAAGTTATGAGACATTTTCTTTTCTGTTTGTTATTTCATTTAGTAGTATATGCTTTTATCGAAATGAAGTTTAATAAATATGTTTAGGAGGATACTGTAATACCAACAATGTTACAGTATGCCTATTCCTATTTATCTGTCAAATCTGATATATAGCTAAATTCAATAATAAAGTGTCTGAAACATTTAAATTGCATGCATCTTTAATTATTATTATTTTATAAGCAGATTAGGGGTCTGTCTAGACTTTTCAGACAGAGACCTGTTATTGAGAAATTGTGAAAAATCTACACATAATTTTGTGAATCAAATAGTAATATCAGGGATGAGATTTTTCAGATGATTTCAGCTTTTTTGTACATTTAACTTTTCAGCTTTTAAATTTTTTTTAGCTTTTGTTATGTTTCTAATGTGCATTTCTTCTTTTTTTTTATACATTTAAGGTTAAAATAAATATTTATTACTCTAATATAATAGATTTTGTCATCAAAATTCTAATGTTTAATCTCAACGTCTTGTCTTTGCGTACAGTTTCAGCTTTTTTGTATTTTTGCTAATCTCATCCCTGTAATATAAAAATCAAGTCCTACTGAACTTTTTGGCTAACTTTGGCCGAACTTTTTTCTCTCTCTCTCTCTCTTTTTTTTTTTTTTTTTTTTTTTAAAGGTAATTTTGCAATCATTTTAGACAATGAAAGTTCACTTTTGTAGAATTAAACTCACACATACACACAGAAACCTTTCATAAATTAGAAATTGAATAGCAGCTGTTTGGGGGAAATACAGCAAAGCACATACGATTACTCAAGTGGCCTTTCGCTCCGTAGAAAATTAGGTTTCAAAGTAAAAGAAATTTATCAAATGTCTGTTTTTACGAGAAAAATTTTTGTGAAGGGTCCTGTTTGAGGATAAAAAAAATCTGTGAAAGATCCTTTTTTAATGTATAAAATTTTGTGAAGGGTCCTTTAACAGACCCAGTTTTACCTCTGGACAGACCCCTGTTAGATACATATTAAATGGGAAAACAGCAGATAAAATATAATATATGATAAAAAGTAGATATTTTTCCTGAGTATGTGAAATTAAGTATCAATAAAACAGTGAAAGTTTTTAAAATAAAAATTAAAACTTTGAAAAGGCAAGAGAAATGATATATAGTTATATAAATGTTATACAGTCGAACCTTGTTAACGTGAATCTTAAAGGGGATAAAAATTTGTACCTGCTTCGGTAACTAATCTTTATGTAATTAAACTAATCTTCATTTTGAAAGTTATTATGGAAACATTATGTTAAAAGTAATTCATGTTAACAAGGTTCAACTGTATTTAATAATATTTGGCAGGAAATTTCTGTTTTGCAAGCTACATTATATAAGAATGAAGTATTGACTTTTTTATTTCCTTATTTAATTTCATGGTGATTTGGTAATCTTTTCTTTCTTTCTCTTTTTTTTTTTCACTTTTTCTTTTTTTAGTGAAAAGTCTTTAGACTTTTTACCGTGTTTTTATTAACTTCGATTCTTGTTTTGTTTGTTTGTCCAGTACAAATCTTGCAATCGATTTTTAACTAACTTCCCAACTAGCTAGACATTTGAAACTTTCAAAATAGCTTAGAACATGGTGACAATGCATTTTTTAAATACTTTTAGTCAACTGGTTCTGGTCCCCGCTGCCCTCAGCAGCGTTTATGTGATTCGACAAAGAATTTATTTAACTAACTTCCCAACTAGCTAGACATTTGAAATTTTCAGAATAGTTCAAAACACGACTACAATGCATTTTTTAAATAATTTTAGCCAACTGTTTTGGGTCCCCACTGCCTTCGGTAGCGTTTATTATGTGGTTCAACAAATATGTAACTTCCCGACTAGCTAGACATTTGAAACTTTCAGAATATCTCAGAACATGGTGAAAATGCATTTTTAAATACTTTTAGCTAACGGTTACGGGTCCCACCTGCCTTCGGCAGCGTTTATCATATGCTTCAAAGATCATTTAACTTCCCGACTAGCTAAACATTTTAAACTTTCAGAATAGCTCAGAACAGGGTGACAATACTTTTTTTAATACGTTTAGCCAACTGTTTCAGTACCCTGCTGCCTTTGGTAGCGTTTATATGATTCAGTGGCGGATTGAAGGGGGGGGGGGCTCCCCCCCCCAAAAACACTGACATTTACAATTGAATATTGCAATTGTAAATTTTTTATTGGTCTAGAATAACAGTTTTAAAAATCTTTGCCCCCCCCCCCCCTCCCTTCAAAGTGAAGTTCTGGATCCACCACTGATATGATTCAGCAAAAAATTTATTTTACTAACTTCCCGACTAGCTAGACATTTAAAAATAGCTCAAAACACGGTGGAAATGCATTTTTTTTCATACTTTTAACCAACTGTTTCAGGTCCCCGCTGCCTTTGGTAGCATTCATATGATTCAACAGAAAATTTAAAACATGATATAAAAAAAAGTTGTTTTTATCTTGTAATATTTTTATTGTATTTCTAATATTAACAATATTCTTTTCTAGATACAACAAATGTTGCAGCTGAAGAATTACCTGTATTTTCAGTATATTAGAGATCAATTTCAGGAGTAATCTGAAATGCTTTCATCCCCTGCAATATTACAGACTCAATTCAAGGTAAGATTTTTATTATTTTATATTATTAAAATTTTATTTATTTATTTTTTAAGTTACTTAAAAGCCTTTTCATAAATATTTTAAACTTTCTGCATAATCAGGGACAAAATTTTAAATGCACAAACGTGTCAGTTTTTTCTTTACATTGAAGCAAAAATCAAAGAGTGTTTTCATTTTTCTATAAATAATTTAACCTGTATTTAGAGTTGTAAACTGATGTATATGTTGAAACGTTCAACATAAATAAAACCAGAAATCCACACATCAAAACAAATGTAAACAATGAAATTTATAGTTTTCAAGAAAAGGAAAAAAAAAAAAAAACGAGGTAGAACTTATTTTAGTGGTGGTATTTTAGAAATTGAATCTAATAAGATTAAAGAAAGTTTATTTTAAGCAAGATCCAGATCTTCAAGGTAAATATCTAAATTCTTTTAAACCAGTAGTATTTGTGCTTGAACAAAAAATGATTTCATATACTGAAAAAAAAAAAAAAAAAATCATTTGGCTTTACCTATAATTCTAAACTATAATAAAAATTGCAAGTTTATAATAAAAGTTATTATATCAGATGTTTACATATGCTCAATTTTGTATTTTGCCTTATGGAACAATTTTTAATTTGTTAAGTGAAAAGAAAAATACTTACATTGAATTTTATATGTATACTATATTTATACTTTTTACTTGCCTTCATTTATTTTTAAATATTTCACGTGTCTTATATGCTTGCTCATATGTCTTCACTGTCATTTTTAATGCATTACGGCTTTAAAATTTTAATTTAAATATGCAAACAATAAAATACCCAAAATCCACAATATTCTAAAATCTGCACAATCTCTGGTTCCAAACTGTGCAGATTTCTGGGAGTGTACTGTATATATTTTTAAATTTTTGAATATTACAATATTTCTAGGTACACTAATATCAATATTCAATTGTTTATTAATATTTTTGTTCGAATTCTTTCTTCCCCTCTGTCATTAGCAGTTTGTGCTAGCTAATCCCCTTCCCCTTTTTTTGTTTTTGTGTCATAAATTTTCAATTAGTAAAACAGTAAAAATGATATTAGTGATAGGTATTTATGTATAATTTAAAATTTTCTTGAATTTTTCTATATTTATTAATATGCTAAATATTTCACTTTATATTTAAAATAAATTTAAATATTTGTATACTTATAACACAGTCATTAAATGGATCCTTCATAAATCCTAGTTATTTTTAATACTACTCTTATATATATGTACTAATATATATTTTTTAAAACATGCTCATTGCTCAATCCCCCAGTAGCAGAATTTTATCTGCCAATCTGCGACAGCTATTTAGGTATCAGAAAATAATCTGCATCATAATTTTGCAATAATAATTAACTGAAAAAAATATTGCCAGATTCAGTAAACATATTTTTGATCCCAAGTTTGTGTTTATCTAATGTTAGTTAACCAGATATGATCAAAGCATTGTAATATTAAAATTTTAGTTAAGGTAAAGTGTTGACATTATTCATTATTCTTGATATCACACAAGAAGAAATATGTCCATGATTTTGTTCATAGCTCCAGTAAAATGTTTGTATGTAAGGGACTCCAAATTGAAATTAATGCAGCTTTCAAAAATTATAACTAGATGTAGAACCATTAAGAAATATAAACACACTCTTATCAACAATTCCAGTTTGTTCGTCATTGCCATCTGTACATTATCTTAAATTGCATTTTGCTCACTTTCTCAGTGACCAAATCCCAACTTTTACAGGAAGCTTCTGATATTGGAATTGTGTGTATAAGTGACTTAATAAGTACAAGTATTTTCTTTTAAAGATCACCAACGGGTTTTTTTGTATGAAGACTTCATGTCATATGTGATCCCTATCGAAATTTATTTATGCTGCGAATGAAGGATTGAAAAGCACAAAATTTCTGTAGAGCGCTTGATCACCAATCGTTAGGGATAGAGGAGGGGGGGTCGCACAATTTTTTTTTTTTATGAGTGAGTGTTATTGAGCAGTTCTAATTATAAGTTTTAGAATGCATTAAAGTTAGTTCAAAAAGAATATTGATATTTATGTTGTATTGTATATGAAGAAAAATTAGAAATCGCAGTGCTTCGCAGATCATTAGAAGAAAGTGTGTGTGTGTGTGGGGGGGGGGGATAAAACATATGAGTGAGTGATATTGAACAATTCTTCTTCTTTATTATTTTTCTTCTCTGGAATCTAATTAGGTAAGTTTAAAAAAAGTTGGCATTTGTTTGTAGATGGAGAAAAATTAGAAATTGCAAGGATTACAGATGGCATTTGATCGCCGATTGTTGGAAGGGTGAAGGGACCCACAAAAAAATTATTCAAGTGAAAGATATTGAACAATTCTACCTCATTATGGGTTCCAGAATCTAATAAAGCAAGTTTAAAATGAACATTGACATTTGTATTGTAGATGGAGAAAGATTAGTAATCACAATGCTTCTGCAGGACGTTTGATCTCTGATCATCAGCAAATGGGGGGGGGGGGGGGATAAAATATTATACTAGCAAACCCATGGGAGATATTCGCACTTTCTTTCTTTTCTTATTTATCTTTAAAATTTGAAAGTTGAAACTCATAAATGTTATACCAATTTCACCACCTAATTAAAATTTTAATTTACCAGAAGCCAAATTATTATTAAAACCAAATTAATATTGTACAATAGGGAAGCCAAAATCATTCAAAGAAAGGTTTCCAAATGAAATTCATTGTTCATGATTCAATTTTCATTATTCCACTGGCAGTACAGCTTTAATATAGGACACCCACGACGCCTTTTAAATTTTTGTCATCATGTTGGAGATAACTTTCTATTAATTTTGGTATAATTTTTTTTGTTGTTGTTGTTTTGTTTAAAAATAAATAAATAAATAAAATAAAATAATTCCTATTTTGATTATAATTTTTTTTATGATTGTGTTTTTTAGTCAATTTATGACACAAAAGTTCATAATCTATATATATCTTTAAATTATTGCTAGGTTTAAAATGACACTTGCAAACATTTTGAAGAAACAATTGTTAAAAATCCTTTGTTTTTCTTAAAATAGTCTCATCAGACAAATCTCGTCATCTTTTCTTGTTAGTCCATTGAGCCAAGTCCGCGTGCTTAAATATTGTCCATGTATAATTATTTTTTATTCTCGCGTACCGAATCCTTTCGACAAAAAATAATTGAAACTGGTCCACGTTAGAGAAATATTATATAGATTACACTCATCATTTTTCATTATACTGTTTCAAAATAAAGTATTAAAAAAAAAAAAAAAAATTCCTTTTTAAAAAAATCCATATATTTAACAGCTGACAATTTTTTGAATGTCAAAACAGAATTTAAAAATCTGTATTAGTTAATGAGTTATAAGTAAACAAAATTTCCCATAGAAAGGGTCGATCCAGGTTTTAATTTTTGGGGCTCATTTTTGCTTTTATATGATTCGACAGAAAATTTATTCAACTATCTTCCCAACTAGCTAGACATTTGAAACTTTCAGAATTGTTCGGAACATGGTGAAAATGCATTTTTTAAATGCTTTTAGCCAACTGTTTCGTGTTTCTGCTGCCTTCGGCAGTGTTACCAATACAAAGCTTGCAATCAATTTTTCACATTTCTCGATTAGCTAAACATTTGAAACAGAAACTTTCATGATAGCTCAGAACACAGTGACAATGCATTTTTGTACTACTTTTAGTCAGTTGTTTTAGGTCCCTACTGCCTTCGGCAGCGTTTATATGATTCAACGGAAAATTTATTTAACTAACTTCCCGACTAGCTAGACATTTGAAACTTTCAGACTAGTTCAGAACACGGTGAAAATGCATTTTAAAAAATACTTTTAACCAACTGCTTCGGGACTCTGCTGCCTTCGGCAGCGTTACCAGTACAAAGCTTGCAAACGATTTTTCACTAACTTCCCGACTTACATTTGAAACTTTTATAAGATCTCAAAACATGATAGCAATGAATTTTTTTAATACATTTAGCCAATTGTTCCGGTTTCCTGCTGCCTTCGGTAGTGTTTATATGATTCAACAGAAAATTTAGAAACATGGTATATAAAAATTTTGTTTTTTATCTTGTAATTATTATGAATCTTATTTTCATGAAGGAGCCCATTTTTATGAGTTTGAATTTTGTGAAGGGGTCCATTTTAGAAATTTGAATTTTGTGAAGGGGCAGCAAAAGGGTCCCAATTTTTGTCTGGATCGACCTCTGCATAGAATAACATTGGCTTGGGCTTCCAGTATTGGTAAGTGTGGCAAGCCATTAAAACCAATAACTTTGATTTTAAAAAGAAGTGATTTAAATCAAAGGTTTCTTTTTTTCTTTTTTTTTTTCAAAAATAATCACTTGTTTTATATCACTACAATCCTGAACAGAAATAGAATTTATTATGATAATTTTCCAATTTTCCTGAAAATTAAAAAAAGCGAAAAAGGTTTAAATTTAGAATTTAGACTCTGAAAGAAGTCTTGTGATAGAAGAAATTATTCAAAGTGAAATATCAAGATAAAAAAAAAAAAAAAGAAGCACAACAGTAATGCTGAATAAATCATTTTTTCTGCTTATTATTATTATTTTTAATGCTTTAATCATAATGCTTTTATTTATTTATTTTTTAATACTTTAATCATGAAGCTTTTTCAATAATTTTGTTACAGTTACATTTTTATTGATATATTGAGGGTAAAAAAAAAAAACTTAGTGTGAATTTTTTAATGATTTTGTATTTTTATTAATCTTTGGATGTTGTTATCACATTATTCAGCTTCGTCTTGCAATTTTATTTCAATATTGCCACTATTATTATTTGTTGAACCATGTGAAAAATTTGGGGGTAATATCTTTTCGAGTGTGACTTTTTAAAACATAGTGGGATTCTCACAATTTCACCCTCTAAAATGAGCCCTGACTAATACCCAGAATGTTTGTTCAAATATTGTCCATACAAACATGTGAATTTGAGTTGAAATATATACTTAAACATTCTTTTGTGATTTTTTACTTATTTACTGAAATATTCCATGCTTGAAATGTATTTAATTACCAAGCATTTATTGTTTGTTTGGAAAGTCGGGTGGAATCGTTTCATATTATTATCATTATTTCATCTGTTTCAGGTCCATCACATCAGACTTTAAGAAGAAGGAAAGAAACTTTAAAGAATGTGATTCTAGAAATATTATGAAGAAATGCTAAAATTAGAAAAGAAGCACTTTATATTGTTAAATAAATCTTTAAATTTACTGAATAAATTGTTTTATTTATTTTTCTTAAATCGTTCTTGTTTGAACATTATTTTCATTTTTTTTCCCCCTATGTTAATCTGTATGCTGTTAAAGTTTTGTATTATTCGGATTCACTGTTTTAATAAAAAATTAAAAATATTACTTTAAAGTAAAATATATATGAGTTTTTAAGATAATATGTTCAATGTAAAAGATATATCTATTATCTCTTAACTTGATGTTTTGTGTCAATAAATAAATAAATAAAGTAAATAATAATAATAATTTGCAGTAGAAGGTGAAATGTTAAAAAGAAATGCCTGTTGATGAAATATTTTTTTTTTCTGCAAAATATGTATCAAACAGTCCAGAGAAAAGAAAGAAATTTTGCATACTACAGTTTTTATAGCATAAGTAAACAACTAAGTGCATTTTTTGTGATTTTTAGCCAGAAAATAAAATATTAAAAATGTGAAAAATAATTTTTTTTTAAATGAGTACTAATCTAACTATTGTGAATTTTCTGAATGTGAAATATATATATACATTATATAACAAATAATTTTAGAAACAAATTTCCCCATAGAATAACTTAGGCTTTGTTTGTCGGTGAGATTAGATATTGCCTGTTCTTAAAGGAGCTTGGCACCACAGAAGTAGTTTTCATATTAAAACTTATTCTTCCATGTAATATTTATGTGATAAATTGAACTATATTATGTTTGTTCCATAAAATATATATTTAGTCAAGAATTATTGTAGTTTGTGATACATTTTTTTAGAGACTTGAAATCTTTTAATTGCATTTTTTCATAAATTCATGATCTTAAAAATGCTAAATTTTCTACAAATATTTAAGGAAGACTAAATATTTTTTTGGATGTTTATAAGAATCTACTTAAAGGATTTCGCAGTATCATTAAAAAAAAAAAAAAATCAAAATTTTACATAAACACATGCATTATTATTATTTTCTTAAAAACTAGTTGTTAATAAATTACAAAATCCATCCCTAATTCTTTTTAGGAGGTTGTATTAAACATCCAAAAAAATAAGTCTTCTTGTAGAAGTTTTAGTGTTTTGAAGATCATAAATTCCCCCCCCCCCCCCCCAAAAAAAAAAAAAAAAAAAAAATGAAAACTGGGAATACGCAATTTAAAGTTTTCATATATGTAAAAAGTATATCAAAAACCATAATGTAATTATTCCCTGAATATACAGGGGTCGATCCAGGTTTTAATTTTTGGGTCCCTTTTTTGTGAAAAACAAAATATTTTTGTGAAATATAAAATATTTTTGTGAAAAAGTAAAACATTGTGTAAAATTTTTCGTTTTTACAATCACTTTATGTAATGTTTAATATCAAGTTAATAGTTTCGTTGAGCCAAATTAAGGCATTAATTAAAAATAATACTGAAAACATTTAATAAAAGGATCATTTAAAAAAAAAAAAATCTTGTGAAGGGACTCATTTTATGAATTTGAATTTTGTGAAGGGTCCCTTTTCATGGATTTGAATTTTGTGAAGGGTCCCTTTTTATGAATTTGAATTTTGTGAAGGGTCCCTTTTTACTATGGAGAATTTTGTGAAGGGGCCGCAAAAGGGACCCAAATTTTGCCTGGATTGACCCCTGATATATATTTTATTTACAAAACCTAATTATTTACAATTTAAAAATATTAAATGGAAATATAAGTCCTATAAGAAAAAGGTATTTTTAAAAAGGTAAACTTGTCTTTTTTTTTTTTTTTTTTCCCCTAGTTTGAAACTAACTCTAACTTTTGATTGTTGAGGGGGGATCGGTGCAACTCCATTCATATATCCTTTTCTTTTCTTTTTTTTCCAATATATCTTTTAAAGCACATTCTAGAAAATTCTAAAGATTAATTTTAGTTGAGGTTTTAGAAAGGCGAAGGGCCTTTTTTCAATAATTTCTCTTATGACAACATCTCAATTGTTTTCTCTGCTTATTTTCATTTAAGAGCAGATAATATCTAATCTCATTCATAGTCAAAGTGTATGTTATTTTATAGGAAAATTTGTGTCTACAATTACTCATTAGCTAACGTATTATATATTTATTTTTTTTAAATCTTTCTTCATATTCAGAAAATTCACAATTGTTAAATTAGTATTTATTTTTTAAATTTTTAATATTTCACTTTTAAAGTTTAAAAAAAAAAAAATCACTAAGTGCATTTTTCGATTTTTTTAGCAAGGTAAAATGTTAAAAATGTGAAAACAGAATTTAAAAAAAAATTACATTATTATATTAACAATTATTCATGAAAAAAAATTTTCCCCACAGAATAACATGGGTTTTGGCTGCTGGTGAGATTATGCATTGTTTGTTTTTAATAAGACTTGATACCACTGATGTAGTTTTCATATAATATTCCATTTAATATTTATAAATTGAAGTATATTAGGTTTGTTCAATAAAATATATATTCAGGCAACAATTATGGTTTTTTATTCATTTTTTATAGACTTGAAATCTTTTAATGGTTTTTGTCAGTTTGCATTTTTTCATAAGTTCATGATTTTCAAAATGTTAAAACTTCTATAAATATTTAAAAATAGTTGATAATTTTTGGATGTTTATAAGAACTTACTTAAAAGAATTAGGTTTTATTAAACATCCTGAAAAAGTAGTCTTTTCTTAAATATATGTAGATGTTTAGGAAGTCTTTATTTATCAACCTTAATTAATTTAGAAAATTTGGAGTGGAAGGATGATTTTTATACCAACTATGTGAAAAATACCAGAGCTAAATATGTAGATGTTTTAGCATTTTGAAGATCATGATTCCTTTAAAAAAAAGAAATATGAAAACTGAGACTATGCAATTTTGACGATTTCAGATCTGTAAAAAATAGATCAAAATCCATAATAATTGTTCCTTGAATACGTATTTTATTTAACAAACTTAATATAGTTCAATTTATAAACAAATTTCCCCATAGAATAACATAGGCTTTGGCTGTCGGTGAAATTAGATACTGTCTTTTCTTAAAGTAGCTTAGCACCATTGAAGTAGTTTTCATTAAAAAAAAAAACTTATTTTTCCATATCATATTTTTAAAATAAATTGAACTATATTTTGTTTGTTCCATAAAATATACATTTAGTCAATAATTATTGTGGTTTTATATGTATATATATATTTTACAGATTTGAAATTTTTTAATTGCATTTTTTCATAAATTTGTGATCTACAAAATGCTGAAACTTCTACAAATATTTAAGAAAGACTTAATATTTTTTTTGATGTTTATATGAAACTACTTAAAAGAATTATCAGGGATGAATTTTGCAATATCTTTAAAAACAAACCATATTAAAAATAAATATTTACCCCCCCCCCCCTCAAAAAAAAAAAAAAAAGGTTATTACATGAGCATGCATTATTATTATTGTTTTTTTTTTTTTTTTTTTTTTTCTTTAAAACTAATTAATAAATTTCAAAATCCATCCCAAATTCTTTTTAGTAGGTTGTATTAATCATTAAAAAAAAAAAAAAAAAAAAAAAAAATGCATATTTTCTTAAATATCTGTGTAGGTTTTAGCAATTTGAAGATCATGAATTCCTTAAAAAAAAAAAAAAAAAAAAAAAAAAGGAAAACTAATAATTCGAAATTTGAGGATTTCAGATCTGTAAAAAATGTATAAAAAATTATTGTTCCTTAAATATGTTTCATTGAACAAATCTAATATAGTTAAACTTAAAAATATTAAATGGAAATGTAAGCTTTTATATGAAGCCTACTTTAATGGTGCCAGGTCCTTATAATATTTTTTTAAATACTTTTTTTGGATTTTGTCAACAATGGCTGCCAAGAAAAAAAAAAAAAGTGGTTAAAAATGGCAGCTGAAATCAGTGGTCAACAATGGCTGCCAAGAAAAAAAAAAAAAAAAAAACAAGTGGTTAAAAATGGCAGCTGAAATCAGTGGTCAACAATGGCTGCCAAGAAAAAAAAAAAAAAAAGTGGTAAAAAATGGCAGCTCAAATAAGTGGTTAACAATGGCTGCCTTTTAAGACACTTCACGTGTCTTAAATTCAGTTACGTTCCCGTCTTAATTTAAGACGCTTCACGTGTCTTAAAATTTAAGACGCGAATTCGTGTCTGAAAATAATGACACCCATTTCAGACGCTTATGTGTCTGAATTTAAGACACATGAATTTGCAGTGAATACGCTGTAAAACTGCTGTTTTAATCTTCAAATAAAACCATATTAATTATTATTATTATTATTTATTTATTTAACTATCTGGTTTCGCATATAAAACATTTATTATTTTTTCTAATAATTAAAGTGTTTAGAAATTTTTGTACCATTATAAAGAAATACCTATAATGCATTCTGTAAAGATGAAGTTTAATAATTTATTTATCCTATTTATTAATTATCTTTAAGAATTCCTATTTTTATGACTCATTTCACATTTCTCATAAGATATATTTTGTTTTGAATTCTGGAATATATGAAATGTCATTTTGAAGATTACTCTTAAAGAAAATGAATTTTTCTTTGTTATTATCCAAGTTATCATCTGTGGGATTTAAAAACAAGAGGTTACTAACCGTTTATAATTCCTATTTTAAAACCTCTTAAAAAATATTTCCTTCAAACATTTTATTAATCAAAGAAAGGTTTTATTCATTTATCTATTTTTTTTTTATTGAATATTACTTATTTTTCATCAATTTTATTAAAAGATAAATGACAAAGAAGATTCGTAATTTTTTGAGCTATTAGATCTAAACACACGATAACAAATGCAATGATAACAATAAATTAATAAAAGGGAAAAAAAAAAAAAAAAAAAAAAAACAGCGACTTTTTGTTTTATTTGATTCAAAATAAAAGCGAAAGTCGTCTTATTAAAAAAAAAAAAAAAAAAGGAAATCTGAGGGGTGATACGGGGAATATAAGGCCGTCTTTTCAAGAAAGGACATATGATCATTTTAACCATAATTCAAGTGAACCAGAAATTAATTGGATTAAACCAGCGATGAAGTGCAATGATATCAATTTCAATATTTCTATTTAGACAGCTAATCAATCCGTAGAGTTTCGCGGCTTTTTCACATCCCTCCCATTGCACACTGTAATTTTCCCTCTTTAAATAAATCCCTCTCCCTTTTTTCCCACAGGTCTTTAGCCGTGCATAAATCCTTAGCACGCGACCACCGGTCCAGTAGCCCTGGGTAATTAAGAATTTTAGCATGCCAGGAACAGGATTAGTATGGGAACTGATCGTTTTTCACGGCAGACATCCTCTATCCCCCCCCCCCCTACTTTCCAGGGCACGCGTTCGTTGACAGAATATAGGCAGAACAAAAGGGGGGTAAGAATTGCGTTCCGGGCAATTAAGCAAATCTGAATGACGTCTGCCCGTCAATTAAGAGGGCATTAGGGTTTCGGAAATAAAGTGGCACATGATTGCCGTTGGATACTGGTGGGGAAATTGTTGTTCAATAACAGGGACAGTTATTGTGTATGAGGCTATCAGAATCAATTAAGAATGGATTTAAATAGTAATCAATGAATTAAAGCAGGTTTATTAGAGTTTATTTCGAAATGTGAATCATTCATTAATTATAAATCCCCGTTTATGTGATGCTTTTACATGAGTCTAATGACCTCTTACATAGGTTCTCTTTACATTTTTACTATGTTTCTATAACAATCACTGTATTATATAGTCATTACATTCTAATCTTGACATTTGTATCAAAATTTTCATAAATGTGTATATGATATAGATATGTAATAATAATAATATTTGTTACTAATATTACTTTAGATATTAAAGGAGCTAGCCGTTCACGTTTTAATCAATTCTCCTGTAACATTTTATTATTTTATTCTGTATGTTAATCATGTATATGTTTGTTTGTCCTTTACCCCCCTTTTTTTTTTCTTTCATTTTTATTGGTGTATGAGTTGTCTTAAAATGGTAAACTATGTAAAAAAGGAAAGAAATAACAGAACAATATTGACACAAATATGGGGTTTTAAAATAATAAACAATTTATAGCTGTTATTTTGACATATCATGTATTAGTTTTGTATCTGTTATCAGAGAAAATTATCACGAATTATTTATTACTAAAAATACTTTTATTCTTGCTCCCCCCCCCCTCTCCCCCTTTCTTTTTACCTTCTATTACTCGTGTACGGTAGAAAAGATTATTGTTTTGGGGGTCTAATTTTTGAAAATGAAATTTTGTTATTTTTACACGTTTTGACATTCCCTGAATTTGTAAAACAGATTTTTAACAATTGATCCGTATATCTGTTATCAGCATATATCTAAAAACAAGTTGTATCAAAAAGCCCAAACTGTGTATTTTAAACATGCACTACACTCATGATTGTGAAGATTGCAACACCAAGAAGGAATGTGAATATAAGAATGATATTTATTGGGCACATACATTATAGTAGGAAGAGTAATTGATTAAATTTTCAGGAAGTTCTGAGTAATATATCCTGAGAAAACAGTACATAAACCAGCGACCTCTGGGAGTAATAACTATACTTATCTGCCTAGGCATTGAATCGAACAGCGATTGGATGACACATTCGGTTACAGCACTTCATGAAGCTTCAACAGGATGACACAGTTCATAGACCGTAGTTACTGGTGAGTGGTGGCGGGCCACTCGATTTTCAACGATTAAACAGACATTTTCATTGGTGCGAGATCAGGAGAACACGTTGGCCGGAGCAACGGTTGAACACATTCTCTGTCAAGGAAAGTCCGGACAATACAGACAACTTGCGTTCTTGCATTATCCTGCTTAAATGTTGTGCTTCGTAAGCCTAGAATGTAGGGCAGAGGAGCGGGCCTTAACTCACCAGAAATTTAATAGCCGCTACTCAGAGAGCCGGGAATGCGAACAAGAAGAAATCGAGACGTGTATCCAATGGGACCCCATACCATCACTGCTGGTGATGGACAGTGTGACGATGTCGAATCCCAGCTGATAATGTGCTTTATTCACAATGCAGTTAAATACGGATGAGGCAATCTCGATGCTGTAAATAGGTTTGTGATTTATCTGAAAAGCGACTTCACGCCATTCCTGCGCCCAGGTTCGTCGTTGATCACACATTAAAGGCGCCCATATCAGTGATACAGTTTTGAGGGAAATCAAAATTTTGGTAGCCGCATACTGGGTCACGACCTGCAGTGATGGTATGCGGTGCCGTTGGATACACGTCTCGATCAACTGTTGTTTTCATTCCCGTCAATCTGAATACCCACCATTATATTTCTGACGAGTTAAGGCCCATCACTCTGCCCTATATTCAAGGCCTCCGAAGCGCAATATTTAAGCAGGAAAATGCATGACCGCAAGTTGTTCGTATTGTCCAGACCTTCCTTGATGTAGAATATGTTCGACTGTTGCTCTGCCCAGCGCGTTCTCCAGATCTTGCACCAATGAAATTGGCTGATTAATCGTTGAAAAGCGACTGGCCCCTCCACCACTCACCAGTAACTACGATCAATGAATTGTGGTATTGTGTTGAAGCTCCATGAAGTGCTCTACCATAAATGTCATCCAATCGCTGTTTGAGTCATGGTGTTGCAATTTTCACAAACATGAGTGTATATAGAGAGGTACTATACTAAATTTTTCGTTGAAATTAAGTAAATAGTCAATGCTCAGAGCTATCTAAAATAATTCAAATATATCAAATCTATAGATAAAAATTTTGGCAGGTTCAATTTAAAATCCATATGTGCTGAACTAAATAATGTGAAAATTATTCACCATTCGTTTACAGGGTTACTCAAAAATATGCAGATATATTGGAGTTACACTTGAAGAATGTTGGAAGTGTATTTTAGGTTGTGTTATAAGTTTTCCACGCAGTACTAAATTTAGTTACACAATCTTGATGTGTGTATATAATTTATAAACAATATACAGGGCTATTCAGAATTCAGAAAAAAAAAATTCCCCACTGAATGTAATTGATGAATGTGTTTTACTTACTAGAATTCTGCTATGTCCGCAGGAAAATTACTCAGGAATGAGAATTAATTTCTTATACCCATGAGGTAGTTAAAGTATTTTTTTTAAGTTCAAAATTTAGTTTTTTTCAAATATCGCAAAAAGTACCTAAGAAATCATCTTGAAAATTGAAGAACGTGTTTGTTGTATCTCACATGTTTCAGTGAAAGGTTTTCCCAGAAAGTAAAAATAGGACCAGTAAAAAATTAAACAAAAGTGAAAATGTTTGGGATCACCCTGTAAAAATTAACCCTTGAAATCAGATAATTATGAGGCTCTTTCTTATTATTTGTATAAATTTTTATGAGGCTACCACATATATTCATGAATATATATAACTGTTTCTTTAGAAAATTGCAGCAAAAAAAATTGTCACTTTTTTAGCTATAGCACGCAAACTCTATTAAACTCAATGCAATTTTTTTTGGAAACATGATGTGCAACATTAGACACAGCATAGTGCGATCAGAATGCAAAAATGTTAAGTATCTAATGTAATAAGAGCATTTTTTCTAAGAATTTTTTATTGCACATGAGGGGGCCGCAGTAGCCCAGGCGGTAGATCGACGGCCTCGTAATTGGAAGATTGCGGGTTCGGTACTCGAGCCGACCAAAGACCGTCGTGTACACTAATGGTGGCTGGTGCACGTAAAATCTGTCGTGGTCGAAATGTCCTGCATGTTCCCATCAAAAATTATACCTCTAGGGGTCACCGAAGCGGGAGAGCCATCCCTTCCGTGGAGGATCAAAATTGTGATGGCATGTCTCCGGACCACCTCTAGGGGTGTGTCCCAGACCGTCGCCAATTGCCCATCTGCGCAGCACTAGTGCGACGTAAAATCCATCCATCCATACATGAGGAAGAATTAGCGAAATTTCGTTTGCATAATTTAATAGCTAAATATATTGAGCTACCTATACCAAAACGAAAACCCCAAACAAGTATCGTGTAAATTCAAAATGTTGTACGCGATACAGTGAACTGCTATTCGTTTCTTTCAAAAAAAAAAAAAAAAAACTTTAAGCGCTTTTACTCACATTTTTATTTCGATTTAATCAAAGGTAATGTTTGTTTGTTTATTGATAACATATACATCAAATTTGTATGCTTGACTCGTAGCCCGCTTGTAAATCTTTGTCAGATAATTACAGATAGCACATGACAGATTTACAAAACACCCAGGGCCAGCGCGGGAATCGAACCCGCTCTCCTACGCTCGAAGGTGATTAGCGGTGTGGTGACATAACCACTCGGCCGCGGAAGGCCTAATCAAAGGTAATATAGTATTCGTTGATTGTAAACAAATATTGATAAAGCCTCTTTGAATGAAGATACATAAAAATAACTACTATTACACTTTTACAAATTCGTTACAATAACATTGATTGAATCAAAGTGAGTAAACCTCTTTATACTTTAACTTTTTTTTTTTTTTGAGAAGAACTGAAACTCGGTTTATTCTATTGCGTAGAACTTTTTGAATTCACACGATATTTGTTTGGGGTTTTCATATAAATACTATTGACTGTTAAATTATGCAAATAAAATTTATAAAAATCGTAAGGAAAAAAAAAAAAAATACTTGCGTATGCGTAGTTAAAAATTATTTAGTATAAATGCTTATATTTCATTAGACATTTGATGTTTTTGTATCCTGATTACGGTATGCTGTGTCTATAATATTGTTTCAAAATTGTAAATAATTGTGTTTATTTTTGTACAAATTCTTTCAAAAAGGCTTAGTAAGTTGATAAAATGCTAACTTTACGCATTTCTAGTCGTTTTAAAGTTATAAAATAGTCTAATTTTCCCTTAAAACCACATTGGAAAGCTCCAATAAGGCAGGTAAAGGATTCGGCGCCAAATTTGGCGACTTTTTCCGTCATTTGCGATTTTTTTTTGGCGACCTTGGCGAGAGAATCCTTATTAGGGATATACCAAATATGGAAGCTGTAATCTCAATGGCTGATGAGATACGGAAATTTCTGTAATTTTCCACGCTTTTCTACAGGAGTATAAAAGGGACGTATTTTCGCCAAGGCTAGTTCAGTTCTCAACTAGCTTCCGCTAATGCTTGCATTGCTTTGAGCCTCTTTGAATGAGACCTGCTTTATGTGTTATTGCTATACAGTTTGTACTGTTGTTTTGCTGTTAACTGCTGTTATTTAAGCTGTGTTTACTGGATAAATTGAAGCTGATACTTGGTTTATAGACCTGTATTTTTCTGGAACTTTCTGTAAATAAATTACTGAATTTTTGCAAGTTTTGCTTGTCATTCTCATTCAAATTACGAAACCCCAAGTACGCAACAATATAGTATGTCAAATTTCCTGAAAATAGTTTTACTCTGTTTTTAATACGTTACGTGTTATAGTTAAAAAATTTACTTTTTTTTTTTCAAGATTTTAAGGAAACTGTTATAGCTCTGTGAATATATGTGGTAGTCTCATAAAAATTTATAAACATAATAAGAAGAAACATGATAATCTCATTACTTTTTACCAGTTTGATCCCAAACATTTTCATTTCTCTTTAATTTTTACCGGTCCCCCTTTTGCTTTCGAGGTAAAACTTTCGCTGAAATATATGAGGTACAACGTGTTCTTTACACTCCGGAAGTTTCACGATGATCTACCTAGTATTTTTTGAGGTATTTGACAAAATGTCTAAAATCGAAAGTGCATGTCCGGTCATTTATGAAAAGGTAGCGTATTTCTTCAGTGAACTTCAAATTCTATGCACATTTGGTGTATTTAAAAACTTACCTAGGAAAGTAACACATTATTTTTACAAATCCAAAAGTTAATTTAAAAAATATTATTTATAGTGATTTACTTTTCCAAAATTATAGTTGAATATTTTCTATGTGTTCAAAATTGTATTCTTTTCGTTACTTTGTTTATTTATTCGTTTCTAAATCAAATGTATATTTACATTAAAAATTAGAAAAATATCTTTATTGCATATCATGCATATAGAATCAAGAAAGTCTATGAAATCACACGGGATTTCTACTAACGGAACGGTCAAGATAGTTTCCCAGTTTTTGACGCACTAATTAAAAAAAAAAAAAAAAAAAAAAAAACACTGAGAAATTTTTCGCCGGATGAGGGTCATACTTAAAAATTTCGACCCGAAAGAACTGACGTGAGATTTTTCTATTTATGGTACTTTTCATATAAAATTTTCATTTATAATTAAAATTCAGCATTCATCTGTTTTTTTTTTTTTTTTTTTTTTTTTTTTTCAATCCTGTCATTTTATTTCTCATTATATCATACTAATCCTCATACGTTAATTTACATTCTTCATTTGCTAAAGTTATGCAGTTTTTTTTTTTTTTTTTTTTTTTTTCTATTAGAGAAAGTAAAAGAGAGAGAGAGGGAAAAAAAAAAAAAAAAAAAAAAAACAGCAATATAAGATAAAGTAACTTAAGATATGTTCGTTTGAACTGTTTTCCAGTTTTATTTTAAAAATACAGTACAACATGAGAAAAAAATTAATAAATATAAAAAATATGTGTCTTTGTAGTAGAAACTTGTAAAAAGCAAGTAGAACATGACATACAATTATTGGGGATCATTAACAAACATGGACACATAAAAAACTTTATGATAAATGAAACTTATCTTGGACAGCTGAAACACTTTCTAATATTAACAATTCTTACGAAATTATTAAATTTTTAGTTAATAAACGTAAATTTCTTATATACAGTAAAGTTTTTATAAGGTATAAAATTGGGTTTTAAGATTTTTTGGTCCTAATTTCCCATTCCTTACCCAACCCACAAAAAAGGTCTTTAATTAAGAACGTTTATATAACATGCCAATTATATGCCTCAAAGCATTGAATTTCTCTGATTTTTTTTTTTTTTTTTTTTTTTTTGTTTACAATATTTTACAATATTTACAAGCTATTCCTCCTGAATATATAATCTTGTTATGATGTGTTATGATTTTTTTTTTTTTTTTTTTTTTTTTTTTTTGTAAATGTTGTGCTTGTATGTTTGACACTGAAGAAGGCTAGTATTCTAGCCGAAACGTTTGTCGTGTATTTTAATGTTTTTAATTAAAATGTATTTTTAAAGTTTTAAAATTTTTGTATTCATTATCTCATTTTAAATGGTACATTGGTTTTACAATATTCTAATTTAAAATTTCCATGGGAGGGTTATATATTTATCAAAACTAATATGAAGAAAATATTCTACAACAATAAAAACTATTTTATAAAATAAAATTTACATCTAGTATTACATTATTTATGTTATATTTATTTTTTATTATTAATACTTTCATCTATATATTGGGTTGTTCGATAAATAATGTCGTTTTTTTCATGTTTTTCAAAGTGAATTTATTTATATTAACAACAAACATTAATCAATGATATGTTGACCATTTTGTTGGATGACCTTTTGCCATCTTTCGGTAAGTTGAAAAATTCCACGTTCGAAGAAGCCTTGGTTTTTAGAAGCGAAGGTTTTAAAAAACGACATTATTTATCGAACAACCCAATATAAAAGAAGAAATTATTGTAGTCGTTAAAATTTTCGACCACTTGTTTTTCCTGGATTTACTCGTTTTGAGATTTTCTGAACACCATTTTATACTCTTTTATTTTTTAAATGTCTGTTTGTCTGTGTCACAAATTTTGTGGGCATTCTATTTCACGAATCAATGGACGAAACTTGATATTTAGTTGAACGTTGACGTAAATTAGTTCTAATAATATTTGAGGCTCAAAATACTGTCATCCCCCCCCCCCTTTTTTTTTCTTCTAATGTGGAAATATAGAAGAAAATTTCACAGAAAGAATTATTTTTAACCTTTTCAATATGATACACACACACACACACACATATATATATATTACATATATATATATTGGTAATAAAGAAACAGGCAGGGCCCGACTTAACCTAATTGGGTCCCGGGGCAAAAACTTCTTTGGGGTCCCCCTCTGCTTCACTACTTGGGCAAAAACAATTTTTTGGAGGCCCATCTGCTTCACTACTTCAGTAATGAACCGAATTTTATGGATGTATTTAAATTTTTCACCTCATTAAAGATCCATTTTATTTCTGATTGTTAACTTTGTCATCTAGCTGCGAAAAATACATATCCTTGCTGACATTAGGGCGGAATTCAGCTAAATGTTCGCAATTACAATGGCTCAATTAAGACGAATTTTACACTGACGGATTTTGCACTGTACTGATATTTTGTTTTAAAAAAAAGTTCATTAAAGAAGGAAACGTAAAATAAGCTTTCTATTCGATTTGGAGGCCCCCCCTCTGATGTGGGGGCCCAGGGCAACTGCCCCTTATGCCCCTGCCTTAGCCAGGCTCTGGAAACAGGGGGAAAAATTGTTTATGTGGGGACACTCTGGAAGAGAAAAATTTTCCTGGGGGGAAGGGGTGGGCGTAGTGTAAATTTTGAGTATGAATGTGTTTCAAAAGAACTCGCCAAACTTTAAACCTTTAAAATGAATGGATGAACCATAGATTTGCGATAATTTAAAACAAATACATAATTTTTTTTTTCTTCATTTTTAAGCCAAGAAGAAAAAGAAAAAGCATTTCCGCTGATGGCACGAGAAATTTTGTTTTCTCTCGACATTTAGCGTAAAACTACTTTGAAATGATAATCGTCTGCATTCATCGTGTAAGAAAGTTTTAATAATAGATAATTTTATTAAAATATAATTTTAATAAATAAGTTGTACTGCGTGAATTTCTATAAGAAAATATAGAAAAAAGTTTTGAAATAGCCACAACGTAATACGTTTTATTTTATTTCATTTTAAGTATTAAAAATATCAAACGGTTCAATTTAAATAACATAAGAATTAGGAAACTGCACTGCGCTAAAACTGTATACTTCGGTAAACAAACTGGTCTTATTTCTGCATATTTTCTGATCTTTAGCTATGAGAATTGAATTCTCATATTTGAAAAATACATATAATCAGGGTTGCCAACATTTTAATTTATTCCAGAGCCTTTTTAGCCCCGCCTATTTCGCACCACTTTCATTTCACACCACTTTTACTTTAAGAGAATTTTTTTTTTCTTATTTTATCGTAGTGATGTAATGTAGAAAAGTTTTCTATAAATAAAGTGGTGCGAAATAAAGGCGGGGCTAAAAATGCTCCGGAATAAATTAAAATATTGGCAACCCTGTATAATTCTTTTTTTTTTTTTTTTTTTTTTTTTTTTATATGTACATAGATAATTAAACATTTGTGTATTAAGAAATATGTGCGCTTGTAAATAAAAACCTCTAAATAAAAATCATATGTATATTCACTCATTTTTAAATATATTTTTAAACTAATTTAAATATACAGTTAAGTTCAACTTTACACTTATTTGGAATACGTTTATACTTAAAGATTTTTTTAAAAGTTTTAAATTAAATAATTAAAATATTTAGATTTCCAACTTGACTGAGTTAATGAGTTGCAGATTAAATTTTAAAGAAAAGAATTGCAAAAGTTTGTAGAACATACAGTCATCCATACGTCCAATTATTATTATTAATATTATTTTCTGAAATAAATCTTGAACTAAAGTCTTATTTTTTTTTTTTTTTTTTTTTCCGCAATATCCATATTTTAAAAGTGTATTATTAAATTTTCAATTAAATATCAAATTACAAATGTAAAATTTCTTAAAATAATAATAAATAAATAAAGTATGGTTAAATAAAACTTTTTTTAGTAAGGGCAATCACTAACTTTATATGAAGATAAATGATTATTTGTAAAATAAATAAAGAAACACATGTTCAAAATTTGTGTTTATAATGTTTTCGTTTCAATTTAAAAAATCTTATTATTAAAATATTTTTTCTCATTTTTATTAACATTTTCATCAAAGTTGAAAAGTGTTAATGACTTCGTATTGTCTGTCTGTCTGTCCGGGTCCGCACTCTAACTACCATAAATATTCATGGAATTTTTTGAAACTGATATTAATGTTATTCGAGTTCACTATCGGGTGTTTCCAGCGGTAAATGGAGTAAATGACACCACTGGTTTGTGTACAAGGACATCCAAATTATTCCAAAGCATTGCGTTCAATGAGGGATATTTTTACTAACCATATTTTAACAACTTAAATTTGCACAAATCTTAATGAAATTGAAATGTTATTCAAGTTCTCTATCTCATGCTCCATATTGAAAATGAAGTAAATACCATTATTTATTTTTGTATAAGGACACTCGAAATTATTCCAAAGCATTTCGTTCTATGAGAGGTATTTCTACGTATAAACCATATATTAATACTTTTATTTTGTACTAATCTTAATGAAATTGAAATATGTTATCCATATGCACAAATGAATGCTTTCTATTGAATTCAGTGTGATTAGCGTTACAATTTACAGGGACACGCAAAATTATTCAGCTATATTAAAGGTTGTTACTAGCAATTTGCTGGAACAGCATTTTCATTTACATTAAGTGTTTTTAACACTTTCTAGCAATTTTTAAGTGTAAATGGGATTTGAATTAGTGTATACCTATCTGTCCGACAGTCTGTTTGCCTGTCTGTCTAGTCGTCTCTAGCGTCCGTAACTATTTTCAGAATTTCTTAAAAATGATCTATTTTATTCAAGTTCACTATATAACATTCCCTATTTAAAAGGCTTTATACAACTGGCTTATGCACAGTAAGAACTAAAAAGTGCCAATGTCATGCAATTTAGGAGAGACATTTTTATAAATCTCAATTAAATAACTTTCTAGATCAAAATAAAGAAATAAAGAAAATAAAAATAAAGAAATTAACATTTATTGTTAATATGCTAAAATAACGTTTTGTGTTAAATATGATATGCTTAACCTCAAGATTTCTTTCTTTTTGTTTCTTTCTTTTCTTTTTTTCCGTAAACTTATGATATTTGAAGGTACTCGAAATGAGATGTATTTCCAACCGAATGGTGTTTTCAATTTTATTAAACAAATAAAAGATTTTTCTGATAATCATGTCAGTATTGATATTTGAACGGATTTTTGCTGAATTCGCCATAAGGGAGCAACCTATTCTTATCAGAGTATGTATAATGTATTAAAAGAAAGAAACAAAGAAATTGATTATGAAGGTTTTTAATTATAATGTATGGAAATTTTAACAAATCTGTGGAAAAATAACTTTTTAATCACTCTAGGTGATTTTGTGTTAAAATGTTTTTTTTTTTTTTTTTTTTTTTTTTTACCTTTCAATTCTTAAATTAAAAAGAAAAATATACGTAAACTTCCTAAAACTAAGCAATTTTTTTTTTCCCTTTAGTATAAGTACTAAGCAAATTTGTATAACTACTAAGGGATTGAACATGATTTTGATGGCATATTAATTATCAAAAAATTTAAATAATGAAAAAAAAAAAAAAAAAAAAAAAAGTAACGAAAACTGAATTAAAGAGGGTGTTAAGAAAACATTAAAGAAAGGTGCAGAGGCACACATTAAAAAATTAAACAAACAAAAAAGAAAAAAAAAAAAAAAACTGTTTCCCTTATTCTTTTTCTTTTAATTTCTTTTTCCTTTCTTTCTTTCTATTTTTTTTTTTACATTTACTCATAGTACTGGTGCTACGTTAAACCCAACAAACCATTTTCCCCCCCTGTGGGCTTCTCAGAAAAATTATAATAATAATAATAATAGCAATAATAATAGCAAATAAATAAATAAAAATAAAAGCCAATTTGATTGAAATAAGTATAAAACTTTGAATAAAAACACCATGAAATGCAAGAATTTGCAAAAATGGTTTCGGATCGAAACAAAACACGGCCTTTCATTAGGCGAACAAAGTGGGTACGAGTGCTACAAACAAAGCGCAACGCACTGTCTTGTGCTTATATATGTAATTTTATAACCAATTTAATTGGACTGTAGATGGAATAAAAAGATGCATATCTATCAAAAAACTTTAGTTTAATTTAATATAAATCTGTTTTCTTTGCTTTAATTTTTCGTCGCTGGTTTTTATTGCCATTTTTATTTGTTTTTCAAGCGTACAACTATTTAGTATAATATAATATAATATAATATTATTAAAACTCTTTTAATGTCAAATGTTATATACTTCTAATACAAAAGTAATTCTGCAAGTTTAGAATTGACACCTGTCGCATATCTCTTTGTAAACCAATTTCTCCAAATTAAAGTTTTTATTGTACAATTATCTGTGCGTAATGCATGTATTTTACATTTCTCGCTTTTTCAACCACAAAACCTTTTTTTTTTTCTACTTTGCTTCTCACCAGGGAGTTGTTATGTGAGCAAATCTCCATTCTCCGATGACTTATCACACCTATTAACTGCAATTACATCTTTGTTAAGTGCGGCACCGATTCAGCGGCACGAATTCTGATGTTCAGCGAAGCGTCGCTCTGCTCATCGGCGAGAATTACCATCCACTGAAAAAATAGGAAAATAAAAAGTGAAGTTGGGCATCTGTCGCCACAGAACATAATAAAAGGTGAGTCGCGATTATAAAGGGTCGTCGCTTCAACACCCTTCTTTGTGCCTGTCCCGGCACAAAATGTTCCAGTCGGATTAGAGCTTAACACATCAAGAGGGGATAAATTGTTCAAAGGTAGATAGAATGAGATATCAGGAAACGTAATCTGATCAGATATTACAGACGTAGCAAGTTTCGGGCTGTTTTCGGTAAATACCTATATACCTCTTTGACAAAAAAAAAGAAACTTTGAAAATTTACTCATGAAAAACATTTTGTATCAGATCTGATGTCTTGATGACGAATATTTCCGGCTCCTTCAAGTAAACTTTAGGTCAATGTATGGGCGTCAAGGGTAAAATATATAATAGTGTAACTTATTAGTGGAATGCTATAAAGTTAGTGTAAAATTTCCTTTGTAAGTTGTTGTTTATGTATTGAATTTCAATGCAGAATCACATCTGTTTATTTATTTTTTATTATTTTTTTTTTTAAATGCTATTAATTAAATTGAATGAAATAATAAATAGTTATCCCCCCTTTAGTCTGAAGAATTGTTTAATTTCTGTGTTCTTTTCAAGTGGTTGTCATTTTGATACAAGATAGCGAGTCAAGTTAATTGGTAAACGACCTTGATATATTCTGTACATATCGAATTTCATACAAAGCGGTTCATAAAAATATTTTTTTATTATCAGGCCTAAATTTTCAAATGGACACCATTTAGAAACATGTTGGTGGATCAAGTCATTCGTCCAAGATATAGATAAGTCCACTGTCCAATTGAGGAATGTGGCACTGGCTGAAAGTGAATTCCAATGATACGTCAAAAAATACCACGAGCTTTACCCTACCATAAGTTACCCATTACCATTGATCATGAATGACTGTTCAGTTTAGTAATTATTGAGTGTTATTTGGTGTCATTAAAATTAATTCTATATTACCTTGAGGAAAAAAAAAAAAAAAAAAACAAGAAGAAGGATAACATAAAATACGATACATTCGATTGAACTCAAATTTGGTATAGGCATTTTTAGATACCAGTTACAAGCACTATATATATCTTCTTGTCTATCAGCTTAAAGAACCTTTCAGCCACTAGTGGTAGCCGAAACTTCACTGTTATATTAAGAACTAGTAAAATACAATTTCTATTTCTATTACATTAGTTTGCAGGTGATAAAAGCATGGAAATCGTATTAGAATAATTTAATTAAAATTAACGCGGAAATAAATAATCAAAATAGAAATGTTTAATATTTGAAGGCCGTAATTGTAAATATTATTTTATGGGTTCTTGTACTTCTAGCGATATATTTTATTTAACTATATGAGCATTAGTAATAGCACTAAGCATTTGGAAAAATCTGCACTATATTTACATAGCTGTTCAACTGCAAAATCTTTTCTTGATAATAGTGTTTGATAACTTAAAATCTTGATGTTTTGGTCTTCCAGTTTTGCAATTACAATAATGCAATCCTGATCACAAAGACAAAAGTTGCAAAAAATGCAACTTTTCTTTCACTTTAAAAGTTCTGATCACAAAGTTTTTTGTTTCTAGAAATGTCATTAAAAACTAATTGACATATGTGAACTCGCAGTTGCTCTTGGCGCTGTTTAATTAATTGAAATATTAAATAGTATTATCAATAATTTCGTGTGTTGCAGTATCTGTTTTTTAATCTGTTCTGCACTGTCAATTGCACGACTTCGTGTGGAGTTTGTTGAGCTACTAAAGTGAAAGAAGAACATCTGCATGTACTTATTCTCCTTAGAAACCGTGCATAAAATTCGCAATAATAATTTTTCAATTTTAATTTAACATATTGTCGACAAAATATAATGCATACTATTAATGTATTTACTATAAAATGTTTCACAAAAATGAATATTTTATATTTAAGAGCTTCAGCTTTTAACCTTTCACATTTATCTTATTTCAAACCTAGTCTTATCTTACAAGATCTTGAAATTTAAAATTTTTCTTTGAATTTCATATTTGTGGAAAAAATTATTTTTATTTCTATAAAAATTCTAATTGCTTAAAATGCATGTAGCTATAGTGTGATGTTAAACTAACCACTCTCTAGAACTTTCGAAATTATATTTTCTTTAAGATAATTTTTTTTAAAACTGTAACTATGTTTAAAATTTTCGTTTGAATCTAACACTTTAAGTTTAAAAAAAATTCATTTTATCCAATACATTACCCTATCTACTTTAACCTAACATTAACCCGACAGATGCAGATGTTAATCTGTCATGGCGAACAAGCTTAACACGTTTCAGAACTTAACCCGCACCACCGCTCGCGTGTTGAATTAAAGATATCCAATGACGACAATCTCAGGCCCATCATTGTCAAACTTCCCCCTATTCGATGCAACAACAAGTACCGATGTACAACGAATTTCGGATTGAAAAGGTAACATGAGACTCGATGGGGACCCTTTAAAATTAGCCATGCCGCATCCAGAGATTTTTATGCTGAGAATCTGTCACGAGCATAATACCGGGTTCGATCCTGCACGAAAACGGGGAACAGACCTAATTAGATAGAGCGGTGATATTGTGTCACCGGCAGTGGGAATACAGCTTGTTTACTAGAATTCCCCAACGTGGATGAATGAAAAAAAAAAAAAAAAAAAATCTTTTATTTTGTTCAACTTTAGTTGATCTTGCTTATATAGAAGTAGTAAATATTACGAAGTAAGAGGTAGTACGACTAAAATAAGTATTGATATGATTATAGTTATAAAAAAAGTATTGATACTGCTATTTGAGACTGTTAATAGAGTAGGAAATATTTAATTATTTTAATGGAAGTTTTTCTCAGAAAATATGATAAGTAAAATTCAAACAAAATCAAAACAATCTTTTTTTTTTTTTTTTTTTATGTTTTCTATATTGTTTAAGTATTTTTTTTTTTTTTTTTAACTAATCTTAATCTGATTGAAGCAGCGTTTTAAAAATCCAAACGAAAATTAAGTAGCATTTTAATAAAATATTATTATTCAAACAATAAATATACCAAAAATGTACATTTGTCCAAAACATTTAATTAATTATGTCTAGTAAATATATATTTTATTTTATTTTTGCATTAAACTCACTTATATTTTATTAAAAAATATGTTATTTTTAATTGCGTTATTTTTAAAAGCAATTTATAATTATATACTTTCTCTTTTGCTTACAAGTTTAGAGATACTTTCACGTAAAACCACTATCTTTCATTGTGCCTTATAGATCCATTAAACTTCAAGTGATTTAATTTGGCATAAACTGTAAGAGTTGAGGAATTGATAGAAAGCAAGCGTAAATGTCATTTCAATAAATTTCTCTATTTGTGGAATATTTTCTTTGTGGATTATATAAAATCCTACTTTAAGGATTTCCTTTGATTTGGATTATGACTTCACTTTATATTTACTCAATGATTTCTTGCTATTTCTGCAACGTGATTAACTGTACTTTTAACGGCTATCTGGTTACTGAATTTTGCATGTGACACTCTTTTTCCATGCAACATTTTGTTGCTTATTTCTTTACTATTGTATTACTGCTGGAAATTTTATTACATTTATTGATGATAGTGGTATCATAATTCCTATTTGTTTATCTCTTTTTGTGGTGAGTTCATTTTGAATTTAGTTTTATTTTGAAATTTGTTTTTTCTTGTTTTGGCTCAAAAGAACGTTTCGGGCCCGGATCAAAGATATTCTGAGCTATTGCTATATTTGAGACAGAAAAAGATTCTTTTTTGCATATTTGTGTTCTACCAGGCCCTTGATAACGTTAGAATTCAAATATGTAATTATCCATTTCCAATTTATTCCATTTTTATTTGATTTGGTGGTCTTTGTTTTCGATCAAATTAATTGTTTGAATACTCTTAATATTTAATATCCTTATATCTCACTGACCGATTTTCAATATATATATAAATGATTCTGTGCACACTTATAATATAAAATCAAATTGTTGAATAACACTAATATCGATGAACACTATATCAATACTCTAAATAATAGTTACAATTAAGCAACAACCACTATTTATCTGGACACCCCCCCCCCCCAAAAAAAAAAAAAAAAAAAAAAAAAAACAGAAAACAGGGGGGGGGGATCGCTAATTGAGCATACAAATGTTTACTAATTTGTTTATTTATTATAAATTAATCAGTTAATGCATGAATAAAATAATACCCAAATATATTCAGGATATACGTTTGCTCAATAATACATGGAAATTGAAAATTAGCAAAGCCGGAGCACTTTCAAAATTTTTTATAAAAAAATTGAAAATTTAAATTTTTTAATATAAATAGTTTTGAAAAATTTTATGTATTCAGTATTTTTTATGCTCTAAATATTAGGCACATATGCATTTTTTTTTTTTTTTTTTTTCTTTTTTTTTTTTTTACCCATTTTAAGTCGATGATTTAGAAAAGAGTTTTATAATGTTAACCGTCTCTTTTCCACTAACTGCTATTCAAAACATGCAGTTTTGTCAAAAAGAGAATGACGCGAAGGAAATTTCCCAAATGCAAATCCAGCAAACATGAACCGAATATGCTAATTTTTTTTTATCAATATTTTCTTCTCACTCCCTCTGAGAAAAAATTCTGTAACTAACATCTAGAATCTAAATTGTGGCTCTTGTAAAAATAGTTCCATGTCATCCTTGTAAATTGTAGTCCGCTTTGAAAGCGAGTTCTAGAAACATCTATTAGAATTATAGAGCGTGTGCCCATATTCTCGAGGTGAAATTCATTTAAAAATCTCTGCAAGTAGATGTGAATACAAGAGGCGAGTTTTAGTAACCATAATCTTGATTTATTACCAATTCTAGAAAATCAAGAATTCAGAATATTCAGAATATTATTTCATCGTCCAGAAATGTATGGGGAATTTATTATGGCTTGGAAATTTATATTTCTAATTTAGGGATTTAGAAAAGGACCACTTATTCGTTCTAGATGAAGGTGGTATATATATATATTGCTCTCTCTCTCTCTCTCTCTCTTCTTTTTAACTTTTGTTAAAAAAAAAAAAAAAAAAGAAAAAGAAAGAAAGAAAGAAAAATGACAACTAAATTTAGTCTCAAAATTTCTGATTTAAATATTAGTTAATTTCATTGTTTTTTATTTAATTATTTATTTTTTACATTATTTTGTTTTTCAATGGCGCGGCACTTCCGACTAAGCTTTGGTCAGGGAGTCGCCGTATTGATGACTTCGCTATCCTTAATAAAGACAACATATCCATGCCTTGTCCGGGATTCGAACCCTGGGTACATATAAAGAAACACCAATCAGTTATCGAAACACTTTTTTGTACGTTCAAGGAAAAGCGGTTATGATCCACTGGTTTAGAACAATATTTAAATTAATTAAAATGATTTTTACTTAATACAAAAGCCCAATTTTTATCAGAGCATACATAGTAGTATAGAAAATACACAGTTTTTGTTCATTACCTTTTTATTACATACCAGGTTAGATTAAAAAAAAAAAAAAAAATCATTTTTAATTCGACGTGCTAAATTAGTTTAAATAAATTTAATTTCAATAAATACATTTTTAATTACTACAATATTGGGAAATATGTATATATACGATGTTGATTCATTCAAATTTTAAAATAATTTTCAATGGAAAGTTGTGAAATGTTAAAATACTTAAGTACGTATTGAATTTAATTTATATTGTGCGGAAGAGTATCGAAAGTCCTTGGATCAACTAAAAATCCACAAAAGTGAATTTTTTACATTAAAATACGGACTTATATTTAAATAAGCTTAATTAGAATATGTGACCCTTTTTCACATTTTTTCCATCAAAAGTAAGAAATATGTATATATATATTTAAAGTTGATGCGTTTTATTATTATTGTTATCATTATTATTATTTTTATTAGGAGAAGGGGAGGGGATGACACTAGAAGAAAAACGTAATTTTTGTTAAAATACATATAAAATATTCCTGCTCATGCAGTCGTCTTCATTCATTAGAAATTAAATAGTTTATAAATGAGAATCGGCGAAATGAACGGGATTTTCCAATTATTTTTTTCTAACACAGTATATATTAATTTCCAAACATTTAAATTCAACTAACGATGAAAAAATAAATAAATAAAGATCCGATTTTAAAAATTATTTAAAATTGTAAATTAATAATTGCAATTGCAAAATTGCAAAAGATTTTTCAAATAAACTAAAATATGTACTAAATATGTATAACTTAAGTGTATATGATTTAAGGTAAACGCACCAGTAGTGCGCACTTTAAGGATATTTTTCGGCTATTTTTTGTGTAATTTCCTAAATTTTAGAGTTTCAAAAAATAATTCATATTTCACACCTTTACTAACTCTTTCTTAACCCGACTGTATTATGAAAATTGCTAATTGTAGCATTTATATATGTAAAAAATCAAAAATCTGGAGAGCTTAAAATAAGCCAGTAGTGAACACATTAAAAACCCAATAGTGGACCCTTTTTTGTTCCAGTAGTGGACCCGTTTGAATTTTTGCTTTAAAATGAAGGTGACCAAACGTTTCTATGTCTTGGGGACAGAGCCGTTTTAACAGTTTGTCCTCTCATACATGATCCCCGTTGGGGGCCAACGTTTAGGGCTGAAATTTGAGTGAATTTTACGTCGCAGTAGTGCTACACTATTGGTTATTGGAGACAGTCTGGGAATCACTAATAAGGCTAGTCATTAACCAGCGTTGTTCATAGAGTGTTTGGGCTTGATATAAAGACTGCGAGTACATTGTATAAAGACTGTGAAATTTGTACATTACCTGAATGAACTTTGTAAATAGACTTCCACTTGGCTCCGGTTCTCTTCAATTTCATGCAACTTTGTCACCTTTTGTCGCGGGAGAGCTCTGCTCTGGCGACCTTTGTAATTTTTTTCTTTTCTTTTTTCTTTTCTTTTCTTTTCTTTTCTTTCTTTTTTTTTTTCTTTTTTTTTTTTTTTTTTGTTATTTGCTATGCAATAAGCAACGGGGGAGGCTTAACCTTTGAAGACGGGCTCTTCTGAATCTCCACAGTGGCTTTGGAGCCCCTCTCTAAAGGTTAAAAACGCTCAAAACCGCTGCATAGTGGTGAGCGGCTTCTTTCCGTCTTAGAATCTTAGAATAAGGCTAGTCAGGAGACATCCCACCACAATTTTCTCCCCGTGGCCGCAATGTCTTCTATGTTCCTATCAAAGTTAAACTTTTGAGGGTTATCAAATATCTCCGGACTATCCTTAGGGGTGAGTTTCAGACCGTCGTTAACAATCCATAGTGTAGCAAGAGTGCGACATAAAATTCACTCATGCTCAACCCCTCTAAATACTAACCGCAGTTATGCTATTTCAATGTCGATGTTTCGATGGGAACCGAACTTAACCAGCAAGCCCAATATCGCCCCCCCCCCCCCCAAAAAAAAAAAAAAATAAAATAAATAATAATAATAATAATAAAAATATTAATAATAATAATAATAATAATAATAATAATAATAATAATAATAATAAAAAAAAATCCCAAGATTATCTCATGATTGAAGCGAATTTTCATTTTGTTCAGTTTTCTAAATTTGGGAAAGCCTTGGATCTACCTTCGCCGCAGAAGGTCAAAATTTTGATAGCATGTCTCCTTACTCTCCTAGGAGTGAGTCCCAGACCGGCACCAATTGCTAAATGCGTAGCTTTAGAGGGACGTTTAAAAACGCTGAATTCAACTCTAAAATTGCGAGATTACAGAATCATGTCCATTACTGGATCTGACCTTGTACATGTCACATGAGCCAGTCACATGAGCCAGTCACATGAGCCAAGTGGTCACATGAGCCAGTAGTGGACAAGGATGTCCACTATTAGTCATGATGACATTTTTTGGTACCAGTAGTGGACACCCATAAAAATAGTATGTGTGAATACAAGATTTAAAAAACAGCAAAAGAAAAGAATCTCGCATACTTATTTTTGTCATATGAAAGCAAAAGGTAGAAGAAATCAGTTAAAAATAAGTAGAGAGAGAGCTAATTAAATTTCATTACTTTATTCATAGTGATAAGAAAAAAACGGCGAAATCACGAAAAAGTGCAAATTGTTTTAGTTAAACTAACATTATTTTAAAACTAATGGCTGGAATTATTTTTTGTTAAAGTGTTTAACAGTAGAGAACTATAACTTCCTTTTTGCACTTTGCTCGAGTCTTCAGAATTATTAGATAGCTTATTTTCCGAGTTTAAAATTAAAAGTGTCCACTACTGGTACAGGGTACACTACTGGTGCGTTTACCTTAATTGAACGAAAATAATAATAATAATAATAATAACCTTTTTTAGAGGTAAAATTAAATAATTTCAACAACAAGTTACTTCGATATATATAGAAGCTTTTATAAAACTTTGCCAATCATTTATCTGATAATTTTGAAGTTATTAAATATTAGGCTATTCAGTAAACGTTTGTTTAACATGCAATTTTCAAGTATATGAAAATTACGAGTAAGTAAATATAGCGAGAAAGTATATTGTTCGACAAATCGTATTATGTCTTTGACTTTTCACGCCAAATACTCGAAAGTATTTTATTTTTTCACAGATTATCTACTGGGATACCATCGATAAATTTGAGTGATTATATATTATGAAAAAACTAGTGTTAGTAGAATTTTTATTTATTTATTTAAATTCTTTGTATGCGCTTTAAGGAGATTTATCTTGTTCGAATTCTAATTTCCAAGCTCAAAAAGAAATATTTAAATTCATTATCATTATTTTAATTACTTACTATGATAAAAAGTGACAAGACAATGTAGGGAAAAAAAAAAAAAAAAAAAAACAGAATTTGGAAAACTCTGTTATTTTAACGAGATATCCCTAAGACACGAAGCAGCGTAATGCCATATTATTACGTATGATAAAGGAAAAACGGCGAGATTTTTTTCTTCATTCCCATGTTATCCTACGGGATTTTCTTTCTTTCTTTCTTTCTTTCTTTTTTTCCTTCATTTGAGTTTTTCGAATTTTTTGTTTTTTAAATATTACTCTTTAAACAGGTCGCCTTTTAGTTGAGTGAGCAATTAATATATATATATGTATATATATATATTTCTTTTAGAGATTGAAATTTAAAAATCTAATTTTACTTAATGAAATTAAGTATTTAAATTTATTAAAAAAAAAAAAAAGAAAAATGCTAACTAAACTAAAAGGTGACATGTTCAAAGAAGGTAATTCATAAAAAACAGAATTCGGAAAACATCATTTTTCAATAAGATAGCCTTATAATACTCAGAAACAAAAATACCTTAGGTTGTTTGGTTGGGTTTCACGTCGCACTAATGCTGCGCAATAAGCAACTGGCGACGGTCTGGGACTCACCCCTAGAGGTGGTCCGGAGTCATGCCATCACATTTTTTATCCTTTACAGAAGGGATGGCTGTCCCTCTTCAGTACTCTCTAAAATTTGTGGAATCTCTCTCCTTAACAAAATGACCCCTATTTTGACACCAATTAAGGTGAGAAAACACTATTATCGCTCTTGAACATTTCTCACTTTCTGTGAAAGAGTGATGTACAGTCATTTTGTCACAAAGAGTTGGGTCATCATCTATTGCAACATCAAACTTTTGTAGAGGGAGAAATTGCTGGCGCCATCTATTAATCATATTTCGAATGAAATATAAAGGACAACTTCAGGACGATATGCATGTATTTGTTTAACAGAACTTATTGAAGATTTTTGATGAATAAAAAAAGGAAAATAATTATGTTAAAAGATAATTTGGTAAATACTTTTTCTATTCCATTGACAAAATCGAAGTAATATTATTAGTGAAGAATCGAAAATCACAAGAAACCTATCGGAATTCGTATTAGAAAGTAAATAGCTTTATTCAAAAATATATTAAGTATAAGAGAAAATATCAGAGCATATATTTAATGCACAACGCTTTAAAATCTATAACAATTCATATTTTTATTATATTCATTGACAGCTAACATATGTGAAATATTCAGAAATTTGACTATAACCTTTTACTAATATTTAAAATCAACAGCAAATTTTATATTTCTGAACAGACGAGCTTTTCAGGAAACTCTGTAGAATTGTATGCGAAAATTTATTTATTTATTTTTAGTTTTTTTAAACATGTGCACTTGAGTAACTTCTTTTCCCCATAAGATACTTTAAATGACTGCTTGTCTTAGGAAATTTGTTTTGAAGTATACATTTTGCTTTTAAAATTATTCTAATTTTTGGCAGTTTCAAAATAATTTAATTAAATTTTTAAATAATTAAATTTTAAATAATTTTAATTAGAATTCTGTAATTTTATATTGTTTATAAATGAAGTAAAAATTTAAATAATTACAAGATAAAAACTATACCTTGTTTTTAAATTTTCTGTTGAATCATATAAACGCTACAGAAGGCAGCAGGAACCCGGAACAATTGGCTAAAAGTATTAAAAAAAAATCATTGCTATCGTGTTTTGGGATATTATAAAAGTTTCAAATGGCTAGCTAGCAGGGACGTTAGTTAAAATTCGATTGCAGGGTCCCGAAGTAGATGGTTAAAAATATTTTAAAAATGCATTTTCACCGTGTTCATAACTATTCTGAAAGTTTCAAATGTCTAGCTAGTCGGGAAGTTAGTTAAATTAGTTTTCTGTTGAATCATATAAACGCAGCCGAAGGTAGTAAGGACCTGAAACAGTTGACTAAAAGTATTAAAAAAATGTATTGTCACCGTGTTCTGAACTATCCTGAAAGTTTCAAATGTCTAGCTAGTCGGGAAGTTAGTTAAAAATCGATTGCAAGATTTGTACTGGACAAACAAACAAGAATCGGAGTCAATAAAAACATGTTAAAATATGATCAATCACGCATGAGAATTATCTAATAATGTAAATTAAGCAGCTAGTGTATGTGCTCAGTTGTTCAGTGGTAAGACACTCGCTTGCTACGAGGACGGCCTGGGTTCGGTTCCCGACAGATCCAAACTGCATTTTTTCCACCATTGAGCTGTATTCAATTCGCAAGGGGAAATAAAGGGATATCGTCTTGTGTACACAATTTTTTTAATGAAAAATAAACAGTCATATTCTTTAAATTGCTCCGAATAATCTCACTTTTAATAAAGAGTGAGAAATCTCACTCTTTCGTAAAGAGACTTTCACTCTTTAGAGGTTGACTCCATTTTGGCATATTCAAAGAGTGATATGCCATTCTTTCAGAGTGAGATCTCACTTTTTATGTTTTAGAGAGTGGCCCCCCCCAGAGGTATAATTTTGAAGGGAACATGGAGGACATTGCGGCCACAGCAGATTTTGCGTGCACCAGCCACCATTAGTGTACACGACGGTCTTTGGTCCGAACGAGTACCGAATCCGCAATCTTCCAATTACGAGTCCGGCGCTCTACCGACTAGGCTAACGCTGTTCAAAAATACCATAGGATTACATAGGAAGGGATAAAGCTGGAATCTGACTTATGTGCATACTTAAGAATGATTTTATAAAGAAATAGGTAATAACATATTTCTAATTATTTAGATCATTTTTACTGTAACTTTCTCACAACTGACATCTTTATAAATGTGACGTAATAGTAAATGGATGAGATGAAATAAAACATTATCTTACATAGATATGCTTTGCGACCATTGAACAGTGATATTTTAATCTCAAACAGTAACGGCCTATCTAAAGAATATTTAAGATGTCTTACTTGATAAATTCGTGATATGCCCTTTTCTCGAATTTTTATTCATATCTCTAAGAATACAACACCGAAAATATCATGTTTCTCTAGGTTACCGTGATTGCAAAATTGGGGACAATCAAAACGTTTCCTTCATTATAAAACTGATTAATCTCCGGCAACGGTCGGCACGCAAAGTAGATAAAAATTGGGATTTTTCTTCCTCTGGACGATTACAGAGAAGTTATCTGATAACAAAATATGGTAAAGTTCAAAACTGATTAAAAAATTAGGTTGTTAGGAACTGACAAATATAAAACACAAGTTATGCTAAAATTTTTTTCTCCAATTTTATTTTACTTTACTTTATTTTATTCTGATTAATTTAAATTAAAAGTTTCTAAAATAAATTTGCCTACAAAATCAAATTTACTGTTAATTAAAAAAAAAAAAAAAAAAAAAAAAAATGAACGAATTTATTATTTATCTATCTATCTATTTTATTTTACTTATTTAAATCGTTTATTCTAAATTCATATAGAAAATATTTTTGAACATTTCGCCCCTCAAAATGTATTAAAATAACACTTTTGGCATTGAATATAAATGTTCTTCAATAATATTTAATAGTACTTTCTTCAAAAAAGATGGAAAACATTTTTTAATATTTTCTAAAAAAAAATAATCCCACTCTTTCATTTAAAGCCCAAAAGTATATCTTTAAAAAATCTTTAACGAAGTGGTGTATATAAAAATAGTAAGTGTGTTAATGGTGATTTTGTTTCCTTATCATCATGGATCTGATTAGATTACTGTAGAATCTAGATACTTATTAGGGACGCGAGAAGAGTGGAGTTCTGATGATGAAACTGAACTTCCACATCATTAAACAGCAGAATTAAAAATCTTCATAAAAAATAAAATAAAATAAATATGTTTTATTGTTTTCGTACGAAGCAAATAAAATATTGTCATTCGAACGGACTTGCGAAGGACTAAGTGTTGTTTTATTCCGTATAACCCGAAATGGTTAACCGTAAAATGTTGAAATTTTGCATTTAAAATGGTATATAACATCTAGTTGTAAACCACTGATTTTGGTTTTTACCCGAATCCCATGCTTTAATACGCAGTTTTAGAAGTTCTTCGTGAGGTCTGTATGTACGCAAGTATGCGTGTGCATGCATCTTGCATTATTTTAAAACGGTTAGAATGAATAGTTGAATAGGTTTTTTACGTCGCACTAGTGCTGTACAATAGGCAATTGGCGACGGTCTGGGACTCATCCATAGAGGTGGTCCGGAGACATTCCATCACAATTTGATCTTCCACGGAAGGGATGGCTCTCCCACTTCAGTAACACCCAGATGTATAATTTTGATGGGAACATAGAAGACATTGCGGCCTCGAGAGATTTTACGCGCACCAGCCACTATTTATGCACACGACGGTCTTTGACCGACTCGAGTACCGAACCCGCAATCTTCCAATTACAATCCCGGTGCTCTACCGACTGGGCTACTGCGGCCCTGAAAAAAGGTTACATATACTAAATTGAAATTATGTAAGTTAAAGTTTTTAGTTTTTGGTGTACCTCTCCCATTTTGGTATCTAATAACTTTCCGTTTCAGAGATATACTTGATAACTCAGCATTTTTTGTCACTATCTGACATTTCAGCCACTTCAGCAGAGCTTAGTAATGGAGCTGATAATAATACTGTTAAAATCCACAATAATATTTTTAAAACCCCTTTCCTTTATTAGAACTTATATTTCCGTGAAAATATATCTTAAAGCAAGAGGGAAATAATAGCCGAATGTTGGTTTCTTTGGAGGTCTGCCTTGGTAAAATTCTTGATAATTTGGCGAATTTGGCAACCAAATTTAGTAAAAGTAGTAGTTTAGGTAAGCGTATATCTGAAAACTCTATTTCAGTTTAAAACAGCATTAGGTAGCTTTTTTTTTTTTTTTTTTTTTTTTACTATTCCCGATTTTTTCCCCCACAAACATTTGAAAAGAGTATAATAAAAGGCCGTCTGCACTCGAGGTAATTTAAGGGAAATCCGACCTCTGAGCTGTGCGTTTTTCATTGAGAGTCTGCAAGACACACTATTGATTATTATTCTTGAACAAGCAATATTCGTATTTTATAGCTCATATAACGCTGTTTCAGGGCTTTTTGTCATATGAGTAATAAATTTATTAGATTGTTTCAAGGATACTCGTCGAACAGAGTACTTCATCGACTAGAGCCTGTCTGTTTATTCACAAACAATATTCCTCACACGAAAATTCAACAGTGTAATAAGTGTACAGGGAACTCTTGTGGTGTCCACAATGGATATTTTATTTAAGATGAAATATTTTAAAAATATCACTCCGGTGTATTTGGATTATTCATTTCACAGTATTAGGTATAAAGTATGCATATCTCAAGTGTGTTACCCGAAATTATAAATTTTTTGGTATATTTTTTATGTAGAAATGTTGCGAAACTTGAAGTTTATTTCTATTCAATTAACATGAGATTTACAATAGGAATTTAAACTATTCAAGCTAGATTCTATAAGATTTCGGTTTAATTTCATTTCACTCTCTCCTCCTCTTCCACAGTTCATAGCATGTTTTATCCTTTTTCAATCATTTACGTTAGATGACAACGCTATTACTGTTTGGTAAACCAAACATTACAGAAGGCAAATAATCATGACCAATTCGGAAAAAAAAAAAAAAAAAAAAAGTTTTTTTTTTCTTTCTGCTCGTGCATACGTATGTGTGTGTGCGTGTGTGTATGAGCATATATGGCAGTTTGTCCTCGCCGTTAAAGTTAGTTTTCGCTGATAACCCATACTTCGTTGGATGGAGTCCACCATGGAATGCAAATGGCTATGGCTATATCGGTAAAAACTAAAGATAAGTTTTTTTAGCATGCAACTTGATCTAATAAACACTTATTCATTAGAAAATTGCAAATCATGTTGCTCTTCTTACGAGAAAAAAATATTACTGAAAGTAAGCTATCTTAAACATTTCTATGAAGTGTTTAAAGATTCTTCTTTCAAGACTCAATAAAACCATTCACCTTAAAAAAAAAAAAAAAAAAAAAAAAAATTAAGGCTTCTATCATTAAACTAAAGGCTATCAAAAGCAATTATTTATTTATTTATTTATTACCTATCTTTCCTATGTAGCCATCCATTAATACTTTATTTTCTGTCTCCTGAGAATCATAATTTCATGCCTGAAGCTCTAACATTTCAGTTTTATTGACGTTACTTTAAATAAAATTATATTTGATTTCCAACTTAAAAAAAAAAAAAAAATTAAAGCCTTAGCATACACAATATAATAAAATGCTCAATCTATTAGTACAATGTAAAAAACACTGAATGCTGTGACGACATATAAACTAAATTCAATTTAGTGTCATTGTGTTTCAATCTCTTGACAAACACTATGACGTAATAAATAAATCTCTGAAAATCTCTGCAAATATTCGAGCAAATAAAAGAGGCGGTTTTTTATAACCATTTACCTTCTCTGTCCCCTTTTCGGTTTGCATTGTATTCCCCATCGAATTTAGTGAATCGCTGCTAATCTGCAAATAACCGCCTGCGGCCCCCAGGATTTTAAGTAGGACCTAATTTCCTGTCATTCATCGAAAAGAGGAGGGTTTGGGCTTCGGTGTTTGCTTGTAGCGACATACCCTTCTAGTGTATGCCCTGAAACGAACTCACAATAGCCGCTACAAGCTCATGACAATAGCGGCTAAAGAAACGAGAACGGCAAGCGACCAAATCGCAACATTGTATCGGTCCCTGTGATTACAGGCGAGGGGCGATTAGGAAACTTTTTCAAGTCGGATCAGAACTGCAGGAAATCTTGTATCCCAACAAGGTACCTTTTCTTCGGAAGCGATAAGAATCTCTTTTGAGAAGGTGTTTCGATATTGCTTAACGAAGCGGGAAATATACTGAGGTGGCGACAGACGGGGAGTTTATAATGCTGTCTGGCACACTTGCGGCAAAATCGATTTTCATAATAGACCCTAGCATGCTCTATTAAGGACCTTTCAGAGACTGGCTTCAAGTTCGGTTTCTTTTGATATTCCTTTGATGTGGGGAATCGAATTGACGCGAGGCAGGAGAGAGTTTCCCTCTGCTGACAAACCTCCTACTGCGATCGAAATTGGGTCTCTTTTGTAAAAGAGCAATAAAAAGTAATGTCCTTCATTGTAAATGTGTGCAAAATGTCAAGGGTTGCTTTCGGACAGTGGATAATTTATGAGTTTTGACGCGCTGCAAAGTAGCTAGTCTCTGAAGGAAGCCTTAGGTGCCGTATTTGGAGTAAGCAAAGAGCTAATAATAGTACTTATATTTTTATTGAGTAGAGTAATGGAACGAGGTCGATTGCATTGGCAGATTTAATGGCAATATAGCAAAGAAAATCTTGATTTCATTCGGCATTAATAATTGTATTTGAAGCTCTTCTGCATAGTTCAAATTATTTAAAATAAGGCTCACTTAGTTTCTATTCTACTCACAGAATGTTTTCCCCCCATTAGTGTCTTTCACGAAGAAAATATTAAGTGGACTGGGTATACGTCTTAAACGTCGCAGTGTAGCTACTCATTGAGCAATTTGCGATGGTCTAGGATTGAGTTCTAGGGTGGTCCAGAGGAAAATATTAAATATTAATTAAGTACTTTGCGTATTTTTCATTGTTTATTGGCAGTGATTTGAGAGATTGTTCAGCCTCGTACTTATGGATGGCACCAATAAAAATTAGTTTTAATCACACTTTATGCAGTTAAAAAAAAAAAAAAAAAAAAAAAGAAAAAAAAAAGGAAGAATGAAGTAAACACTATTTATTGATAGCGTCAGAAATATAATAATAGAAAAGCCAGTAATAAACATTTCAGATTAATGTTGAGTGTTTATTATATTTAAAAATACACTAGTTTTTAAAAAAAATCCCAATACTAAGAAAAAATTAATTTAGAAAAATAAAATATAGGCATTTTCCTAAATAACACATTTATTTTATTACAGTTTCAAGGTCACAGGTTCAACCAACCTCCCAACCCTAGTGGCACGACCAGCGCCACTCTTATTCCATGTTTCCGATGTGCAATTATGCTTCCGAAATTTCGTTGATCTGCAGTCGGCAGCAAAATAATTGAAACTCAGGCAATAATTCCTACTTAAAAAATGGGCTCCTAATATTGTTTTGTTAAGTAAATATTTGTTGAATCACGATCTTAGTGTTATACAGTCGGCAGCAAAAGTATCCGTGCACTAGTCCATAATTTGCGCGAGAAAAACCTTTTTAAATGGGAAATGGTACAACAATCATCCCGACTTCTGGTTCTGGTGACGATGGATTTTTCGTCCAATCATGTCCCATACGTGCTCGATGGAAGAAAGATCAAGTTATCACGCAGGCTAAGGCAGGGTGTTGAAACACTGTTGAACATGTTGGGTAACATCAGCGACATGAGGACGTTCTGTTGAAAAACACCCCCTTGAATACTGCTCATGAATGCTAGTCTGGCTGGTTCAATTGACAGGTTAAAAATCCGATTCGACTGACCGGTGGATTGACCGGTTAACAATCTGACGTATACATTTGCAGTCAAGGTACTTGAGATAATGATGAAAGTATCCCTAACGTCATAGGAAATTGCTTCCCAGACGAAAACGTCCAGAGAGAGTTCAGTGTGTTTACGCCGCAGACAACTTTGCTTAAACCACTCATTATAGCCTCCTTCTAACCAGCATATGGCCATCACTGGCACCGAGACAAAATCAGCTCTCACCAGAAAGCATAACAGATTACTACTCCGCCTTTAAATGAGCTCTAGAATGACACCCTTGAAGTCTCAGGTGGAAATGATTTAAAGTTAATGGTGAGAACATTGCAGGGCGTCTGGTCCTCAAGCATTAGATTTATTACAGTTCGCTGTGTTATGCTGGGGCCAACTAAAGCTCTAATTTCTGCTGCAGATACAGTACGATGCGACAGAGCTGTGCGGGGAATACGTTGGTCTTCTGTATTAATCGTCTCATGGCCTGTGAGGGATCTGACACCAATCTTCAGGTTAGAGAGCCATCCCATGACCGTTGCTGCTAACAATCATGTACAGTGGATGCATCGCTGCAAAGTTTTTCTGCAATGTCGTGGAAATAATAGTCCACATTTTCGAAGCTCTATGACACGGCCTCGTTCTAATTAAACCCTTACCACTGCGCAGCACTGGTGCAACGCAAAATCAATCCAACCAACCTCCCAACCATAGTGGCACGACCAGCGCCACTCTTATTCCATGTTTCCGATGTGCAATTATGCTTCCGAAATTTCGCTGATCTGCAGTCGGCAGCAAAATAATTGAAACCCTGGCAATAATTCCTACTTAAAAAATGGGCTCCTAATATTGTTTTGTTAAGTAAATATTTGTTGAATCACGATCTTAGTGTTATACAGTCGGCAGCAAAAGTATCCGAGCACTAGTCCATAATTCCGATATCAAAAAAGTACATTTAAAACTGTTTTGTTAAATAAATCCTTGTCGAATCAATATGTTCTTAGACTGACTTGACAAGGATTTATTTAACAAAGCAGTATTAAGTGTACTTTTTTCGACAGGGATTATTGCTAGTGCTCGGATACTTTTGCTGCCGACTGTACTGTTTATAAAAAAGTAAACTGATGATAAAAATTAGCAACCAAACTATATATATACAGTGAAACCTCTCAAGTTGGACACCCCTCTAAGTTGGACGTTTTTTCTCGGAACGGAATGTATCCATTAACATTATGTCTAACCCCTATAAGTTGGGCACTTTTTCTTGGAACCGTAGGTGTCCAACTTAGAGAGGTTTTACTGTATGTATATATATATATATATATGAAAAGTGCGGATATGTGCTTCAATAATTTTGCTGCCGACTGTAGCTCAGATATATTTTTCTACAGATATATTTTTTCTATAGATACATTTTTCTATGGACATATTTTTCTGAATCCCGGAAAAAATGGTAACGGTAAAAATGGTAACGGAAAAAATGGTAACGGAAAAAATGGTAAACGGAAAAAATGGTAACGGAAAAAATGGTAAACGGAAATAATGGTAAACGGAAATAATGGTAACGGAAAAAATGGTAACGGAAAAAATGGTAAACGGAGAAAATGGTAAGTGGAAAATTAGTATTCTGAAACATGTGTACTATGAATCCATGGTACACTGTCAGCGAAAATGAGCATCTAAAAAATATCTGTAATGATGATCTGAAATTTGTATCATTAATTCCATGTTTAATGTCCTTTCGTCAGGGGTAAAACTACTTAACATGCAATAACCCTAAAAATTGCAACATGCATGCGTAATGAACGGTTATTATTAAAAATAATATTTATACCTTAAAAAAAAAAAAAAAAAAAAAAAAAAAAACAGATATTGGAGTTCCTGATACATTATGAGACAAATTAAAGATTCAAAATGAGAAATTAATGTACAAATAAATTATTTAGCACGAAATTTAGAGACAGCAAAAATTTGAAAACCCATAAAAGTTACAAATTTGTTTCATACGCACTAATAAACGAAAATTAATAAAAATCCATATTAGATAGGCTTTTTATATGATGTAATCCATGTTAATTCCAAACACAATATCTGTAATAAATTAATAAATAATAATTATAATAAAATATTTTTATGAATGTTTCTCCTTTTATCAGAAATTATATCTATTATTATTATAAGTGATTTGCACATTGGCATTTTTTTTTTTTATAAATGATAGAACATTTTTAGATTTATTAAATTTTAAATACAAAAGATATTGAGTTTATTTTGTACGAAATATTATGACGAGTGTATTTCGATTTTTTTTTTTTTTTTTTTCAATATTTACCATAAAAAAGGTCTATTTTACAGATGTCTTTAAAAATATGAGCACCCTCCACCTGGTCCGTCATTGGAATACGTCTTCTAAATTGCTATGCCCTTCTTTTTCTAAATGAAAATTCTTTCATCTTTGAATAGTTCATTATTATATTAGGTATCTTGTCCTGTTTTCATGCCCCTTTTAACAAACTCGTTGATTGGCATATGGGGCGAACGGATAACAATGGTTCCCAAGCGCATACAATTTACGGCTAATATGTATCTACAGTTTATGTTTAACAAAAAGTATATATCTTTAGAACTTGGGCTTTTAAAAACAAAAAAAAAAAAAAAAAAAAAAACACATATCTGCATTTTATTTGCTGTGTAACTATGACAGCTCTCCCCTCCTCCCTTATGTTTTTTTTTTTTTTTTTCCTAAATTTTGCTTTAAATTTTTGTTTAATTGAGCTAGTATTTGTAGAAGAACAGATTTTTTTTTTTTTTTTTTTTTCAATTTCCCTTACCGAAATATGGTAGAGAAGAGTATTGTTTTAGGATCAAATTTCGGAAATTGAGAGTTTTTGTGATATTTGAAAAAATTGAGGTCACTCCAAATTCTAAAAACAGGTCATTAGCGGTTGGTCTGTATGTGTGTTTGTTATCGTAACTTGGGTTTGAACTTTCGACCTCCCGTCTGTCACATTGTTGCCAACATCTTAATATTCAGTAGTACTATTAGTATCCGTCGCTTTTTTCGCAGTGGTTTATTTTTAGAGTAATTCGCTCCAAATGTAATTAAGATTAAAAAAAAAAAAAAAAAAAAAAAAAACATATTCACGCTGGTTTCGGGGAAAACCACGAAAAATTCTGAATGGCTGGGTTAGATAGAGAAGTGTGACATGGGTTTGAACTCGGGACCTCCCGTCTATCACATAGTTGCCTATATCCTAATTATGCTCCGTAGTACTATTAGTATCCGTGGTTTTTTTTCGCACTGGTTTATTTTTAGAGTAATTCGCTCCAAATGTAATTAAGATTAAATAAAGAAAAAAATTTATATTCACGCTAGTTTCTTGAGAAAACCACGAAAAATTCTGAATGGCTGGGTTAGATCGAGAAGTGTGACTTGGGTTTGAACTCGGGACCTCCCGTCTAGCACATAATTGCCAATATCCTAATTATGTTCCGTAGCACTATTAGTATCCGCGGCTTTTTTTCGCACTGGTTTATTTTTAGAGTAATTCGCTCCAAATGTAATTAAGATTAAATAAAAAAATCCATATTTACTCTGGTTTCGGGGAAAACTGCGAAAAATTCTGAGTAGCTGGGTTAGATCGAGAAGTGTGACTTGGGTTTGAACTCGGGACCTCCTGTCTGGTACGTAGTTGCCAATATCCTAATTATGTTCCGTAGTACTATTAGTATCCGCGGCTTTTTTCGCACTGGTTTATTTTTAGAGTAATTCTCTCAAAATGTAAAAATGATTAAAGAAGGGGGAAAAAAAACTCGAATATCGTCTGGTGTGAAAATAAGGCGGGTACTAACAATACTACAGAAAATTAATTAGGATGTTGGCAGCTATGCTATCTTCTTCGAGAGCAGAAAATTTCTACCACTGAAGGGGAACTCCTTATTTTTAATTTTCCATTGATCAAAATTTCTCTGTAACTTTTATCTTAAAGCATAAATGTATGGAGATATGTAGTTTTTGATTCTCAATTCGACATAATTCAGTTTATTAGAATTATAAACTAAACATGCATTTAATACTTCTAGCAAATAATTAACACCAAATAGCCAAAAAAATATAAATAATTAATGTACGGCACTTTTATCGGCATTAAAATGTATTAGTTTAATATTTTTAAAAATTGGCTGAACTGTAAAGAAGTTTGCTCCATAAAAGATATGTTAATGTATGTCCATTAATCTGTTTTTCTTTATTAGATTTGGTTCAACAAATATTTAAAAGCAAGAAATTTCCTTTCGTTTTGATTTTAAAAGATATCAGTTTGTTTTAAAACTATGTTCTACAGAATAATTTTCGATATTCGAAGAGCTTCAAAAATAAATAAATAAAATAAAGGGCGGGGCTGTCCTTTATTAAGCATATTTCTATGATTAAAATTTTTTTTCTGTTAAAAAAAAAAAAAAAAAAAACTTATGAGTACTTATATATATTTTTTATCGCTGAAAATAAAATTAAATTTGCACAAATGTTAAGTATACTTTCTAGGATGGAGGACTATTAGTTTCAGTGTGGGAAAGAACGTCATCGTCAGTTTTGTGTAACACCAAAGAAAAGGGAAAGGTGGTGGAGTGGGGAGTTAAAGAGGAAGACTACAGAATAAAATGTTTTTTTATGTTACCATTTTACCGATTTCAATGATATATTCTATAACTATCACTTACTTTTTATGACGATCACAATGAGTGTATTATATACCTGGGGGGGGGGGGCAAGGAGGCGCAGATGGAAGTGAAATATGTTATTCTTTAAACTACCCTATAATCGATTAAAACAGAACCTTTATGTATGTACAACGTACAGTTTAAGAAAAATTACAGAGAGTGTTGCACATATCTGGACTTACTAAGGGGGGGGGGGGGCAGAGTGAAGAAAATGGTTGCTTGTATATCACCATGCTACTTATTTACATGAAACTTTATAATATCACTTACATTTTATTCAAATTATAGTGAAAGTTACCTATATTTGATAAGGGGGAGAAGGGGTGGGGGGGGGCAGATGAACAATAAAATAATCTTTTGAAATAAAACATTATCGATTTTTTTTATTCACATTTTGTGTAAATATCACTTATTGTTTCTTTTCATGAAAAATTACAGTAAGGTTACATATGTGTGTGTGTGGGGGGGGAGGGGGGCACAGAAGGAAAGAAAATGAATGTTTGCATCACTATATTTTGCATTTTAATAAAATTTATTATAAATATCATTGAATATTTAGAAAAATTTACGCTGATTTTTATATATATCTTGGGGGCAATGGGATAAGTGGTAAAGGAGAAAAATAATTGTATAAATACCACAATATTACCAATTTTAATTAAAATTTCAAAAACTATCCCCTGCATTTAATGAAAACTTTCAAAGAGTGTTACATATATCTAGGAGGAGGGGAGGACTGAGGGAAAAAAATATTGTTTTTAAATCACCTTGCTTTACATTTATAGGAAATTTTGCATAAATATCTCTTATTGTTTATCAAAAATTGAAGAGAGGGTTACACTACCTGGTGAGAGCTAGGGGCCTACATGGAAAGAATATATTTTCATACCATCTTATTGCCAATTTAATGAAGTGATCGTTATAGAATATATCATTAAAATCGGTAAAATGGTGATATAAAATATCATTTTATTTTCCTCTATCCCCTCTCTTTAACCCCCCCCCCCGAAGTATGTCTGACACATACAGTAATTGTGTCACAAATTGTATGCGATCATACAAAGTTTCATTAAAATCGGTAGGAATGTGATATAAAAACAATTGCCTTGCTTCGATCTGCTCCTAGTCCCCCCAACCCCCTTCCTCCAGGTATACACTAATTGAATGTTGTACCAAATCAATTGAAATTTCTAAAAATGTAATCTGAAAATCATTCTTTAAATTTTTTATTTCATATTATTTTGCGATTTGCGAATTGGAAAAGTGCACTTTTTTTCCGGTGCCCTTTTTTTCAGGGATCCCCTTACAACATTATTGTGACAGTAGTTCTATTCTCAGTTTTTGTACACAACTTATTTTCATATCTCTAGGTATTCATATAGCTAGAATGGATGAATAGATCTATAATCGACTTAAACAAATTTGTGTAAAGTCAATATTTCTAATTTCAGCGATAACTAAAAATACATTTTTCTTTTTCTTTTTTTTAATCAGACTTATAAATGTTAATCATATAAGTAATGTAATGTTTTAAAACACATTTAAAAAAATAATAATATTTCCTATATTATCTTTTTATTAAATGAATTAAAAAATGCTAATTATATCAGTCAGTTTTTAAAAACTATCTGAAAAAATTATAATTTGTGTTTAAGTGTTTTTGGTTTCTTATAAAGCAGATTTGTAAAACGTAAAACATTCGGAGGGCCAAAAAGAAAATCACCCCTTTTTTAAAAAAACAAAAACAAACAAGCACTTTGAAAACTGTTAACGAATTGACCGATTCCAGTGGATATAATCGGATCCGTATAATCACGAAGAAACTTGTTCTTTCCCCAGGGAGAGAGGGGAGTTAGGCCGAAATAGAATGTTCCGGAATGATTAGCACTCTCGCTTCAATAATACAAGTTAAAAAATGACCTTGACATTCTAACTTCAAAAACTTCACTCCTACCATTGAATACTTATAACGATCCAAAGCTCTTCTGACCACTTCAGTTTTGAGCCACCCAATAGCTGTGTAAAATCGCTTTCATCATGCTATGATAATGATATTATTGCAATTTGATTTTACTAATTTCTTCATTACCATTTTTTCCGTTACCATTTTTTCCGTTACCATTTTTTCTGTTTACCATTTTTTCCGTTTACCATTTTTTCCTTTACCATTTTTTCCGTTACCATTTTTTCTGTTTACCATTTTTCCGTTACCATTTTTTCCGTTACCATTTTTTCCGTTACCATTTTTACCGGTTACCATTTTTCTATAGATACATTTTTCTATGGATATATTTTTCTATAGATATTTTTTTCTATCACTATCAATATATTTTCTAAATGGAATATGTGGGCATTGATAAAATGAATAATGTTCGATAATTTTCTGGACAAAATGTTAATGATAAGCTTGTGCCTACCTGTATGTTAATAATATAGTTTTAAACAGCAAAGTAAATAGCAAACAGATTTTAAACCGGCATCATGTGGGAAATTCCGATTAATTTAGTAATTAGATTTTCTTCTTTTTTTTTTTTCTTTCTTATTTATTTATTTATTTATTTTATTTATTTTTTTTTATTCTAAATATTTGTTAGTGTGAGCTAGGTAAGTATTAAAAGTATATTTATGTCTCATTTCGAGTATGATGTATAAAATTTCAAGATCTCTTATAACATAACATTTAACACAGCAGTAAACACTTTTCTTTCTTGCTTTTCTATTTTTTTTTTTTTTTTTTTACAAATAAATGTTTATTGTTTTATCAAAAAATATAAAGTAAATGTAGTAAACTTGATTTTCATAAATGCATTGTTAAGATGCTTTAAAGTTATCCGAACTACTTTCTTTTATATGTTCAGTATATGTAAACATTTACTTTTTCTTTATTTGGTGCTACATTTTACTTTTATGTAGTGCAGTAATTGAATTAATTGTAGTAAAATATCTCAGAACGTTCAGAAGATGCTGCAACACGTTCTTTAATTTGCATTCAATCTCTGCTTAAATCATTTACTACTAGAAAATTTAATAATTGTTTAACCCATTTAGTCAGCTTTAAAGGATAACAGTCAGTTTGGAGTAAAAACTGCATTAGAGGAAATAATGCAAAATGATTCCCGATTACGAAATTATTTTAAATTCATTTTAATGGATGTTGAATTTCCAATTATTTTAATATAAGTATTGTCTAATGCATATATCTGTGTATTTAATTTTATTTATATGAATTACAGTACCTAACTTAAAAAATAAAATGTCTACGTTATGCAAATTTTTATAGTGTTTTGTCATGCGGGAGAATTTCAGAGTTCATAATAATGATAATAATTTTTCATTTTCAAAACTAATTCACAATATTGTGACTAAAAAATTGATTAACATTTATAAAAAAATGTTAAAGGCTTTGATGAAAAGATTTGTTAAATGAATATTATAAGTAATTGGTATTTCGTAAAATTTGAAACCTAAAAATTATATTATGTAATTTTAAAATAAAAAGCAAATTTAAAGTTTAAAACTTTCTACCAGCTCGTAAAAAATATTTAAGGATTTACGGTAAGACTTTTAAAATAATTTCGTATCATAAATTCTTACACAGTTTTGGAAATATTTACAAAGTTCGATAGTTTCGCAACTGCGTAGGTATATTTTTTTAATATTTACAATTAGAATTCGGATAATTCTTATCCTCCCTTGTTCATTTAAAGTAAAAAATATGTGCATGAATTGTATGAGGATGAAACTTATGTGATACTTTTCATTCTTTCCAAGTAAATAGGTTTAAAAAATGAAATTAGTAGGGTATAAACTGGTGATGTGTAGAACCAAATCTAAAGGTTTTTGCATTAATTTTGGTTAATCATTTATTTTCGTAAATGTATAAGCCTATTTTCTGATGGCTATAATCCACAAAAAAGTTGTATGACAAAAAGAAAAGAAAAAAAAAAAAAAAAAAAAAAAAAAAAAAGGGAAATGTATTTTGAATGTAAGGATTTAAAAATTTATAAAACTATTTTCTCTGTTATTTTTTTTATATTGAATCAAAAGTTTTTTAAACGGCAAATTAGGAAGTGTTATATTAGTGACTGAATGATGTCTAATAATTCAAAAGTTAAAAAATAAGTTAATAAAAAGTTGCATTATTTTACACAAGAACTTGCAATATCGAAATGGATGTTTTACTTTCGTATGGTGAACTTACTAAAAAAATTTTCTCTAAGTGCACGTAATAATTGTATTTAATTATGTTTAAATACTATTTTTTTCTTCTCAAGGAATCTTACTAAGAAGAAAGAGTAGTACAGGTGCATCAAGGCATTTTTGAATAATTCCAAAAAACTTTTAATAACCTTTTTTCTTTCCCGTGTAATTGTTCGCACATTTTTTTTCCTCTCTTTCTTTCTCTGCTATATTTTTTAGCTTATTTTCTTATTTTCTATATTACTTAATTTATTTATATAATTTTGTTTTCTTTTAATAAACTTTTGTTCTCTTATATTACCCTCTCTTTTACCATTTGCTAAATTTATTTATTTTTACTTTTATTTGATTGTCACTCGAATTCATAATGATATTTTGCTTTTGTTATTGTAGCTTTTATACCGAACTAAGTGTTGCTGCTTTCACACTGGATTCATGCCTATTCTATTGCTATTATTATAATTATTTTGAATTATGAAGCATTGTGTTTAGTTATTGTATGACCATAAAAAAATCCTGCTCAACTTTTAAAAAATTACGTTTTTTTTTTTTTTTTTTTTTTTTTTTTTTTTACAAAAGTTTTATTATTTTTCTTTTAACTAGTAGAACTAAAGCAGCTATCACACGTACTCTCATACGATCAGCAGTATCAGATACTTTCTCCTGAAACCACCTGAAACAGGTTTTTTGAGAGACAAACGCTTGAAAACGCATCGTATGATAGTTTCCCTCTACTATCTTTGTCAATGACGAACTTATGACTGACTAAGTCTCCTATGCTAGATGTTAGCTCATATTCAACCAATCGGAGTGCGAGAAAATCAGAGTGCGTTTAAAACATGAAATAGCGAGCGATTAGTTGCCAATTGTTAACGCCTTTTTGAATTCATTTCAGTCTTCAAAATAACCCTACTACCTGATGCTCGATTATTCGGAGAGGTATTAGCGTATAGTTCAGAGGGTACGATCATCCGTGTGATAACTGCTTCAACCAGTCAAAAAACTGACAAAACTTCTCGAAGCACGAACTAAGTAAAGCTACGCTGCGTCATAATTTAGGAATTCATAGCGTACAAAATACTTTTATGCTAATTTTGTTTTCTTTGTCTACATTTTGCAGGTAGCCCCTCCGATATACAGCATTCGTCTTCCCAACTGGACTTACCAGGTGGAGGCACTAAGCAGCAAGACCCTGACAGCGGGTCCGAAGAAGGCCAAGGTCCTAAAAAGAAGCACCGTAGAAACAGAACAACGTTCACAACTTACCAGCTACATGAATTAGAAAGAGCCTTTGAAAAGTCCCATTATCCAGATGTGTATAGTCGGGAAGAGTTAGCCATGAAAGTTAATCTTCCAGAAGTTAGAGTACAGGTATAGGAATGTTTTTTTTTTTTTTTTTTTTTTTTTTTTACAGAATTTTAATAACATTTTCAAAAGTACAATTTCGATAATTACAGTATTAATTTTAAAGTGAGCATAGAAGTAGGTTTTTCTTTTGTAATTAGACATAGAAACAAAATTCATATTAAAAAAAAAAAAAAAAAAAAAAAAAATCAGTTTATATATATATATATGCACGATTATTTTTTTCTCATTGGTACTTACGTAATTGTATTAGTTAATGGGGCACTGTGCATATTTTTGTGGGTGGTACTGGTAATACAGCGTTAACGCACAGTTCTTTTTTTTTTCTTCTTTCTTTTTCTTTTTCTTTTAAAGAATGCTATACTTAGCCCTTTATATCCCAAATTACCTTATTTTTGGAAAAATAGTTTGAAACTTTTTTATTATATTCCTTTCTCAAACATCTCATATTAAATTTAGCTTTTAAACTATAGCTTAACTATAGGGAAAGCCTAAACTATAAGGACTTTGAAGTTCCAATGAAATCCTGTAGCAAATTCAGGCTATATTGAAGACTATTTTTGATGGAACTTTAAAGTCCCGGTGGAATACAAAGGATTAAGCCTGATTAAAAGTAAGATTATTATTTTCTTTTTTCTTTCTCTTCTTTTTTCTTTCTTTTTCCTTTTTTCAATAGATTTTATACCGTTACACTTATAAATAAATTTCCATTGCATTGTCCATGAAAGTTTTTAAATATTATTATCTAGATTAAAAAAAATTGTGATTCTGATTATGTGCGAATATGACTGCATGGTAATACAGTCAATGAACAGTTTTTTTAAGATTGCTATAATTATATCATACTTAAAAAAAGAAAAAGAAAAAAAAGGTTACTTTTAATTATTATTATTATTATTATTATTATTTTTTTTTTTTTTTTTTTTTTGGCAATAGATTTTATACTGTTGCACTTAAAAATTCATTTCCATTGCTATGTGCATGAAAAATAATCATTTTACGATCCTATTCGTGCGTAGGTGTGTGTTTACGTGTGATAATACAGACAATGCACGGTTGCTTAAGATACTATACAAAAACCAGATTGTTTTTTACATTTTCGCTTTTTTAATATTATCAATATATTTTATATGGTTATCATTATAAATTCATTTTCATTACTATGTGCATGAAATATTTTAAATACATTTTTAAAATCTAGAATTAAAAATTTTGCTGTCTGTGACCTTTTTTTCTTTTCATTTCTTTGAATTAGATATATCATCCATGAAATTGATAGCTTACTTATGATCAATATTCATGTAAGGTTTAATTAAAAAATTTCATGATTGTTAAATATATATATAGTTTTCGTGATGACAGTTTTAATCTAATAATTTGGAAATGTATATTCTTGATCATCAGAAAAATGGATAAGGCAAATACCTGAAAAAAAAAAAAAAAAAAGTTTGAGCCATGAAATCCAAATAAATATATACTAAGACTATAGTAGAATTATTAATTTGAAAGATTTATTATATTCTGTGCACATAGTTGCTTATTTTTTGTTTAATTTTTTTTATGAATTAATGTAATAAAACAGTACAATCTTAAATAGTTCTTTAAATCAAACTATACTGAACCAACAGATATATACACTAAGAAAAACAGAAATCACTTATGAGGAAAGTTTTATATCCAATTGAACATAATAGATGAACTTTAAAATGAAATAATAATAATAATAATAATAATAATAATAATAATAATAATAATAATGCGTTTATCGATGGATTTTCTAGAATAATGTATAAAATGAGCAGTAGAAGGAAATCTGCAATGCAAATTAATTTTATTATACTAATTCGTAGAGATTTATATAACTTTCAAAGATACGAGTTTTTAAAAAATCTTGTAACTAATTTTAAATACAATTTTATAAGATATACATAATCGTGCTCTTCAACCATTGAAAGAAAACCACAAAGAAAAATTTAATTATTAATGAATATTTTACCAGAGAATGAAATTCTGATTCAGATTTTTATTATTATTATTATTATTTAAAAACAAACAAACAAAAATTATATACAAAATAAACATTTCATATTTTGTTTACATAAGTCAATTACAGTCAGAAATAATTCTGCCATCCAAGTTCATGGAGTTTTTGTATAATATTTAACTTTATTTCAACAGATTTTACTGTAAAGCGTCTTTGATTAAAAAAACTTTTAAAACAGATTTTTATTTATTTATTTATTTATTTATTTATTGAGTAATTTTAACAATGCAAGTTACAGAGTTAAATACAGATTTCATCTATATACAAAACACTTTATTACTAAAATACATGAATAAAATTTGCAATGCAAGCTGACAGAGATTTTGCATATAGTACTGAAGTGTTATTTATACAAAATTTTCATTAAACTTCCGTTGCTTCAAATTCTTTTAAAACAGATTTTTTTCGAATTAATTTCAGCAATACAAGTTACAAAGGGATATGCACATTCCATTTATATAGAACACTTTATTATTAAAATCCACAAAAAAATCGCAAGCTTTTGTATATTTGTATTAAACTGTTAATATGCAAAATTATCTTTAAATTGTCGTTGCTTCAAAAATTTTTAAAACAGAATTTTTTTAAATAATTTCTGTATGGTCTAATGCAATGACATTTACAAATTTTAATTATACAAAATAAATAAATAAATACTTAAATATATGTATAAAATTTGCAATCCCTGATGACAGAACTCATATAATATAGTAATTAATTGCCATTCTACAAAATTTTCTTTAAACTGCTTTTCTTTCAAATAATTTTAAAACAAAATTTTTCGAAATAACTCCAGCAGTACGAAATACAAAGTCACATACATGTTTCATTTATACGAGACATTTTATTAGTAAAATACTTAAATAATTTTTTTACAGTCCAGGTTCCCAGGGATCACGTTTAGTATTTAACTACCATTCTACAAAATTTTCTTTAAATTGTCTTCGCTTCAAATACTTTTAAAATGATTTTTTTTTTTTTTTTTTTTTCAAAATAATTTCAGCGATACAAGATACAAAGTCCCTTTATTGACTTAAAGTTTTATATAAAGCCAATAGTGGAAGAATATAATGACGACAAAAAGTATAATAACAGCATCAATATAAATTTCCTTTCCCCAGATAAAAAGAAGTCTAGAGCATGTTTGTTTTTTATCTGTCCCATACTAGAAGAAAGGACCCGCTATCTTCAACATTTCTCGAAATTAGGATTTTCTTTTATATCAGAATGAAATAGATATTTTTGGTTATTTACTCTGCGCTCCCGGGCCAATAAATAGACGAACATCAAGTTTTTTTTTTTTTTTTTTTTTTTTTCATTTTATTTCTTTTTACTAAAAGAATGAGGGGGGACAAGAATCATTCATTTATTTAAGAAGACATTCCCTTTCGTTTAAAGATTGCACTGTAATGGAAACTCAATCTTCCCCGACTGTGTCGACGTTGATATGATACCCCATGCACAAATAGATGCGACTGTAATCTCATATCCTGACGTGATTTGAAAAGCCAAAATTGAAGAATGAGATTCTTTAGTTTTAATGTTATTTTTTATTGTTCTGGAGGATTCTATCGTTCAAAGTATCAGTGGGATAAGTCAAAACTCCATGATTTTGTTATGCATTATTATTATTATTATTATTATCAAGGCTTAATTTTTAACAATATATATATATATATATATATATATATAATTTCTATGATAGTTTTTGTACTGTGTTAAAATCAGTTTTATTTTTTTTGTGTTAGTACCGGCATGTATCTATTAAATGCTAGAATTTTAATGTTAAAATTTATTATGATATCTATCATTTATATATATATATATATTATATAGAAACATTAATGTTTATCTGAACCTTTGTTCGTTATGTTTTGAAGAATTTTACTCCGGTTTTGAAAGTTCTAGATTATTTTTTACAAAATCCATTAAGGCATAGTGTTAGAGCGCAAAATATATCATTTTAGAGAAATGGAAAAATAGTGAAATATATTACTGAATGCATTTTGAACCCACCTGGCCTGTTTTTCGCTGAAAGCAAACTTTCCTATCTATATACGTTTATATACTACTATTTACCTTTCTACGTTCGATATTTCATTTTGTACATATAACTTGAAATAATGTTTGTAATTTGATGTTAAAACACTAATTGTAAGAACAGTAAGAAATTAAAACACTAATTGTATTCTTTTCAACACTTTCCAACAAGGGTGAAAAGTGTTTATGACTTCGGTTTGTCTGTCTGTCTGTCTGTCTGTCTGTCCGTCTGTCTGTCTGTCGGCGCTCTAACTCCCGTAAATATTTATGGAATTTCTTAAAACGGATATATGTTATTCAAGTTCACTATCGGATGTTCCCTATTGAAAATGGAGTTTATACCTCTGCTGGTTTGTGTACAGGGACCCCCGAAAATATTTCAAAGCTTTGTGTTCTATGAAAGGCATTTCTATAAACCATATTTTCATACGCTTACTGTACAAAAATCTTAATGAAATTGAAATATGTTATTCAAGTTCACTATCGGATGTTTCCTGTATAAACTGGAGTAAATACTACCACTGATTTGTGTACAGGGACACACAAAAGTATTTCAAAGCATTGTGTTCTATGAGAGGCATTTCTACAAACCATATTTTCATACCCTTACTATACAAAAATCTTAATGAAATTGAAATATGTTATACAAGTTCTCTATCGAATATTCCCTTGTTGAAAATGGAGTTTATACCTCTACTGGTTTGTGTACAGGGAACCCCCCCCCCCCCCCTAAAATATTTCAAAGCATTGTGTTCTATCACAGACATTACTATAAACCATATTTTCATACCTTTACTGTACAAAAATCTTAATGAAATTGAAATATATTTCAAGTTATTCAAGTTCACTATCGGATGTTTCTTGTATAAAATGAAATAAATAACAGCACTGATTTGTGTACAGGGACACACAAAAGTATTCCAAAGCAGTGCGTTTTATGAGAGATATTTCAATAAAATAATTTTAATAATTTTACTTTGAACGAAGATTTAGGAAATTGAAATGTGTTATTTATAAGCACAAAAGAATATGCTTTGCATAGAATATAGCATGATTAGCATTAGATATACAGGGTGACACAAAAATATTCAGATATATAAAGGGCTATTAATAAATATTTGCTAAATGTGTACTTTCGTTTGCATTAAGCTTTTTTAACACTTTCTAACATTTTTAACACTTCCCAACAAGGTTGAAAAGTGTTAATGACTTCGGTTTGTCTGTCCGTCTGTCTGTCTCTCCGTGCTCTAATTCCCGTAAATATTTGTGGAATTTCTTGAAACTGATATATGTTATTCAAGTTCACTAACGGATGTTCTCTATTGAAAATGGAGTTTATACCTTTACTGGTTTGTATACATGGATACCCGAAAGTACAGAGGCTGTTCGCACATTTTTTAGACGGTTTTATTTCGCAGTAAGAAAAAATCGTTTGCATGGAGAATTTTATTTTCACAACAGTTATATTTTTGGAAGTTTTAATTATCTTCTGATATTTATGATTTTTGTTTAGATGCAAAAATGCGCTTTTAAAATGGCAGTGGATGGAAGGATAGGTTTCCACTCTTTCCAAAGATAGTTTTTAGTGAAATCGTTATGAAAATCATTTATCAGGAGAAAAATGGAAAAATGTTGCAACAACAGATGAATCTTGGGTCTATTTAAGTGGTAGCAATAAAAAAAGGTCAATTTATTATCACAAAAGTGGAGGGGAAAAAATTGGTACGTGGCTCAAAGCATCAAAAGAGAGTTTTTCTAAAGGATTTATGATTGCCACTGGTTTTTTCATACAAGCGCAAGATAAAAGCAAAAAAATGTGACAAAAATGTCAAAATCAACTCTAAATACTCTCAAGAACATATTTTAATTCCAATTTTTAAAAATGAAAATCCAGATCTTTATCCACAATGCTATCAATCCGTTGAACTGTATCAAGACAAAACAAGCAGCCACACATCGCAATCCGCAATTGCTTTTCTAGAAAAAAAAATGGAACAATAAACGGGAATTAAAACCATACCCTTCAATGACATTCCTGCTAAATCTTCTGATGTATCACTGTTGGATTTTTGTGTTTTTTGACTCTTAAAATCAACATTATCCAAACACCGACCTACAACGCTTTGTGGACTCTGGAAAGCCGTTCAAGAGGAGTAGAAAAATATACCTCTTCCGATATTATAAAAAGCATTATTATCATAGAAATTATGATGTAGAATGTTAGTTAAGAACAAGGGCTATCAAACTGAACAAATAAAACACGAAATATGAGTGAAATTGCTTCAGTACACTTCATCAAAATCGTCTAAAAATGTGCGAACAGCCTCTGTATTTCAAAGCATTGTGTTGTATGAGAGATATTTCTGTGAATCATATTTTCATAACTTTACAGCACACATACTGAAATTTAAATATGTTATTCCAGTTCATTATCGGACGTTCCCTGTTAAAAATGGAGTTTATACCTCTACTGGTTTTGCGTACAGGGGCACCCGAAAGTATTTCAAAGCATTGTGTTCTATGAGAGGTACTTCTATAAATCATATTTTCATACCTTTACCGTTATCTTAATGAAATTGAAATATATTATTCAAGTTCACTATTGGATGTTTCCTGTATAAAATGCATTAAATACCAACACTATTTTATATACAATGACACACAAAACTATTCTAAAGCATTGCGTTCTATGAGACATATTTCTATAAATCAAATTTTAATAACTTTACTTTCCACGAAGGTTTAGGAAAATGAAATTTGTTATTTATATGCACAAAAGAATGCTTTATATAGAATATAACGTGATTAGCATTAGATTTACAGGGGGACATAAAAATATTCTGTTATATTAAGAGCTATTATTAAAAATTTGCTAGAATTCTACTTTCGTTTATATTAAACGTTTTTACCACTTTCTAACATTTTTTTAAGTGTGAATATGATATCAATTTGCGTATCTGTCCGTCTGTTCGTCTGTCTGTCTGCCCACGCTCTAACTCCCGTAAATATTTATGGAATTTTTTGAAACTGATATATGTTATTCAAGTTCACTATCGAATGTTCCCTATTGAAAATGGTGTTTATACCTCTTCTGGTTTGTGTACAGGGACACCCGAAAGTATTTCAAAGCATTGTGTTCTATGAGAGGTATTTCTATAAACCATATTTTCATACCTTTACTGTATAATATCTTCATGAAATTGAAATATGTTATTCAAGTTCACTATTAGATGTTTCCTATATAAAATAGATTACATACAACCCTAGTTTATGTACACGGACACTCAAAAGTGCTCCAAAGCATTGCTTTCTTTGTGAGATATTTCTATAAATCAAATTTTAAGAATATTATTACTACAAAATATATATAAACGTATAACAACAACATAAATTCACTAGTTACGAACCATAATTAAAAACAGATTTTACAATTAATGCAAATAAATATGACTTCGATTCACTAATTTTGGGTAATTAAATGAAGGTGGTTTTTAATAATAATAATTGTTACTGTTTTTATTAATTGAAATGAATGTGATAACAACTAAATTTAATTTGAAGTAGCAGCTGGATCTCGTAACTGAAATTAATTTACGAATTAATTTTCAATTTACATTTGATTGTAATTGTACTAATGATTAATTATTTTTAATGAATAAAAGAAACAGTTAAATATTATATTAATTAATGTACTACTTCAATTGATGTGAAAGGAAATTATAGGCAATTTGTATAGGAAAGCATAAAAGAAATTTTTGTGATGGCCTCAATATACTAATTAAGATAGATTTTGAAATTACTTCTGCATTTGTTTTGCTGTATTAGGATTATTATTATTTTTTTTTTCATGCTTACTGCTTTCTTCTATATATAAGAAGTAAGCACTGTTAACTAAAAAATTTTAACTGCTAATTTTCATCAGATTTATATATTCTGAGATGTCTTGGAAAACAACTTGACCATTTTTGTAAAAAATGTCTGTCTGTGTGTATATGTGTTGGCAAAATTTTGTAGACACTGTATTTCAGGAAATAATGAACGAAATTCCACGAAAATTTATAATATTTCATTGAACCTAAGATGTAAATTGATGCTAATTATATTTTGGTATATAACGCCCAGCAGGTGACACTGGTAAACTCCAATCTTCTCCATTTATGAGAGAGCTATATTTCAGCTTCTATAAAGTGTAAGTGCAAAAAACTTCATGTATGAGGGGATCATTATGAAAAAACTATATGCTGTATATCGCGCGATATGTGACGCTTGCTATTCGCAATTTTCCCATTTTATGCGAAGACTTATCAGCAACTATAGCTTATAAGTACACCAAACTTGATATTTGATATGGCAATTGTAAAAAAATATCCTGTGTTAATTTGAGTATATATTGATAGAAGGGTAGTACTGCTAACACTCACAGCGATTTTCCGGAGAACTGTATCGAAGCATCTATTCTTTAAACGTTCAAAAATTTGTATATGTAAAAACCTTTATTGGTGGGAAGCTATATTGACACATTTTTGCGCATGTTAACCAGTATATGAAGTTGTTATGTAGGGTGATATGAAAGAAAGTGCAAAGGATGGATATGCAAAAGGAAAAGGAAATAGGCAAAAAATTTTGATACTTTGTTAGACACAATCTGGTCAGTATTTCTAATAACGCACTTTAAAACATGTATCTTATGTTGTTCAGTAAAATTTGCTATAACACTTTGTATTTGTAATAAATTCAAAACTTTGAATCAACACAATAAAGTGCAAGAATTCACAACTGTTGTTTCAGGTCGAAAGAAGACACGACCCTTCGTCAAGCGAACAAAGTAGCCACGAGTGTTGCAAATAAAGCGGCAACACACAAAGCCGATTAAAGTGAAAAGCAAAAACAAATAAAGTCGAACGTAAATATAAATACTGGTGTTACCAGAATTATAAAAGTGAAAGAAGAAAATAAATAAATAAATAAAATGAAAAATTAAAATAAATCTAAAAATCTAAAAAATCTAAAAAATTAAAAACTAAACAAAAATGAAGTTACATGAATAATTTCCAAGCATCGGACAAATATTATTAATAAGATTTTTCGATTTTTTAAATATGTAAAAAAAACTCATGGATATCCAAATTGAAAGAGGAGAAAGAAGCTGTAATTATGTTGGTTTTAGAGAAATCAAAACAATGACGAAACTGTTGTGACGAGTTCTTGCACTTTATGGTATTTATTTAATGTTTGTACTTATTACTTTTAAACGCCAGTTCTGTGGAGCTTTTTTATAACTTAGTATTTGTATTACGAGTAAAAAAGAGCAGTAGTTTAATTGAAGTGCATAAAATTTATTGTTATTATTGACTATATTTATATGAAAGCTGAAAAGCAAATAACTGAAAGTTTAGAGACGATACATTTTTATTCAAGTATTTTATCACTTGAAAACTCAATGATAATGCACATTTTTTGTAAAATGGATTATATATTTCAAATTACAATTGTTAGATAAATGTTATGTAATATGATAGTTCAAAGATCTAGCGATGACCTCATTGAAGGTGAAATGTTTAACAATGTTTAAAAGGTTTATTTTCCTGTTCATTTTTTTTTTTTTTTTTTTTTTTTTGGGGGGGGGGGGGGTCTTTAATGTTTATTTTCAAACAACATGGGCAAAGTTTTTTTTTTTTTTTTGAGATGTAAATATTTTATGAAAAGGCAAGGGCATCGCAAAAAATATCTCTCTAAAGAACAGAATGTTTCAGTTTTCTAAAACTACAGAAATCTACTATAAATTTACATTTCATTTTGCGAAAGACATATGTATTTTTCTTTCTTCTGTAACCAGATAATATCTGCAACTATTGATATAGATTTTATCTGGTGGGTTCAAATTTTATTCTGTTTTGCGTACGGATAACTTGGTCCCAAAGTATAGACTGAGAAGTGTTAAGTAACTGTGCGTGAAATTTTCTGCAATACAACATTTTTTCTTTTTTTTTTTTTAACAATGCCATTTATATCAACTTAATCCTTTTTTTTTTATCAATTTGCAAGTTATAAAAAAGTGATGGTGTATATTTTTATATCTCTGCAAATACTATTTCTATATCATATATTTATGTATATAAACATTTTTGTCTCGTTTCTAGGTGTGGTTTCAAAACAGGCGAGCCAAATGGCGAAGACAAGAGAAACTTGAAAGTCAAAATGCTTTAAGAACTTTAGGACATGTTACCGGAGACTTTGGTGGACCTGGTGGTCGACCACAATCCCCCATCACAAGTTTAGCTACAGCTCTGGGACCTTGTTCTTCACCCACATCCGCAATCACGCCAACCGGCCCTAATCAGTTGTCTTTAGATCCATGGTCCCTTACGGCTCCATTGCTTGGTTCTTCATTAGCCGCTGGACTTCCAGGATTCCTTAACAGGCATCCTTCAGTGTACCCCAGTTATTTGACACCAGCAGCCCCAGCGGCTGCTCTAACTGTTCCTTGTTCAATGGGTGAACTTGCAACTGGTACTCCTTCTGGTCCTTTAGATCACCCAGGTCCAGTGAATTTGTCACTGGGGCCATCTGATTCAAAACCTGAGGAAGGAGGTTTGGATCCCAGAAGTTCAAGCATAGTGTCTCTAAGAATGAAAGCTAAAGAACATGTTGAATATTTGAACAAAGGATTAGCTATTATGTAAAATTACAGAGAATATTCCAAGAAGACCTCTGATCTTTGGATAAAACTAAACAGTTATCTGTTTAAGAACGATTCATCCCGGAATTATCCAAAGCTATCAAACATTTTAACACCTTCCATTTAGAAAATGATTCTATAAAACTTTTATAAGTATTTATTTTCATATATTGCAAGAATACAGTTATTTCATTTTCTAATCAAGTGTTGCTTGAAATAAATGCTTGAAATAATTCTAATTTGTACATACATTGAAGACAATTTTAATACTGTCTTATAAACAGCATGAATATTTTAGTGGTATGAATACATAATAATTTCATAAAAAATAATAGAGAACTAATGTGATACATCAGACTGTATGTTATCTCTCTTTTTTTTTTTTTTTTTTTTTTTTTTTTTTTTTTTTACTCGGATTGCAAAAATATATGGTGCAAGTGAAATTAGCTGTTTTTTAAGAAAAACTGTAAGAACTTGGTGAATATACTAGTGATTATTAAAATGGTAAAAAAAAGCATTCAACTTTGAAACCAAATTTGTGCAATTACAAGATATTTTAATTAAAACTGTAGTGTTAAAATGTTTGGATTCACTGCATACATGAGAGAAAAGAACTGTTTGTATATAGTACAATATTTATACTTACTTTTTTTTATCTGGTGTAATAACTAGTTCTTTATTATATTGTTACGAATTATGAACAGTCGACAGCTTCTGAAATGAATGTTTCGACTGTAAATGCACTAAAAATAATTTATTTCCGGGTAAAATCCTGTGAGAGAATTTTCTGACTGTTGTGTAATGTACAAAGATACAACATGATAAAAAACTTGGATACATGTATAAATGTGTAATAAAATTATTTGTTCATATTTGCTCGATTAAATAAGACAATTTGTTATGAAATCATATTGTCAAGTGTTTATTTTGTAAACATTATTCCAGATATAAAAATTATTTTATGTTAAAAAAGAAATATGAAAAACAAAATTTAAATGCACGTCCAAAAAAACTGAGATTTTTAATTAAAAACACACTCAAATTAATTAATTAAAATTAATTATTATAACAAAAGTAATAAATTTATATATGTAATTAAATTTTATATATAACTGAACAATTTTAATGTTGGTATACTGTAACCACTAGGTTTATATAGCTCGCCCCATTTCACATTCTTTTTATGAATCTACTTTTGATAAATTTAATTAATCATGGAAAACGTACTATAAAAGTTACCATATAAATATATTGGTGTAGAAGATACGGAAGAAATTGTGTCGGTAGATACAAAAATATATACGTTACAGAAAAAAAAAATGGCTTCATTTTCGGCTTTGTAAAAATGTAGATTTTTATTAGATAAACATTTTAAATACCGAGAAAAAAAAAATGTATATATATATATATATATATATATCGCCTTCATCTAGAATGAATAAATTTCCTATATCACTTAAATAGAAATACAGATTTCCGAGCCAAAGCACACCAATAAACTGAATAGACGAAATGATCAAGAATTTCTAGTCTACACATTTCTAGATGATGAAACAATATTCTGAATATTCTGAATCTTTTGTATGGCGAGAAATTCTCGCTTAATTATCTAGAATTGGGTCATAAACCAAGATTATAGTTGCTGAAACCCGCCTCTTATGTTCGCATTTATTTGGAGATATTTTCAAATAGATTTGACCTCGATAATATAGACAGATTCTCTAGAATTCTGATAGGAGTTTCTAAAATTTACTTTCAAAGGGTACTAGAATTTAAAAGAATGCGATGGAACTATTTTTGCTAAAGCGATAATTTAGATTCTAGATGTCAGTTACAGAATTTTTTCTCAGTGAATGTAGATGATGTGTATTGTATATGTTTAGAAAGTAGAAATAAGTAAAGAAGTTCTATCACGATCTTTCTTTCACAAAAGAAATTTACCAAAATTTTGAATTTAGTCTATTTCGAAAACTCTTTTTGGTTTCATGAACAGATTAAGTGAAATAATCCGATGGGACACTCAAACTACTTTCTTTTACCCAACGTTACTATAGACACATCATTACAGTTTAAGACGTATGATAGCAGCTACTTTTTTGAACCTTTCTAATACTCGTTAGAAACAAATTAAAATATTTTTAGAGAAGCTATTTTATTTCGCATTCAGTTCTGTATAAGGGGCTTATTACCTTCTCTAACACACGTTTGAATATTGTATTTACATTTTTAAATTATTTAAGGCTGCAATTAACCCTTTCATTCCCAATTTTTTCCATCCATAAAACAATAAATCTTATATTTAGTCATAAATTTATTTCAAAGGCAATATATATATATATATATATATATATTTCTAAAAATAGAAGAAATAAAAGAGTATTAATTAATATATATATATATAGGCAACTGAGAGGTGTTTATTTATGTTTAATATAATCACTGATGCCATTTAAAATCATAACTTTTCAATAAATAAAAATATCAAAATTTTGAAGAAATACATATTGCAATTAATAAAAATTCAAATTATAATCATTAAAATATAAATAAAAAATATTTTAAACAGTTAATTTACTTAAATTGCCCAAAACAGGAAACTGATTCCGATATTATTATCAGAATAGAGTAAAATATACATTCCTTTATCAACAAGCATAGTGAAATCATCTAAAATATACATTTTTCTGTGGTAAAATGTATATAGATTTTAATATTGTTCATTTTGAATTAGCGGGAGTGTTAGATGGCAAGAAAGGAAATCTGAAATGTTTTGATTCCAATCGGCATCACGGGAAATGAAAGGTTTAAATTTGAAATTTTATTTCAAACTATTCAGAGAATTTTCGCCCATAATACTCTTTGAATTTTATTCGAATATATATATATATATATATATTTTTTTTTCAATAATTCTTGACAGTGTCTATAAATTTTCTACGTAGAAATACTGTACTTTAATTTAGCATAGCGGAAATATTCTTAACAAAACTTGAAACATGCATATCCAAAACTTTCCAGACACATCCTTTTTATATCCGATTTCTACGTATGTGGCTTAATAAGTGAAAGATAACTTTTTATATCAAATTCTATGTGAAGTATGTTTTTGTACATATAAAAAAATACATGTCATTTTATTTTGTATATAGCAGTTTAAAGATGTTGAATTATCCCGAAGAGAGAATATTTGCCCATAGACTAATTTGCTTTAAAAGCTTTTTACAACTTTGTACACGAACCGTTTGTCCGATCTGAGTAAAATGTTTCAAGTAACATACCCATTACGATGTAGATTAAGAATACCCATCGTTTATATGTACTTTTTGCTGATTTCTGTTTTTGAGTTATGCTGATAACAGACTCATATGTACAGAGATAGGCACGATATACCAATTTAATTCTTTGAAGCTTAGTGGTATGTATTTTATACCGCCAAGTTTTTATTTTCAACTGCTAAAGATTCATCGCGGAATTTTTAAACAAAATTTTTCTTTTAAAATTTATTGGAAAAAATCATTATTTATTTATTTATTTATTTATTACTTTGGTCGTAATTTGCGGCGGATTAAATGAATATAATTATTTTGTGCCTTAAAGGGTTAAATTAAAATGTTTTCAATCTATGCAAATTATTTATTAGCAGATTATTCAAGCTACTTAATTTTGATAACGTAAAGCATTTAACAAATGTAACATGTGGTAATTTTCTTATAGCAAACAAACTGAGTTTAAAATTAAACAAATTTTATACAAAAGTAAAAAAAAAAAAAAAAAAAAACTTAAAAAATCATGCATATTAGCATGAAGTTTTTAAAAACTATATTGAAGTCATTAATTATTTTATTTTACAGTAAACATGTTTCCTGAAATCATAGACTTGCATTTATAATAAAACTTAATTTTATTATGGTATAAGTTATTTGGATTAGATTGAATTATCACCCTATGGCAATTTTTTTGCTCATCAGATTCATGGACCGGCCTCTAAGGGTTGAGTTGAACAACGAACTACTCCGAATATACATATGACTGAAACAGGACTCGAACCTGGCACTTGAGAATTAAAGATAAAAGCATTAACAATTCCGTAGCAGATTAAAACTAATTAAAAAATATTTTATAAAACAAAAACTCATTATTCGACTAAGAATTCAGTTTTGTCCTAAATTTTTTAAATTAGTTGTATGCAATTATTTTATGAATTGGAACGTTTGTGTATTATAAAAATAAAGTACAGTCGGTAACACATTTGTCCGAACACTAGCAAAAATTCCTATGTAAAAAATGTACACTTCATACGGTTTTGTTAAATAAATCCTTGCCGAATCCTGTTCTTAGTCAGCATAAGAACATGATTCGATAAGGATTTATTTAACAAAACCGTATGAAGTGTACTTTTTTTATATAAGAATTTTTGCTAGTGTTCGGACACTTTTGTTACCGACTGTACCTAACAGGCTTATTTTAAAAATGTTACTTATTAATTAATATTAATTAATTAACAATATATAAAACAATCATCTAAATATTTTTTACTTTCTTATACATAATAATCACAAAATTTTAAATTTCAGATAAATATAACAATAATATTATTAAAACCCGAATAAACTACAACGTCAGAAACGCCAAAGAAAAATATTGGAAATGCATACAGCTGTTTTGGCAGCCTTAAGCGTGCCGAAACAGCTGTATGCATTTCCAATATTTTTCTTTGGCGTTTCTGACGTAGTAGTTTATTCGGGTTTTAATATTTCAACGCCAAGTCTCCTGTTATTAATAATAATATTTTCATTTAAAATAACCTTTATATTAACATATTTTTTATAAACATTATCTTAAATTTTAAACTAGTAATATGTATATTAAAATATACAAAAATTATATACGGCCGAGTATAAAAACATGATTTTGTACGCACACACACACACACACATTATATATATATATATAATGTTGCTTAATATGATACTGGTATGGTTTAAGTACATTTGGAAATAGGCATCACTTGAAAAATACCTCTTCACTACACTATGCTATTATTTATAATTTAGTACAATATTTAGCAACATTATTATAAGAATATTAATTTTTATATTTTTTTTATTCATTTTTTATATATTTTTGTATATTTTTATACACATAATTCTAATTTAAAGATTAAGAAAACATTTATAAGAGGCATATTAATATGAAGATTAATTTATAGGGAAATATTATCGTTGTTATATTTATCTGAAATTCAAAATGTTGTCATTATTATGTATAAAAAAATGAAAGAAAATTAGATGAATATTGTACAATATTACTGTTATCTACAAATTGCGAAATACAATATCTTTTAAAAAAAAAGAGGTTTTTTAGTGAATTACGTTTTGACAGTCTAAAAAAAATCTCTCTTTTTCAGGTTTTTAAAGTTTTGTCTGCGTGACTTTAATTAGCATATCTGATGAACAAATGGAAGTAGGGGGTCCAAACTCGGTATTTTAAACCTGTATCATATGAGGATGCCGTACTAAATTTCACATTTTGTGTAGCTTGTGGTGAGAAAATTATTCATCAATCGTTTACAGGGTTACCCAAAACATTGGGATAGATTAGGACTACACTTGGAAATTACTGAAAGTATATTTCATTTTGTATTAGATTTTTTAATAGAAGACTAAATTTAAGTACACAATGTGATGTGCATATGTTTTATAGACAATATACAGGGCTACCCAAAATTCATCTGAATGTTATTTTCTATTGAATGCAATTGATTGAAGTGCTTTATGTCGACGAACACTGCCCAGGAAGGAAAATTAATTTTTCATATCCATTCTGTAATCAGAATATATTTTGAAAATATATTTCCATCTCTGTTTTTTTTTTTTTTTTTTTTTTTTTTTTTTTTTTGTAAAATATCACGTTTTGAAGTTCTCTGAATACGAAATTCCAATTTTTAGCGGTTGATCTGTATGTACATTTGTTATCAGCATAACTTAAAAACAAGTATCTGCAGGAAATTCAAATTTGGTATTTTGAAATTCTTATGAGGTTGCCGCTTGAAAAAATTTATCAAGATTGGCAAATTTGAAGATAAATTAATAAAAGACTTTTTTATTTATTTATTTTAATAAATGAAGACCCTGTAATTGAACGGGGATTTGAGGGGAGTGCGATAACCCCCTTTACAGAATTAAATGTGAAATAACACTGTTCCTGAATTTAGTTTAGATTTTTTTAAAAAGTAGATTGAACTGTATTATCTCATCTTACCGATCTTACGACTTAATAATCTCTACAATATTGATATGCAGGGTAAGAGAATGTCGTGAGAGTGACACACCAGATTTTTTAATTTAGATTTGAAAAAATAGAATGCTTATTTTAAATTAATTCCAGTGAAAACACAAAACATTTATAAACATACAAAGAAGGAGTTTTTTAATGAAATTTTTTATATATGACCTGACAATAACAAAATGAGTAAACAAACAAACAAACAAAAAATAGCTCAGAATGTAGAGGTAATTTATCAGTTTTTATTAAAATCACAATCAACTGATTGGAAGAAAATCATATTTAAAGAGATTTTATTTTTCCGACTGAGTGAAAATAATGCCTGGACCGGGAGTCGAACTCCGGATCTTTAACTTACAAGGTCAATTCTCTACCAATTGAGCTATCCAGGCCGACAACCGGTCAGCATTACTCACTCAGACAACCTTTAGGCAGAAACATCTGGTCTATCATTTAGATAGCGCGACAGAAATAAGCCGCAGAAGGAAAACGCCATTAAACAATGGGAGAAAGAAATACAATTTTTATTAAAATCACAACCAACTGATTGGAAGAAAATCATGTTTAATTTTAAATGTAATTTATCAGGTCATCACACCAACATTGATTTGAAAAAAATGCAAGGTTTCTTTTTTTTTTTTTTTTTTTTTTTTATGCGATATTACACAAAATACATAAAAAATGACCCAGGACTTGAAAGCAAATAATTATTGCAAAACGTCAGTGACGAATATAGAGCTTTAAACAATATTTTATCCGTGACATGGGTGTCAAAATATAATTATCAATTCTAAGCTTATTTCATAAATTTGGTACAAAATTAATAAAGCACTTCCATTAGTGATATTCAATAGGAAAGATTGTATTCGTTTAATTATGGGTAGATCTGTATATATTATCAGTAACTCTTACATAAATCCAGCATAGTAATGAAAAATACACAATAACGCTTAAAATTTTTTGCCAGCAATTTCCATGTATATATCTCATTCCTAATCCTAATATATCTGAATTCTTTTCTACGGTCCTCAAACGAATGGTTTACAGGTTTTATATATATTCTTTTCGAGACATGATTTTATGTATATAAAAATTATGTTTATTTCATTTTATATAATGCTGTCTAAAGATATTAGACTGTATCTACGAGAATACCCTCCACATACGTAAGGTATTTATATTCTCTTGGATGTCCCAGTATAGGAACCATTTGTCGGATTTCAATAAAAATGTTTCAAGTAGAACACAAATTTAGAGTAACAAGTCTGGATTACCTGCTAATATTTGTTCTCGAGTTATGAGGATAACATACACGCTCAGACTGACTCACAGATACACAGATTCAAATTCTATTCAACCGCTAGAAACTTGATTTTTGGATTCAGGTTACCTCATTATGTATAAATATATGAAAAACTTAAATTCGAAAATTTGACTCTGAAGCAATACTTTCTCTATCATTATATGGGTATGATGATAAAGTAAAAATTAATAAGAATTGATAATTTATGGTGAATAAATCCAATGAATCATTCAAAATATTAGAAACGAATTCGAGACATTTAATAAATCAGTGTAATTCCTCTTCCTTTTTGTCTTTTTTTCCTTACATTATTTCTTTCCTTTTTTGTTTGTTTGATGCAAGGAATGATTTATCGCATAACAATGTTAATGTTAGGAAAAATTAATATTCACCATAAAAACGAAGAAGTATTGTAAGTGTAATTGTCTTAAGAACATATACAGGGTGATTATAAATAAAGTTACGATTTCGAAACGCTATAATTTTAAAACTACCCATCACAGCGATTTGATATTTTACCAGAGCAATCATGAGGCAAGGAAATTTTGTTTGGCAAAAGGGAAAAAAATAGTTCCAAAATGTTCCTATAGATGGCGCTGTCAGGATAATGTCAGGGTAAACGCCTAAATGAACTCACTAAACACAGGAATGTTGTTAGCAACACAATGGAATAGCAGGAAACAATAGACTTCTAGGGTTTACTACATTTTTTTTAACAAAAAAAAAAAAAAAAGAACATGTGTTTACAGCGGAAACAGTCATAGTGAAAGAGAAAAAGAGGAGCTTCACGAAACAAATACTTTACGGACAATTAACAGCACAAGCACATTTTGGAACTTTTTTTTTTTTTTTTTTTGCCAAACAAAATTTTATTGTCTCATGATTGCTCTGGTAAAATATCAAATCAATCTGATGGATAGTTTTAAAATTATAGCGTTTTCTAAATCGTAACTTTAATTATAATCACCCTGTATATACAGAAATAGACTTACTTTACATACTGTGTAGGAGCCATCTTAGCACCCACTATTCTCAAATAAAAAGTTTATTTTATTATAAAAATCTAACAGATTTATTTATTTCTAATAAAAATTATTATTATTATTATTATTTTTCAATTAAATAATTGAAAGCTCTGTAAGGAAACATTCGTCGTCAAAATTAATTATTTTTCACTTTATATACAAAAACTTCTGAGATGTTTGAAATACTCATGATTTTTTTTTTTTTTTTTCTAAATGTAGTTATATATATATATATATATACATAATGCAGACTATAAGCGAAATTTTAAGGAAAACAAGCATGTACACCGAATTTCTACACCGTTTAATGAAAGCAATTTTTTTTTTTTTTTTTTTTACATCTTATTAAATTAATAACAATAATAATAATAATTTAATGATAAATTTAATAAGTATATGCGTGACTGTAAATGAAATTTCTTGGTAAATTATGTATTTATTACGAATCTTTTTTAATACTTTAATGAAAACAAGCATTTACATATCGTAAATAAAGAAAAAATCAAACAATATATTAATACAAGTGAAATTTTATTAAAAGTTGAACATACAAAACCTATTTCTCCAACACTGGAAATATTAATGAAAAGTTAAAAACTATTCTTACATATGTAGATTAAAATGTCTTTATATAAAAGCTAAAAATTAAAAAATAGTGCATTTAAAAACACAGTATTTTTAAAATATAGCATTTTAAGACTTTTAACTATTTTTGACAATAGCATCATCAGGTAAAATTATACATAGCCGAAAAGTCACGTAAAGTTGGAATTGTACTGCTGCTATTTTGAAGAAAATCTCACGGTCCCGATTCAAATAAAGCATGGGAAGTTTACAAGTGAAAAAGTTTGCGGTAAAAAAACGTAGTGCACGTAAATGAAAGAACGTAAAAATAAACGTAGTTGAAATTCACGTAGATGAAAAAACTTGTAGCTTGGAAAAATTTTAGAAAGATCATTACTTAATATGAATCAGGTACGAATTTTCAAAATTCTACAAGTATGAGTACGAATTTTTTAATTTTTTTGAGTTCTAGGTACTTTTGTCGACAAAAAGTATCTAGAACTTAAAAATAATAATAATAATAAAAGAAAAATAAAATCTTTATAATTATAATCAATTTTGGGAACGGTATGTCGTAAATTGGGAACTTATGTGGCCTGGGAAACTGAACTTGTATGTGTGTGTGAAGGGGGGGGGGAGAAATAGTTAACTTTATGGAGCGAGTTAAATGTACCATATTTTAGGAAGAATTGCAAAATCTTTCTTATTAATTGAAGTTTTACATTTAATTATATTGATTGATTCAGATTACATTAGTTCAATAATGTTAAATCGGGCAGATATAACTTTGGATTCAGACCAAATAGGAATAGCGAACCAGAAATATTTTATACAAAATTATCTAATGATGAACTAATACATTCTTTCAGAGTAAGAATATTTTCTTATACCTTTATTCTGATTCTACGCTCACTTTGACCAATATAATAATAATAATAATAATAATAATAATAATCCAATTATGTTAAATTCAGATGTTTTTCATAACATTGCTCAAACTAAACCTGCATTTAGAAGAATAATTCAAGATAATTTTTCTAATCCAAAAGAAAGTGGTATTAATTCAGCTTTAGTTAACTTTGTATATGATGTGCTTCTCCTATTTGGTCTGAATCTCAAGTTATATCTGCCCCATTCAGTATCATTGAATTAATGGACTCTGATGTAATTAATGTAATTATGTGTAAAATTTTTATTAATAATAAAGATTCTCTAATTCTACCTTATAATATGGTACATTTCATTCACTTGGTACTCTATGGTACATTTCATTCATAAAGTTAACTGTTTTTCTTTCTTTTTTTCCATTTTTCAAACAGCACAAATTCTCATATGATGACATACCTTTCGTGAAATTTATATTAATTATTTTTTTTTCCATGTCCTAAGTGTTTTTTAATGTGTTTTAAAAATTCATGCTTGAGTCATGTATAAGTTTTGATCTCTCTAAGCTCTTCCCAAACTGTAAATTTTTCGTTTTCTTGGATTCCATTTTTAATATAAACGCCGCGCGTGATCTTCCCATACATTTTTTCAGTCCAGACACTTAGATTTTCTTATTTATAACTGCAATACATCTTCAATCACACAAGACTGTTATATACATATTATACATGTTATAGTCGGTAACAAAAGTGTCCGAACACCAGTAAAATTTCCTATGTAAAAAAAGTACACTTCATACGGTTTTGTTAAATAAATCCTTATCGAATCATGTTCTTACACTGACTAAGAACAGGATTCGACAAGGATTTATTTAACAAAACCGTATGGCGTGTACTTTTTTTACATAAGAATTTTTGCTAGCGTTCGGACACTTTTGTTACCGACTGTATGTAGAATTATTGACTGTTAGGATATGTATAATTTCACCTGATGATACAGTTATCAATAATAGTAAAAGATTAGTGTCTTAGAAAAAAAAAAAATTAAAATTAAAATTGCGCATCTAAATGTAATATTTTAAAATTTTTAGCTTTTATATAAAAAGGCCTTTTTTTAAATATATTATATGTGCAATAAAAGTGGCTTTTAACTTTTCTTTTATCAAAAGTGTGCTTTACGATTTTTTTTTTTTTTTTTTTTTTTTTTTAAGGAAATGTGTGCGTGAAAAGTTATTATTATTATTATTATTATTATTATTATTACTGCATTTTGCTACTGTTATAAGACCTATTTATGTCATCATGATATATCTTTAGAAATAAAATTTTATGGTAAGTTATACATTCGTATCAAAATTTAAATGCGGCATTATGAAACTGTGGCATTTCATGAATCTTACATTGGGAAGACACAATGTCAAATTTAATATTACATCACTGTAAACAAAATAACATGTAAATATCAATATGGTAAGGGTCATCAAGAAATACAAAAATAAGCATAGCAATAAGCATGATGGAAAATAAAATTACCGACACTTTTTATGGAATATATATATATAACGGGTGTACCAGAATAAAATAGACTGATATAAATTGATGTATAACTAAATTTATTTAAGTGAAACCCAACTTGGTTTTACACATAAACAATATAGATAGAATAATAAACAAAATGCAACTTACTAATTTATGTAAATAATCCCCGTTACTGTTTGCCATTCAATGTAAGCGTCTGGTCCAACTTAGACAATTTTCCATTATTATGTCCTTTGTTATTCTCTTTACAGCTCGTTTTAGTTCTGAAATCAGTATTTTTTAACATTTTATTTTATCCCAGTTCATCTGCTGTACAAATTCATCTTAAATCGAGCAGTCCAGTGGATTTAAATCCTTTTTTTTTTTTTTTTTTTTTTTTTTTTTTTTAATCAGAAAAAAGGATTCTCTTAGTCTAACCTTTTCTGAAATTGTGTCGCACCCAATTAGCGAATTTGATTCTTTTTCTGCTTTTGGGTTTCTATGAGTTTAGGTTGTATTAGTTTTTTGTAAGGTCTTAATTCAATGTCATTTTTAAGTATTCGCTGTACAGATGATTTTGGTACTTTCAGTTTGTAGCAAGTTTTCTATGGATATGCTCTTCTTACGTGTCAAGTGACTCTTCACTTTTTGAATCAGATTTTTGGTGCGGACAATGCGTGGACAGTCTGGAGGTTCAGATGTTTTAATATTGTCACTCTTTTTAATCATATTACACCACTTAAAAACAGTGGCACATCTTAAAACACCTTTCAAATGACGAAATATTTTCCTTCTGCATTCTCCACTTTTGAACTTGGAAAGTACCAATTTTTGTACTTCTTTGCTCTTTATACTATCCTGTAGTAGCAATGTAATTTTTGCTTTTGTGTTGTTGCACAGATTTTACCAATGTAATTGGGAATCTATAAAAAATGTATACGTCTATATATAATATAAAATTTCCATGCATACATACAAATAGTAATAGTCTATTTTATTCTGGTACACCCGTTATGTTATATGTATTAAGCATTTAATTAGTTATAAAAACTAATTGAAATTCAATAAATATTTTATCCCATTAAATGAAATTCTATGAAAAACTGCGGTTACAATATATGTACACCAATTTTTGCATTGCTTAAAGAAAATGAGCATATTACGCATGGTATGCATTTTATTATATTATAAAAATTAATTTAAAGATAAATTTATTGGATTATCCTTTCCTCTAATTGAAATTTTGCAAGAAACTGCACATTCATGAAAATATTTTTGCAATTTTTTGTAAAAGGAAATATTTTATGTATCTTGGTATATTTATGGAAAATATTTGAACGATAAACCCAGTAAGTAATACTGAGTGATTGCTATAATTTAAATAACATGGTGTGACACTTACACGACTTCCTCTTACCCTGCATTTAAATACTGTAAAAACAGATTTCATATTAAAGAGTAGGATAAGAAGTAGGATACATAAATAAAACTACGATAAGAAGAATTTAAATTAGGTTTAGGAACAGTTTTATTTTCAAAATAATTCCGTGTGTGAAGGCTACCACCCCGCTCAGCCCCCCTTTTGAGTTTAGTACCTATATTTATATAGAATTCAAGACTATTATTAAATATAAATGTTTACTCCAAGTTATTCAGACAACGTTTACCCGCACCACTCATTGAAACTTATCAATCATGATCAAAGATTTTGAGTGGCAACCTCATTTGAACTTCAGAATACAACACTGGAACTTCTTGCAATTATTTCTGTTTAAATTACACAGATAACAGATATACAGTGGCCACCACATAAATTTCTTCTATATAATTTTACACAAAATTAATTCGATACATATTATTTATTAAATTATTAAATTATTTTCCATTATAAATGCAGAAGATTTTTATCTGACAGAGTTATACATATCACTAAATACCGAAAGAAAGTCAATTTTTTGCAATTATCAGAAGATATACGATTTTTTTTTCTAAGTTTTTTTTTTTTTCGTTAAAAGATTTTAAAAAATCGATAACTTGTTTTAAATTGTCACAAATCTATAGTTCAACCATTCGCTTTAAAGGTATTGACGTGATCTTTCGAATGATACCCATATTGAAAATTTACTCCCCCCGGGGTGTACTTCTCCCCCCCAGGGGGAGAAGCATTGCTCCCACATGCACAATACTTTTTCCTGGTTAACTACTATTATTATCAATAATTCATATTAATTTTATAGTCACACGTTTAAAACAACTCTCATTATGTGCATTTATACTAAACTTTGTCCTGTACTGCCATGTTAAAAATTTAGAAAAAATGCGATAACAGCGCCACCTGTTGAGCGATTGATCCCCAAATCTAATCATGACCAGTTTATGCCAGGGTTCAACGAAATACCAAGCGTAATAAATTTCGTTCAATGTTTCGTGAGATACAGCGCCCACAAAATTTGTGATACACACACACAGACTGACAGACATTTTCTAAAAACAGTCAAATCGTATTCAGGAAATCCCAAAACGTGTAATTCCATCGAAAACTGGAGTTCGAAAATTTTCATGAATCCAATACTTTCTCTATATATACATATAGAAGAAAGTAACAAAGAGAAATCGTTAAAAACTTGACGTTATTATTCGGAAAACCTCAAAATGAGTAGTTATACAAAACATTAGCACTGAAAATTTAACTTAACAAATACTTATTTACCATAGTGCACATGAATTAATTTTAATTCCAAGTATATAGGCCCACTATATTCTAGTTCTTTTGGATAGCCCTGTAAACGAATGATGAATAATTTTCATACCACATTGTACCCATACATGCTTTTAGGAATATTAAAAAAACTATGTTATTTTCATTTTATTGTTCAATTTGTTCTTGTTTTACAAAAATTAATTTTTTTTTTATTTTTAATATTTCGTTTTAAAGTTATGTTAAGTGCAAAAAATGTGCTGAATTCGTTTTTATCACATTATAGTTTCAAAATGAAATGTTACAAATTTAAGCAATGAATTTTGGAAAACAAGATCAAAGTCAAATGTTGTGAATTTTCTGAATACTAGGCTGAACTTAAAACTAAGATGTTGTAGTCACCACATATTATTTATTAAAATTATTATTTATCACAATTAATTTCTATGATGAATGCAAACGATTTTCGTCACAAAGAAGCATAACACTAAATTTCCAAAGAAAATCAATTTTATACATTTCAGAAAAAATTCTTAGGGAAAAACCATTTATTATTATTATTATTATTATTTTCTAAATCATTTTTTTTTTAAGGGAAAATAATCGATACCTTTTTTTATATTATTACAGATCTATGGTTCAACCATTTGTTTTAAAGATACTGACGAATTCTTTGGAAAGGTACCCATATTGACAATTTTTAGCCCAGAAGAGGGGGGTGGGGGTGATTCTGCTACATATAAAAGACTTTTTTCTAGTTTACTATTACTATCATCAATAATTCGTATTAAATTCAAAGTCTTTCTTTAAAAATATATTTCATTATGTACATTTATACGAAATTTTATAAATACTGTCTTTTTATTTATTTATTTATTTATTTTTTTTTTTAAGTTGGCAGCGTCACTTGTTGAGCGATTGGTCTCCAAATGTAATCAGCAGTAATCACCACTAACGTAATCAGCACCAATCAGCACTAAATCTAAATAAATAATTTGTTTCAATTTCGTTCATTGGCTTATGGTTCGTGATATACAGTATCAATATCCACAATATTTGTGGTACGCACAAACAGATTAGACATTTTAAAAATTGAGACAATTGTATTCAGGGCATCTCAAAATGTGGAAATTCATGAAAATAGAAGATTGAAAAATTTCAGAAATCCAGTACGTTTTTATATTTGTAGAAGAAAGTAAAAATACATTAGTTAGTTAGTAATTTACGTTACCAAATATCTCCGTAGGATTGGTTTGACTGCAACGATGAGTGAAGAGTCTTCCTGACGATAGAACTACAACGCGTTTTAAAGATAAATATTTTGAATTCGAAATCAAATACTTTAACTCTTTCTTTTCTTTTCTTTTCTTTCTTTTTTTTTTTTTTTTTTTTTTTTGTAATGTACCGTTGTTACAACTTTAACTGTTTTACATTTTAGATTGTTAAGTATATATATTTGTTCTGCATTAAAACATCCACTATTTCATTAGAATTTATGTTAGAAATTATTTCAATGTTCTCTTTGAAATTGTCCATTTTCTTTCTAAGTACAAAGGATAATTTGGTTGATTTTTCACCCCAAACATGTTGTTTACATACAAACTCTTTCGAATTTCACACACTCAGTTCGAGCCGATATTAATTTCACATGGGATTTTAGTTTAAAAGATAAAGATGTCAAAGATAACTTATTTCAGTCCTATTACATTAGAGGTTTATTTATTTATTTATTTATTATTATTATTATTATTTCTTCTTCTCTTTCTTTTTCTTCTTCTTTTATATGAAATTGACTTCGTCATCGTGTCTTCGTCACGCTAATGAACAAGGTTCTTCCATTTTAAAGTAAATATAAGCTATTCCATCTGTCGCTCTTTGGCTTAGTTGGTTAGAGCGTCACGTTGATAACGTGGTGGTCGGGCACTCAATCCCTGAAGGTCCGGCGTGTTAATTTTTGCAGATAATTAGTAAAAAAAGATGTCATTTCATAAAAGAAAAATTTTCGTTTACTACATAGTATCCTAAGAATTTTTGAAGAGTTTATTTTAAGAAATTTTTTAAATATTAAAAAATACAAAATATTTTAGATAACAAAAAAGCACAAAATAAAAAGTTTTAAGTAAAAATACATTAAAAAAACATTTTTTTTTTTAAGAAGCTTTTATTGAAATTGGATTTTGTCAACCAGTTTTCGTATCACACTGAAAAACAAAACGCCTCCACTTAAACGTAAATGTTAGCACCTTTTTCGTCACTTGTTAGCTCAGTTGGATAGAGCATCATGTTGATATCGCGATGGTTGTAAGTTCGAAGACCGATGTGTTACTTTATTGCATATAATTAATAGGAAATATGTCAAATGATAAGTAAAAGGTCCTTCGTTGTCTACACACTGTCCTAAAAAATATATTAATTTTTTTAAGAAGCTTCTTTTACTTACTAAAACGCACAAAAATAAAAATGTAATTAAAAAAAAAAAACTGGAAGTTTTTATTGTGTAGCTCTAAAAAACATAAAAAAAATATTCTTGCAAGGACAGGCTTTAAAAATAAATAAAAGTTTCAACAGTAAGAAAATTGTTGAAACACAAAAATATAAATATTTAAAGAAAAATATAAATATTTGACTGTGATATAGAAAATCACATATTCTTTCTTAAAATTTAATTGCATTTAACTTTTTAAAATTATTTTGAAAATCACATATTCTTTCTTAAAATTTAATTGCATTTAACTTCTTAAAGTTATTTATTTTCCTTGTTTAAAAGGCTTCTTCAAAACAAAAAGAATTGGATTTATTTTCTGCAAAAGCGAACGTTACATTCTTTCAGATATTGCAAATAAAAAAATAAATTGATTACAGTTTCAGAAAATTTGAATGATTTAATCAAAAGAAAGGGCCGCACAAAGTAAACAAGTCAATAACGCGCTGGTCCACTTCTGGCCCTTATGTACGCAGTTATTCGGCTTGTTATTAATTGATAGAGTTGACAGATGTACTCCTGTGAAGTATCGTGCCAAATTCTGTCCAATTGTGGCGTTAGATTGGTAAAATCCCGAGCTTGTTGTAGGACTATTTTTATAATGTTCCAAACGTCCTCAGTGGAAGAGAGTACCGGGGACTGAGCTCAACCCCATTTCACTGAGCCGCCTATTAAAGGTATTTGAAGTCACTGAAGTACCAGTTGCACGTAGGATCGACGATAAGGATGAACTGGTGCTTGATTCCGCCAAAACCTGTATGTATGTATGTCAATTTGTGTCCAGTTTGCATTACTCCTTCTTGGCGCGTCACTTTTTTTTGTTATAGAGTGTATTTGTTGGAATCTTTTAGCACGTTCTATGACTTTTCTTTACTGCTCTTTGATTTTTGATTTAGAGCGTGGCGTGGGTTCGATTCTCCAAGGGCCGCCGATGTGTTAAATTTTGCAGATAATTAATAGAAAAGGTGTCAGTTGATCAAAAAAAAAAAATCTTTCAAAGTCTACACAGTATCCTAAAAATTTTTGATTAGTTTTTTTTTTTTTTTTTTTTTTTTTTTTTTTTTTTCTTAAAAAAAAAAAAAAAAAAAAAAAAAAAAAAAAAGCTTTTCTTTTAACTAAGCAGCAGAAAATAAAATTTAAGTAAAAAAACATTTTTTAACTGTAGAAGTTTTTTTTTGTGGAACCCTGAAAAGCATAAAATTAAAATTTATTATTGCAAAGACATACTATAAATAAATGAAAGTTTCAACACTAAGAAATGGAAGAATAAATCTTTATTTTATGCTTTTTAGGGCTCCACAATAAAAATCTTCTACTGTTAAGAAATGTTTTTTTTTACTTAAATTTTTATTATAACCTCAAATAATTGAGGTTTCATAAATATGCTTTTTTTTTTTTTTTTTTTTTTTTTTCCCAGCCCGTGTTATTGCAACGATTTATTGCAACAAAATGCACCACATGATTGGTATCGAGTTAGAATGATTAGAAAATCCGGAGGCATACGTGTATTGCAAAATATGTACAGCAACTTTGTGATGTTGAAATAATTAAACACGATCCTTTTTCAGGCGAAAAGAAAAGAGGGTAGGTATTAGAACAGTAAATTATAAGAAATCGTATAATTGTGTAAATACAAAAGGGAATATTCATTTATAAATTGAATTAAATTAAATTAAATTAAATTAAAAACTAAACAAAGGATAAAAATAATGAAGACATCAAAGAAGAAAGCTTATTGCTTCGTTCGTGTAGCACTCGTGCTTACTTTTTTTTTTTCACTCGATGAAGTGCTTTACCTAATTTTTTCGACCACAAATAAGTACTTTTTCTTTTTTTTTTCATAGTGATTACTTACAAAGTTTTCATTCATTGACACAAGCTTTTTCTTTTCATTTATCATTTTTTGTTAATTCATCATTCAAAGCCAAGGACAACTTTTAGTATTACCTTTGACATTAAAGTTTATTCACTTCAGACAATGCGAATTTTTTTTTTTTATAGTCAGAAACAAAGCATTATTATTTTTTCTTTTTAATTCAAATTTATTGTGGAAAAAGGGAGTTTTTTACAGTCAATCTAAAAACTTTCAAAACAATAAATGAAGAAAGGTAACTCTTAGCCATAGCATTACCGTCGTAGCACTCCGGGAAACACAAGTAACCAGATACCGATGCACTACGTTAATACGTTTTGCTTGTCAGATTAAGATTTTATCGGCTATAGCCAGGTTCTGAAAACGGCACGTCACTAAGCTTCCCTGTGCCGTGCCACTTTTTCCTTACCTTACTTAATGCTTTTTTAGATCTCTAAAGCATCTAAGACCAGAACATAATGTTACTTGACAGATAACGGTATCATATTACTCAAGTCACGAGTGTGACTTGAAGTCTGACGGACAACCCATAAGTGTGAAATCATTTAATTATGCACTTGAAATTTGAGCGTAAAAGTTAAACGATGTATAAATAGCCCTTGTTTTTTATAGTGATATTCTAGAACGTTTAGACATGCCCCGTTTCTTTCTTTCTTTCCTTTTTTTTTTCCCCCTCTGTGTCTGTTCTTTGAATAATTAAGATAATAAAACTTGACACAAATAATGAGTAATTCATGCCGTTGAAAACCGAACTGTAACCAGAACGTACGGTTGTAAGTACTGAGTTGAATATAATAGAATGAAACAACTAGAATATAAGCGATGTAATCTTCTTATCTAATAAAATGTTTTGTACCTTTTTTTTTTTTTTTTTTTTTTTTTTTTTTTTTAATAAATTATTTAAAGAAATGTCATGTCTTAAAATAAAGTTTACTATTAAATAGATATTATAAGGGGTTAGAAATTGAAAAATCATTTATATTAGAGAATGAAATAAATATTATATGCGTAAAAATAGTTATGAAAGCATAATGTCAAAGTCTGACTAAAACAAGGGCATCTGGACTCAGGCCCCCACCCTCGTGTGGGCCCCCTAAAATGCAATTTACTTCAAAAATATAATTTACCTAAATGTTTTGTTGTTGTTGTTGTTGCTGCTGCTGCTGTTATTGTTGTTATTTTAAGTTTAAATGAATCACTAAAGAAGTATTTGGTCCCCACTCCAGTTAGTCTAAGACGTGCCTGCATGATATATATATATATATATACAGTCGGTAACAAAAGTGTCCGAACACTAGCAAAAATTCTTATGTAGAAAAAGTACACTTAATAATGTTTTGTTAAATAAATCCTTATTGAATCATGGTCTTACACTGACTAAGAACAGGATTCGACAAGGATTTACAGGGTGACAAGAAATAACTTTGACACACATGATACATTATAACTTTAATGCTAATGAAAATATTATGACCAAACTTCAATAAATATGAATACATTATTTTGTCTATTATATTTACAAATTTTCAAAGTGGCTACCTTTAGCCTTAATACAGAGCTTTAAACGTGTCAAAAAATTTTCGGCTATGGGGTGCAACTCACTTACTGATATTTTATCCCATTCCTTGCATAGGAATTCCTTTAGGGATGCCAAAGTTTTATGAGGTTTAGTACACATCCTTGTCTCCAAGATGTACCAAACAGAATAATCCATTGGGTTCAAATCTGGGGAATACGGTGGCCATTTTTGAACTCCAATGATGTCAGGAAAATCTGTCTTGCACCAATCTTGAGTGCCTTTAGCTCTGTGTGCAGGTGCGGAATCCTGTTGGAAGGTCCATCTTTTGTTTCCAAGGAACTTTTGCGACCAAGGTAAGACAACATCTTCCAAAATGAGTTTGCGATAGTGGTAGTTACAGATATTTGGTTTGAAACTTCGTCAGAGTTATTTCTTGCCACCCTGTATTTAACAAAACCGTATGAAGTATACTTTTTTTACATAGGAATTCTTGCTAGTGATCGGACACATTTGTTACCGACTGTATACACGTAATCCTTTTGATAGCAAAGAAAAGAATGGAAACGAAGAATAGTCAGTCAATTAACTCACCAAAGAAACACACACACGCCTAACAAAGTAACTAGAAATCTTAAATTGATATAATTTTTAAGATTAATAATAGCATACTTACTTTATTAGCATACTTACTAATAGCATACTTAATAATAGCATACATACTTAATTTATTAGACTATACATTACCTGTTGAAAAGTAATACAGGGCCGTATAATTAGATTCTTAAAAGAAGTAGTTTGACATTAGAATAGTATTTTAAGAGGGAAAAAAAAGTAATATGTAATGAAATGAACCTTTTAGTTGTGAGATGAGGAAAATGAATTCGGACCAAAACAGAATAAGACTGAATTTTAGGCTATAAAATCATAATGCTATAAGACGTTTTCAAGAACCATCCTCATAGTATTGAGCAGAGAATTGTAGGTTTTCTGTAATTGATATGCATTCTAGCAAAATATCAATTGATAGCACGAACCTACAAGAAAAAATTACCCTAAAATGAAAATGACAGAATATTTTCCAGAAAAATAAAAACACATCATTAACCTTAAATTAATAATGAAATCATAACCTAAACCTTCAAGAAAAAATTACCTTGGAATGAAAGAGATGTAGTTAAGTCATAATATATCCTGAATCCTGATGTAATGAAACACCAACATGAAAAACAAAACACGAATAAAAAAAAAAAAAAAAAAAAAAAAAAAAAAAAAATACTGAATTCAAAACACTAGCAAACAGAGAACTTAATATGAGAAAATGGCGTTCTAAAAGTTGAGATGTGTCATTCCTTGTTAACATATTTAATAATCAGTTTTCAACCAATTAAATGTTAATCTAACCTTTAGTTTTAATATTAACCCTAAGTTTTATTTTTTATTTATTTTTTATTATTATTCTGATTATTATTTTTTTTCTTTTAATTTTCTGAAATTTGTTTTTCCTTTGTCTAAAGAAGATTTACTCTTTTTCAGAAATTTGACCTTGTATATATTAGGTCGCTGCAAAAGTTCGTGCGGACGCGGATCATTTTATTGCCTCCAAAGACGAGCTATCGCCGTGGTATACATTTGTTACCCGAAAAATGGGCAAAGGTTGTAGAAAGTAATGGAGAGTATTTTTATTAAAAATTGTCATATGATTTCATGTATTTTTATGAAATGAAACAATAAAAAATCGCACGAACTTATGCAAAGACCTAATATATTGTTATTTTTACTTCCTTTAAACTGCTTGTCAGAAAATAATCTATATTATTAAATAATACTATTAATGTACTTAAAACCTAAGTGTATTTACTAAAATAAATATCTATATAATACAAAACGAATTGGGCACTTGAAAATTTTTTTGATTTATAACCAGAAAATATTTTAAATGATGCTATTCGAATATTCTCGTGACGTTAAAAATTAATGCATATGAAATGCCATATCTAAGCAAAGCTGCATCACTTTATGCCCTTTTTGAAACGACTAACTACCTAATGACGCATGACTACATTCATGCTTACAAACTTATGTTATGCATTCATATGTATAAATTTAAAGCTTAAGTAACGTAAACTAAATTGTTGCTACGATTAAACTTACTTCACTGAAAACTTCGGAAGCCTGAGAAGTAAAAAGACTGAAAGCGATACGTTGATAAACTACTTATTAATATAGTCATTTTAATAAATTTCCTAATATTAGTAGTTTTTGTGGAATACAGATTATTCAAGTTGGAGAAAATGTTAATGAGCATTACAGCAATTTGTCGAAGAAACATGGCAAGTGTACTCAATTATTCCCTTACTTAACAAAAAGCTCAATCATCATGTAAAGGAAACTGCACGCATGTTTTTCATTCCATTCGTAAAATAAACATCGCAATATCTGAACTTTTTTACTCATGTACAAAATAAATAAATAGATAAATGGAGTACTGATCATTCGAACAAAAAGTATAGTATGAGAGACAGTTATCATTATCTAAAATTGTCATTTATTGAAAGAAAACCATTTTAATATTAGAGCTATTGAATTTTCAAATTGAGAATTCAAAGATATAATAACTCAATAGTGAGAAAGATGGAGGAGGGAAGAAAGAAAAAAAGTTTCCATCCACTCACATTTACTGAAGATTCGAATTTATCCTTTTCTTATAAGGGACTCTTCAGTGCGTTTCAAACAACACCCCTTTACTCTTCAACCCTCGGGCTGTTCACACGAAAAAGTAATCTTTCCACCTTTTGATCAAAAAGCCGCGAACAATGGCATAATAAACGACCATAGAGAGAGCGAGAGTAAAAAAAAAAGAATTCAAAGTCAAGAGTTCTTCCATTATTTGCCGAGCCTAAATCGAATACCACTGCCCCTTTATGTACAAAACCCCGGGGGTTCAAAATGCAACCAGAAATGCTCCCCCACTAAAACTACTCTCCGACGTCAGATGGTATATTTTGTATTTTATATTTGAAATTAAGTTTTTCTCTTATGAAGTGCGCTGTTTCAGAAAATTGAGTGGGAATGCTTATTTATTTATTCATTTTTTATTTTCAATTTTCTCTTTCTTTGTACTTTACAGTGACAATACCATCTGCTTTGATAGAGAGAGAAAAAAAAAATGGCGTTTTTGTTTTGGATTTTTCTCCGAACAATTCCTCAACTTTCTTACCTCATAAGTGACTATTATGTTTATATGTATCTCTTAAACTGTAAAAGAAAATATTCACTTTTAGTGCTTAAAGAAATGGCTTGATTCAACTTCTTATTTAGTACTTAATTATTTTCATTTTATTTCAGACGAAGTAATTTAGGAAAACGATAAAAGAAAACATGGACGTTTTTTTTTTAGAATTTTACGTATTTACATTTTTTAAAGAGGTCTATTATTTTTCGTTTCAAAACTATTTTTTATTTTTCATTTTCGTTTTTGTAATTACATTTCTTTTTTTTTTTTTTTTTTTTTTTTTTTCAACTAAGTGAATAAAAATCCTGTAATAGGATTTATTCATTAACATTTCGTACAGATTAAAAAGTAATTAAAATATTAAGTACCTCTACTTGTAATTAACGTTTTTTCTGTTTTTATCATTGCTATTATATTTGTTAATTAATTGTTATTATTATTTAATTAAAACTCAAAATTTTTATTGACTTTAATTAAAAATGAATAGCTTCTCCTATTTTAATGAAAGGTGTATTTTTTAGAAAGAGAAATGTATTTCAAAATGATAGTATCAAATTAACAATGAATTTTATCTACGAGTAATTAAAAGTAATTAAAATATTTTTTTGTGCATTGGATCTTAATTAATATATAATTCAGATGTTTATTAAGAGAATCTATTATGTATTATTTCATTTAAACATTTTTTTCCCCCCATAACATTCATTTTTTTTTATTGTGTATATTCTTGTTGACTGATATTATATAAAGAAAAAAAACTATATTGAGGAAAAGATAAATGATGTTTTGTAGTCCAAGCTTTTACTTACGTAGATAATTAGTATAAAAATATTCTAAATGAAAAGTAAAAAGAGAAAAGAAAAAAGGAAGAAGAAAAGACAGAGAAAGGAAAAAGTCAATAAATATAAGAATAAATGAAAAATAAATGAAATTATGCCATGAATATATTAAATTTACAATGTAATAAACGGATAAAAGTAACAAGAACGGAAAATCATGCGGTTCTAATTGATTACAAACTTTTTCCAACTTTATGTACCGGTTGCATTATTTTGACTACCATACATTTGCCTTTATGAAAATGCCTTGCATTTTTTTTTTTTTTTTTTTTTTTTTTTTTTCCAGTTATAGGAAGGAAGAAAAACTTGCATTTTTTTATGCCTTATAACTTATTTAAAAGAAGTCATGTAATAGATTTTCATTTGTGTAATTCTGATCTTGAGAATGTTTTTGTAGTATATTCATACTGTTATTTAGCTATACAGAAATAAGTCTTATGAAACCATCTTTATAGCTTTATTTCTAAAGAGAAAGCTCTAAAAACATTACTTGCTTTTATGTAACACTGTATATCGTTTAAATGCGCGCCATATCATTTACTAGTTCTCACAACTCTAAAAATTTAAATTGAAAAAAATTTCTATATATTTCGTATTGAATCTGATAAATTTTGTAAGACCCTGTTAACTAATTAGTTACGTTAATCATACCTTAGTTTACAGGAAAAAATGTTTTCTGTATCTTATACACACACACACACACACACACACACACACACACACATATATATATATATATATATATATTTGGTTATGTTTTATTTATAATACACTCATGTTTGTAAAAATTGCAACGCCAAGAAAGAATGTGAATATAAGAAAGATATTTATTGGGCACATACATTATAGTAGGGAGATCAATTGATTAAATTTTCAGGAAGTTGTGAATAATGTGTCTGAGAAAACAGTACATAAAACAGCGACCACTGTGAGTAATAACTACACTTATCTGCCTAGGCACTGAATCGAACAGACTTTGGAAGACATATTCGGGTACAGCACTTCATGAAGCTTCAACAGGATGCCACAGTTCATAAGCCTTAGTTACTGGTGAGTGGTTGTGGGCCACTCGCTTTTCAACGATTAATCAGACATTTTCATTGGTGAGAGATCAGGAGAACGCGCTGGCCGGCGCAACGGTTGAACACATTCTCTTTCAAAGAAGATCCGGACAATACAGACAACCTACAGATAACCAAACAAGGAAATTCCGGACAATACAGGCAATTTTCGGTCGTGCATTATCCTGCTTAAATGTTGTGCTACGGAAAACTAGAATATAGGGCAGAGGGCGGGCCTTAACTCACCAGAAATTTAATTACCGCTACTCAGAGTGCCGGGAATGCGAACAAGAAGTAATCGAGATGTGAATCCAGTAGGACCCCATACCATCACTGCAGGTGATGGACAGTGTGACGATGTCGAATCCCAGCTGATAATGTGCTTTATTCACAATGCAGTTAAATACGGATGAGGCAATCTCGATGCTGTAAATAGGTTTGTGATTTATCTGAAAAGCGACTTCACGCCATTCCTGCGCCCAGGTTCGTCGTTGATCACACATTAAAGGCGCCCATATCAGTGATACAGTTTTGAGGGAAATCAAAATTTTGGTAGCCGCATACTGCACTGTTAAAAATTTCAACAGAAAACTTTGTGTACTGTATTATCTCAAGTCTTACGTAAAATTACAGAGAAAAATAAACGAAGATGTTAAAAAACTTATTTTATATATTCACTTTAATAACTAATATTAATTTCCTTAATTATTAGTGTGAATATATTTCGGACTTAGAATGTTTTTCTGAAGTAGAAACAGTCATTTTTAATTTTAATTAAAAAATTAAATAATAAAATTAGGTAAAAATACAGAATAAAGATTGAGAATCTCGATTATTCACTTTTAACTAAGAATTACTGTAAATTTACAGAGACTCTGGATAAATATTTACATTAAATTTACAGACATTTTTAACAGTGTGGGTCACCACCTTGAGTGATGGTATGCGGTACCATTGGATACACGTCACGATCAACTGTTGTTTTCATTCCCGCCACTCTGAATACCCGCCATTAGATTTCTGACGAGTTAAGGCCCATCGCTCTGCCCTATATTCAAGGCGTCCGAAGCGCAATATTTAAGCAGGACAATGCACGACCTCAGGTTTTCCGTATTGTCAAGACCTTCCTTGATGCAGAATATATTCGACTGTTTTTCGACCCAGCGCGTTCTCCTGATCTTAAACCAATGATTATGACTGTTTAACCGTTGAAAAGCGACTGGCCCCCCAACTGCTCACGAGTAGAATGCGTCTGATGCAATCAGCGCATGATATGGCGCAATAATCTGCGCAAATGATGCAATGTGTTGAAATACTGAAAATAAACTACTGGTGTCAAACTTTTGCAAATGACTGTATTTGGAAAGTGTTAGAAAGGCTTAACATGAATGAAACCGAAATTGGACCAGTTTCCAATTATACTCATTAATGTATCTGAATATTTTATTGTGGTCCTGCAAACTTTAATGTTAACCATACCATATTTTATAGAAAACATTTGCATGTGTGCTATTGAAAAATAAATATTAATTTCACTATGATTTAATTTCATTACGATTGCCAGTACAGTGGTATTTAAAAATGACTTATAATATTTTCAGAAAATTGTGTCAAAATAGACCTCTTGAACAAATTTTAATCAAATTTAATTCCGGATCATTAAAGACCAGAATGCTACTGGGTACTCGAGAAGTAATCATTCTAAATAAAGATGCAAAACGCTATTTGATTGCTAATTCTTTCGGAAATTTACATCTAAAAATGGAAATTTACGTCTAAAATCTAAATTTACCTCTGGAAAGTTGCATCTAAAAATGACTATTTAAGTGCATTGCAAAACGTCTTTCTAATACGCTTTATTATTATTATCATAATAATAATAATAATTATTATTATTATTATTACTAGGAAGAACCCTGGTATCAACGTTTTAAAGCTAACTGTATCACTAGAACTATATCACATAGGCACTTAAAAAAAAAAAAAATGTACATAAAATGCCCTGTCATTGTTGGTATAATGATGTTTTCCTTACTAAGAACTACATACATATTTATCCCCCCTCCCTCTTCTCCTTTGTGTGGAAAATAAAGTCCGTCTGCTTACTAACAATCACATCAAGAGTTTAACTCTCAGACTCTTTGAAAAAATAAAAATAAAACCTAACCCTTTTACGATTCTGATATATTTGTCTACTCGAAGGCACAAATACTAAGCTCTGTCTCGTGTCCTCCTTCACCGCTGAGGTCATCGCAAGGGACAGGCGCCAGGCAAATTACCTTTCGCTTTTCTGCACAACAAAAGGTGAAGTTCCTTAAATTCTGCCGGCACTTTCTTTTGGACTTTTCCGCATCTTCACACTTCGAAGGTGCAGGAATCGTCACTATTAACTGACGCTGATAGCAGAACCATCTGATACGGACTGAAGAAAGCAAAATTCCGAGGAATTTAGATCGGTTAGAGAGATAAATAAATAAGTTCTTTGTTACAAAAAGTTTAAATATGATTTGGCAGCATCAGAACCCTTCTCTTGGCAGATTTTAATCCCTTCAAACAAACACAGATTTTTTCTTCGGTAATGAAAAATAACTTCTCGTTAAGGATTGGGGTATTGGTTGTTGTGGCTGTTTTCAACACCTTTAAACATGGTTTATTTCTTCCATTCCAAAAAATAACTTTTCACAAAACTGGTTCTATACAATTAATGTTTATATGTACTTAAACAATAAATGTTTTCTTTTCTTTTCTTTTCTTTCTATTCTTCTCTTTTTCATGAAATTCTGTCGAGGGATAAAAAAAAGGTACGGTTTAGGTCAACCTATAAAAAACTATACAAAACTCATACAAAATTGCAAAATAATGGAATACTAAGAATAGATGAAATTGCTAGTATTTAAGATATGATGTTTTGAGTATCACAAAGTACAACTATATACACATTTCTATGAGCTGCCACAAAATATTTGTCACACTATGCATAGGCTGTCATTTTCTAAAAAGGGTTAAATCGGATACTGGAACTCACAAAATACTTACATCCATCGAAAATTTTTACGAATGTACTTATTTTATCTATTTTACAATATATATATGTATATATATATATATATATATATATATATATATATATATATTGTATATGCACACTTAAAAGACATGTTTGATTGTTTCAAACACTTCTTATTGATTTTCGTCTAAATAAAGACAACTTCGTAGCAAGCAAGCAAGTTAAATACTACAATTAGTAAAAGAGTTTTAAAAAATATTCACATATCAAGAGTAAATACAAACTAGTGTTTTATTTAATCTCTTTTTCCCTAATCCAAATAATTTATTTCCCGGCAATCTTAGAAATAAATCTCAGAAATCGGAGAACTTTTGCAGTTTATTGTCCGCCAATTAATTCTTAAATTTAATTGATTGATTTTGTACACTAACTGAAAATCAATTATTAGCCCTTAAATGCCGTGTGTTGCCTTTCAGCAACGTACCCCATTTTGTCTTCTAAAGCAGGGGTGGCCAACCCGCGGCCCGCGGGAAAATTAATGATATTTATAGTTTGAGAACTTTGCTTAAATTAATAAATCTTTTCAGAATTTTTGAAGTAAAATGTTTTTAAACAGTTGCCAAATAAAGAAACAACACACTTTTGTAAAGAAATATTATTAAATATATTATTATTCACTTATTTATTTATTTATTTATTTTTTTTTTTTGCTATTAATATACAATTATAAATTTCTGACAGTTCTATTGTTAATTTATAAATAAAAATAATTTAATATCAATGTTTATTTTTTTGCTCTGAATCTTCACCCTCTCTTCTCCCGAAAAAAGTACATACACATACATGATTCATACACTCATAAATATATATAAACATATACATACGTACATATAGTGCGGTGCACCTGAATAAAATAAATTTCCAATGCGGCCCGTTAAATGTTTCGGGTTGGACAGGCCTGTTCTAAAGTATTATTACATTAATAATGAAGCTCTAATGCCTCATGTTTGCTGATTGACAAGAAATTGCTTTTTAGCTGTAAGCCATAGTTAAAATAAAGTATGATTTTTTAAAAGTATTTTTCCCGTGATTTATTTAATAGAGGTAAGAATAAAATATTTTAAAATTGAATTAAAAAAAAAATTAGGCATTTAAGGATTAAATATTTTCCCATTTCTAAAACTATATAAAACTCCTAAATTTATTCAATTTTATTTTTTAATTTTCTTTCTTCGAAAAAAAGCAACAAGTAAAGAAGTATACACTATTCTTCAGTTTTTCACAAAGTGATAAAAAAGTTGAAAAAAAAAAAAAAAAAAAAAAAAAAAAAATCCTTTAAAAAGTAAATCAAGAGTAAACAAACTAATGTTTTATCAAGAAAAAAAATAATTTCGTAATCCAATCCAAAATGCTTCATCGTTTCTTTCCTCACGATTTCTCCGCATACAACAAACAGCCCTAGAAATAAATCTCCGAAGTCGGAAAATTCTTTGCAGTTTGCCTTCGATAACACAATTACCCTCGAAAAAAGCCGTTCGAAGATCCAATCCATTTTTCCGGTCGGCAAAACTGAAATCTTTAGCCAGGGCACTTTACACAGATTTCATTCAATCTATTTTCCAACTCGCCGACCATAAATAATATATATATATATATATATGTATAAAAAATCACTGCCCGCGAATAAAAAATAAAGAGACAGAGTCAGAAAAAAAAAAAAAAGCGTGAAAGCCGATGTCGACAGTTGTGCATCCTAAAATGTACGCCAATTCCTCCCCTCAAACTCAATTTAAGGCCACGAAAAGGTGGGAGATGTTATTAAATTTTCCCGATTTTCATAAATGGCGAAATTAAATGACGAACCATTCGTGTTAATGGGTTTTGGCGCTTTAGCGACATTATCTCCAGTACGGAGTGCCGTAAATGAGTGTTTCATATAGATCCAGTGGAAAGCTGATTTTTTTCTTTCCCCCGGTTTTGCTTATTAATTATTTTTTTGGTCCGCTTTCCAGCACTCGCTTATTATTTTCTTCATCATGCACTACTTTAGTTTCCCTTTTAATTTCTTTTTTTTCTTCTCTCTCCTCTTTATTTTTGCTGCATTTCCCTGATGATATTAAACAGTAATTTCCGTCTTGATTCATGACCGCACATTGAAGGAAACTAGAAAATAATAATAAAAAAAGCGCGGCAAAAAATATAATAAACTAAACACTCATGTGTAATGGGGGGAGGTTGGAGGAGTAAACCGAGATATAATCAGAAATTTTTCTCTCAACAGCAGTTTTTCTGACACTTTACGCCTTTAGCTTTTCATATCGCAGTAATCGATTTATTTTGGCTAAACGATTATCAAATACGAAAGAAAGAAAGAAAAAAAAAGTTGCTTCTCTGCCACCCCTTTTTATTTCTATTTACGGTGTATGCACTGTAAATAAAAAATAAATAAATGTGTTACTTGTAATATGAAGAATGAAGTATAAAAGTCAACAAAATGCGCTTCATTATGAATTGTGTGTTTTACCTATTAGCCATCAACTGGATTAATAAAGAAAAAGATAGCGCATAAAATGAAATCACGATTATAAATCATGTAACAGAAATGTTATTAGAATGAAATTAGGAGGCACATAATATTGATTTTTTTCTCAATATTTGGATTTGGTATAGAAAAAATGCTTTTTTTTTTTTCACTAATAGAAAAAAAATTTGAATAATTTTATTAAAATCGAATTACTACTTCGTAAAAAATGCCTTTTTTTTTTTTTATAACTAAATATTTTTTTTTTTTTTTAATTTAATTAAAGATCCATAAATTTGACTTGGTATGTAAATAAATATATTGCATTTTTCATTTAAATATTTCTCTCTCTCTCTCTCTCTCTCTCTCTCTTTTTTTTTTTTTTTTACAAATATGTCATTAAAGGAAACAAAATTATTTAAATGACTAGAAGCAATTATGAAAATTTTCATAATAAAATTTTTTAATAAGTTATTGATGACTGACTTAGTAGCTAAGTACACGTTTCTAATATATATATATATATATTTCCTTCACAAGATTAAAAATAGTTTTAAATCTGATAAATGGATAAAATTTTAATTATAAGTAAAACGTTTAAATTTTTAACCTTTTGAAAGGGGCTGTGACAGCATCTGTCACGCTTTACCATAGGATTTTGTAAGAGCCCTTTTCAAAAGGTTAATTTAGAATATTTACCATCTTTCAATCCCCCCTCCCACCCCCTTTTTTTTGGAATTTATTTTTACCTACATATATGGTCCTTCTTCTTACCTATACATATGGTAGAGAAAATGTTGTTTTTGGGTCAAAATTTCAAAATTGAGTTTTTGTTATATTTATAGGTTTTGAGGTTCCCCGAATAAGAAAAACACCTTTTTTAGCGGTTGGTCTGTATGCGTGTGACTGTGTGTCTGCTATCAGCATATCTCAGAAACAAATCATAGCAGGAAGTCCAAATTCAGTATTCTTAGTCTGCATAGTAAAAGGATGCTACACTAACCTGGTCGTTGAGATCAAGCAAATAATTCGTGTACAGGACCACTCAAGAAAATACAGACACATTAAGTCCGTGGGTGAAATTTCTGGTAATTACAGTATAACAACTACAGGCTGCCCTGAATAAAATGGAATGAACATACATTTTTTATTTGGAGAAAAGCATGTTTTAAGAGATCATCAATAATTATCATCAATAATACTTTTATGTTTGCAAAAGAAAAAATAGTAAAATTTTAGCCTTTGTTTTTATTTTTAAAAAGTCATTAATCTGCATGCTCAGCATTTGTCTGTGGTAAAACTGTTCTTGTATGCAAGTAAGTCAGAGAGCTGTTATCTGTGATTGTGAATTAGTTACAAATGCAGGCGTCTGTCACAGTTTACTTCCGTAATTTTCAAATACTATTTTTTAACAATGCTTTTCAACTAAAAAATAATGAAGAGGATCAGTATTCAGAAATTGTGGTTAGCAAACGCTACAGCATACTTGCAAAAGAAGCTTATAAATGAATCTTTACATTCAAACATTTTATATTCCCTTAAAAATAAGAAACATTTGTTTATTTTTTTAAGCGATTACTCTATTTTTGTTTAAAAGTTAAAATTTTACAACAAACTGCCCTCCTTCATTCTGACCACCAGTGTGAAAAGGTAAGGAAGAGAGGGATTCTAATTTTAAGTATGTGCAGTTAAGTATGAGCAGAAGATTTTATAAGTAATATTTTTAAGTTTGAAAAAGAACTGTTAATAAAATTTTAGCACTTATAGTTTTTTAAAAAGAAGTTAACTTGGATGCTCAGACATTTGCTCTGTAGGAAATCTTGCATCAAAATAAGTCAAAAAGCTATTGTTTATGATTGTGAATTGATTACAAATACAGGTGTCTGCCACAATTTCCTTCCACTATTTTCAAACATCAGATTTTTATAAATCTCCTGAACAGAAAAATAAGGAAGACAAGTATTCAGAAATAGCAGTAGCAAACTACAGCATGTTTGAATCCTTGCAAATATGAAACACACAACTAAAAGAAAATCCCAATAATATATAGAAAAAAAAAAAAAAAAAAAAAAACAATTTTTTACTTTTAACAGCGTCTGTACGGTACCTATTAAATTACTGTATTTAACGTGCATGAAGCTGGTAATTTTGAATATATATATAATTAAGCTTAATGCATCACTAAATATATTTGATTGATGAAAAAAAAAAAAAAAAGAAAAAGAAAGAAAGAAAAAGCATATATTTATTACTAAAGCATCAAATACTTTTTTGATTATTTTAATGGAGATTTTACAGAATATATGCAAATATAGAGTATATGAATATACCCTTCTAAAAAATCCCCATATTAAAGAAAAAAAAATTAAATTAAAATTGAAATTAAAAACGTTTTTAAACATATCTTACAAGCCAAAATACTAACATTTTAAAATAAAATTTGTATTTTTCATTATTTTTTATTTTTTTATTTTTTATTTTTTTAACCACAAAAGAGTATAATTAATAATTAATAAATATATATATATTTTTTTAATTAAAGCATCTGTCAAATAGAATAAATACTGTTTTCTGAATAGATTCAGAAATAGCTGTCATTTGAGAACTACCTAATAATTAATCAGGTTTTTTTAATATATGTTTACATTTTGCTAAAATTAAACTTTATTCTAAAAGCCGTACTTCATTCCATATATATATATAGATATGTATATAGATATTCCTTTAGAGTTTTTAAATTTATGAGACTTTTTAGACGACAGCATGGAGATAGAAAGAATATTCTATTATCATGACAACACAACAAAAATATTTATCTTGGCGATTTAAAATGATGCTACCCTGCCAAATTTGGTAGTCGTTTAGGGTGAATATTTTCATTACTCGTAATAGTTTCCTATGTTTGTTTTTAATTGCCGCCCGACCGCTTGTCGCAATTGGCGTAGCAGTAAGCTGATATTATTTTGTATTATTCTGAGCCGCTTAATATCGTACGCGCTTTGATGTCAAGCAAACAGATTTTAGAGATTGTTCATAATTTAAGTGATTTCGCTTATGTAAATTACAAAGATGAATTTGATAGCGGAATCAACGATACACTCCCTATCCTCTACTTTAGAAATGCAAAAAAATTATTAAAGGTTTGCGCAGTTATTTAGATGCGCATTCGAATGGAGAAATGAGTAAAACAATGGAGGATCTCGAACAATTTTTGGACAATATGGTGCTGAAAAAGACACTTTAATAGAAAATATCTGATATCCCCCCCCCCCCCCAAAAAAAAAAAATAAAAATAAAAATAAAAAAATCTGCTTTTTATCTCAATGGAAGCAATCTACCAGCTTTTTAACAGAAAATCGAAATAAAATTTGACGGCATGGAAATTATTGGTGAGTTTTGTACTTTTAACACGGAATTATTTTAACACCAAATAATATTTCGTTTCCTTCAGTTTCGTGTTAAATGTTTTTCAAAGCGTATATATATATATATATATATATATATTGTTACAAAATGTCGACAACCTTCCCTAAAGAAAGAAAGATCGTAAAATAACAAACAGTTTCTAATCCACGAATACAATTTATATAATTTTGGAACAGTCCAATGAAACAGATATTATTCTCGAAATAGACCAGCAGAGTTGTTATTGAAACCTTAAGGGCCCGCTTCACTCACCGCCGCCGGAAGCCGAAGCTAATGTTATTCTATGGGAAATTTTTCTTTACAAATATCTTATTAACTAATACATGTTTTTGAATTCTGTTTTCACATTCTGGACATTCCCAGCTGTTAAATTGACGGACCTTTTCTAAAAAATTATTTTTTTAATTTTTTATATTTTATTTTGAAGCTGCAAAATACGAATTTTCAATATGAAATCTTTTCATTTTGCAGTTTCAAAATAAAATATATAAAAAAAAAAAGTACATTTTTAAAGAAGGTCTGTCAATTTAATAGTTATGAATTTTCTGAATGTGAAAACAGAATTCAAAAATATGTATTAGTTAATAAGTTATTTGTAAAGAAAATTTCCCCACAGAATAACATTGGCTCGGGCTTCCGGCGACGGTAAGTGAAGAGGGCCGTTAAAAGTCAAGTTGCTATGATAACAGTGACTATCATGTATCATTTTTTTCTGGAACATGTGTCACATTCTTGGAACGACAGATCTTATACAGCACAGAATTTTTCAAATATGTTACAAGAAGTTTACAACCTTTCATTATCGTAAAACATTTAATTCTGCTCCGTGATACCTTTCTCATACATTTACCCTTTTTGGTGTTCTTTCTGTTAAGTGATTGAAACGTTTCTGTTACGTATCAGATTTTTTGTAACGATCGCAGACATTTCTACATTTTTGAACGTAATTGGAAAGCTGAACATTTCAAAACGTTTTTAAAATATTTAAAATACTTCGATGCTAAATGATTGTTACATTTCTGGAACATTTTGTGATGTTAGGGGCGTGCACCAGCCATCATTAAGGGCCCTCTTCACTCACCGCTGCCGGAAGCCGAAAGTAATGTTTTTCTATGGGAAATTTTTCTTTACAAATAACTTATTAACTAATACATATTTTTAAATTCTGTTTTCACATTCTGAACATTCCCATCTGTTAAATTGACGCACCTTTTCTAAAAAATTATTTTTTTAATTTTTTATATTTTATTTTGAAGCTGCAAAATACGAATTTTCAATATGTGAAATTTTTTCATTTTGCAATTTCGAAATAAAATATTAAAAATTAAAAATTTACATTTTTAAAAAAGGTCCGTCAATTTAACAGTTGGGAATTTTCTGAATGTGAAAACAAAATTTAAAAATATGTATTAGTTAATAAGTTATTTGTAAAGAAAATTTCCCCATAGAATAACATTGGTTCGGGCTTCCGGCGACTGTGAGTGAAGATGGCCGTTAATGTACACGACAAATGGTTCGAGTATCGAATCCACAATGCTTCAATCACTAACTCAACAAACCATTAGAAAAGCTACCGTGCATAGCTACATTTTCTACTTAAAAAAAAAAAAAAAAAAAAAAAAAAAAACATTTAATTGTCTAAGAATAGTTTACTTTGTGTAAAAAGAAAAATATATTGCATGAATTTTAAATCCTATTATGAAATTTTTAAATTAGATTTTGTACATTTATGGACATTTATGAAACATTATTAAATTCCATTACTGATATAATCTTTTTAAATAAAACCAGACCGAAAGATAATGCATTTCGCATAGATTGTCAACACTTTCCTACTACACACATTCGTTGCACGTTCAACATTCAATCAATTTTGCATACATGATCTCTTAACATACAGGCAGATGAGCAGAAACACAGAAAATAGATTGACTGAATTTATAACCGCTATTAAACATTGCTGGACAGTATTAAGAATGATTAACACAAAAGAAATTCAATTCCTGAAATTTCCAGTTATAGCCCTTAATGTATCTTATTATTTTAGAGACAGCCGGTAAATCTAAAGTTTAAACATAGGATATTCTATTGAAAACACATTTTTCATACCAAGAATAAATTTTAATTTTATTGTGATTTTCCTAATAGAAAATTTTCTTAATGTGATTTATAAAAATGCTTGTCATAGAAAGTAATAAATTCACATTTAACGTGATTTATAAAAATGTTTGTCATAGAAAGCAATGCATTCATATTTAATATGATTTATAAAAATGCTTGTCATAGAAAACAATGCATTCACCTTTAATGTGATTATGGGTGTAGATCAGCATACAGGTGGTGCTACCTTTACTCACATTCTCTGATTTTCCACATGACTATCTCAGCAGTTATTGGATAAAACTGCACCAAAATGCATGTGCAAAATCTTTATTGTGAGAAGCTATATTGATTAAATTTTCTTGCATGTTAACTGGTAGGTAGCGCTATTATATAAAAAATTATAGAAGAAAGTATTATAATGGCCACAACATGACAATTTAAATTTAAATTTTAAATCGGCAAATTATTTATTTTTTGTATATAAGTCGTGGATACTTAATTATATTATATGTAGACGTGATTAAAAGTTAAAAATCATGCATAGATACAGTTTAATTAAATCAAGAAAAGTAAGCACCCCTATAAGTTGGACACCTCTCTAAGTTGGACACTTTTTCTTGGAACCGTAGGTGTCCAACTTAGAGAGGTTTTAGTGTATTATGATTCTGAAGTCACCGCTTTCCTTCATATTTAATATAAATAAACAAAATAAGCACGTAATATATATATATATATATATATATATATATATATATAGATAGATAGATAGATAGATAGATAGATAGATAGAGATAGAGATATACAATAAATTCATAAAAAATTACTTTTTTTTTTCTATGGTTACTAAGCGATCCAATCCAGTCGTTAATATTATGAAAGTACGCTGAAAGATCTCTGACTGCACGCGGTTTGCAGAAAAAGAAAAGTTATTTTCGCATTTGGGGCGGTGGGGGGTGGGGGAGATTTTTTTTTTCTTTTGTAGGGGGGGGGGGATGGAAAAAACAGTTACAATTTTTGTCGATAGAAGGTGCTGCATAACCGCATAACGAAACAATGTGTTGCCAAACATGCATTGATATGTTAATTTTTATTGGATTTTTCCAAGTACTTATTTTAATCTAAATTTTCCAAATGCCTAAAATCTTAGTACCATTAAAACTTTCAATTGAAAAAAAAAAACTTTAAATTTCTGAATTATTTTTTGTTCATAATTTTTTAAATGTTATTATTTCTTTTAAAATCAACAAACAAATTTAGAAAACATTCATTTTAATACACATTAATTTCGTATAGTATGACAACATCTAATGTTATAATTAAAGAATTTATACCGGAAAATGTATACGCATTTTAATATATAATTTTTCAATATAACAGTCACTACAGTGGTTTTTTGAGAATTTTCAGTTCCATCAAGTGAGCACAGAATAATTTCTGCTGCTGTATAAGAAGTTGAGTAGTTAATTTTGAGCTGTTGCGGATAGGTACAATCCATTTTTATTTATTTATTTATTTATTATTATTATTATTATTTTTTTTTTTTTTTTTTTTTTTTAACCAGTAGATTTTGATTGCTGTGTGAGTGAGTGTATTAAAATAAATAAAACTGCCTTTCTTTGGATATTTTGTGTTAGTTTTTTCTAAGATGAAAATCATTTGCATGCATCAGCATGTTAGATAATTTTAATAAATAATAAATAAAAAAAATTCTGTCTATGACAGAATTTAATTTAGTACGACAGGACTACTTATATTTGTATTTTAACACCCTTTCAAATAATAATATTAATAATAATAGTAGAGGGCGCCCAGTAAAATTCTCAAAAGCATATACAAATGAAGTACAGATTTTTAATTCCAAATAAATGAATAAAATTTAAATGCATTAATTATATAGTATCTTCCCCTTATTTGATTAATGTTCATTTAATGAATATTTTAATTAATAAAATAATAAGAATTTCGTATTTATTATTAATAATTAACAGTTTCAATTTCTATAGAACAAAACATAATACAAAAAAAAAAAAAAAAAAAGTTATAAACCAATTATTCGATATTTAAATTACACTCAAAATTAATCACAGATTAATTAATATTAATCCATGAACTTCTCAAAAACATAATTAATATCGATATACTCATCTTATAAATCGGGATATAGCACACATTTTAAATAATTTTCACAGTTTTAGTCTAAAAGTATCTGAAAACACCAGTCTAAATAAACAGAAAATATTCAACGTTGTCTCTGTGGTCAGAGTACACATCTACGAACGCGAAGGTTGTGAGCTCGATCGTCCCCGATGGGAGGTGGAAAAAAAATATATATATTTATATATTGTTACGAAATTGTAAATAATTGTGTTTATTTTTGTATAAATTCTTTCAAAGAGGCTTAGTAAGTTGATAAAGTGCTAATTTTGTGCATTTCTAGTCGTTTTAGCGTTGAAATAGCCTTATTTTCCCTTAAAAACGCATTAAAATGCCTCAGTAATGCAGGTAATGGATTTGGCGCCAAATTTGGCGACTTTTTCCCACCTTGGCGATTTTTTTGGCGACCTTGGCGAGAAAATCCTTATATGGGATATACCAAATATGGAAGCTGTAAGTTGATTGGTTGACCACTTTCTAGAGTTTTCTCGAAAAATCTGGGTTCCATGGAACAGTATATAAGGAGCGCTTCCTCGCCAAGGCAGTCAGTTCAGTTCAGATCTCAGCCAGCTTCGCTAGTGCTTGCATTGCTCTTAAGCCTCTTTGGGAGAGACTTGCTTCAAGTGTTATTGGTATACAGTTTGTACTGTGGATTTGCTATTGACAGCTGTTGTTTAAGCTGTGTTTACTGTTTGAATTGAAGCTGATACTTGGTTTATAGACCTGCATTTTTCTGGAATTTTCTGTGAATAAATTACTGAATTTTTGTACGTTTGGTCTTTCATTCTCAGACAACTCACGAACCCCCAAGTACGCAACATTTCTGGTGTCAGAAGCGGGGATTTTGTCTGTGAATGGTGATAACGAGAGCTATGGAACAAGAAATGAAGAAATTTCTAGAAGGTCTCACTGCTCAGATGAATGAGTTAAGATCTGGATTGATAGAGAAAATGGAAACAGGACAGGAGAAGATGGAAGCATCGCAAAGAGAGATGAAAGAAAGTATGGAAGCATCGCAAAGTGAGATGAAAGATGAGTCAAGAGATGAAGGAAATGAAAGATACTATGGGTGAAGTTCAGGAAGAAATTAGTAAGTCAATCCAAGAAAAAGTTGAATGCAATCAAGAGGAGATGAAGAGAGAACTTTCGGCAGTAAAGGGAGTGATTGAAAGTAAATTATCGGATATGGAAAGCAGAGTAGATGGAATAGAAGAGAAAGTTTTGAAAATAGAAGAGAATTTTGAAAAGAAAGCTATGACGATAGAAGAAAATGTTATGAAGGTTGAAGAGAGTGTTACGAGGATAGAACGGAGTTTCGGGGAGAAAGTTAAAGAAAATTTTGATCAGGAACTGAAAGAAAGGTTTTCAGAGATAGACGGTAAATTGAAGAGAATAGAAGAAGATCTGGAGAGAAAAGTGGAAGAAAAGTTAGAATCCATGCCCCAGGAAACTGAAAAGAAAGAGAGAAGAATCCAGAATCAGGAATCTATTAAGCTATCTACCTACGATGGCTGTTCCTCCTGGCATGTATATAAGACGCAGTTTTCCATCGTAGCTGAAGCTAACGGCTGGGACTCTACCGCCAAGTCGGTCCACTTAGCAGCAGCATTACGGGTAGATGCAGCCGAGATACTGAGAAATGTTTCTAAAGAAGAAAGGAATTACTTCGAGGCCTTGACTAGAGCACTGGAGCTACGGTTCGGAGAGAAGTGTTCTAAGGACTATAGTCGCCTCCAGCTAAAGTCCCGTTACCAGAAAACGGGCGAAAGTTTGCAAGAGCTGGCAGCGGACATTCAGAGATTGTCACACCTAGCATTCTCAGACTGCCAAGCTGACACTCGAAACGACTTAGCTCTTCAGTACTTTATCGATGCTGTTCGGGATCCAGAAATTCAAAAAGCGCTGAGACTCTCCAACATCAGAGACGTAGAATCAGCTTTAGGCTATGCACTTAGGATAGAGGCAGCCCAACAAGCCTCCCGTAAAGACCGCCATACCATAAGAGCAGTCTCATTAAATGATACGCCTGCTGATGAGAATGAAATGAAGAGAAGTTTCGCAGAGATCTTAAAGAGATTGCGCAGCCTGGAGAATAAAAAGGAAATAAAGGACCGGAAGATAAAGTGCTGGGGCTGTGGAGGGGATGGTCACGTGAAGAGGAACTCCCTGTACGACCAACTATAGGAAATCACCCGTCTTCACCATCACTACAGGGAAACTAAGAGGAGGCCATTTCGCGGGGCGGAGGTTGCCTAAAATTAAAGAGCCCCAATTTACAGTATTTCATGTTTCATCGATGAGTGGCGGCGATAATGGACTTCACGTCTATGGCCAAGTCAACAACGCCACCTGCCGGATGATTCTGGACACAGGAGCCAACGTGACCATTATTAGAACGGATTTGGCTCAAGAACTAAAAGAGAAGATCATCTGGACGCCGCCCTGTGTTAAACTCCAAACTGTGACCGGAGACGAAATCAAAATATATGGAAAAATGAACTTGGCCATCACTTTTGGGAATGCCAGTTACCATCATATGGCATATGTGGCTGATATAAGAGATCCTTTAATCATTGGAGTTGATTTCCTGAGAAAATTTAACTTTCAATTGGACTTCAAGAATAATGAACTGCATTCGAGTTCGGAAGACATCGCTGTGTTCAACACTGAAAATCAAGACATTCAGACAATTTGCCAGATAACAGCCAAGTCTGAAATTTCCATCCCTCCACACACAGAGACAATAGTTTCAGGAACACCACCTACAAAGCAATACTTCCGCTATGGACTGATTGAATACCCGAATACAGACAATAGCCGAAGAGGAGTCCTGGTAGCTTCATCTCTAGTTGATCTCTCAAAGAGTACTATTCCTGTGCGAGTCGCAAACATCAGCGATAAGGTCCGGACAGTGAAGAAGGATGAGGTGTTGACAACCTGCACTCCTGTCACATGCATCAACCGCCCCACGCAATCAACCGAATCCAAGTCTTCTGAGCAATTAACAACGGAACTACTCAAGAATGCAGAGTTAGGAAAGGAACAGAGATGTGCTGCGGGGAAGCTACTCCAAGAATTTAAAGACCTTTTTTCTCGAACACCTGAAGACGTCGGGAGAACGAACATCACCCAGCACAGAATTGATACCGGAAATCATCTTCCAATCAAACAACATCCAAGAAGACTTCCCTTTGCTAAACAGGAAGAGGTCACTGAACTTCTAAGTGAAATGCAGCACAATGATGTCATCGAGCCATCAACGAGTCCTTGGGCCTCTCCCATAGTACTGGTGCGGAAAAAGGATGGTTCAACAAGATTTTGTGTGGATTATCGTCGTTTGAATGACATCACGAAGAAAGACAGTTACCCTCTTCCCAGAATTGACGACACATTAGACACACTTGCTGGCAATAAATGGTTCTCGACGTTGGATCTGAAGAGCGGTTACTGGCAAGTAGAATTACATCCTGATGATCGTGAGAAGACTGCATTCACCACGGGACAAGGACTGTGGCAATTTAAAGTTATGCCATTCGGATTATGTAATGCACCTGCCACCTTCGAACGCCTGATGGAGACAGTGCTAAAAGGACTTTCCTATGAAGCCTGTCTGGTGTATTTGGATGATATTATCATTGTGGGGCGCACCTTTGAAGACCATCTACGAAACATCCGAAAGGTGCTGGAGAAACTCAGAATGGCTAACCTCAAATTGAATCCAGGCAAGTGTAACTTGTTCCGTCGTGAAGTGAGCTACCTCGGCCATATCATCTCTGCCGAAGGTGTGAGAACTGATCCTGAGAAGATCTCTGCAGTCGAGAACTGGAGTCGCCCTGAAAATGTACACCAACTACGAAGTTTCCTGGGGTGATGCACTTACTACAGGAAGTTTGTCAAGGGTTTCTCAAATATTGCCAGACCACTCCACAAGCTGACGGAAGCCAAACAGAAGTTCCTGTGGACTGTTGAATGTGAAAAAGCTTTCCAGCGACTTAAAGAGGCCTTAACATCATCGCCTATCTTGACATATCCACAGCCCGACAGACAGTTCATACTTGATACAGATGCCAGCCATGAGAGTGTCGGTGCTGTTCTGTCGCAGGAAATTGATGGTCAAGAACATGTCATTGCCTATTGGAGTAAATGCCTGTCTAAACCGGAGCGAAATTACTGTACCACCAGGAAAGAGCTACTCGCCATCGTAAAAGCCATAGAACATTTCCATCATTACCTCTATGGCAGAAGATTCCTGCTCCGGACTGACCATGCATCTTTAATGTGGTTGCTCCAGTTCAAGAACCCGGAAGGTCAGATTGCCAGGTGGATACAACGCCTGCAGGAATATGACTTCGAGATACGTCATCGTAAAGGGACTCTACATGGTAATGCAGATGCCTTGTCACGGAAGCCCTGCTCGGAAAGCTGCAAGTATTGCTCTAGAGTCGAACAGAAATACCTGCCGATAAATCCGGTTGCCTGCCAAGTTACTGTCTCAACACCATCAGATCAAGATCCCGATCTATGGAGTGACGAAGAACTTAGAAAATCCCAGTTGGAAGATCCTGACATAAAGCCAATATTACAGCTGAAGGAGACGACCAGCAACAGACCTATCTGGCAGGACATTTCCAGATTTAGTCCCATTACGAAAAGTTATTGGGCACTTTGGGACTCTCTTCATATCAGAAACGGCGTATTATACAGAAAGTGGGAATCTGATGATGGTAAAAGCTTCAGATGGCAGATTTTATTGCCAAGATCAAAAATTCCAGCTGTTTTAGAACAACTGCATAGTAGCTCTACCGGAGGCCATTTTGGGGTAATGAAGACTCTGCAGAAAGATCGGGAACGCTTCTACTGGTGCAAGGCAAAGGAGGATGTGGAGAAATGGTGTAAATCCTGTGATGCTTGTGCGGCACGCAAAGGCCCGCAGAAACGAAGTCGAGGAAGACTGCAACGGTATAACGTGGGAGCACCATTTGAACGAATTGCAATCGACATCTTGGGTCCTTTGCCACGGACCTCCAGTGGAAATAAATACATTCTCGTCGTGATGGACTATTTCACCAAGTGGCCTGAGGCCTATCCCATTCCCAATCAAGAGGCATGCACAGTCGCAGAGGTCCTAGTGCAGCAATGGGTGTCAAGGTATGGCACGCCCCTACAACTTCATACCGACCAAGGTAGGAACTTTACCTCTGATGTTTTCAAAGGACTGTGTGAACTACTCGGCATTGACAAAACCCGGACAACACCCTTACATCCCCAGTCGGACGGCATGGTCGAGAGGTTCAATCGTACCATCCTGAATAACCTCTCCCTTCTAGTATCAAGGAACCAGCAAGATTGGGACTTGAAGTTGCCATTGTTCCTGCTGGCTTATCGAAGTGCTGTCCATGAAACCACCGGCTATACTCCAGCCCAGATGCTGTTTGGACGGGAACTTCGTCTCCCTTGTGATCTCCTGTTTGGTTGTCCACCCGATGCGCCTTCATCGCCCGAGGAGTACATCCAAGATCTCCAGGCACGATTTGAGGACGTTCACAACTTTGCTCGGGAGCGAATTCACATTGCATCGGAGAAAATGAAGACAAGGTACGATCTAAAGGCTACGCAACATGAGTTTCAGGAAGGAGAGAAGGTCTGGTTGTGGAATCCTGTTCGACACAAAGGACTCTCTCCCAAGTTACAGTGCAACTGGGACGGATCATACACAGTCTTAAAAAGGCTGAATGATGTAGTGGTGCGGATCACTAAAACACCTTCATCAAAACCGAAGGTGGTGCACTATAATAGGCTAGCCAAGTACCACAAGTAACGGTAATATTAAAAATTAAAAATGTAAATACTGGTAAGATTTGCGCATGCGTAATGTAAATATTTGTATTTGTACATATTTGTCAATTTTGTAAATATTTCTCACTTGATTTGTATTTCTATTTTATCGTTATATGCAACTTAGTTTTTGTGTTTTAGATTGTGTAAATTTGTTTAGTTTCGCCTCTTGACCAAGGGTTGCACTGCCCGGGACGTGCAGTCCTTGGGAGGGGGGCAGTGTTACGAAATTGTAAATAATTGTGTTTATTTTTGTATAAATTCTTTCAAAGAGGCTTAGTAAGTTGATAAAGTGCTAATTTTGTGCATTTCTAGTCGTTTTAGCGTTGAAATAGCCTTATTTTCTCTTAAAAACGCATTAAAATGCCTCAGTAATGCAGGTAATGGATTTGGCGCCAAATTTGGCGACTTTTTCCCACCTTGGCGATTTTTTTGGCGACCTTGGCGAGAAAATCCTTACATGGGATATACCAAATATGGAAGCTGTAAGTTGATTGGTTGACCACTTTCTAGAGTTTTCTCGAAAAATCTGGGTTCCATGGAACAGTATATAAGGAGCGCTTCCTCGCCAAGGCAGTCAGTTCAGTTCAGATCTCAGCCAGCTTCGCTAGTGCTTGCATTGCTCTTAAGCCTCTTTGGGAGAGACTTGCTTCAAGTGTTATTGGTATACAGTTTGTACTGTGGATTTGCTATTGACAGCTGTTGTTTAAGCTGTGTTTACTGTTTGAATTGAAGCTGATACTTGGTTTATAGACCTGCATTTTTCTGGAATTTTCTGTGAATAAATTACTGAATTTTTGTACGTTTGGCCTTTCATTCTCAGACAACTCACGAACCCCCAAGTACGCAACAATATGTAAAGCTTTTTACAGATTTCACAATATATTTTAACACAGACTAAAAAAAAATAAATGGTAAAATTAGATCTTGGCAGGCATTTTCGAAGTGGAACACTATAAATTGGTAACGACTAAAAATGGCAGATTGAAAGAAATAGTTTTGTCGTACTAAAATATGAAAATCAGAGTTCTATAAAATTTATGATTTTATGATTAACAGCTCATTTCTTGTACATTTATTTCGGCATCATTTTCGATGTGATTCTGTAAGGTACGACATGTGTTGAGTTTTAAGAGTGAAGGTTACCAGTCGGATCTAGTGTTGAATTGTAGTAGTTTCAGTGACAGCGTCGAGCTGAGCGTACATGTGTTGAGTTGGAGGTTTTAAGGTCACCTGTCGGATCCAGCGTTAAATAGGGGTGGTTTTTGGTGACAATGTCGAGTTGAGCATAGAAGTGTTGCATTGCAAGTGTCACGGTCAAAAGTTTATTTCAGTGTTAGATGGCGATGGTTTCGGTGAGAGTGTCAGTTTGAACAAAGATTGCTTTTAAGCTATTATCTTCAATTCACTCCTTTACACACTTTTTATTTATGGGAGATAATCCACACGTTGAGGCTGTAAACCACCCTCCAGAAGTCGGCTTGCGTTTATAGGAGCTCTAAGTCGAAGACTCAATGAAAAATGTGACGTCATTAGTCTGGCTCTGGTAGGCACATAGAATAATAATAAAGGAAGAAGGAGCACGCCAATACTCTAATGTTTACAAACCCCTTCTAATAAAATGCCAGCGAAAGCTACTTTAGCTCCTCTCAACCTTGGAGTAGGGCACCCATCCTCAGCGCATTTATCGCTATTTGTTGTGGGTGCTGCCTCACTGACTGATTGAGAGAGAGACGGGACGATTCAAAAATCTCGGCAACAAGTCGCCAAACCAATCAGATGGAAGCACTGTTACCTACAACCCTACACCCGGCATTCCTGGATTTTACAAACCGAAACCAACACACGTACGCTCCTTCTTCCTTTATTATTATTCTATGGGTAGGCATTAAGACTCCTATATGATAAGAGCTGACGCAGTGTCCGCCATTTTCTAGCCCGTCTGGGAAAGAGTTTGAGGTAGAAAAAGCTAGGTTACCAGTTTAGCGCTGTTATCGCCTTTAAACTTCTATACAGATCAAGTGAGCTAGAACTTCTTATCACGAAACAAACAAGTTGGCAATTTTAAGAACATCGCCAACATTCTCAAAACTGCAACCCTTCACGTTAAAAGAAACGTAATATTAAAGTTAATTTTAAAAAAAAATTAAAACAATAACTCAAAAAATAAATAAATAAATAAATAAATAAATAAATAAATAAACAGTACATTTATATTAAATTTGTCAAACAACTTTGAAAATAAAATGAAATAATTTGAAAATAAGGGAAATCTTACGCTACAAAGTTGTGCTCCTGCTCCGGGTATCCACGAGTTACATCTGCAATTTATAATCCACTTTTTCCTTCTTTCTCGATTAGAAGAAAATATAAACAGGCGGTGCCCTTTTCTGGAGTTATTCGTGCAATTTATTGCCGAAAAACCACCAATAATAAATCGTCAACCGGTCTTGTGGGCTAGAAAATGGCGGATGCGTCAGCCTATCTATGTAGGAGTTCTAGTAGGCATAAGACTCCTATATAGGGAGCTAACGCATCCGCCATTCTTACGCTCAAAGGTTACCATAACTACATTCTTTTGTACATTGGGAATTGTGTATGATTGTTTTTAAACACATTTTCAGATATTTTTTATGTGAAATATAGGCAATTGTGCAATTCTCAATTGTACAAATCACTCTCGTGACAAATTTCGATTGTTCAAGTTTTATCTGATGAAGCAAGAAGGAAATAATGGATTATAAATAGTGGAAGAGATGGATGGGTTTTCGAGGCTCAAGAACGGAATTGTGCGGAATAAAATTACCTGTTTGATAATAAGAAACTTTATTTTTAAGATTTAAATACTACAATACGATTCTGAAAGGCATTCCAAAGATTCATTTAGAGATTCAATTTTTAAAAAATTGCATTTTTGAAACAATGAAAAGAATTATTTGGTTATGAGTTTTACTAGGGTTATTGGCGTATACTTTGTCAGTGATCGCCAACGTTTACTAATCTGTACACAATGTCAGATGCGAACTGATTTTTTCTCTAGTTAAATCCTCAAAGACTTTTGAATGATATATATATATATATATAGATAGATAGATATATACAAGTATAAAGTTATGTATTTAAAACCTTAATACCTATTTTTTTTTCTTTTTGGTATGTATTTATATTTTGTGCAATTTTCATTAGCAATGATTGGGGGGAAAAAAGATTAATGTTTGCTACAATTTTTTTCATCAATCATAGCTGAAGTTTGAGAATACTTTATGATTTCATTCATCTATATTTTTTAGAAAATAATAATAAATGTATTAATAAATGGTTTAGACTCTTCAAACAGTAGCTGGTTTGTAATCTAATATACAGATATGTATAGATATGTATTCAGACTCAACAATTTGAAAAATACTAGGTAGACGGCAAAATTATTTAGTAGCAGTATATATAGATATATATTATGAGAGGCCTTCATCCTTTAGTTGATTCATGAAGGTTGAAATTTATGAATATGATGATGATATATTTCCCCTTCACTTAATCATATTGCATAAACTTTGAAAATTTGTTTTTAATATACGTAAAATTTTTAATACAAAAATTGAAAGAATAATGGGTAATTAGTAATAATAATAAACAACATAAAGTTAAAGACCTTAAGTTACCCTTTTTAAATTATTTTATTATCATTAGAACCATATTTTATTTATCTTTATAATTTAATTCATAATCTAACATATATAAATGCAATATAAACTATGCTCTTCAGTGAATATGACTCTTTTCTTTTCCCTGCTCAGACACCAAAATAGAAAGGAATTGTGTTTTTCAATAAAAATAACACAATTAATAAATAAAATATATGAAGTCTGAAAAGAAGCCCAGAGATGATTTGAAGAAAACTGATCTTCTGTTGGGAAGATATATCCCCTAAATTTAAGTATGAGTATATTTTTAAAGTCCCATATATATAAATTAATTATTCATTAAAAAAAAAAAAAAAAATCTATATTAAAAATAAAAAATTTCTTTAGTTTATCTATGCTGCATAGTGATATACTTTTGGCATTTTATTTTTTGCATAACATATAGGTTGCAATATATATATATAGAAAGAATTGCAAAAAATACAGGGAAGATTGGAATCCCTTAGAGAGGCCTTCATCCTGCAGTGTATTGATAATTGAATAAATTGATGATATATACACATATATATATATATGTATATAAAAAAGTGAAACCTGTCTGAATGTCCACCTCTATTCAAAGACCACCTTCCTTTAGGGACAGTTTTCCCAGTCACAAATTGAATTTAGTACTTTTATTAAAGGTTTTCAATCAAACAAAGGTTCATTTATATTTCCTCTATTAAAGGTCAAAGTAATAATAATTTGAGCAGTATTTATTTATAATTATAACTAGCTAGCTTTGCCCGCTTCGCTGGACACTATACTTAAATGAGTTGTCAAAATCACATATCATTATTAATAACCTAAGTTAAAGTTCTCGCTGTGTTCGGCAGAGGTTTTTCCTGCTCGCAACATGAGGATCCGGGTTCCCACTGCCTTCGGCAGAACTTACCTGTTATTTCTTACTTCCCCTTCCCCAGCGGGTATGTCCGAAATTTTGCGAAACCCACCAACGTATATAATGCGTACACTTAATCAACATCTACACAGCAAAATTCGCCATTATAAGATAATCTAAGGCGAATTCAAACAGGAATACGTGTTTTTACCCGTATTTATTGCCCCCTGACTCCAAGGGGATTTAGGGGGGGGGGGGAGGATTCCGTAAAATCCCGTTACAATAAGTGTCAGATACATTTAAACAATTTACGCACCAAATTTCGGGACCGCAGATCCCATATTTTTCTCAAGATAAATTTAGTGCTAAAAGGGGAATCTCGAATTTGCAACTTCCTACGCCCCCCTCCCCCCCTCAAAAAAAAAAAATGATAATGTGTTTTTGAAAATATCCTAAAGAATTCACATGGCTGTTTTCAATACCATTGTAGCATTTTTAATAAAGCCCTACTCATAAATCCAGTATTTCTGAAATTTTCCCCCGAAAAACGCCTCTCTCCTTTAAGAATCAAGAATTCCAAAATCGTACATAATATGTTATTTATACCATGTCTAGTCTTCTCTTGTGCAGTTTCTTCCCGTGAAGTAATTTGGGGCCGAGTTATGCTTACAATAATTCCCCCCCCCCCCCCAAGGGGTAATTCGATAAATCCCGTTACTTTAAGTGTTGGATACACAGAAACAATTCAAACACCAAACTTCGTGAACGCAGCTCTCACAAATTTCCCAAGACAAATTTAGTGCTTAAAAGTGGCAAACTGGAGACCCCTTCCCCTTTTAGCGCTAAATCTGTGTCTTGGGCAAACTGTCTCGAATTTGCCCTTCGTAACACATACTCCTCTCCCCCCACCAAGAGAAAAAAAAGTGACAGCTCACAAAAAAAATCGAAAACGGCGTGTTGGAAATGTCCTAAAGAAGACGCATTGGCTGTTTTCAACAATTTTGTTCCAGTTTTTTAGAGTTCTACTTAAAAATCCGGAATTTGCAAAATTTCCCGCCAAAAATGTATTTCTCACTCCTCTTTCTCAGAAATCAAAACTTCCTAAATCGCAGATAATGTTTTATTTGTACTCATGTGTAGTCTCCTATGTGCAATTTCTTCACTGTGAAGTAATTTGGAGTCGATTTACAAAGATGTTTTTGTCTTCTGTTCCTCCAAGGTGGGAGGGGGGGTGGGAGTAATTTTGATAAATCACGTTAGTTTAGGCGTTGAATACATATAAACTATCCAAGCACCAAAATTCATGACCGCAGATTTCCCAGTACAAATTTAACGCTAAAAGGTGTGTCGCCATTTTGCCCTCTCGTAACCCCACAAAAAGTATCGCAAATCACAAAAAACCAAAAATGTGTTTCTAGAAATATCCTAAGGAAGTCGCATAGCTTTTTTTTTTTTTTTTTTCAACATTTTTGTTCCATTTTTGGTAAAGTTCTGCTCAAAAATACAGAATTTGCGATATTTCCCGAAAAAAATCGGTTTTCCCCCTTTCTCCCCTTAAAATAAAAAATTCCTAATTCGCAGATAATGCTTTATTTTTACTTATGTCTAGTCTCTCCATGTGTAATTTCTTTACTGTAAAGTAATTTGGTGCCGAGTTATTCTTATAAACGTGTTTTTGAATTTTTCCCCCTCAGGAGGGGAATGGGGGGAGGGGGGGAGGAATTTCGAAAAAATTCATACGCATAATTTTATGTTGGGTAAAGATTTAAATTCCTGCCGAGCGCCGTTCAATTCCGTTCAGCCGTTCTCACGTTATACCTGGACAAAAGTAGCGTTACATTACAGACATACGCACACGACGACACACACACACACGGACAAAATTTTCTAAAGTCAATTTTGGTTTCCAAGGTGTGTGAAACGTGAAGATATCGCGAAGTTTTTTTATTCTGACAAATTTACAGACAAAAGTCTGAGTTTATTACTATAGATAATAATAAATTGAAACCCTATTTAGAATTACCTTATGTATGTAATTATTTTTTTTATTTATAATTTGTTACAAACATCTTGTTTATGAGTTGTCCGAGAGAAGAAAAATCTCAAATGGCTTAATCCTCCCATAGACAATCTTTTCGCAACACCGTGTGCATTCATCGCGAAATACGTCAAATTGAGTGGCAGCGTTGCTTAATTTACATTTAATTTTTTTAAAGTCTATTATTTTTCCTTTTGTTTATTTCTTCGGAACAGCTTTACTATCAGATACAAAAGCAAGATTTGAAATTTGGCTTAAAAGTACCTAGGACATTTCTCGCCAACTTCTTTATATCCGACTCTGCTATAGCCATTATAATTCATTACCAAAATGGCAAAAATAAAATAAAATAAAATAAAAAGTTGCCAAGAGGGTGTTATACTAAAACTGAACCTTTTCTTCAATATTCAACTGCATCGACAATCTATTAGAGTTTTCTGCCTTGAAATTTTGTCAAATGATAAATATATGGCGATATTTGAATTCAGTATCGATATCAGGTAGTATATATGTATATATATATATATATATATATATAGAGAGAGAGAGAGAGAGAGAGAGAGAGAGAAATGCAAAGTATTCTCATAAAAATTAATATACGAATAAAAAAAATATCTTTGATAACTACAAAATAATAATAATAATAATAATAATAATAATAATAATAATAAATAAAAAAAAATAAGGTAGGTAACGAAAATTATTCTTAGAAACTTTTACTCGTTTATTTATTTATTTATTAAAAAAAAAAAAAAAAAAAAAAAAAAAAAAAGATTAAAAATACACATGTTTAATTTATATGCGTTATAAAATAGAGAAAATAATTATATTTTGAAGCAGCTTTAGTAGCCCCAAATTGGCGAAATTGGAAATTTGGCACTGAAGTAGCTCTGTCGTTTCACGCCAAGGTCTTTTCTAACGTAATTGCTATAGCTATTTTAATTCATCGAGAAAAAAAAATAAAAAATATCAGCAAGAGGGTACTGTACTAAAGCTGTACCCAAGTCATGTAAAAGAACACTCATCTTTGTTATGAATTAATATTACTTTACTTGCAAATTACTTTAAAATTTGCAAAAGCACAATTTTTATTTATTTTTAATAATGGAGAATCAAATGGATAATAACACATTAAATTTTATCCATAAACCCGTGCCTATTGTTACGTTAACTTTTTGGGGTATTTCGCATTATTGGTAAATATGCGTTTTATTTTATTTTATTTATAAATTTATTCATTTTTTTTTTTTTTTTTAATAAAATATAAAGCAATCAAAAACATTACTTTTACAGCTTTTCAGCTCTACGTTACTTCCTGTTACCCTTTTTTTTCCCCATTCAAAGCGTTTTGCTGACAAAATCTTTATGACGTACTCGCAGGTGTTTTTTACCAACAATTCAAAAACTAATCAAAATTTTGAAAATTTCTATAGATATAATTTTAAGTTGGTTGAAGACCCAAATTCCTACCAAGGGCCGTTGAATTCCATGCAGCGGTTCTCGCGTGATACCCGGACAAAAAAAAAAAAAAAAAAAAAAAAAGACATACAGACACCACGGTACACACACACACACACACACACAGGCAAAATTTTCTGAAGTCATTTTCGGCTTTCATGGTGTGTGAAACGTAAAGATAACGCAAAATTTTTTGATTCGGACAAATTTACAGACAAAAGTCTGATTTTATTAATATGGATATACAATAAGAATGAATGTCATATTAATATTTCAGTAATCGGAAAAGGCATTAGATATTTAAATTATTTGTTATTTCAAAATATTTAGATGTACTATTCCAATTTTTGATATATTTTCTCGAATAATATTAAATATATATATATATATATATATATATATATATATATATATATAGTGATATAAATGCGTATTATTTTATTTTGGATCCTAAAAATAAGTAATCCATCTAAACATGCTTTTTGTTAAATAATACCTTTAAACTGTCTAAATTATATTAATGGGAACGTTTTTGTTTAGTTGCATTATAAAAGATATATATATATATATATTTTAATTTTCTAATACTTTCTTTTATATATATATATATATATATATATATTTCCCCTTTCTTTCTTAAAAAAACTATTTCAAATTTTGTAGTTAAAAAATAAATAAATAATAAATAAAAATAAAAATAAATAAATGACAAAAATAAATATAAAACGTTTTTGTTTTGTATAACTTTTTGCCGGTGTGAAAAATATTTACAAATGCCTAAATTTAATAAGAATGGTTTTATTTCTACAACAATTAATAAGACACATCATATAAAATAATATAAGTAACATTAAAGTAATTGTTACGAATTTATGATATTTTATAACAATACTAAAAATAAACTACAACAATGATCAAAATAAAAAGTACAAATTGGTTTTCCTAACAATAAATTCTTTACAGTCATTGAGCAAATTACGAGTAGCATGTAATTTGAGACTGTCTCTTATTAAAAAGCGAATTTTAAGAAATTTTACGATTTAAGTGAGTTATTTTGTTTTGAAAATGGAGGAATTACGTAAAAAGTATCGTCGAGGTGAAATCAGTAAAGGAATATACAAATTTAAACTCTCAGAACTGACTCTTATGAATCTGGAAAGAATCAATTATATATATGCGGGAAAAACAGAGGATGGATTTCATAGCTTCAACATCGAACTTAAAAGTAGCAAAACACAGTTGAATGTGTCCGTGAAAGTTTTATTGGATGACCAAACTGTAAAAAATAAAGTCAACTGGCCTAAAATCATCTCAGAAAAAGTGAATCCACTCCTTACATGGGAAAATATAATTGGTCGTAAAATAAGAACTTATTGTACTGATAAAAATGTCTTTGGAATGAAAAAATGGGTAAAAGGTAAAGCACGCCATACTTTTGCAAAAGAAAACCACCCAGTTAGTAAATATGTATTTGAAGAAAATCGATTTAACAAAATACGTCAAGATAAAGTTAATGACGGAAGTAATCCTACTGTGAAAACATGTGAGATCACCAAAGCAACACATGCAAATATCAAAGACCATCCTCCTAAGTTTGAAAATCCCGCTGAATATAAGAACATTCACAGTTTGATTGACTACATTATGCTTAAAAGACACGACCTTATGAAACCAGAAAATACATCTGATTATGACATGCCTCTGAGAAAAATGAGCAGAAATGAAACAGAACGAGTTTGTGACGAAAATTATTTTGAAAAAAAGATCTGTAAAGAAAACATACCAAAAAAATCGAAGTTTAAAATTTGTTTCAAGAGTAATTCTGTTAATGAAAACAACATCAAAATGAACAAAAATGAAAGTAAAACTATTCGAGAAATAGAACTTCATGAAAAAAACATTTCTCATAAGCAAAAGCTGGCATTAACTGAAAGTAATGTTCGCAATAATGTCACAAAAATCAATTTAGACTCAAATATAATGGAAAATTACGAAATTGAGCTCATATCTTATTTAAACGAAAGAAATTATTATGAAAACTGTAAAATAGAAAACGAAACAGAAAAAAAGTCTCTGCAGAGTGTTATTCCAAAGAAAAAATCTAAACTACTAATTTGGTGGAAGCAACAAAAAGACAATTTTAAAGATAATGTTTGTGCTTGCTTTCCACACAGCAAGAAAAAAGCTCGAAAGCGACAGTCGCCATAAATTACTGTCTTTACTCTTTCTGATCTATTTAAAGCATAATAAACAATATAAATGGCATCCTGATTGTCCTGTAACAGTATTCAATTCATAGCCTTGTTTTACAATATCCTAAAAACTGGACCCTCCAAAACTCAACCCGCCCGAAGCAGTTTTGTCTGTATGTCATCAGCAGGAAATACTATCTAAATGGATTTTGTACTGTATATTTTTAAGTTAAAAATAAACACTGCTTCGGGTAAATTGTTTTGTTTTTAATTTCTTTTGTATTTCAATTTCTGAACTTACATTACACCCGGAGAATTGTTTTCTTGATTCAAAAAAATTTCAGTGGTACAACTAAAATCATTTCTTCCATTATCCAACTAAGTGTAGGTAATGGAATATTACATTTGGTCAAAATTTTCGATATCGAGTTTTCACTACATTTGCTTGTGTTGTGATTTTCGGAAATTGCTCAGTGCAAATGTGTGTGTGGAATCTTTTGACTATGATATCACCTAAACGAATAAATAAATAAATAATAAAACAATGAAAAGTTATAACTAAAATAAGTCCGTCGTACAGGTTCGTTTTAATAAGGTTAAACTGTTTAAAACAGAAAAAAAAAAAAAAAAAAAAAAAAAAAGCTAAACGGAGATGTAAAAAAAAAAAAGGAAACATGGTAACATAGAAAATTTATTTCAGCAAACACTATTTTAAACCTAAAAATCATTAACAATATAAGCAAAATATAAAGGATTCTTATAAATTAACGAAAAGGTGTCCGATAAAAGTATTAGCAAAATAGGGTTCCCCCTTTCAAAAAGAAATTATATAAAATAAAATCAAATCAAATCAACTGGTAAACCTTTTTAGAAACAATTAAAAATTAAAATAAATTATGTATTTATGTCTAAAAAAAAGGGCTTCTTCGACTTTTTCGATATTGTCCGTTTCGATACCTGATTAATATTAATTTTCTTTTCCTTTTCTTTCAAATGTTCCCACCAAAAATTATACCTCCGGGGGTCACCAAAGATGGAGAGCCATCCCTTCCGTGAAGAATCGAAATTGTGGTGGCATGTCTCGGGACCACCTCTAGGGTGAGTCCCAGACCGTCGCCAATTGCCCATTGCGCAGCACTATCGTGACGTAAAACCCATCCATCCATTCTTTTCTTTGAAAAAAAAAAAAAAAGATTTTGATGAAATTCTGGTAAAAGCAGAATTTAGTTTAGTACGGAGGACTATTAGTTTTTTTTTTTTTTTTTTTTTTTTTTTTTTTTTTTTTTTTTTCAAATTATAACATCGCTTTCAAACTATTCAATTATATTTTTGATAAATTTTCGATTTCGATAAATGTTCAGCCATCATAAAACTGGCGACAATCCGTAAAGTGAGACTAATAGTCCTCCGTACTAAAAAAAAAAAAAAAAAAAAAAATGATTTTTTCCATTACTTACTGAATCCTATGTTTCTTGAAACTCTATTAGAAAAAAAAAAAAAAAAAAAAAAAAAAAAAAGTACAGTATTGTTGCATTTTATCCTCCTATAGTGACCGGCAAACTTTTTTTTTTTAACCAGTCGCATAGTTGCGCTGTAATAGCAATAATGACGCCAAGCTAGTAACAGGTTTTATTTTTGGTTTTGCTGAAGCGTAAAAATGGCCGTTCATGCATCAGCTTGTATTATAGGAACTCTAGGTAGGCACATCACAACTGTTTTCTCTTTCCGTCTAGCGCTTACAATTTTAGTGCTACGGGTACCGTTTCAACGCTATTTCTTGTTTTTTGGTATGGAGATCCCATTCCAATAAAAAAAAGTAGGCGTTGCCATTTGGAATTTTCGAAATTTTGTCACTGTAACCTAACTGTTTGAGTTTAACTATTATTTTTTATATGATTCTTGAGCGCATACCTCAAAATACCTTCCACCAAAATTTTATTCAGTTACTGTGAACGGTATGATAGTTATGGTCTCATATATCGGGGTAGTTCTTTTATAATCACCCTGTATATATCCTCGATAATTTTGATGTAATTACACACTGAAACACATTCATAAATTAAAGGAGATTCCAAAACTTATTGGAGCAGAATTATTGAAAAGGTAAAAATCACGTGTTACCCGAATTAAATTTCTTTCTTTAACGCTATCTGTAATAAGTAAATTATTAAGTGGATTTCATTGACATATATGAAGTGTGGATGTAAAAATATTGAGTTAAATATTTGTTTGCAAACTGTCTCAAATCGAGTTTCTTTGCATGACAATTTTAGCGGAATTATCTGGAACGTTCAATTATTTTGGATGACTTTTTTTTTTTTTTTTTTTTTTTTTTTTTTTTTCCGTTGCAGTAGATATATAAATAAAAATCATTAGCAATAATTGGGGAATTATGCAATTATTATTTTTGACATTGGTTAAAAGAAACAATAGCAATAATACTAAACTTATTTGCGATCTGTAATTGTTATTTAAACACTTAAAATCGAGATGTAACTTTTTTAACCGATTTAACGAAAATGAACTAATTGTAATTACACATTAAGATTTTTTTCTTAATTTATAACTCAAAACGGAGCAGAATTATTGAGAATGTATAAACCACCTGTTATTGGATAAATTTTATTATTTTAACACTCTGATATAAAAAAATGACTAAGATTTCTGAGCACTAAACGAGTGAGTTATGCTGGAAGAATTGGTTTTGTTGACGATGCTTATCAATGGACTGTATATCATTATAATAATTACTATTCTTGAAGCTATTACTTCACAAACATTTAATTAAACAATTATACATATATTATGTACGTATTTACAATTAATAGATGACGTATTAGTCGTATTTCAAATTATGTTGACACCATAGTCAACTCAAACCATAAAAAAAGTAAACTATTCAACCGAACAAGATGAACAAGAGTATATGTTACCATTACCACGAAAAACAATACAACAACTACTACCGCTAAAAGCGGGAAGGCAGGTGAACACGAGATGCGCGCCAGGGTTGGCGCATTATAGCCAAACTACGGTGAGCGGCAACATACCGGCCCACGCCCATTTTGAAACATTGTTTCAAAATTAGAGTTCTAATACAATAATTACAATTAATTATACGAAAATATTAAATATGCAATTTGAATAATAAAACTTATATACGAGAAATATTGATAACATTGTAAAAATAAAATAATACAATGAAATACAATAAGCAAATTCAGTTTAACTAAATATATTATTGATTTTCAAACAATTTTTTTTAAGCTATTGTATAGCTTTTATCGCGGGCTTTGAGCGCGGCGACCGAATCAAAAAATTCCGTAACGAAAAAAAAAAAAAACCTAACACAGTTCGGCAGACTTCGGTAGACTTCGGCTGTACGAAGCTCGCACGGATCGAGACGAGCTGCTCCGAAATCGGACGAATACGTAAGCAGCTGTTTGTGAGAAAGTATATAGGTGTATAGGTATCTATCATCTATGTACATCAGTGAATAGCTGTACGCGTAAAATTTGTGTATAAAGTAGATCAGATAAAACATGAATATCCCCATTCGACTTGCAGGCCTTTAAAATCTATTGAAATACCTTTTCTCTATTAAAATTTGTTTTCTTATCGGTCACCACGCTCAAAAAGTGTTACTTGAATTAATATCAAAGAAAAAACTTGAATATCCCCATTCGACTTGCAGGCCTTTAAAACCTATTAAATACCTTTTCTCTATTAAAATTTGTTTTCTTATCATTATTATCTTATTCGTTAATATCAAAGAAAAATCTTGAATATCCCCATTCGACTTGCAGGCCTTTAAAACCTATTAAATACCTTTTCTCTATTAAAATTTGTTTTATATCGGTCAACACGCTCAAAAAGTGTAACTTGAATTAATATCAAAGAAAAAACTTGAATATCCCCATTCGACTTGCAGGCCTTTAAAACCTATTAAATACCTTTTCTCTATTAAAATTTGTTTTTTTATCGGTCACCACGCTCAAAAAGTGTAACTTGAATTAATATCAAAGAAAAACTTGAATATCCCCATTCGACTTGCAGGCCTTTAAAACCTATTAAAATACCTTTTCTCTATTAAAATTCGTTCTCTTATCATTATTGTTATCTTATTCATTAATATCAAAGAAAAAACTTGAATATCCCCATTCGACTTCCAGGCCTTTAAAACCTATTAAATACCTCTTCTCAAATAAAATTTGTTTTCTTATCGGTCACCACGCTCAAAAAGTGTAACTTGAATTAATATAAAAAAAAAAAAACTTGAATATCCCCATTCGACTTGCAGGCCTTTAAAACCTATTAAAATACCTTTTCTGTATTAAAATTTGTTTTCTTATCATTATTGTTATCTTATTCATTAATATGATAGAAAAAACTCGAATATCCCCATTCGACTTGCAGGCCTTTAAAACCTATTAAATACCTTTTCTCTATTAAAATTTGTTCTCTTATCATTATTATCTTATTCATTAATATCGAAGAAAAAACTTGAATATCCCCATTCGACTTGCCGGCCTTTAAAACCTATTAAATATCTTTTCTCTATTAAAATTTGTTTTCTTATCATTATTGTTATCTTATCATTATTGTTATCTTATTCATTAATATCAAAGAAAAAACTTGAATATCCCCATTCGACTTGCAGGCCTTTAAAACCTATTAAATACCTTTTCTCTATTAAAATTTGTTTAAATCGGTCACCACGCTCAAAAAAGTTAACTTGAATTAATATCAAAGAAAAAACTTGAATATCCCCATTCGACGTGCAGGCCTTTAAAACCTATTGAAATACCTTTTCTCTATTAAAATTTGTTTTCTTATCGGTCACCACGCTCAAAAAGTGTTACTTGAATTAATATCAAAGAAAAAACTTGAATATCCCCATTCGACTTGCAGGCCTTTAAAACCTATTAAATACCTTTTCTCTATTAAAATTTGTTTTCTTATCATTATTATCTTATTCATTAATATCAAAGAAAAATCTTCAATATCCCCATTCGACTTGCAGGCCTTTAAAACCTATTAAATACCTTTTCTCTATTAAAATTTGTTTTATAAGTGTAACTTGAATTAATATCAAAGAAAAACTTGAATATCCCCATTTGACTTGCATGCCTTTAAAACCTATTAAAATACCTTTTCTCTATTAAAATTCGTTCTCTTATAATTATTGTTATCTTATCATTATTGTTATCTTATTCATTAATATCAAAGAAAAAACTTGAATATCCCCATTCGACTTGCAGGCCTTTAAAACCTATTAAATACCTCTTCTCAAATAAAATTTGTTTTCTTATCGGTCACCACGCTCAAAAAGTGTAACTTGAATTAATATCAAAGAAAAAACTTGAATATCCCCATTCGACTTGCAGGCCTTTAAAACCTATTAAAATACCTTTTCTGTATTAAAATTTGTTTTCTTATCATTATTGTTATCTTATTCATTAATATGAAAGAAAAAACTTGAATATCCCCATTCGACTTGCAGGCCTTTAAAACTTATTAAATACCTTTTCTCTATTAAAATTTGTTCTCTTATCATTATTATCTTATTCATTAATATCGAAGAAAAAACTTGAATATCCCCATTCGACTTGCCGGCCTTTAAAACCTATTAAATATCTTTTCTCTATTAAAATTTGTTTTCTTATCATTATTGTTATCTTATCATTATTGTTATCTTATTCATTAATATCAAAGAAAAAACTTGAATATCCCCATTCGACTTGCAGGCCTTTAAAACCTATTAAATACCTTTTCTCTATTAAAATTCGTTTTCTTATCGGTCACCACGCTCAAAAAGTGTAACTTGAATTAATATCAAAGAAAAAACTTGAATATCCCCATTCGACTTGCAGGCCTTTAAAACCTATTAAATACCTTTTCTCTATTAAAATTTGTTTTCTTATCGGTCACCACGCTCAAAAAGTGTAACTTGAATTAATATCATAGAAAAAACTTGAATATCCCCATTCGACTTGCAGGCCTTTAAAACCTATTAAAATACCTTTTCTCTATTAAAATTTGTTTTTTTTATCATTATTGTTATCTTATTCATTAATATCAAAGAAAATTTTTCAATATCCCCATTCGACTTGCAGGCCTTTAAAACCTATTAAAATACCTTTTCTGTATTAAAATTTGTTTTCTTATCATTATTGTTATCTTATTCATTAATATCAAAGAAAAAACTTGAATATCCCCATTCGACTTGCAGGCCTTTAAAACCTATTAAATACCTTTTCTCTATTAAAATTTGTTTTCTTATCGGTCACCACGCTCAAAAAATGTAACTTGAATTAATATCAAAGAAAAAACTTGAATATCCCCATTCGACTTGTAGGCCTTTAAAACCTATTAAATACCTTTTCTCTATTAAAATTTGTTTTCTTATCGGTTACCACGCTCAAAAAGTGTAACTTGAATTAATATCAAAGAAAAAACTTGAATATCCCCATTCGACTTGCAGGCCTTTAAAACCTATTAACTACCTTTTCTCTATTAAAATTTGTTTTCTTATCATTATTGTTATCTTATTCATTAATATAAAAAAAAAAAACTTGAAAATCCCCATTCGACTTGCAGGCCTTTAAAACCTATTAAATACCTTTTCTCTATTAAAATTTGTTTTCTTATCGGTCACCCCGCTCAAAAAGTGTAACTTGAATTAATATCAAAGAAAAAACTTGAATATCCCTATTCGACTTGCTGGCCTTTAAAACCTATTAAATACCTTTTCTCTATTAAAATTTGTTTTCTTATCGGTCACCACGCTCAAAAAGTGTAACTTGAATTAATATCAAAGAAAAAGCTTGAATATTCCCATTCGACTTGCAGGCCTTTAAAACCTATTAAAATACCTTTTCTGTATTAAAATTTGTTTTCTTATCATTATTGTTATCTTATTCATTAATATCAAAGAAAAAACTTGAATATCCCCATTCGACTTGCAGGCCTTTAAAACCTATTAAATACCTTTTCTCTATTAAAATTTGTTTTCTTATCGGTCACCACGCTCAAAAAGTGTAACTTGAATTAATATCAAAGAAAAAACTTGAATATCCCCATTCGACTTGCAGGCCTTTAAAACCTATTAAATACCTTTTCTCTATTAAAATTTGTTTTCTTATCGGTCACCACGCTCAAAAAGTGTAACTTGAAATTATATCAAAGAAAAAACTTGAATATCCCCATTCGACTTGCAGGCCTTTAAAAACCTATTAAAATACCTTTTCTCAAAAAATAGAGTTAGATCATTCAAATTTGGTACATCGAGGTTTTCGATACCTACAAATCGATTGCGGATATTTTTGATATATTCTCATTGCGGATATATTCTCATTTATTCAATAAAAGAAAAAAAAATGTTTTTTTATCGGTCACCACGCTCAAAAAGTGTAACTTGAATTAATATCAAAGAAAAAAAAAATACTGCATAAATAAAATAAATAAATAATTATAATTGCATAAGTTGATAAAAAATGCTATGCAATAGCTTTACCGCGGCAGTCCTCGAGTGCCACACGTATTTTTTTTTTTTTTTTTTTTTTTTAACTTTTCTAAAGGTAAAAGAGCAATTTTTGAAATGGGTCGTTTATATGTCCCATTTTTTGTTTCAACATGTACAATTCTTATCTTTTTATCCTTTCCTGGAATAATTTCTACAATTCTACCCAAAATCCAACTACATATGGGCAAGTTTTCTTCCTTTAATAGCACCGTATCCCCTATTCTATTGTTATCCGTTTCGATTCTCCATTTGTTTCGTTGCTGTAACGTATTTAAATAATGAGTTTGCCATTTTTTCCATATCCCTTGAACTATTTTAGTTAATTTTTGCCAAGTATCTAACCTATTATCTGGAATGCCAGAGAATTCGGGTTCAATCACCGCTGTGATGGGTCGACCAACTAAAAAATGGCCGGGAGTCAAAACGTCCAAATCTTCAATATCATTTGAAAGGGGTTGAAAATTAAGGATTCCCTCAATTTGACTATGTCAATTTAGCGTTTCCTACGGCGCGTTTCAAATGATACTTTAACGATTTTACGCCTGCCTCCCATAGTCCTCCAAAATTTGGGGCACGGGGTGGCAGAAATTTCCAATTAATACTCTCTGAATTTAAAAAAAATAGCAAGGTTTTCATCAGGCTGAGAAGCCTGTCTATGCAACCTTTTTAATTCATTATTTGCACTAACAAAATTTGTGGCGTTATCACTGAACAATGTTTGGGCTTTGCCTCGTCTAGCAAAAAATCTTTTTAAAGTTGCCATAAAAGATTCGGATGTTAAATCTCTATCTACCTCTAGATGCACTACTTTAGTAAGCATGCGAATAAAAATTTTGTTATAGATTCCCCTTTCTTTGACCCCGATATTTAATTGAAAAAGGGCCACAGAAATCTATACCTGTATAATAGAATGGATGAGTCACATTGACTCTTTCTTTTGGCAAATTTCAAATAAGTTGACTGACCGTTAAAGGTTTAAGTTTATAACACGTAATACAGTTACGAAATATTTTCCAAGCTAAAGGTCTCCCACTAACTATCCAATATTTTTTTCTAACGTGGTATAACAAGGCTTAAGGTCCTACATGAAGGAATTTTTTATATAATGTTCCGCGTCGTTTCATTCAGTGCTGCGGAGTAGCCCAATCACTCTATTTATCTTTGCTCTTGCATTCCTAATAAATCTAAAAATAAAACTACATATTCTAATTAATTGAAAAAAAATATTTATAATTGAAAAAAAAAAATATTATAAAAATTATTAGAGGAATCCGTAGATTGGTTTAGTCCACAAAAATTTGCAAGGTTAGAGTCACACTTGGGATTATCTTTCATTACACCTAACACAACACTATTATCACTGGGGGACAGACAAGCAAAGTCATTGTTTATAATATTATTGGATTGACTTAGAAAGTCTGATCCATGCCACCACAACTGATTTTCCATTAAATCGGTGGCAGTTAGACCTCGAGAAATTAAGTCCGCTAGATTTTCAGTAGAGGACACATGTTTCCACTGAAAGTTTTCAGAAATTTCTTGAATTTTAGCAACCCGGTTGTCAACAAATGTTTTCAGTTTCCAGGGCTCGGTTTGGATCCAGGCAAGAGCTATTCGAGCGTCTGTATAGAGATAAATATTACTAATATCTAGTCGCAAGGATTTCAAAATTTTCACAGTTAATTTGGATAATAAAACACAACCAGATAATTCGAGTCGAGGAATAGAGACAGTCTTTAGAGGGGCAACTTGAGATTTGCTGCTAACCAAATTGGAGACAATTTCAGAATTATGAATAGACTGGATATACACAGTTGCTCCAAAAAAGCACCCGGGGCTAAACACTAACAGAGTCCATATTGTAAAGAAGAACACTTACACATCTGTTTGATTTTTGGTGATCTGTAGAATCGAAAGTTATGTGCTGACTTCTTGATAGAGTAATCGATATGGTGTAAACAAAACTAGCGAGATAATGTGTGTATGCGATATAGCATCTATTTTTTCTGTGAGTCACCTTATTATATTCTTAGTTTTATTTTGTACATGTTTACTGTTTGTAAGTTGTTTGTATCACTAGACTTATTTGCTTGTGTAATTTTACCCGGGTGGAGTGGAGGGAATGCTTTGAGTAATGGTGAGATGTGCTTCTGCTTTCGTATGCACAATGATAAAACTTTTTTGTTTTTAAAATCTCCGCTACTCAAAATATTTAAAGGATATTGTAAAACGTAAATTTTGAGTTTGATGTCAAAAATGGCGATTTAGTGGCAGGAAATAAAATTTGTCTTTCAACTTAATAAAAGACAATGTGGAAAAGAACGATCTGCATTCAGTACGTGCTTTGTTTTCGATGAGTTCGATGTCTCAAGAAAGTCATTTAACTGATTCAGAAGTTTAGAAAGTTGGTCGGTTAAAAAGGGGCCGAACACAAGCCGAAGTAGCAGAAGCAATTGGAAATTCCCAAAATGTGATTTATAGGATCTGGAACCGTTTTTTGAAGGGTGGAAATGTAGGCTGAAGACCAGGTCACGGTAGTAGATGTTCAACAACTCTTAATGAAGATCGATATTTAACGCTAATGGCTCAGAGGCATTGAAATATGAACTGTTACACAGTTCCGACTTAAACTATCCGAAAACCGGCTCAGTGCTGTAACAATAGGTCTCAGGATCTCATCCCTATATCGTCGACCTGTCAGAGCACCATTTCGAATGATGTAGAGACTGGTGAGCCCACCAATGTTGATGACAGCATAGATCCTCATCTCACACCACCAAATCTCGCATTTCCGTGCACGAACGCAAGATTGTTTCTATTGCCACGTTCCTTGCAGATGAAAATACACTTATTATCTTGATGAACAGAAAATCTGGACTCGTGAGAGAAAGAATATTGCACCATTCGCTGCTCTTCCAGTTCACATGATTTGTGGGAACTCCGTGGCCGAGTGGATATGTCACCACACTGCTAATCGCTTTCAACCGTAGGAGAGCGGGTTCGTCTCCCGCGCTGGCCCTGGGTGTTTTCTCCAATTCTTCGTATTGTAATTCTGTCATGTACTATCTGTCGTTATCTGACGAAGATTTACAAGCGGACTATAAGTAAGCATACAAATCTGATGTATATGTTATGTTATCACATGCTTTGTTGTCCACTTCCAATGGGCGCAACCTTGCCTTGCTGTTAACCTAACACATACCATTTGTCGGCGAGCATACAGACCTACAACGTGACGCTGGTTTCGGACAGTTTGAGTCGAAACTGTGGTGCCAGTAGTCAGACGAATGTGATATTGAAAAATAGTAGCATCTATATTTTGGTGTCTCTGAGCCTTTAGCGTTAAATGTTGATCTTCATTGGGCGTTCTTGCACGTCTACGACCTTGCCATGGTCTTCGACCTGTATTTTCAGTCTCCAGTAAATAGTTCCAGCTCCTAGAAATCACACTTTGGGAAACTCCACTGGCTTCTGTTACTTCGGTTTGTGTTTGCTCCCCCCCCCTCCCGCTACATTTGACTAACAACTCTCCAAGCTTGTAAATTGGTTAAATGAATTTGCTAAAACATCGCATCCATCGAAAGAATACACTTACTGAATAACGATTATTCTTTTCCGCTTTTTCTTTCATTAAGTTGAAAGCCAAATTTCATTCGCTGCCGTTAAAACGTCATTTGTGACATCAAACTCAAAATTTGCATACTTCGAAGTCTGAAAATGAGAAAAATTTGCATTTGAGGCTTTCTTCTTCCATTTTCTATAGAAAAAAATATCGCCTATACCTAGGCTGACCAGATCAAAAGACTTTTATATATTAGAGAAGCATTAAAAATTGCTGCAATTATCAAATTATGGATGTATTTTTTCATTCCTAATAAATAAGGACTAAAAATAAAATATTAATAATTAATAATTTAGTTTCTACAATTTTTTAAAACTTAGAAAAATGCCTTTTAGTAAAGGGAGTCCCCATTTGTCCCCAGGAAATGGGGACGTTTGGTCAGCATACCTATACCGCTATTTTATATAAGACTTACAATATCCTTTAATTGTTTTGAGCAGTGTACGTAGGTAAGAGGTTATTGTTTATGTAGATTTCAGAAAGAAACTTACGGCTAACAAATTTCTACATGTTTACATTTTAGAAGTATTTATGAACCTTCTTAGGACCCATATTCCCACAAGTGCCCATAATTTAGCGCTAGTGCGACGTAAAACCCAATCAACCTCAACCTCAGCTCAACTCATATAGTCCCACTCGATTTCAACTTTTTTAGAGTTAGTTATTTTAGTGAGATTTTAAGAATTGTAATTGATTTTTCTAACTAATGAGAAATGTTATTATTTATATTATCTGCTGAATGTTTAGCTAGTTTGTCTGTTTCTCTGTTACCTGTTACGTAAGCGTCCTGTCAATTACAAAAAATATATATTCGTTTCATTTGGTATAGTGTAGTCTATAGATGCTAAACTCTACTTACCTGCAATTTCCCCCATACACGTAATGTATTTGAATACTTTTGAGCGTCCCTGTACACGAACCATTTGCTTCATCTCAACGAAAAGCTTACTGTAGCATCCCTATATGATACACATTTAGAATACAGAGTTTGGAATTTCTGCTACTATTTGTTCTTGAGATATGCTGATAACAGACTTCCACACAGACCATTCTTTAAAAACATGATTTTCGTATTTAGGGAACCTCGGAACATGTAAATATAACAAAAACTCATGTTCCAAAATTTGACACTAAAACAATACTTTCTCGACACTATGGGTAAGAGAAAGTAAAAAAAAAAAAAAAAAAATATTTGCAAACACTGATCAACTTTGTATAAATGTATTTATAGTAATAATAATAATAATAATAATAATAATAATAATAAATACTCCTGTTTAATTTACTTTATAATGGATTAGTAAAAACAGAATATTTATATGCAGGAACTTTTGGAACACACAGATACAACCCCCCCCCTCTCTCTCTCTTTCATGGGAAAAAAATATAATATAGATAGATAGATAGGAATTTTCATTTGAGTTTGGTTTGTGATAAGTTAGCGGATACGAATCAGCTTTAAAGTTGATAAAGAGTTAATGACATCCCAAAAAACTTTTTCTATTCCATAACTCTTAAAATAAACTAATGATGTAATTAAAACATTTGGGATATTTATTATAGTGCTTCAAGTTTACTTTCTTCTATATGTAATATAGAGGAAGTATTGGATTCGTAAAATTTTCGACCTCGGGTTTTTGATGAATTTACACGTTTTGAGAGCTGTAGAACACGATTTGACCCTTTTTAGAAAATGTCTGTCTGTCTGTCTGTGTGTGTGTGTGTGACAAAATTTTGTGGCAACTGTATCTCAAGAACTACTGCACAGAATTTCATACAAATTGGTATGTAGTTGTACCTTGACATAAATTAGTGCCTATCAACTTTTGGTAAAAATTGTCTTACAGGTTGCGTTGCCATCCCGCTTTTTCTAAATTTTTAACATGGTGATATGGGACAAAATTTTGTATAAATGTGCATAAAGAGAATTATTTTTTAGTAATCATTATGAAATTTACAAGAATTATTTAAAATAGAGATAGTCAACTGGGAAAAAAATTTTGTATGCGTAGAAGCCTCGCCACCCCCCGTGGGGGGGAAGTCCCCCCTCGAGGGGAGTAAATTTTCAAGATGGGTATCTTTCGAAAGGTCTCGTCAATACCTTTAAAACGAATGGTTGAACTATAAATCTGTGATAATTTAAAACAAAGTTATCGATTTTTTTTTTACTTTCAACAAAAAAAAAAAAAAAAAAAAAAAAAAAAAAAAAAACTTAGAAAAAAAATCGTTTTTTTTTTTTTTTTTTTTTAAACGAAATTTAACCAGACTTGGTATTTAGTTGGCCCCTGACATAAACTGAGGCTGATTAGATTTGGGGATCAATCGCTCAACAGGTGGCGCTGTGATCGTATTTTTTCTAAATTTTTAACATGGCAGTATAGGAAAAAATTTCGTATAAATGTACATAATGAGAGTTATTCTTAACCTGTGATTGTGAAATTAATATGAATTATTGATAATAGTAGTAGTTAATTAGGGAACAAATTTGGGGTATCGCTTCCCCCCCCCCCCTTGGGGGTGTGTAAATTTTCAAGATTGGTATCTTTCAAAAGGTCTCGTCAATACCTTTAAAACGAATGGTTGAACTATAAATATGTGGTAATTTAAAACAAAGTTATCGATTTTTTTTTACTTTTAACGAAAAAAAAATGAAAAAAAATCGTTTTTTTTTTTTTTTTTTTTTAAATATTGTTACTGCGTGAATTTGTATAGGAAAATATAGAAGAAAGTCTTGTGGTGGCCACAACATACTAGTTTTATACTGTCATTAGTGGCAAAATATCAAATGTCCTTTCAAATGAAAATTACAAATTTTATATGAAAATAATTTATTAAATTCGAGATCGGGGAGATAACTTTACACTTATTTGGAAAAAAAAAAAAATGTCGTTTTACACACAAATTCCTTGTACATTTACTTTGATAGTTTTCAAAACAGATAACCACTACACTTCTATTTTTAGAATATTCCCTTCCCTCCAGGTAATTAACGAAAAGGGGAGATTGAGAAATTCGCACTAACAGTGGGGAACAACCACCCGTGAAGTGATGGATTACTGGTCTTGGAGTACGAAGATTCAACATTAAAATAAAAATGTCTGTTTTATTATTAAAATATCTCTTTTTCATTTTAATAAAAATTCAATATTTTTAAATCAACGCACAGATAAAAAATTGAAGTTATTAGCCTCGTGATTAAAATTTCAAATATCTCAAACAGAACTGAGTAAATTCCAGTTTTTTGATGCCTTGTCTAATTTTCATGATAATGTTTGAGTTTTGAAATTAAATTAAATATTAATATTAACTTTTTTAAAAAAAATGCCCACTAGTCTAAAATCTAAAGACCTTCAAGAATTGCATGCAAAAATCCAAATTCGAAAATCACAATTTTCTTTTGAGATATTTTTAGAAAACTGAAGGTCCTTAATTCCCATAGGATTAACATGGAGAAATGATTTTGGAGATTTCACTGATGTACAGCCTTAACCCAATTTATTTTTAAATTATTATTTGACTTTTTAATTTCTGTTTGTATTTTACTTATTAGCTTTTTTACATCAAAGTCTGTGTGATTGTATTGCAGACATAAAGTCAGAATGGAAACGATATAATTTTCCTGTGTCGTTATCCCCATTCAGATTCTTCTAACATTGGCAGTAGTCCAGATAGGAAAGCGCTATTGCACTTCCTTAAAGGTGCTATATTCTTTAACCACATTTCTTGCATCCATGAAAGCCTCTGCCCAATTGCGGACTGAACGAGCCAAGTGTTAAAATAAGGGTGATAACCTTTGTCTGATAAAAAATAAACGATAAGGGAACCCTGAATGACTGGATATTTACCAAATCACAATCTATCGGTTAATTTGGTATCCCTAATCCCTCCAGACCTTTGGACGTCCTCACTGCTAGTCGTAAGAATCGTGGTTACACTATGACCTGTCTTTATATAATTTTCATTTTTGAATGCTACGTAAACAGAGCCCATAGCACCTTATTCTCATTTCAAGCTACCCATATAAATGACAATATCTTGACCATTGTATCTTAAAGTTTGTTCTACTGTCTGTTCAGTACATTTTCCGCCAAAAACTTGAGCTTTATCATGTAATCTATGTTTTGGACAGTTGTGTTGTAGAGAAAGATCGATTTGTGTAGCCCTTTTGATGATTTACTGGTTCCAGATTGTAGTAACATACCTAAGCCTCTTTTCTACTACTGTCTTGTACCATATCTTTATCAAGTGTAGTTAAAGTCTCTAGCCTGTTGAAACAACGCTCCCAAAAACTTTGAAAGATTTGTGAACTTCTTGATTTCGATTTCACAATGTGTCAGCCATTTTTTTTAATGTCTTTAGATTTATTATGCTTTTATTTGTTATGCTTAGATTTTATATGTTTTTTAAGGACAGTTCTTTATTTTTATATCCAATGCTTTCTATTTTAGACGTATTTTCTGTGTATAGGTTTTCTGTGTTTTCCTTATTAAGGGACAGTAGGTCAAAGTTTGATACGTTTATTCATAGATAGTTTGAGTCGGTCCAGTCACTGAAATTAATTATAAATTTATAAGAATTGTGTACAAATTTTTATTCTGTTTTTGTTTTTACTATTATTACCCTGTTTTATTCAAGAGTTACATATTTGTCTATCAAGATGCTTTTCAGTCAATTTATTATGTATGTTAGGCAATGTAAATTTGTTCATGCGCAGGTACTCTTACATTATCGAAAACTCCTTTTTACTTTCTCTTACCCATAGGGTCGAGAAAGTATTGTTTTAGGGTCAAATTTTCGAACGTGAGATTGTATTATATTTACATGTTCTGAGGTCCCCTGAATACGAAAATCATGTTTATAGCAAATGGTCTGTGTGTCTGTCTGTCTGTGTGTCTGTTATCAGCATATCTCAAGAACAAATAGTAGCAGAAATTCCAAACTCGGTATTCTAAACGTGTATCATATAGAGATGCTACAGTAAGCTTTTCGTTGAGATGAAGCAAATGGTTCGTGTACAGGGACACTCAAAAGTATTCAAATACATTACGTCTATGGGGAAAATTGCAGGTAAGTAGAGTTTAACATCTGTAGACTGCGCTAAACCAAATGAAACGAATATATATCTTTTGTAATAGAGATGGTCAACTGGGAAAAAAATTTTGTGTATGGAAGAGCCTCGCCTCCCCCATGGGGGGGAAGTCCTCCCTCGAGGGGAGTAAATTTTCATGATGGGTATCTTTCAAAAGAGCTCGCTAATACCTTTAAAACGAATGGTTGAACCATCGATCTGCGATAATTTAAAATAAAGTTATCGATTTTTTTCATTTTTAACAAATAATAATAATAATAATAATAATAATAATAATAATAATAATAATGTAATTTTGAGAATAAATTCAACTTTTTTTTATATATATTTAGTGTTATACTACTTCTCTAATATGGAAATTGTCTGCATTATCATAAAAGATAATTTTTTTTAATAATAATTTTAATAAAGTATTTTTTAAAAACAGAATTATTTTTTAATAACCGAATTAAAGTCTATATAAATGTAGGTGCATTAATGAAACGGGGGCTTGAGAGGGGCGGTAGCCCCCCTCATACAGAACTAATTATCATATAAAACTCTTCGGAAGATTAATTTGAATTGTTTAACACAGGTTTACATAACAGTACTCGTTATCTTACCTCTTAGTCTGCATCCTGTATTTATAGTATTAAATTTCAGGGTGAGAGAAAGTCGTGTGAGTGACAACCCAGATTATTTTAACATTTTTAGGAAACAATTGGATTTAAAGTTTATTACTTCCATGTGTTTCCGATGAGGTAATTTGGAGTATATTATGTGGATATTCTTATTTCGAAATCGTACTGGTTTAGTTTCCAGTAAGTAATATTGGTCATATGGTAATTACTCTGAATGACACTTTCTATAGGACTTAGTTTGGGGAGTAGGCAGATTTAGCGGTAATTTTCCGAGCCTTTTAGAGTCTGTGTAGTGTAGAACTATTGCCCTGCATTTAAGGATGATTAGTAAGTATTCTATCTAGTTCCATACGTTTATGTAAGAATTTCTGGATTTGTTTGGCACAAGTACTCTGAATCCTATTAATATGGTTACAGCCTATGTAGTAATGGTCTGAAGTTTTTTTTTTTTTTTTTTTTTTTTTTTTTTTTTTTTTTTTAACAGTTCTGTTCACTAATTGAAATGAGGATATGCTGGGTTTAGTTGACGTAGAATGCATGCATCTGAAAGTACTGAAGATTTAAAAATTAATTCCGTGTGCTCACTAAAAGGTGGTTGAATTATAATCCTACCAATTTTTACTTGTTTGTGTTGCTTGTTCAAAGTAATTTTGCATTGAGGTTCATAGGTATGAGATGCAGATTCATCGCAGAATTTCTCCCACAAATTAGTTTGTGTAGTGTGTAGACATTAGATGATAACACATACATATAGTTCTACACTCAATGCATGAATAAACTTATATATAATTCATGTTATAGGTCAGCATCGCAAGAAATGTATAGGTCTTGGTGAATCTAACATTTGTAGTTTTTTTTTTTTTTACAGGGACACTTTTTTTTTTTTTTTTTTTTTTTTTACTTTGTGGCCTATGGGCTCAAATTTTTTAAAGTGCACCTTATTTGACTGAGCTGAAAATTTAAATACATATTAAAGGTTGCCGTCACACGAACATATATGCGTATATAAGGTAAATTGGGAGAAGATGCCATACATAAGGACATTTTGCACAGTTCAGCCAAAAATTGAAATGATATGATAATGAAAAAAATACACCATGCTCTTCAATGTATAATTGTGTATGCTTATTAATTTCTTTCCTAGTATGTGTTCATAATTGGTAAATTTAGTAAATAAACTCGTATAATTGTGACATCTTCCCCCATATGTACGGGAAAGATGCCACCAGCTATGAGATAAGATACAACCACAACAGTAAATAAGAAAAATAAGACAAGCATTGGAATATCGGTTTCTTTTTATTTATTTTTCCTTTTCCAACCTCTTTTCGATTTTTTCTATCTTGTTTCCTACGCCCGGATTATTTAGGTTTTCTGACCTGAGGAATAGGGCTGATTGTTCGGGAGACTCCCAAATTTTGAGGCAGTCTCCTGAACTTCCGAAAAACATTAATACCTCCCGAATTTTTCAAAATTTTTATTTTGTGCTGGTAGAGGCAACAACTACTGATGAGAGTCGACTTTCTCTAGCTCTGGTGGTGGAAGCAATTGTTGGTATAGGCCTATTGTCGCATGCGTTGTTTGTAGAAACAACAGTTGTTTCATTGATGGAACCATCAGAGATAACAAACGCACGATTTGGGATTGCTTGTGGGTTATAGGGTTAAATCCCAGTAGCTTAAAACCTAGAATATCCATTTCCTACTGTGGCTGCTTTGCTTCTAGTTGTTTTCAGGGATATTCAAACTGAAATTTTGAAACTTTATTAAAGTAATATTATAACAATGGTAATTATTATACTATTATAATTATAATTATTAATTCCACTTATATTTTACACTTTAATATGAAATTATGTATGTGTATGAAATAAAACGTAAATTTTAAAAGTCATTTAATTTATTGCTGGACCATGTTGCGTCTTCTCCCAAGAATAAGTTGAAGATGCCACAAACTTTTATTTTATTTTATTTTTCCCGTATTGCTGCAAGTTTAATTTCACTTCTGCTTGCCTTGTATGTGTAATAGAATAATGAACTCACTTCTATTGATAATATCTTATTTAAAATGAAACATCCATTTATGAATTATAAATATGAGCAACCGGATATTATAAGGGCTTTGCTAACAAGGTAAAATGCTCACGAGGTCCAAAATAACGGCGATTAAAGACGATAAATTAAGATAAGTTGGCAATCCACGTGCTCATTGGGACAAGACTCTTCACACATGCTGGCCAGTATTACCATCTGTTGACGTATAAAAGTTCTAAGAGCAAACTTGCGTCTTCTCCCAGCTTGCATCTTCTCCCGAGTTACCTTATGTATACAGGGTGTCCCTAAATTCATGTGCCAAACTTTTAGAGTAGGTAAAACACATATAGAGAAAAATGTTTTGTATTGCAATAGGCGGTCGGAAATGAAAAGTGTAGGAGGATAAACTAGAAATGCATCACACTTTAAAATGTGAAAAAAAAAAAAAAAAAAAAAACGGGGGGAAGGGGTCAAACAGCATGAAAAAATCGCACAGTCGGTGTGGGGGAAAAAAAGAAAAAAAAAATACTAACACCAGTCAAAAAATAAACGAAAAATAGACAAGAAAAGAAACTGGATCGGAGGAAGGGTGGGTTCAGGGCTCACAGATGATTTTCATTTCCGACATCGTATTGCTATATAAAACATGCTTCTCTATATGTATTTTACCTAACTTTAAAGTTTGGCCTATGAATTCAGAGACACCCTGTATATAAGTATATATATATATATATATATATATAACCTTTTCAAGCATTGCAGAAGATGAAACCAAGTATCACATGAAGAACTAGAAAGGACATGAATAAAGATTTCTGAAAACATTAGGCATCCTTTAGTTAAAACATACGGCCTCAATACTTTTTCAAGGGCATAGATTGAATTTTGCATGCAAATTAGGTGTTATTTCTGTCTTACTGTATGCAACTAGTTAAAATTTTACAGTAAGCTATGCCCTATAACACCCAAAAGACGTGTGAAAAAATGTCAAACTCAATGAGAAAAAAGGAGAAACCAAAAGACAAACATACTTTTAAATTTTACAATCACCAATATTATATAAAATATAAAATTAATCCTATGTATAAATAATAAAACTAAAATTATTACTTGCTAAACAATTTCAAAAATCGTTGATAACGCCTCAAACATACCAGAATAGCCACAAGAGTAAATAAAGTTAAATTCACAGTGAGTTTAAGAGTCGTAGCTATAACTTCTGTACTATTGAGTAAAAATAAAATTTAAAATAAAATTTACCTGCTAATCATAATAAGAACTAAACCATAAAAATTTAAATTAAATTTGATTGAATTTTAATTTAATACATGCAAAATTATGAGATTCATGTATATATATTTAAGAATTTTACTATTAATTATTAACAATATCAACATAACATTTATGGATTTAAATAACTATTTCTGCTTTAAAATGGGGGCTATAAATGTGATGGATACATAATATAAGTTTAAATTAACATCACCGTAATTGTAATTTTTACAAAGTAAGGTTATTAACGAAGGTTTTAAGATTATAGTTAACCCTTTCAGGGGCAAGCAAATTTTCTTCATTTAAAATCAACAGCCGCCAGAAATCACCAACAGTAATAAAAGACAAGAAATAAACAGAGTTATTCGTCTAACAAGGAAACATTCAAAAGGTGTCATCTTCAAAAGTATTGAATAAAATATATGTAATTCTACTCTTCATAAAACACCAGAAAATGAAAAAATTATCGGCTGAAATTAATTACAGCGACCACAAAAAATTCACAAAATTAAGAATATTTGGCGACTTCACACTGCTAGGCGATTGATTTTGAGTACTTCGCGGACAAGCAAAGCACGGTTCTGTTCGTACACGCATATCCTCCTTAACTAGATGCCTGTCGCGTGGCTCTTAAGCTTGGCAAGAGGTCGAACGGTAGACAGCGCCACCTGGTACATATTGCGCGACTTTTTTATTCAACTGCCACCAATAATCTTAAGAAGGGATATGTGATATATATAATTGACATTTCTTGGATTATATTCGCCTTTTTTTGTATTTCAAATTCCACTTTTAAAAAATTTTTGGTGACAGTTGAATAAAAAATTCACGCAATCTGTGCCAGGTGGTGCTGTCTACCGCTCGAACTGTTGCCAAGCTTAAGAGCCACGCGACAGGAGGCTATGGTACACGGCAATCTCGGTGCTAGCAAACGTATCGCCTAACAGCGCTAAATCGCCAAATATGCTTAATTTTGATAATTTTTTGTGGTCGCTGTAATTAATTTCAGCCGATAATTTTTTCATTTTCTGGTGTTTTATGAAGAGTAGAATCACATATATTTTTTTTTTTTTTTCAATACTTTTTGAAGATGACACCTTTTGAATGTTTCCTTGTAAGTTATAAAAGGAAAATTTTATTAAAAATTTCCTGGGACAGTTTTACAATTTTGAATTAAAATTTGTGGTTGCACTATGCAACCACCGCCCCTGAAAAGGTTAAATTATTGTATCAAACTAAAGCTGATTTTAATCAGTGACTTTAAATAATAAGATATGTTGATATCCTTAAAATTACTCAATTTATAAATAATCTCAAATCTCAATTTAAACCAAAAGACCAATTTTATCATGTTTTTATTAACTTCAATTATTTTTTGTTTGTTTGTTAGTCTGGTACAAATCTTGCAATCTATTTTTAACTAACTTCCCTACTAGCTAGACATTTGAAACTTTCACAGTAGCTCAGAACCCGGTGACAACACAATACTTCGGAGTCAGATTTTCGAATTTTCGAATAGTTTTCTTTTAATTAATTAAAATTTGAAAATAATAAGCTCTTAATAGCAATAAAATAGCCATTAAAATATTAGCTATAATTTAATTGTTGCAAAAAAATAAAAATAAAAATAAATATACGAGTTCATTTTCTTTCGACACGAAAATAAATACATTTAATTCAACGTGAACTTTAAAAAATTATAAAAAGTCAAATTATGCATCTCACAAAAACTGACGCCATTATCACTTTAAAAATTTTATACTCATTCATAAGTGCTAATCTAGTTCACGATGCAAATATACGTTGTTCTAAAAGGAGTAATATTTTATTTTTAAAACCAACTTTTTTTTTTTTTTTCACTATTATTATCATTTTACTGAACTGAGTCCACGTGCTCAAATATTGCTAAAATATTATTTTTTATCCTCGCGTATTTAATTAATTATTTATCAGAAAATTTAAAAACATGGTATATAAAAAGTTTTTTTTTTTTTTTTTTTTTTAATCTTATAATTATTTCTATATTATTGCCATATTTGTACTATGTTAATTAATTAAATCTTTCATGGATTTCTCATTAAGTTTTTTTTTTTTTAAGTAATTATTATTTTTCTTGTAACTTTTTCTTTGACACCATGTCATTTTGCAGAGGTTTTTTGGGGGAAATTGTTTAACCCGAAAACTAGTTTAATCCACTCCACACGTCTTAAGTCGTAGTGGCCTCTTCTCGTCATCTTCTTTTTTTTCTTATTATTATTTTCTATTATACTTTGTTCCTATTTGCTATATATGATCGCATCCGTAAATGTTTCAGTTTCAACTCATATTAACTTTTACAGTATATGTTGCTATGTGTAGTATATATGCTTGGTTGTTGATTAATTCATGCCTTCCATCCTGGTGTTTGGTCACTGCAATGAAAAACTGTTATTATTATTACAGGGTTCATGCCAACAATAAAAATTTTGTGATAAAAAATATTACCTCGATAGATAATAATTTGGTAGTCCAAAATATAAATTCGTAGACAAATACATGTACAGGTGCATACTTTCTATGCATATTTTTGCTACATATATCAATGCTTATATACGGGATCATCGTAAACACTAATTTTATGATTTAAGATATTCTAAACACAAACTAAGCATGTAATTTCTCATTTATTAATATTAGTTTCATCAAAAGTAACTAATTTAAACGCATGCATTATCTAAGACAGGTCTATAGCAACTTGCCTTAAAATTACATTAAAAAAAAAAAAAAAAACTAGTAAGAAAAGATAAAATAAAATAAATAAATGAGCAAACATCGCAAATTTCAAAAACACATTACAACAGTTTCAGGTTCAAAAAAGGGAGTACGGCCCTTTATCAGGCAGAAGAAAAGTAAACAGAAGTGCATTGCGAAAGAAACAGCATGATATAGTAAACTCCACCAGCATTGCTACCGAACTTTAAATATAACAAAACCTTAGGGAGTACTAATAAACTGTTAACAAATATTTACTAAGCAAACAGCGAAAACACAAGTTAAGAGTTAGTTTTAAGTGGGTAAATTTCGATTACTAAAATCAATTTTTTAACAACATTTTGTAAATGTTGTAAATATTAAAATGTATTTTGCATATTTTATATTTAAAAAAAATCAATATAATATTATTAAATATAAGTAATTTTTTTATTATAAAATATTATTATTATTAGTTATTTATTTATTTTAAGCATATTTATACCAATATTTCTTGTGACAAATTTGTAGTACAGATCTGTAATTTTGAAAATAATGCTGCTATCGTTACCATGTTGCCATGTAACCTATATACTATATTAATGTTCATAACCTATATAAATGTTCCATTATAAAAATTGTTATTATAATTATTACTATTATTGCAGTTCTTTTAATTAGTTATGAGGCATAAAAACACATTTCTCTTATTCACAAAACTTTGCCAATATTGACTTTGTATTTAGTTTAATTAATTTTTCTAAATACGAAAGTGTTTGTTATTGAATGTTATTAAACAAAATAGTTATATCGAACTAAAAATAAAAAAGCGGGATAATTCTACCCCTCTTCTATAAATTCTCAAAAATGTATCTTATTTTTTATCTTTAATATTATTTTTTTTTATCATTAGAGCATATTTGTAATAAATAAAATGTAATATAAAAAAAAAAATATCGTAATAAAAAAATATTTGAATAGATAAACTTTATTTGCTTTTTCGAATAAATAAATACTTGAATGTTTCAAATTTTACTTTTAGTAATAATAAAACATGTAAATGACTGGTGAAATATCTTTTTACAATTTTATTAAATACATTTGAAATTTAATTGCATCATTAGATTTTTTTTTGTTGTTGTTGTTGTTATTTTTATGAAACACCCGCGTAACAAAAATGATTTCACAAAAATACGAAGTGTTTTATAATTTCAACATGATCTTAAAGGTGTAAAATTTTATTTTCGGTGACAGAATATGAATCTACGATATGCATTATTTGGCATTAGGTGATAAAAAAAAATATATATAAACTTCGATTTATTTTATATTGTTTAATTTATGTAAAACACAAATAAAATATTTGAAAAGAGAAAAGTTTAAATTGACAGATAATGCCAAGAGATGGCGCAACGTGACAGAATGAATTTAAATATCTTTCTGGAAACTGTCAGTGGGAAAAACAAACATATTTTATTTGACGTATTTAATTCGTAGATGCATTAATAAATATATATCATATTTTCATTAATATTATATTTTAAGTAAGAAATGTGTTTGTTCATAGTAAATGCAATGTATAAAGAATTTTAAATGCAAAATATTAAAAAAGGAAATATGTAAAAAATATTGTATATAATTTTCTTTTCTTTCATTCTTTTTCTTTCTTTTTTCCTTTCCTTTTTTTTTTTTTTTTTGAAAATTCACATTTATTTAAGATCATTACAGAATAAGTACTTTATTCAATATTATAAAAAAATGTTACATGATTTTTTCTGACTAAATGTTTTCCTTTAAAAAATAAGATAAATCTTATTATTTAAATCCTGTTTTAATGGATCATATTTTTAGAGTATATTTAAAAAAAATACTTTAATATACATCAATATTTAGTGTATTATATTATATGTGTATATATTTTCAACAAAATGCTAAATTGTTTATACTTATATATATATATATATATAAAAGAAATTATAATTTAAATGTTTACAACAATAATAAAAATGCAGGATTCAATATGTCAGCAACATGCAGGGATATTTCCGGTTTTTATTTTCGTCATCTCTATTTTCTGACAATAATCACAAAAATTAGTTGCGAAATGCGATACAGATTTCCGTATAATAACAGTAGTAAGTGAAAACAATTGTGCAAATCTCATATATATATATATATATATATTTATATTTATATTATATTATATTATTTTATTTATTTTATTTTATTTTATTTCATTTATTTATTTATTTATTTTGGTTACAAATATAACATGTACCATGCGATACTTTATACAAAATAGCATAACTCTGTATCAAGAAAAAGTTAGATAAGAAAAATAAATTTGTTATAGAAATTTTTCAGTAAAATTAATTTTTATCAAAATTAAAGTGTAATTCAATTTTGAATGGTTATTGAAATCTTTTCTGATCTACGCAACATAAGAAAAACTATGCAACTAAGAAAAAGTTGATAAAACAAATCACAAATGAATTTATATGTTAATAGACAATAAAAAAGATTTATTTTATTTATTGTTTTTACATTGGTTAAAAAATGTAATATCTTTAATTCATAACTATACATAATATAGATATAATTTAGGAATTAATCTTTTAAGAATAATTAAATAATTTACTAATGTTTTTTCACTTAAATTAACTGACTAAACAAATGCTTTAATATTTATACGCTTTTTTTTTTTTTTTTTTTTTTTTCTTATACTCTATCTTATAAAATAATCATTATACACAAAATACAAATAAATAAGTAAATAAAAGATAAAAAAAAAAAAAATAGAAGTGATAATAATCTGATCCCATGAAATTTGTAAAATACGGTATAAAAGTACGATACTATAAAAACGTTAAAAAATTGGAAATAAAAAAAATCGAAACTTGAATAATTTCTTTTTTCTTTCGTTTAATTTTCCCCAAAGCCTCTAAATATTTCGCCCTGTCAAAAGTAACCTAAAGTTATACGAAATAAAAAATTAAGAAAATCACTGTACAAAGCACTGACATGAATGAATATGTAGACAATGTTAAAATGAATATATTTTATTGTCATTGAAAAAAAAAAATTCTCTCTTTTATACAAAATAGAAATTAATTTGCATACAGTACATTGTAGAATGTAAAATTTTTAGTACTGCAGTCGAAAGGTATTTTAAAGCGCTAATTGAATCAATGTCACTTGAATTAAATTTTACTTTGCAAGTATACTTGAAAAATGTTGACATGTAAGAAATAGCATATAATCGTTTTATTCAAATAATGTTTCCTGTTTTTTTTTTTTTTTTTTTTTTTTTTTTTTTTACTTAATGTTTTTAACGAAATGAGACACACCTCTTTCTTCTTCTTCTTCTTCTTTCCAAATCGTACCAACTTTTTAAAATAACTCGAATATGCAATTAAAATAACTCTTTTTTTTTTTTTCTTTCTTTTTAATAGTACCCACTTATTATTAATTTCTAAGATTTTTTTTTTTTTTTTTTTTTTTTTTGTACATACTGTAAAAAATGTAAACCAAAGTGAGCTCAATTGAACGTAGCTGTCTTAAAAATTACGATTTAAAAACATTACTTGATTATAAAATAATGCAAATGGTTTTGGTAAAATTTGTTCGTTTATGTGATTACTTCTTATATATTATATTTTCTTAAATATCATTTTCCCAATCATGAAATTCAAAGTCATTAAATTTGTTCTTATTTCTCAAAAAAAGATTTTTCTTTATTATTATTATTTTTAACATTTTATTTTAAAGCTATAAGGTGACAAAAAGGAGTTTAATGCACGTTTCATATTTTTTGGCTTCAAAATGTATAATGTTATTTTCAATGACAATAACATATATTCATTTTAACATTGTCTACATATTCATTCATGCCAGTGCTTTACAGTGATTTTCTTAATTTTTTATTTCGTATAACTTTTGGTTACTTTGAAATGGCGAAATATTAAGAGGATTTAGGGAAAATTAAACGAAATAATGCTATTCAAAATAAAAGATCAGTTTTTGGAAAATAAATACAAATTTAACGGTTGTGAATTTTCTGAGCATAAAAACAATATTTAAGAAAACGCATTTTGTAATATAATTAGTCATTTCATATACTAATTTCCTCATGCTGTAAACGGGCTGTGGTATTGATGAGAATAGATGTTGTACTCATTTATAATGGATTCTGATTTGCTTAGAACATCCAACTATGTAAGAATTTTGATTCGAACCCATGGAAGGCCAAGAATAGTTAGGGCCCAGATCTAGCGCTAACTATTCGGCCACGAGATAGGCGTTATCCAATAATGAAAATATTATATACAATTTAAACGGGTTGACCTTAAGTATGTCAGTTTAGTGAGATTTTCCATGTCAGACTTAATATTGTACAAATTACAATCCATGGAATAGCAGTTGTAAAAAAGCACTGAAAACTGTTACTGAATGTTTAAAAATTAATTATTAGATTAATATACAAATACAAACTTTCATTACATATATATATATATATATATTTATTTATTTATTAAGAAAAAAAAAAAAAACTATAAAATGCAATATTACACATTATTATTTTCTGATGAAAATAATTAAACACTTATATTATATAGTGATAAAATGTATTCAATAGTGATTTTAATTAAATATTTAGAATTAAAATCAATTTTGGAAAACAAGAACAAATTTTATGGTTGTGAATTTTCTGAGTAAGAAAACGGGGTAGTAATTACTCATTGACGTAAGAATACGTCGGGTAAAACATAATGTAATTAGTAATTTTATAAACATGGGCAGGATGTCGAAAAGAAAAAATATTGTATGTTCTCTTGAAGTGGATTCTGGACCACAACTCAAAATAAATACCAAGTAATATTGAGAATTTAACTTGCTATTTAACTATATATTTCCAGATTCCACATTTATATAAAATATAATTACGAGAACTGATATTCTTGCGTTGTTGTGTCTCTTTCAGATAATAATGGTATAATATTAAATATTTGACCAGTATAGATGACATGACACATATATAAGGACCATCCGTCACTCACGCACAAAATAAAGAGTTAATTTCGATTTCTCCATTCTCTGTATAAGGTCCCATCCCGGTACCCCGGAGGGCTCACGTGTCCAACCAACAGGACCGGCACGTGAATTCAGGGAACGGATTTCCGTTTCCGCCTGAATCCGGGACAGAGACGACGTACGAACTGGGACCTCGAGAGTACTCATCATACTGCTGTGGGAAGAGTACCGTAATCAGATTAAAGGGAACAAAGTGGCAGCCGACAGTGAACGGACACTTATCCCAGAATTAAACGATGGGGTCCGCCACGCATTTCAATGCGATGACTAAAATAGTAAACGAGCAGAGTACTTGACGAGAGATTTGGCGTGTAATTATGCACTTCTATATGTCCATTCGCATTAGATCGGGAGGTGGGGGGTATAACTGAGATATGGATGAAATGCAGTGGATGTGAAATTTGTCCCTGTGCATTTGTTCGATCTGGGAGAAATCGTTCAACATTGGAAGAGGAAAGAGGCCAGATTCTTTAATTAAATTTTCAGATAGCCATCATTTTCGAGAGCGGGATAGGAAGCTTTTTTTTTTTTTTTTTTTTTTTTTTTTTTTTTAATCATTGTTGAAATAAGTTTTATATACTGTTATTTATATATTTGTTTGAATGATGATTTTTTTCAAGGAAATTAAAGTAATTTCTCTTTTACACTTTATTTGATTATTTAATTATTTGTATATATATATACATATATAATTTTTTTCAGAAATCTTTGTTACTGTTTTATCTAGTTCTTCATGTGATGCTTGGTTTCATCTACTGAAATGTTTGAATATATATATATATATATATATATATATATATATATATAATGTTTAATTTATGTGATTAAAATGAAAAGAATGAGAATGAATATGAGACAACCATATAATTACCACAAAAACACACATACGCAAATAAGGTAACAATTTATCTTAATTAAATACATATATACAAGCTTATTGCTGTTAATTCATCAGTAATTTATATGAAAACAGTTAATTTCTCAAAATTAAAAGTTTTTCATTTTCTACCAGAAATTAGTTTGCTTTCAAAGAATAATAATAATAACGATAATAAAACGATAAATATTCTTATCAAATTTTCAAGTAATAGTTACATTTTCGAGAACGGGGTATGAAACAAACTTTTTATCATTATTGTATGATTTTTTACATATATATTCTTTAATTAAAAAAAGTGTTCGTCAAACAAATTATATGTATTTTTTTATTAAAATAATTTGTCTGTAAAAACATTTTTATTTGATTATTTAATAATTCTTATATTTAATTTTTGAACATATCTTATGTGAATCGAGTATCAATGTCATGCAAGATTCCAAATATGAGATTCAGGAATACCTATAACTACAGGTTTAGAGGTCCTCGGAATATTGTTTTTAGTGGTTAGTCTGTGTTTGTCTATGTGCTTGCATGAGTGATGTTCTTTTTGTTTGCGTGCATGTTATCTCTATCAGGATGCTTATAAAACAGTTATCCACAAAAAGTTCGAATTCGATATTCTTAATCTATATCGTTTGAGAATATATATATATGAAATAGGACAAACAGTTTGTGTATAGCAACATTAAAAAAATATATATATTAAAGGAATTACATTTATGAGAAAATTTTCTCGTGGGTGTATTTTAGTATTTTTAGATTGCGTTATACATAATTCTTCATAATATATATTTTTATATGCACAACCGCCTGTTTTATGTACACTATAATATAAAATGAATTTATTATTCGTTTACAGGATCGTACAAAAGGATTCATATATATTAGATTTGTAATTGAAATTTAATACTTTCAAATTATGTTATGTGTTTTTATAATGTGCTAAATTTTAGTACATTATGTGCTGCATATATATTTAAGCGCATTATGTGATGCATACGGTCTGTTCAATACGCACTGTTACCTAATATTAGTCGAATAAATTTCAATGAGTAGTAGTAGCGAGAATTTTCAATTTTTTTTTTTTTTTTTTTTTTTTTTTTATGTTTTATTAAAATACCAAGAACATTTAAGAGGGGTGGTTTGGTTGGGAAAGGAGTCGGTGGATCCCCTCACACACTAGTGTATGTCGAATAAAACTGTTTCTAAAACAGTTTTAAAATATTCATAATATAATTTGATGTGATTTAATGTAATTGTGCGCCTTTTAATTTGGCTGTAATAGTCTGTTTCTTGTAGGAATGCAGGATAAGGGAAAGTAGTGTGAATAATTATATATACATAAATGTTGGACAAAATAATGGAAACGCTCTTTACGCTTTTTTGCGTTTTGTCGAATATCTTGAGAAATATTTAATGTGTTGGTCTTGAATTTTGAAACTGCAGAAAATATGTCTTTCCTCATATTTTTCAGCAAAGATTTTGTCATGCAGTCCCTTTGGGGATGAACAACAAATCCAATAAAATTAAAAAGTATTTGTGATTACACTGCATCTGGAAAAGCGTCGATTCGTCAGCAAATTTTAGATATGATTATAACTGCTATATTTTATACGTGTGTAGAGTTTTGTGAGGATAAATTGAATATTGAAAGAACTATTAAATTTTTACTTTATAATACCAAAAGTTTGGCTTCAAATTTCCTGAACCTTTCGGAAAACATGACAACATATGCTTAAATTATTACACTGTAGTTTAAAACAAATACAGTTGAACCTCATTAACGTGAATCTCAAGTGGGATAAATAATTTGTTCATGTTTTCAGTAGTTCATGCTATCAGTAACTAATCTTCATATAACTAAACTATTCTCCATTTTGACGGAGATTGGGGAAATAGTTTATGTTAAAAGTAATTCGCGTTAACGAGGTTCGACTGTATACTTAATATTCAAAGAGACAAATGCATTAAATAATTTATTACTGCGCGTACGCAGACTATTGCAAAAAGACTTTGACATAGTTTAATACTCAACTGTCTAGAGCACATTATAAAACAAAAACAAAAAAAAAAAAAAAAAAAACAGTTGAATATCATGAAAATTCATAGAGATGTCGGTGATTAAGAGGTCATTCACAAATGAATATTTGTATTAAAAAAACTGCTACACAATGACACTTTGTACAAAATTTGCGATTTTTTTTTCTTTTTAGGTATGTACTACATACCTATAAAAAAATCATTTGTTTAAAAGAAAAATGCTTTTTTTTTCTGATATAGATTTTTCATTTGTGAATGACCCCTTATCGTAAAGACCTTTTTAGAAAACAGCTCATTTAATCACCGACATTTCTATGAATTTTTATGGCAATCAACTTGATTTTTTTAAATGGTGTTCTATACAGTATAATATTAATCTATGTCAAAGTTTTTTTTTTTTTTTTTTTTTTTTGGGGGGGGGGGGGTTATACAGTCCGCGCATGCGCACTAATAAATTATTTAATACAACTGTCCATACCTCTTAAATATATTTGTTTTAAAGTATAGTATAATGATTTAAGCATATTTTGGCATGTTTTCCGAACGTTTCTTGAAATTTGGATAAAAACCTTTGGAAGTATAAAGTAAAAACGCGTGAAAAATTTTTGCATTTTTTAATAAAATATTAATATTTTTTTCAATATTCGAGCTATCCTCACGAAGCTCTACACATATATAAAGTATAACATTTATAACCATATCTGAAATTTGCAGATGAAAAGACGCTTTTCCAAGATACAGGGTAATCACAAGTACTTTTTCTTTTATTGTCTTTATTGTTCGTCCCCTAAGGGAATTCGTGACGAAATCTTTGCTGATAAATATGAGGAAAAACGTGTTTTCCGTAGCCCCAAAATTCAAGAACAACACATCAAGTATTTTTCAAGATATTCGACAAAGTGTAAAAAAAAAAAAAAAAAAAAAAAAAAACCGAAAGTGTTTCTTTGTTTTGTCCAACACCAGTATATATATATATATATATATATATATATCCAAATATTGACTACATTGATGTCCCATCCCTATCTAACTTTGATCAAGATATTATAATATATATATATATCTTGATCAAAGACCAGGAAGGAAGACTTGAATTAATAATTGCATATGGAAGTGAAGCCTTATACAAGACAAAGATATTGAAATATTTAATATGATTTCTTTCTGGGTCATTGATTGATGAGATCATATATAATAAATATGAACAAAGTATAATAGAAATAATAATAATAAAAAAAAAAATAAATAAATAGCAGAAGAAAGAACAGCAGCAGCCACTATGGCTTATGCATGGAGCGGGTTAAATCAGTTTGCCGGGCGCCTAACTTTTCCCAAATACTCTGCAAGACATTTTAGTATCAAAGAAAAAAAAATTAAATGAAGATAATAATTACTACAAATTAATTTATTACTTAACAAAAAATTCTTAAAGAATTTAATTAATTGACACAGTAATAGTGTGACCATAATGTAGAAATCTAAGCATTTTCGTCTAAAATAAGATTTGAGAATGTCTACGAGTTGAGTAGTATTAAAGACAATAACAGGAGACTTGGCGTTGGAATATTAAAAACCCGGATAAACTACTACGTCAGAAACGTCAAAGAAAAATATTTGAGATGCATACAGCTGTTTCGGTAGCCTTAAGCGTACCGTCTTCAGTGCAAAAAGAATTCTGAAACTGGAGATGTGCACGTATATAGGAGAGGGACCGAATTTAGATCAACCAAAAAAATTACGGGAAAGGTGGGGAGTGTGGCCAATAGGAATTTAGGAATGTAAGCTGTGTAAACAGCTTACTTTCTTAATTTTTCTACTTGAATCTTTCTTAATCTTACTTCATTCTTACTTTTACTTTTTCTTAATTTTCTTAATTTTTCTACTGTTTACACAGCTTACATTCCTAAATTCCTATTGGCCACCTTTCCCGTAATCCTATTGGTTGAACTAAATTCGGTCCCTCTCCTATATATACGAGCACTTCTCCAGTTTCAGAATTCTTTTTGCACTGAAGACGGTACACTTAAGTCTACCGAAACTGCTGTATGCATCTCAAATATTTTTCTTTGGCGTTTCTGTTGTAGTAGTTTATCCGGGTTTTTAGTGTTAAAGAAATCAACAATTTTGTTAGGTAAAATTTCATTTTATTTAAATACAGTCATAAAAACCAATTTCAATTACATACAATAATTTAAGTACTAACTTAAACACCTATATTAATAAACTTAATATTTATTAGAATTATTGTGCTGTTAATTTAAACTTATGTCATTTATCCTTTACATTTATAATCCCCATTTAGAAGCTGAAACTGTTATTTAAACCTATGTATGTTGCACAGTAGTCTTAAAAAACAATATTAAAATCGTTACATATATAATTATAGATAGATAGATAGATAGATAGACGTTATAACAAGAATTTTTCAAGAAAATTACAAAAATATTACCTCCGACTTTCTTTGATATTTAAATATTTAACTGTCCTTAGATATGTATAATAGATATTGTAATTAAATTTATCAATCAAAATTTGTAAGTAAATTATATATAATAGGATAAGGGCACCAGTAGAGGAACAGTTAAAAAGAAAAAACAAACAAAAAAAAAACTTTTTAAGCTACCTTTACTTAATGAGCTTTGTGCTAAAATTGGGGCCCTGTACCAGTAATGGAGACTTTGAAATTTAAAATCTTAAAACAAATTTTCAGATTCTTGAGCGTAGTTTTGAGCAACATTTATATTTCAAGCAATCAGTTTTAAAATAATAGCAGTGCAAGGAGAAAATATTGTACTTTAGTATTTTTCTTTTCTTCTTTTTTTTCTCTTTCTTTCTTTTTCTTTTCTTTTTCTTTTTTTTTTTTTTTTTTTTAACAAATTGACGTTTTTATGTAAGACAGTGTGTTTTTGAAGCCTTAGATAATTTGTTATCAATTTATGATACAAGTTCATATATACTTTTCATTCTTTTGACCAATTAGTGAAACAGAAAATATTGTTTGTTAATTAAAAACATATTTTCAAGAAGTTCATATTTTTACGCGACCTTTTCTGAGAAAAATTCAAAGGCATCCACTACTGGAACAGAAAATGGGTTCACTACTGGATTTTCAATTGTCTTCAATACTGGGGCATTTTAAGTTCTCAGGAAAATTGACTTTTCGGGTATTAAAAAAATGACTCTCTTTTAACTTTTCGCAGTATATTAGTAGTGTAAAAAGGGGGGTTGAGCAACACGGTGGAGGGACGGAGGGACGATGAGGGTCAGGGTGGAGGCGCGCCACCACCCTAGACCCACCGTCCCTCCACCGTGTTGCTCAACGCCCCCTTTTTACACTACTTAGTCATCATCTTGGACGAGGGGGTGTTGCCACCGGAAGAATAGAAACTGTGTGTTGCCACCGGAAGAATAGAAACTTTGGCTATCATCTTGGATGAGGTTTGGTGGTGCCATCTATAGGGAATTTTGAGGAGTTAGATTTATTTTCATTAATTTCGGACTTAGTATTTTTTTTCACAATTTCGGGGACTTCAAAATTTTTTCGAAGTTAGATTTATTTTCATAAATTTCGGAGACTTAGCATTTTTTGCAATGGACAGGGAAGTTGATTGACTGAAACAAAGGTAGATGCGTATTATTTAGTTAAAAACAGGGTATAGACTTTAAAATTTAGGTGCTGCCACCGGAAGAATAGAAACTTTTGGAGAGTTGTCATTTGAGGATTATAAATTGATTACAGAATTAAATAGAAATTTTCCTATGCATTTCAGGGAATTTTGACAAAATAAAACAAAGGGTTGATGTGTATTATAGAATTAAAAACAGGGTATAGACATTAAAATTTAGATGTTGCCATTGGAAGAGTATAAATAATTTCCGGTGGGACTTAACATTTTCGACTGAATGAAACAATGAATGACTGAAGTTAATTAACATCAGTAACAATTTATGAGTATTTTAGAAACTTAGCATTTTTAGAGATTAAAAATATATTGTGTTAAGATAATAAATAAGGAATTTAAATAGGAGTTCATACTTTTAGTGACATCATTACAAATTTATATTACGAAATTTTTACAGAATTAAATAGAAATTTTCGTATTTTGAGGATAAGTGTCATCAGTGGATTAACACACAGATTTAAAAACAAAACAATAATAAATAATTTTAAACACATATTTTTCAATAATGAATGTCATACAATTATATGTATAATTAATTATTTTAAAACAAAAACGATACGCATAAATTTAAAAACAATAATAAATAATTTAAAACACATATTTTTTAATAATGAATATCATGTAATTATACGTATAATTAGTTATTTTAAAACAAAAACGACATTATTAGCAATAAAGTTGTTTAAACTAAACTATATACACATCATGACTTTATGTTAACACTAAATAAGTTTCACTTTTAAAATTTTTTTAAACTCTAACTTATAAATACTATTAATACAATCGTTAAAATTGAACGCTGAAACAAAGGTAGATGAATTTAACGAATGGTATAGACTTTGATCTTAATATCTGCGCATTACCATTCGGAGATTATAAATTTATTACAGAATAAATAGAAATTTGCCTATGTATTTCATGGAAGTTGACAAAATAAAACAAAGGGTTCGTGAGTATTATATAATTAAAAACATTGAATGTACTTATTTAAACTCTAACTTACATTCGTTAAAAATTGAACACATGCACTTTAAAAAATGACTATCATATAAATTTAAAAAAAAAAAAAATAGTATCATATAATAATATTAATTAAAAAAATGCATACAAAGATATATAGTAAAGATATAAATTTTAAAAAATACTGTTATATGATAATATTAATTAAAAAAAAAAAATTACTATTATATAATAATATAAATTAAAAAAATTACTTTCATATAATAATATAAATTAAAAAAATTACTTTCATATAATAATATTAATTTAAAAAATGCATACAAAGATATACAGTAAAGTTATAAAATAAATAAATAAATAAAAAATAAAATAAATAAAAATAAAAATAAAATAAAAATGACTATCCTATAATAATATTAATTTAAAAATACATACAATGTTTAAAATCAACAATTAAATTTTATATACATTATAATTAACTAAACTTTATGCTGTTACTATTAAATAAATTTATCCTATCACGAAAACTTTACATAAATTTTATAAGCAAAAAAGCTATAAGTACATGAATATGTTATTTAAATTAAACATTATATTGATACTACACAAATATTATTTAACATTTATTCGAGTTTAACGCTGTAATATAATTTAAACTATCTTGAATGAAACAGGTAAATACTTTTAAACTTGAACTAATAAAAATAAGTTCTTTTTATAAAATAATTGATATAAACTATAATAATAAAAGAATTAGTTATATTTAAAAAACTATCAGTTACTAAAAGTTATGTTATATTGAACATTTCGAAATAAATTGCATAAAAATTCAGCGTATCATTTTAAATGAAAATAAACAGTTTCCTTAAAAACAGATAATACGGAATATTCTATGAGTCAGTTATCACCTGCAACGGAAAACCCCTACAGCTGATGAATCATATGTTATATACGCTGGCGAGCCATGCCTATTAGTAATCCACACTATCTCATATAAAGATTAAGTTAAAATCATTAAAACAATACAGCGAATAATTTGGAAAATGCAATAATTTTTTTACAAAGCATATAATACAATGAGTTTAAACGATTATCACCTATCTATCACTTAAACGGTATTGAAATAAATAAATACATATAAAAGTAAGTTATAGTTAAAAAATAAAAATTTCGTTTGTGAAAGGAGTTTTATATATTGCAAAAATTAGTTTTACTCAAATAATTTCTAAACATACACAAGTTAAATGGAAACTTTTCTAGGTTTCATTTAAGCAAAAATTTTCCATGTGTGAAAGTAGTTTTATTTATGCAAAATTTAGTTTTATATAAACAAAACAATTTATAGTGTAACAATAAAAATAGTTTATAGTATAACAATAAAAAATTCCTTATAAGTAAATACCAATAAAAAATATTTTTTAAATTACTTTCTCTCTCTTCAATAAAACAATAAAAATTTCTAATATAACTTTCGTAAAGTTTTAATAAAATTTCTATTATAAACAAATTTTTTATGATATAAACAAATAATTTTATTAGAATATACATATTAAGTTTATTAAATTATCAAATAGTAATAATAAATTATGAAACTTACTTAAAGTTGATGAAATTTCCCTTGGCGAAATGCAACCTTCATTCACACACAAATGCGAGAAACTGTTTATCGCCACACGTTGACTCATACAGATAAGAATGTTGATTCATGCTTATCTTAGTAGAATGTTGTTAGAGTTCTGTGTTTTCAGAGTAATATAAAATAGTTTATAGAGATCATTTATTTAATATCAGTTGTAAACTACATTTAAATAATGCAATAAGAGTTGAACTCTGCAATTAACCTATTAAAATATTGAAATTTTTTTAATTTTTTTATTTAATTTTACTTTTTTTAATTATGCTAAGAAAATAATGAGATCAAAACAGAATTATTTTACGATAAGACATCCTTTTTCATTCAATAAAATGTAACTATAATTTTTAATGAAAGGTTTTAAAATCACTTAATAGGATAAAATTAAAAACAGAAATCTTATTATTTTTTCTAGTTATAAAACTAAGTAATAAACTATCTATAAATAATCATATAGCAAGCGAGATTTTTGTATAATAACTATATATTATTTTAATATATACATTACATCGCAGGGTAAAATTTTCAACTTATTTATACGGATTGAAGTAATAAAACTTAATCATTTGCATAACCGCTAAATTTTATAAGTTGGATATATGATTTAAAATACTAAACAATAATCCTTGTGAGAGAATTGGGATAACACTTTCACAGAAAGAAATTGTCCTTTACAATAAGATTTGCTTAGAATGTCTAAGTGAAAATAACTTACCGTGAGGTCAGTGACTCATGCAGTTGTATTCGAATTTATTTTTTTTAGTTAATGAAACTTCTAATGAGAGAATTATTTGTTACTAGCATATAAATGTACATTTTTATATTATTCCTGTATATATAAAATTTTAAATAATTCATTAAGTGTTAAACTTTGCATTTAATCGATTAAATAAAGTTTTTCTAAAATATAAGAGTAATTTTTTAATGAATCGTTTTGAAATCACTTTAACTTTATAAGAAAAAACTAAAAAGAGGTTTTTAAATTACTTAATAGGATAAAATTAAAAATCTTATTGTTTTTAGCAATTATTTTATCTAGTTATAAACTATATATTATTTTAATATACGCCTTATAGTTAAGTCAGTTTTAGAGAAAACCAAGAAAAAATCCCAACGCGCAGGTTGATGAGTTGGAATATTCTATTATACTTAAAGAATCCAGGTACGGAAAAACCGAAATACAATACGCGGAAAAACAGGCGGGATTTTCGGTTAAAACTTCAAAGCAGTGGACGGTAAACATAACACACCGTGAAACAACCTACTCCCACGACAGCCAAACTAAGAATGAAGGGAAACGTTGAGTTGTAACACCTTATCTACTAGAGATAAGGGGGAATTCCCCATGACTCACTCCTCGTTCTTTCATGTACAACATCTTACGAGAAACTTCGTGAAGGATGACTCATCGGTGACGAGTTTGAATAATATGTATAACCGCTAAATTGTATAAATGAGAATCTTTTAATGTGAGTATTATAGTAATGATAAATTTATTTTATAATCGATAACTCATCAGCTTCACACCTTATATAAAACAATGGTATATTCAAAAGTGTTACCAAATTTTACTACACAATAAACATTCACATATGGATATTCCTAAGGTTTAAGACTATGCGAGGATCCTATAAGCGAAATGCCTGTGAGTCTTTCTAAGGAATCCTAATCTGTATTTAAGCAGGTTTTAGAGAAAACCAAGAAATACTCCAGTCGACTAGGTTGATGAAATGGATTCGAATCCAACACTTCCCCTTTTACCATAGAATCGTTCACTAATCACAAGGTTAATGAGTCATGCAGTTGTATTAAAACTTATTGATTACATGTCTAAACTTATACCATTAAATATTTAACTGTTGGTTCTATAAGTGGATTGCTCTGTGTGTGAGTCTTTGTAACTTATAGTTAAGCGAGTTTTAGTGAAAACCAAGAAAAACTACAAACGGGTAGATTGTTAAGTGGAATTCGAACCTAACATTAAACATAGAATCGTTTGTTCTTCTAAAATCCTTGTAACAACATGTTTATGGACTTTATAAGAAAATGCTTAATATGGTTTGCATGCGTTAGCTATATTAAACACTTAATTTTTAACATACATTAAGGTTAGTGGATGAGTGACAGGTAATTCATTTAAAACAAAAATATAATAACGGTCGATTGAAACAAAGAGTTTGCAGTTTTAGAGAAAACCAAGAAAAAATCCCAACGGTAGGTTGATGAGTTGGAATATTCTATTATACTTAAAGAATCCAGGTACGGAAAAACTGAAATACAATACGCGGAAAAACAGGCGAGATTTTCGACTAAAACTTCAAAGCAGTGCACGGTAAACATAGCACACCGTAAAACAACCTACTCACACGACGGCCAAACTAAGAATGAAGGGAAACGTTGAGTTGTAACACCTTATCTACTAGAGATAAGGGGGAATTCCCGGAAAAGCTGAGTCACCCCCCGTGGATCTTACGAGAAAGTTCGTGAAGGATGACTCATCGGTGACGAGTTTGAATAATTTGCATAACCGCTAAATGGTATAAGCGAGAATCTTTTAATGTGAGTATTATAGTAATGATAAATTTATTTCATAATCGATAACTCATCAGGTTCACACCTTATATAAAACAATACTATATTTAAAAGTTTTACTGTACAATAAATATTCACATATGGATATTCATAAAGTTTAAGATCGATTAAATAAACGAGAATCCTATAATCGAAATGCACGAGAGTCTTTCTAAGAAATCCTATTGCATATTTAAGCAGGTTTTAGAGAAAACCAAGAAATACTCCAATCGACTAGGTTGATGAAATGGATTCGAACCCAACACTTCCCCTTTTACCATAGAATCGTTCACTAATCACAAGGTTAATGACTCATGCAGTTGTATTGAAACTTATTGATTACAAGTCTAAACTTATACCATTAAATATTTAACTGTTGGTTCTATAAGTGGATTGCTCTGTGTGCGAGTCTTTGTAACTTATAGTTAAGCGAGTTTTAGTGAAAACCAAGGAAAACTACAAACGGGTTGATTGTTAAGTTGAATTCAAACCTAGCATTAAACATAGAATCGTTTGATCTTCTAAAATACTTGTAACAACATGTTTATGAACTTTATAAGAAAATGCTTAATAGGGTTTTCATGCGTTAGCTATATTAAACACTTAATTTTTAACATACATTAAGGTTAGTGGATGAGTGTCAGGTAATTCATTTAAAACAAAACTATAATAAGGGTTGATTAAAACAAAGGGTTTGTAGGTTATAATTATAGGATAAAACGTTATGTGTTTCGAAAACCCTTCATCAAGATTGCAACAACCGTTTCGAATGATACTCTCCCTTCATCAGATAGACTTAAACTTTTATTTTATCAGAATGAAAGAAAACGATAGACGATTTACACTTATTGAAATCCCAACTTATAAATAATTCGACTTTCACTAAAAATGCAAGTCGCATATACACTTTGAAACAATCAATAAATTTTATATTATCACAATGCATTAAATAAGTTTCCCATTTAACATTCAAGATGAATTTATTTTTACATTAATTAAGAATTGAACACATATTAATTTTTAAAATGACTATTTTTTAAAAAGTTTTGAAACAGCTAATAAATTTTATAAGCTTTTACAATTAAATAAATTTAGCATATTATGAAAGTTTTACATCACTCGGTAAAATTTTATATAAGCAATAAAAGTGATACACATTATAATTATAAACTTATAAAATAAATTTCACACTTAACATTTAAACTCTAACCAATCAATCTTAAAGTAATTTTTTTATCTTTTGTACATAATCATAAACCTTTCGTTTCTATTGTAAAGTGAAGTATGACTCATGCTTTAATTAAAATCTCTAATCAAAATTATAAGAAAGTAAAGTTTAGGAAATACCTATGTATTATAGGTAAATTAATACAGTATAAATATTCATGTTTTTCAGTTAAGTAAAAAAGTTATATAATTAATTTTACAGACTACTTAAATAATGTATAATTAATTTTCAGAATTATTATTATTATTATTTTTTTTTCTTCTATAGTATGTATATATAAATTTTTAGTTAGAAAGTTTTTATTAAAATACAATAATCAAAGTTTTGTACGATATTAATTTACATTGCATCTAAAACTTTAAATATATAGAAACAATTGTACATTTGGTTTTGTCTGAAGCATATATATAAATAATAAAATCTTATTCAGTTTAGTTTTTAAAACACTATAAAGATTTCAGACACACATATTTTTATCTTGTTTAAATAAAATTTTTAAAATGAAACAATATTAATGTTATAAAATAATACACTCAGCATGACTCACTGAGTGTGCTATTCCATCAAATTATTCCGCATACGTGTAATAACATGTCTGACTTTACTATATACTGAATTACCATTATTTCAGAAAAAGTTGGGACTTACCTTAAAACACATCCTACACCCTTGGCAGACTTGAAGAAAATGAATGATACGAGACATTCTTATAAGAGACGCCAGGTAACGAGGTTAGTGACGTCACGAATGATGTGATTGGCTACGCTCAGTCACGTGATCATGACGTCATCCTCTCATCAATGACGTCACCGATTGCTTATCTGCTACCACAACGCGCGGAAATGTCCAGTACGCAGTGAAAAATATTCAAAGTCTACGGGACATTACTCGAAACGATTCCATTGTCTTATACGGTAAATTGAAATATAACACGCGGAAAAAAAATCGACATATACCGGAGAAACTATGCATACTGCCCGATGAAACTAAGCCGCACAGCTAAGTAGATGCTACCAGGATGAGAGTCAAAATCCAACTGAATTCAAACAATATGACAAGGTCTATAAATCTCCCGTGTTGATTAGATGGTTTTGATGAATGGGTTTTCCCCCACACTTAAGCAGAATGGAGAAGTCATAGGTTTTTCCTCACCTATCTCTTAATTAAGTTTCTTAATTAAAATTATGCAAATTATATGTAAGTCTTTCAAATATCTCTTAATTACGTTTTCTAATTAAAATTATGTAAATTTTATGTAAATCTTTCATGTTTATCATATGCCCTCCTAGTTAAAGATTTAATAAACCTATCTTTTATACAACATAAATAAATTTAATAAGTATAATCTGTTTAATGACTCATCAAACGATGACTCATCAAACGATGACTCATCATAAACATGTCTGAACATGAATCTAGTTGAACACTAATATTTTACTGAATAAGCGATAATTACTATATGGATCACAAAATATACGTTGTTGGAAATTAAGTAAACAACACTACTTGATGAAAAATTAAGTTTCTCATAAGTAAACAATAATAATAAAAATAACTTTCGGTTTGAATAATATAAAAAGCAATAATACAAAATCATATACAATAAAATGTTAGTGTTCAACTAGATTCATGTTCAGACATGTTTATGATGAGTCATCGTTTGATGAGTCATTAAACAGATTATACTTATTAAATTTATTTATGTTGTATAAAAGATAGGTTTATTAAATCTTTAACTAGGAGGGCATATGATAAACATGAAAGATTTACATAAAATTTACATAATTTTAATTAGAAAACGTAATTAAGAGATATTTGAAAGACTTACATATAATTTGCATAATTTTAATTAAGAAACTTAATTAAGAGATAGGTGAGGAAAAACCTATGACTTCTCCATTCTGCTTAAGTGTGGGGGAAAACCCATTCATCAAAACCATCTAATCAACACGGGAGATTTATAGACCTTGTCATATTGTTTGAATTCAGTTGGATTTTGACTCTCATCCTGGTAGCATCTACTTAGCTGTGCGGCTTAGTTTCATCGGGCAGTATGCATAGTTTCTCCGGTATATGTCGATTTTTTTTCCGCGTGTTATATTTCAATTTACCGTATAAGACAATGGAATCGTTTCGAGTAATGTCCCGTAGACTTTGAATATTTTTCACTGCGTACTGGACATTTCCGCGCGTTGTGGTAGCAGATAAGCAATCGGTGACGTCATTGATGAGAGGATGACGTCATGATCACGTGACTGAGCGTAGCCAATCACATCATTCGTGACGTCACTAACCTCGTTACCTGGCGTCTCTTATAAGAATGTCTCGTATCATTCATTTTCTTCAAGTCTGCCAAGGGTGTAGGATGTGTTTTAAGGTAAGTCCCAACTTTTTCTGAAATAATGGTAATTCAGTATATAGTAAAGTCAGACATGTTATTACACGTATGCGGAATAATTTGATGGAATAGCACACTCAGTGAGTCATGCTGAGTGTATTATTTTATAACATTAATATTGTTTCATTTTAAAAATTTTATTTAAACAAGATAAAAATATGTGTGTCTGAAATCTTTATAGTGTTTTAAAAACTAAACTGAATAAGATTTTATTATTTATATATATGCTTCAGACAAAACCAAATGTACAATTGTTTCTATATATTTAAAGTTTTAGATGCAATGTAAATTAATATCGTACAAAACTTTGATTATTGTATTTTAATAAAAACTTTCTAACTAAAAATTTATATATACATACTATAGAAGAAAAAAAAATAATAATAATAATAATTCTGAAAATTAATTATACATTATTTAAGTAGTCTGTAAAATTAATTATATAACTTTTTTACTTAACTGAAAAACATGAATATTTATACTGTATTAATTTACCTATAATACATAGGTATTTCCTAAACTTTACTTTCTTATAATTTTGATTAGAGATTTTAATTAAAGCATGAGTCATACTTCACTTTACAATAGAAACGAAAGGTTTATGATTATGTACAAAAGATAAAAAAATTACTTTAAGATTGATTGGTTAGAGTTTAAATGTTAAGTGTGAAATTTATTTTATAAGTTTATAATTATAATGTGTATCACTTTTATTGCTTATATAAAATTTTACCGAGTGATGTAAAACTTTCATAATATGCTAAATTTATTTAATTGTAAAAGCTTATAAAATTTATTAGCTGTTTCAAAACTTTTTAAAAAATAGTCATTTTAAAAATTAATATGTGTTCAATTCTTAATTAATGTAAAAATAAATTCATCTTGAATGTTAAATGGGAAACTTATTTAATGCATTGTGATAATATAAAATTTATTGATTGTTTCAAAGTGTATATGCGACTTGCATTTTTAGTGAAAGTCGAATTATTTATAAGTTGGGATTTCAATAAGTGTAAATCGTCTATCGTTTTCTTTCATTCTGATAAAATAAAAGTTTAAGTCTATCTGATGAAGGGAGAGTATCATTCGAAACGGTTGTTGCAATCTTGATGAAGGGTTTTCGAAACACATAACGTTTTATCCTATAATTATAACCTACAAACCCTTTGTTTTAATCAACCCTTATTATAGTTTTGTTTTAAATGAATTACCTGACACTCATCCACTAACCTTAATGTATGTTAAAAATTAAGTGTTTAATATAGCTAACGCATGAAAACCCTATTAAGCATTTTCTTATAAAGTTCATAAACATGTTGTTACAAGTATTTTAGAAGATCAAACGATTCTATGTTTAATGCTAGGTTTGAATTCAACTTAACAATCAACCCGTTTGTAGTTTTCCTTGGTTTTCACTAAAACTCGCTTAACTATAAGTTACAAAGACTCGCACACAGAGCAATCCACTTATAGAACCAACAGTTAAATATTTAATGGTATAAGTTTAGACTTGTAATCAATAAGTTTCAATACAACTGCATGAGTCATTAACCTTGTGATTAGTGAACGATTCTATGGTAAAAGGGGAAGTGTTGGGTTCGAATCCATTTCATCAACCTAGTCGATTGGAGTATTTCTTGGTTTTCTCTAAAACCTGCTTAAATATGCAATAGGATTTCTTAGAAAGACTCTCGTGCATTTCGATTATAGGATTCTCGTTTATTTAATCGATCTTAAACTTTATGAATATCCATATGTGAATATTTATTGTACAGTAAAACTTTTAAATATAGTATTGTTTTATATAAGGTGTGAACCTGATGAGTTATCGATTATGAAATAAATTTATCATTACTATAATACTCACATTAAAAGATTCTCGCTTATACCATTTAGCGGTTATGCAAATTATTCAAACTCGTCACCGATGAGTCATCCTTCACGAACTTTCTCGTAAGATCCACGGGGGGTGACTCAGCTTTTCCGGGAATTCCCCCTTATCTCTAGTAGATAAGGTGTTACAACTCAACGTTTCCCTTCATTCTTAGTTTGGCCGTCGTGTGAGTAGGTTGTTTTACGGTGTGCTATGTTTACCGTGCACTGCTTTGAAGTTTTAGTCGAAAATCTCGCCTGTTTTTCCGCGTATTGTATTTCAGTTTTTCCGTACCTGGATTCTTTAAGTATAATAGAATATTCCAACTCATCAACCTACCGTTGGGATTTTTTCTTGGTTTTCTCTAAAACTGCAAACTCTTTGTTTCAATCGACCGTTATTATATTTTTGTTTTAAATGAATTACCTGTCACTCATCCACTAACCTTAATGTATGTTAAAAATTAAGTGTTTAATATAGCTAACGCATGCAAACCATATTAAGCATTTTCTTATAAAGTCCATAAACATGTTGTTACAAGGATTTTAGAAGAACAAACGATTCTATGTTTAATGTTAGGTTCGAATTCCACTTAACAATCTACCCGTTTGTAGTTTTTCTTGGTTTTCACTAAAACTCGCTTAACTATAAGTTACAAAGACTCACACACAGAGCAATCCACTTATAGAACCAACAGTTAAATATTTAATGGTATAAGTTTAGACATGTAATCAATAAGTTTTAATACAACTGCATGACTCATTAACCTTGTGATTAGTGAACGATTCTATGGTAAAAGGGGAAGTGTTGGATTCGAATCCATTTCATCAACCTAGTCGACTGGAGTATTTCTTGGTTTTCTCTAAAACCTGCTTAAATACAGATTAGGATTCCTTAGAAAGACTCACAGGCATTTCGCTTATAGGATCCTCGCATAGTCTTAAACCTTAGGAATATCCATATGTGAATGTTTATTGTGTAGTAAAATTTGGTAACACTTTTGAATATACCATTGTTTTATATAAGGTGTGAAGCTGATGAGTTATCGATTATAAAATAAATTTATCATTACTATAATACTCACATTAAAAGATTCTCATTTATACAATTTAGCGGTTATACATATTATTCAAACTCGTCACCGATGAGTCATCCTTCACGAAGTTTCTCGTAAGATGTTGTACATGAAAGAACGAGGAGTGAGTCATGGGGAATTCCCCCTTATCTCTAGTAGATAAGGTGTTACAACTCAACGTTTCCCTTCATTCTTAGTTTGGCTGTCGTGGGAGTAGGTTGTTTCACGGTGTGTTATGTTTACCGTCCACTGCTTTGAAGTTTTAACCGAAAATCCCGCCTGTTTTTCCGCGTATTGTATTTCGGTTTTTCCGTACCTGGATTCTTTAAGTATAATAGAATATTCCAACTCATCAACCTGCACGTTGGGATTTTTTCTTGGTTTTCTCTAAAACTGACTTAACTATAAGGCGTATATTAAAATAATATATAGTTTATAACTAGATAAAATAATTGCTAAAAACAATAAGATTTTTAATTTTATCCTATTAAGTAATTTAAAAACCTCTTTTTAGTTTTTTCTTATAAAGTTAAAGTGATTTCAAAACGATTCATTAAAAAATTACTCTTATATTTTAGAAAAACTTTATTTAATCGATTAAATGCAAAGTTTAACACTTAATGAATTATTTAAAATTTTATATATACAGGAATAATATAAAAATGTACATTTATATGCTAGTAACAAATAATTCTCTCATTAGAAGTTTCATTAACTAAAAAAAATAAATTCGAATACAACTGCATGAGTCACTGACCTCACGGTAAGTTATTTTCACTTAGACATTCTAAGCAAATCTTATTGTAAAGGACAATTTCTTTCTGTGAAAGTGTTATCCCAATTCTCTCACAAGGATTATTGTTTAGTATTTTAAATCATATATCCAACTTATAAAATTTAGCGGTTATGCAAATGATTAAGTTTTATTACTTCAATCCGTATAAATAAGTTGAAAATTTTACCCTGCGATGTAATGTATATATTAAAATAATATATAGTTATTATACAAAAATCTCGCTTGCTATATGATTATTTATAGATAGTTTATTACTTAGTTTTATAACTAGAAAAAATAATAAGATTTCTGTTTTTAATTTTATCCTATTAAGTGATTTTAAAACCTTTCATTAAAAATTATAGTTACATTTTATTGAATGAAAAAGGATGTCTTATCGTAAAATAATTCTGTTTTGATCTCATTATTTTCTTAGCATAATTAAAAAAAGTAAAATTAAATAAAAAAATTAAAAAAATTTCAATATTTTAATAGGTTAATTGCAGAGTTCAACTCTTATTGCATTATTTAAATGTAGTTTACAACTGATATTAAATAAATGATCTCTATAAACTATTTTATATTACTCTGAAAACACAGAACTCTAACAACATTCTACTAAGATAAGCATGAATCAACATTCTTATCTGTATGAGTCAACGTGTGGCGATAAACAGTTTCTCGCATTTGTGTGTGAATGAAGGTTGCATTTCGCCAAGGGAAATTTCATCAACTTTAAGTAAGTTTCATAATTTATTATTACTATTTGATAATTTAATAAACTTAATATGTATATTCTAATAAAATTATTTGTTTATATCATAAAAAATTTGTTTATAATAGAAATTTTATTAAAACTTTACGAAAGTTATATTAGAAATTTTTATTGTTTTATTGAAGAGAGAGAAAGTAATTTAAAAAATATTTTTTATTGGTATTTACTTATAAGGAATTTTTTATTGTTATACTATAAACTATTTTTATTGTTACACTATAAATTGTTTTGTTTATATAAAACTAAATTTTGCATAAATAAAACTACTTTCACACATGGAAAATTTTTGCTTAAATGAAACCTAGAAAAGTTTCCATTTAACTTGTGTATGTTTAGAAATTATTTGAGTAAAACTAATTTTTGCAATATATAAAACTCCTTTCACAAACGAAATTTTTATTTTTTAACTATAACTTACTTTTATATGTATTTATTTATTTCAATACCGTTTAAGTGATAGATAGGTGATAATCGTTTAAACTCATTGTATTATATGCTTTGTGAAAAAATTATTGCATTTTCCAAATTATTCGCTGTATTGTTTTAATGATTTTAACTTAATCTTTATATGAGATAGTGTGGATTACTAATAGGCATGGCTCGCCAGCGTATATAACATATGATTCATCAGCTGTAGGGGTTTTCCGTTGCAGGTGATAACTGACTCATAGAATATTCCGTATTATCTGTTTTTAAGGAAACTGTTTATTTTCATTTAAAATGATACGCTGAATTTTTATGCAATTTATTTCGAAATGTTCAATATAACATAACTTTTAGTAACTGATAGTTTTTTAAATATAACTAATTCTTTTATTATTATAGTTTATATCAATTATTTTATAAAAAGAACTTATTTTTATTAGTTCAAGTTTAAAAGTATTTACCTGTTTCATTCAAGATAGTTTAAATTATATTACAGCGTTAAACTCGAATAAATGTTAAATAATATTTGTGTAGTATCAATATAATGTTTAATTTAAATAACATATTCATGTACTTATAGCTTTTTTGCTTATAAAATTTATGTAAAGTTTTCGTGATAGGATAAATTTATTTAATAGTAACAGCATAAAGTTTAGTTAATTATAATGTATATAAAATTTAATTGTTGATTTTAAACATTGTATGTATTTTTAAATTAATATTATTATAGGATAGTCATTTTTATTTTATTTTTATTTTTATTTATTTTATTTTTTATTTATTTATTTATTTTATAACTTTACTGTATATCTTTGTATGCATTTTTTAAATTAATATTATTATATGAAAGTAATTTTTTTAATTTATATTATTATATGAAAGTAATTTTTTTAATTTATATTATTATATAATAGTAATTTTTTTTTTTTAATTAATATTATCATATAACAGTATTTTTTAAAATTTATATCTTTACTATATATCTTTGTATGCATTTTTTTAATTAATATTATTATATGATACTATTTTTTTTTTTTTTAAATTTATATGATAGTCATTTTTTAAAGTGCATGTGTTCAATTTTTAACGAATGTAAGTTAGAGTTTAAATAAGTACATTCAATGTTTTTAATTATATAATACTCACGAACCCTTTGTTTTATTTTGTCAACTTCCATGAAATACATAGGCAAATTTCTATTTATTCTGTAATAAATTTATAATCTCCGAATGGTAATGCGCAGATATTAAGATCAAAGTCTATACCATTCGTTAAATTCATCTACCTTTGTTTCAGCGTTCAATTTTAACGATTGTATTAATAGTATTTATAAGTTAGAGTTTAAAAAAATTTTAAAAGTGAAACTTATTTAGTGTTAACATAAAGTCATGATGTGTATATAGTTTAGTTTAAACAACTTTATTGCTAATAATGTCGTTTTTGTTTTAAAATAACTAATTATACGTATAATTACATGATATTCATTATTAAAAAATATGTGTTTTAAATTATTTATTATTGTTTTTAAATTTATGCGTATCGTTTTTGTTTTAAAATAATTAATTATACATATAATTGTATGACATTCATTATTGAAAAATATGTGTTTAAAATTATTTATTATTGTTTTGTTTTTAAATCTGTGTGTTAATCCACTGATGACACTTATCCTCAAAATACGAAAATTTCTATTTAATTCTGTAAAAATTTCGTAATATAAATTTGTAATGATGTCACTAAAAGTATGAACTCCTATTTAAATTCCTTATTTATTATCTTAACACAATATATTTTTAATCTCTAAAAATGCTAAGTTTCTAAAATACTCATAAATTGTTACTGATGTTAATTAACTTCAGTCATTCATTGTTTCATTCAGTCGAAAATGTTAAGTCCCACCGGAAATTATTTATACTCTTCCAATGGCAACATCTAAATTTTAATGTCTATACCCTGTTTTTAATTCTATAATACACATCAACCCTTTGTTTTATTTTGTCAAAATTCCCTGAAATGCATAGGAAAATTTCTATTTAATTCTGTAATCAATTTATAATCCTCAAATGACAACTCTCCAAAAGTTTCTATTCTTCCGGTGGCAGCACCTAAATTTTAAAGTCTATACCCTGTTTTTAACTAAATAATACGCATCTACCTTTGTTTCAGTCAATCAACTTCCCTGTCCATTGCAAAAAATGCTAAGTCTCCGAAATTTATGAAAATAAATCTAACTTCGAAAAAATTTTGAAGTCCCCGAAATTGTGAAAAAAAATACTAAGTCCGAAATTAATGAAAATAAATCTAACTCCTCAAAATTCCCTATAGATGGCACCACCAAACCTCATCCAAGATGATAGCCAAAGTTTCTATTCTTCCGGTGGCAACACACAGTTTCTATTCTTCCGGTGGCAACACCCCCTCGTCCAAGATGATGACTAAGTAGTGTAAAAAGGGGGCGTTGAGCAACACGGTGGAGGGACGGTGGGTCTAGGGTGGTGGCGCGCCTCCACCCTGACCCTCATCGTCCCTCCGTCCCTCCACCGTGTTGCTCAACCCCCCTTTTTACACTACTTATATTCATACGCTAAAATAATTAATTGAGGTATCGAATGGTCGTTATAGTTACGGCTTCTAAATTTAAAAACGTTATACAGAAAACTGCCAGAGAATGTAGTTAAAGTGAAAAGGAAAAAAAAAAAAAAAAAAAGAATGAGGCTATATCGACAAAAAACAACAAAAATGTCTAATTCAACGAATAGTTTTGTTGTTTCTACAAAGGTAATTTTATTTAGGAGGGGCTAGCCATCAGAGAGCTTTCTTGTCCAATTTGAAATACTACACAATTAATATTTAATAATGCTCACCTTTTTAAAAATAGAAATTTCCCATTTAAACTCATAAGTAAATTATGTAAGAGAAAATAGTTTTTGCCAGAACTTGTGAATTTCATCTTTTTCTCCATTTCTTGATTTGTTTGTTTTGGAAAAGGAAAGGAAAAGAACGAATTTTTTAATTAAATTTTCAAATATTCATCTTTCTGAGAAAAAAAAAAAAAAAAAATTAAGCATGTTTTTTTTTTTTTCTTTTCTTTTTCCATTATTATACTTTTTTTTTTCTTTTACACTTTTTAAATAAAACTATACATATATATATATATATTTATTTTTTTTCCACCTTCTATTTTATTCTGTTATTTAAGTATTCTTATTTTTGTAATATAACCTTATTAATATACATTCTTAGTTAATTGTACAACTACATATTAATTAGTTATAACTTATGAATTTATTTAATATTTTCTCTCTCCTTTTCATATTTTAAGTAATTATTATTTTTAATATTTTTATAAGAGATATTACTGGAAATTCTCAGTAAATAGTACAAAAATTAATTAATTTGAGAGAATTTGTTAATTTGTTCCTTTTCCCTTTTAAAATATTTGCTTTTAGGAAAAAAGCTGATTTTTTCTTATATATGTATTTATTATTAAGGGGGGGGGGGACTACGAAGCTCGTAAAAATTGTTAATGGTTTGTTAATGAAGCGTACAGATTATTTATTAATTAAATTTTACACATTCATCAGATCTGTCATATTTAAATCTGTTTTATGAAGTTCATTCTACCAAATGTCTTTTCGTATATTGAATATTTTTCGCAGAGGAGATTTATTGCTAAACGCGTTTCTGGGAAAACATTTACAGATTCTTTCTGTCATATGACTTTGATAAAACGAAATTAGCATAAATTTCATTTCACCTTCCTTTCCCGGACAGTACTTCAAAAAGCCGCAACGAACAGGTAAGAAGATTATGCGATCTGAAGTAATTCAACGCGAGAAAAGAAAAATTAATTATTATTTATACAAACTGTGTTACATTATAAATGTAGACGATTTTAATCCCAGAAAAGTATAGCATTTAATTTTGAAAGAAAGTCAAGTTTGTACCCTGTAGACGACATCTAAGAAAATGCTCTTTTAAAAATAAATTAATTAATTAATTAGTAAAACAGAAAGAAAAATTTATAACTTTATTTTAAATTATCACAGATCTATGGTTCAAGTATTCATTTTAAAGGTATTGACGAGTTCTTTTGAAAAATGCTCATGGGTGATTCCACGGAAAATAGGACATTTAAAATAACAAAAAAAAAAAAAAAAAAAAAAATATATTAGTAAAAGTTATTGAGTTTGTTTTTCAATATCCGAATAATCTGTATTTCAGAATATTTTTTCAATATTTTTCTTTTTTTTTCTTTTTTCTTTTTTTTTTTTCTTTTTTTTTTTTTTTTTTTTTGAGTGGCAACAGTGCTTCAAACATAGCTACCATCATCTGAATTTCATGTGGTTAAAAATTATTGATTTCAAAGCAATTTAATACTGTTTTCTTCTTGATTTAGTGATTTCTGCTATTACAGTTTAAAATAGTCATGTATCTTTTTTTTATTTTATGCAGCATTTTAAGAACTTTATTGCAATATAAGTTAAATTATTTAAAATTAAAGTTACTGTAAATTTATGTCCCACACGTGACAGAATGAAAGTAATTTTTGAAATTTTTGCTCAGCCAAGAATTGTATTTTGAAAAGAAGGGACCATACCATATATAAACATTTCTGAAAATATTTTAAAATAATATCAACATTTAAATTAATTAAAAGATGTATTATATTGTTCCGCACGTGTAGGACATTTCAAACAAACATATTTCTGAAATAAGCACATGAATAATATTAGTATATATATTTTTAAATAGTCATAATTAGTAAACAGGATGTATTTTTAAAGCTATGAAAGTTAAAATCTTTATCGAAAAGAATAATTAAAAGTTTTTCATAAACGTAATAGAAGAATAAATAATATTATAGTTTTAAAAAATTAAGGAGCACGCTTTTATAGAAATGTGAACTAAAAAGCACAAAATATCTATCTTTGTATTAAAATGCAGGGTAAGAGAAAATCGTGTGAGTAACACACCATAATATTTACATACATTTAAATCTTTAATTAAAATAATTTAGAATTAAACAAAAACCATTTTTAAAAAATCTCCCCTGACTGGGCTCGAACGCTAGACCTTTTGGTTCGTAGCGCGGCTCTTTACCTCGCAGCCACGGCGTTCACGTACGAAAAGTCTTTTTTTACAATATAGATTCTTTGTTTACTCCCAGAGTGGTTACAAACATACAAACAAACATACATACATACAGGTGAAGCTAATAAAAGCGTGTTAAAAAAAATCTGAGGCTATTTCAAATGGCCTAAACTTTGAGATGAAATAGCTTACAGACATGAAGAAATTTTGAAAGTTATTACTGCACCAATTTCTGCAAATATGAAAAAGTTCTTGTAAATTTCCAGATTTATAGAACTATATACTCTTCTTTTAAAGCAAAACAATGAAACTTCCTTCTACTTCCATTAACCTTTTCTATTATTATCTTGCTGAACGTGGTTTAAATTTGCGCATTTTTTGCAATTCATAATTGGTTTTCCATATCGAATTAGAGATTTTGTGAAATAAATAATAAAAAATATTTCTTATAAAATTAATAAGGAATTGTTTTCTTTTTCTTAAAGACAGAAAATTGCACGGTGTCTCACACGTGACACGAATATCCTGCACGTGACACTTATTAAAAAAGTTATTACGTATACTAGATTTTACTTTTTCAGTCTAACAACATAGTTATAAATAATTAGTGAGAAATCAGTGCATATAGTGAAAAAATTTGCAAATGCATGAATACAGTAGATTCAGAGAATTTTTTGCTAAAGTAAAAAGCTTTGAAAACATGTGTCAAATATTATGTCCGACACGTGACAGCTATATTTCAATAAAAATTTTATAATTGAAAAATTACAATGGAAAAAATATTTGTGCTTAAACAATCATGTAAGTAAAGTATTTTCGCCAGGTCAGCAATATCCAAATTTTTAGCTTTAAGTAATTTATATAAAAATAAAATGTTAATAAAAATTCAGTCTAATTGTCCCACACGTGACTGGGGAATCACCCTCATAGTGAATATTTATACACTCCGAGGGCGTACTTACCCGACAGAGGGAAATTACGTTTTTATATATGCAAAAGTATTTTGGAAATGAAAGTTATTGATTTTAATTTCACAATGATTCATTAAAAATAATTTTGTGTTATACGGTCAAAAAATATCATACAATTTTTTTTTTAAACTAGAATGGCAATACCACCTCTTAGAAAATTTTTACAAAAGTTCATATATGCTACAAATTACAGTTTAAAAAAGCATTGAAAAACTCTTCGTAAATTAAAGCGCATATTTACATATACAGCTTAATTTGAAATTTACTGAACAAGGTGTTTGTGTTTTTTTTACCGTCACGTTGTGTTGTAATCTAGCATGTTATAGATTTTAAATGTAGATTTTTAGTTATTTATATGATCGACGAGTTTCAGTACCAAACTTATTTAAAAGTTGAAATTGAGAAAGGAAAATTTTATGGAATAAAAAAGAAAACAGTAAAATGATTCACTAAATGTGCTGTCTTAATAATCTATCTTTCTAAGTAAATGTACTATTTTAACATCAAAAATAAACATATTTATTTGCACGTGAATAATAACCTTGAAGTAAAACTATATAATATACTATGTATAAAATAAATAAAATGTATAATGACGTCGATTCTGCGAAATTCACGAACAAATTTAATTTTTGACAAATTTCCTTCCACTTTTATTATTCACGTAAAAATAAATATATTTTCTTTTACGTCGGGAAAAAATAAACATGTAATCTTATATATTAAAAAAATTTATGAAAACTAAAGTCAGTCCGTCTAGCCGTTCTATCCGGCCGATTTCCTTTATTTTTTTTTTAATGAAAGGTATTTAGACACAGATATGTCATCAATCATTGAAATTTACTCAACTCCCACCTTACTCAAGTTATACTCAAACGCGATTCTTCCCTGTACATTTCTTATGGGACACATTCACTCAAGCAATTCGAATTCTCATAGCTCCTCTTCTAATGAATGGATCTTGATCGTTTTACTCTCAGAACACTCAGTGGATCAATCTTTTTCTTTTGAGCTGTTAACTGCTTAAATTCGTTGAGTTTGAGGAAAGTTATGCGTGCACAATCAACTTTACATTCAATTTTTTCAAAATTTTTCCAAGATTTTCCTTCATTCAAACCTCTATAACTAGAGTTCTAATTAACGTAGGCTGTTGACACAAGTCTAAGAACACTCAGTGGATCAATTTTTTTCTTCTGAGATATTAACTGCTTAAATTCGTTGAGTTTGAGGAAAGTTATGCGTACACAATCAACTTTACATTCAATTTTTTCAAGATTTTTTCAAGATTTTCCTTCACTCAAACCTCTATAACTAGAGTTCTAATTAACGTAGGCTATTGACACAAGTCTAAGAACACTCTGGATCAATCTTTTTCTTTTGAGCTGTTAAATGCTTAAATTCGTTGAGTTTCAGGAAAGTTATGCGTGCACAATCAACTTTACATTCAATTTTTTCAAGATTTTCCTTCACTCAAACCTCTATAACTAGAGTTCTAATTAACGTAGGCTGTTGACACAAGTCTAAGAACACTCAGTGGATCAAGTTCTTTCTTTTGAGCTATTAACTGCTTAAAATCGTTGAGTTTGAGGAAAGTAATGCGTGCACGATCCTGTTTTTAGCCACGGACAATTGTAAGTTGCTTTAACTCGAGGAAGAATATTCAGAAATGTAAAGGTAGATATTAAACCTAAGGGCCGACGCACAGCTAATATTGTCTGGAAGGAAGTACTGTAAAAATGATTTTATGTAATAATTACACCCTCTATACATAGCCTATCCTAATGCTGCGGAGCAGCACGGGTCCTCTAGTTTATTATTATTATTATTATATATATATATATATATACAGCTTTGTTAAATCCTGTTTCCTCCTTGTCGAATCCAGTCTAAGAACATGATTCGACAAGGATTTATTTAACAAAACAGTATTAAGTGTACTTTTTTTATGCAGGAATTTTCGCTAGTTCTTGCTACCGACTCTAACTCAGACGAAACGGTGAAATATTTAGTTTTCGTGCACTGGTTGGCTTTTCGTTGTAAAACAACATTTACAGGCAAGTAGTTCGCTTAAGTTGGCTACTGATACCAAATTATATTATACCCTATTATAACACACTGATATCTGAAACGCCCCCTTGGCGAAAATTTTGGCAAAAGTATTGACGATTTAGTGAGTTTTCTATGATTTATATATAATTACCATATTTTGAAAGCTTCAGTATCCAAATTATTTCACGAAGTTTTCTTGAGAAATGTTAATCACATATTTGTAATTTGTAGTTAACTTATCTGTTGATTATAGTTAATATTAAAATTAAAAATAGAGAAATCTTCTTTTTACCATTTATGAATGAGTAACTAAGGGAAAAAAATATTATTATTATTTTTATTATTTTTTTTCCCCCTTACAAACGGTCATTACCTTGAATGTGTGATTTTTTCTGATTACTCATGCTTCAAAACATCTAAAAGGTGAAAAATAAAAAAATAAATAAAATAAAGTGATCATAAGTTTTCCTGAATGCTGAGCTTTTTTTTTTTTTTTTTTTTTTTTTTTTTTTTTAATATTTCTTTTCTTTTCAAAAATAAAACTTTCCCAATGAAACTCATAAGTAAATTATGTAAGCGAAAATGATTTACCAAAACTTGTGAATTTCTTCTTTTTCTCCTTTTCTCGATTTATTTATTTTGGAAAAGAAAATATGAAAAGTAAAGAACGAATTATTTAATTAAACTTTCAAATAGTCATCTTTTTGAGAGCAAAAAATTTAAGCATTTTTCGTGTTTTATTTATTTATTTTATTTTTTAATTTTAATTTACACATTAAATAAATCTATAAATTGTTTCATTTCTTAGATCTATAATTTCAACAAAAATTAAAATACTTTTTTTTTCTCTTACTCTCTATTTCATTTCGTTAATTAATTATTCTTATTATTTATGTAATGAAAACTTATGAATATATATTTTTAGTTAATTGTACAAATACTAATTAACTAAACTAACGATAACTTACGAACTTATGAATTGATTCAATAGATTCTCTCTTCATTTTGTATTTTACGAAATATTATTTTTTAAATATTTATATAATAGACATTACTAGAAAATTTTTCGTAAATTATACAAACATTAAATAATTTCAGAGAATTTGTTAATTTGATGCCTTCTCCTTTTAAAAAATCTGTTTTCGGAAAAAGGGTTTTTTTTTTTTTTTTTTTTTTTTTTTTTTCAAATGTACTTAACATTAAAGGGGAAAAAAGACTAGGAAAATAGCAAAAAATGTTAATGGTTTGTTAATTTAATGTACGAATTATTAATTAATTAAATTTTACCCGTTCATCGGATCTGTAATATTTAAATCTATTTTATGAAGTTTACTCTGTCAATATACTTCTTTTTGTTTAATTTATATTTCTCACATTGAAGATTTATTGTTAAACACGTTTCTGTGGAAACAATTGACACAATCTTTCAGTCATATCACTTTGATAAAACGAAATTAGCATCAACTTCACCGCCCTTTCAAAGTGTGATAAAGAGCAGGTCCGAGGATGCTGTTATCAGAAGTGATTCCAACATTAGCAAACAAAAAGTATTACATGTGAATTGTTTTGCATGATAAATGCAGACGATTTTCACGCGAGAAAAGTGTAAGAGACTTTCGTTCAGCATTTTACTAAACACAGCATTATACCCAACATACTCAACCTGATTTTGTTCAAGGACAGCAAGTTTTCGGATGATCAACTTTTACGAAACCGTTTAGAAAAAGCTGAGTATGTTGAGCGTGCTGATCAAAATTGACCAATAGGAGGAATAAACAGGATTTTTTCTGGAATACCTTTAGAGAAAGAACCCTATCAGTTCGGGGGTACCCTACGAACAGCTGACCGGTTTCTCGTTCGTTCAGCATAGTGAACATGTTGCGTATAATTTTGCGTTGAGTCTATATGCTCCCGTGTGATATGGACACACTAAATTTCGAAAGGAAGTAAATTTTGTGTCCTACAGACTTCAGAGAATTCTATAGGGGAACGTCTTCGGTTGTGGGCACAGTTTTGGTTTTTGCTTATAACTTTTCATAGAATAAATATTATGCAAATATATCAGTACCAATGAAAAGCTAGAACTCTTAGTTAACGTTTGATAAAGCAACTGCAATATCGATTCCGTCAACCAGAAAAGTTTTATCACCAATTATGTGAAGCGGTAATTGTTGGGAAAAAAAAAAAAAAAAAAAAAAATCGGTAGCCGGTTGTGAGCACACTTGAAAAATACACTAAGAATGGAAATATAATAAGAAAAACCACCATAAATACCGAAAATAACAAAATTCATTCATTTTGTAAGGATTCAGTGGCCAAAATAACAACAGAAAATGACAATTTTCCAACTTTATTAGTCATCTTCTTTGTCCTCCAAATCAGAAGTGCAATGCTTTGAAATAAAATAATTTGCATGTATATTAGTACACTCCAAATGCACCAGACAATCACAGTCGTTGGATTTGATTGAGTTGGCTCTTATTAGGTATGGTAGCAGGTAGATGGTAGATGGTAGCAGGTGCTACAAACAGAGGAGGCAGATGTCGACATCATTGTCAGATTGTGGATTTTCCTATTTTTAGCTCGTTTGGCAGGCAGTTTGACAGATGGAGTTGCCTTACTTTTTCCAGGCTTCTTCTAGAGGGACACAGATGCTGCGAGGAAGCCCATATTCTCGGGCAGTCGGTTTTATGTATTTCTTGTCTACTAAGCAATCCTAAATGGCTTGACCAGCGCATTAAAATCCATTTATTTTGGATCTGTTGATTCTGGAGTTGACAAAGCTAAAAATGCCTAAAAATGCATAAAAGCATTAATAAAATACGTTATGTTGATATAAACGACCCTATTTAACAGTTTTTGACAATTTTTAAGTCAAAAACACACGCTTTAAATGAAAAAGAAACAAGTGTGCTCACAACCGGTTACATGAAGGTGCCTACAACCGGGATTTGCAACCATTTATATAACGAGAGAAAAAGCAATTTTCGATCCAGATTTTGCCTGAATTAGATATTGCATCACAAAACATAATGAATAAATATACGTTACACTTACATTTTTGAATTAATTCCCTTGAATTTATCGTATTCTGAAAGTATTTACAAATTGCTTTTGTGTTGTTTTTTTAGAGATTTTTGTTTTCGATGCATGCACTTACAAAGTTCAGTGTTAGCACAAACGTTAGCACATTCAGTTCGGTGTTAGCACAAAAACCCTACGTACTGTCACAACAAAAGTTTGAAAGTACTCAATTCCACCATATTTGCTTTCAGTTAAAAGATATGGTGGGATGTCCATAACCAGAGAATGCTCAGAACAGGAGACATTCCTATATATATATTAAAAAAAGAGGAAAAAATTATTATCTTGTTTTATATTATCACAGATCTATGGTTCAATCATTTGTTTTAAAAGTATTGATGAGTATTTTTGAAAATTACTCCTAGTGAAAATTTATCCTCCAAGCGATCCGTTAAAATAAATAAATAAATAAATAAAAAATAAAAAATAATCCCAAATTATTAAAATTTTGAATTTCACTCTTTTAACTTAAATAGTTTTGAAAAAATTTTAACCTATTTATTATTTGTTAGTTGTAGGGCGACTAAGGCGCCCGTTGAAAAATGACTATTTCATTTAATTTATTTCTCACTTCAAATAATTCATTTGCTAGCAAACCAGTGCAAAATTTTCGCACTTCATTTATCTCTTCGCTACGTTTAAAATTTAAAATTATTGTTATTATTTTATAGACGTCATTGGGGAACTGAGCAGAGTCCACCTATACCCATTGCTTGGTATTTTAATTGGTAGCAATATTGGTGTTTTAATTTCCCAATATTAATTTACTAAATTTCAAGCATATGAAATAAATTTAGAAAATTTTCCTGGCATGTGAATTTTTAAAAATTTGTTTTATTAAACTTTAAGACAATGGTAAACGTTATAAAACTTTTTTTTTTTTTTTTTTTTTTTTTTAATTACTGTCTTAGAATTGTTAAATTTTGCATACGTTTGCATAGAAAAGTGTCGATATTAAGCACATTAATATTACTTACAAAACTTTGAATAAACACCATAAAATGCAATAATATCGCAAAGTAGGCATGAGTGCTGCAATCAAAGCGGCAACGCACAAACCCAATTTCAGTGAAGAGCAAAAATATATAAAGTCTAATGGAAATATAAATACTGGTGTGAGCAGAATTATGAAATGAAATAAAAAAAATGAAAAAAATAAGATTTAAAAAAATAACAAAATATCAAAATCTAAAATATATCAAAATTAAACGAAATCCAAGTTATGTGAGTAATTTCTAAGCATCAGAGAACAAAGTGGAAGAAATATCATTAACAAGATTTGTCGAATTTTTAAGTATGTAAAAAGCATCATGGATATTCAAATGGGAAGAAGAGACAGAAGATGAAATTATGTTAGATTTAGAAAAATCAAAACGATGACCATGAGCCCAGCAGTGGGAAGCAATAGAAGGTTTAGAAATCTCTTCATTACGAACATTCCAACGGTGCTCATTTATTCTATATTTCAAACACCTCCTAGTTCAATCAATAAAATCTAAATCGCACGACGAACATGAAATTAAATAAATGCCACAACGGTTTTCAGTAGGAATGGGATCTTTAAGAGAAGATAATTTAATGTTGACGGGTTTGTAAATGACTTTAAACCAAACAATGAAATAATTTTAGCCATTTTAAAAGAAAGTGATGAATAAAAAGGAAAAACAACTGGGATGATACTGGGATGCTTCAATTTGGGAGCAGACACTTTAGGGTTCTTGAATCTATATAGAGATTTAGGAAATGTATATACACTGAAGAGTTTTTCTTCAAAATAGCGCATATAAATGTCGCAAAGCAAAGAAGAGAGAGGACTGCCCATTGCCATCCCCTTCTTTTGGGAATAATAAGTACCATTAAAGATAATCAATTTGCCTGATACATAAATGAACTAAATTCATAAGCTCTTCAATTTCAATAGAAGAAGAATGGAATTCACGTAATGTCTTCACTAAACAAACTCAACTGTTATTACTCAAATGTTAATGATTCTTCGCACTCTCTGACTAATTCTCAAACATATGTTATTTCTCTGCATGTAAGATTTGCTCATGTTTTCAAACCTGCTGGTCTCAATTTATTTGTCACAATAGAGTATTCTTTTAGAAGTAGATATATATATACAGTCGGTAACAAAAGTGTCCGAACACTAGCAAAAATTCCTATGTAAAAAAAGTACACTTCATACGGTTTTGCTAAATAAATCCTTATCGAATCATGGTCTTACACTAAATAAGAACAGGATTCGACAAGGATTTATTTAACAAAACCGTATGAAGTGTACTTTTCACACATAGGAATTTTTGCTAGTGTTCGGACACTTTTGTTACCAACTGTATATATATTATTATTATTATTATTTTTTTTTTTTTTCACCAATTAGAAACTTTCTTACCTTCAGATATATTGCTGCATTAAGCTGTACTCATACTTTCATAGTTCCGTCTAGTGACGTACCATGCTTCATTTTTTTAATTCTAAATTATTTGCATATGTGTTTGGAATTTATATTTTTTGCTTATAATGTTCTTCAAAATATAATTGGTGTCATTAGCGATTACCCTTTAACAAGAGCAGTAAAAAAATCGAATTTTCAGAATTTTAGTTGTGTTAAATGTTTTAAAACACTGATATTTTTTTTTTATTAGAAAAAGTCTGTTTTAGAAAAGATGTTAGCTTAAAAAGTTTCCCATTATGTTTCTTTTATCTGTCATTTTTCAATTTATTTTTCTGAAAAATTTTCGTAAAAAAATCTGTTGCGTCAATCAAATGTAAAAAGTTTAAAGTTTAATCTACTATCTGTTTTGTTGATAACATATACAGTCGGTAACAAAAGTGTCCGAACACTAGCAAAAATTCCTATGTAAAAAAAGTACACTTCATACGGTTTTGTTAAATAAATCCTTATCGAATCATGTTCTTACACTGACTAAGAACAGAATTCGACAAGGATTTATTGAACAAAACCGTATGAAGTGTACTTTTTTTACATAGGAATTTTTGCTAGTGTTCGGACACTTTTGTTACCGACTGTACATCAGATTTGTATGCTTGACTTGTAGCCCGCTTGTAAATCTTCGTCAGATAATTACAGATAGCACATGATAGAATAACAATACGAAGAAAAGGAAAAACACCCACCCAGGGCCATCGAGGGAATCGAACCCGCTCTCCTACGCTCGAAGGCGATTAGCAATGTGGTGGCATAGCTACTCGGCCACGGAGGGCCTACTATCTGTTTTAAGGTTGAACATTGCTTATTTTCAAAAAGGCAACCCACACAGGACATCTTCTTCACAGAACATTCTCAAAAGATCCTGTTCTCCCCAGGCTATCCTGATTACGTGCTGTATGTATGGAAAATTTTAAATAAAAAAGCAAGAGTTACTGTCTCCTTGATTTCAATTGCATTTACCATAACAAGTTTTTTATTAATATTAATTGAAGGGAATATTAATTTTAATATGCTGCCATGCTATTAAAAAATGTTTCTAAAGCAAGACGTTTGTAAACATTTCTATACAAATTAATTTATCTTCATTTTTGTGCTCTGAGGTTACCGAAGTAGGGAAACCTTCCCCTCTGTAAGGGATCAAAATTGTTTTGCCATATCTCCGGACTATCCCTTGGGGTGACACCCAAACCGTCACCAATTGCCCACAGCGTAGCTATAATGTGATGTTGAATCCTCTTACCTTATCTCATTTATTACCTTTTTGTGTGCAGGTTTATGTACAGTCGGTAACAAAAGTGTCCGAACACTAGCAAAAATTCCTATGTAAAAAAAAGTACACTTCATACGGTTTTGTTAAATAAATCCTCATCGAATCATGTTCTTACACTGACTAAAAACTGTATTCGATAAGGATTTATTTAACAAAACCGTATCAAGTGTACTTTTTTTTTACATAGGAATTTTTGCTAGTGTTCGGACACTTTTTTTACCGACTGTATGTGTGTTACATCTTGAATTAGCATAAATTGCAGCATGACGATCTATCTCCCAAAAACATTTCGGTGAAAAATCGACTCAGCATACGTTTTTTGACATGATTTTTGTGAAAATTGTCTTGCGTTTGCAGAATAATGTTTGTTGTAATTATTATTGCATTGTAAAAATAATGCACATTCAATATTTAAGTATCTACATGAGAATAATGCCAGAAAATTTCATGCTTCTATCATGACAAAAATATTGTGACAAAATTAAAGTAAAAAACTTAGGATGTTTGTACTAAAAATTCAGATAAAAATGACAACTTTAATTTTATAACAAGATAGTGAAAGAAGACTTGGCACTGGATAAATAAAGCCAAGAAATCTTCAACGTCTAATAAAGACGGTACGCTAAATGCTATCGAAACAGCTGTCTGTCTTTGAGATTTTCTCTTTGGTGTTCAGGACGTTGAAGATTTTCCCACGCCCATTGTTTTAAAAAAATAGAATTTTTTTTTTTTTTTCTAATCAGAGACTGTAAATTGCTTCCGAATTTAAGTGTTTTCAGAAGAAAAAAAAGTTATCATAAAATAAGGAATAAAAAAAAAAAAAAAAAAAAAACTCAAAGGATTGTTATTTTTTTTTAAGTTTATTTTATTTTGTATTTATATTCGAACTCACATCTCTAAATAAACACTTCAACATGGTAACGGAATGAGTTTTCTCTAAGAAAGAATTGCCACATCACTTTTCATTCCAAAGTAAACACCAAACGAATTCTTAGAATTTCCGACCCCATGTAAATGCCTATAAAATGTTTCACATCAGCCTGTTGCAACTCGTAATCCACTTCTGTCATTCTTTCGCTCAAAACAGTATCCAGACACGGAACGAAGAGTGGCAGAATGTCTTAGCTTTTCCGACAACAGTCATCCTTTCGATAATGGCGGAGCGCCAACGTTGGTTTGCGTCGATCAACGTCGTTGCTGTAACCGATGTGACGATACAGCCTTGTTTGATGCGAATGCATTTCGACACACCGCAAGCATTCAGAACGCTGTTACTCTTTTCCTCTGCCCTACCCCCGAAAATGAATCTAAATTGGTAGATAGGAGACAGAAGGGGTCGTTCGATGGCTCTGCAACTACCATCTTCAGCCGCAAATGGAGAAGCTCCCTAATGTAGTTTGTTTGGGCCGCTAATGTAGTTGTCCGTGCAAAGGTTGAGTTGCTAATGGAGATGCGATTGCGTGAAGTGAAAAGATAAAGGTGTTTCCACTCACAGCCTATTAAGAGGCATTTTAGCGAATAAGTAAATATTAGGGATACAGTACGCAGGAGCTCTTTATTTTACAAAATAAACAGCAAGCGTAATATTTGTCCAATTTTCTTCTTCGAGCCGTTAAATTTATTGCAGGTCATTCGGGAGCAATAATGTTTCCAAACAAGATTTTATCGCAAAATGGAATCTTTCAACAAACTTCGCAACAGAAAACGTAATAAATTACGCCACTGTGTTGAATAACGTCCTAACATTTGTTGAAATTTTGATAATAAATAGTCAACACAAATTATGAAATTGCTATTTGTGCAATAAATTTGAATAATTACTTAGAATGTGCATAGAACAGAACGACATCATTACGTGTTTGTAAAGTTACATTATAAGTGAGTGTTTCACTTTTTTCAGTAATTTTACTGAATGTAGATTTATACTCCATCTTAAATTTTTCAATTATCGATCTCTTTGTTCATAAATGGATTTCAATAAGTCAGACACATGACTTATGAGCGTTCTGAATATTGTTGCATATGATTTATAAAATGATAAGTATATTTTAAAGATAATATTTAGTTTAGTATCTCTTTTTATAAGGATTCAACAACATCTTTCCTCTATATATCAAATATATAATTTCCAAATATCATATGTCCTACAAGTGGAGGAGAGGTTCCGCTCTGTCAGCAAGTAGGTAGGAGGTGTTCACTTTTGAACCCAGTTTGCGCTCGTTGGCCTAGCCGTTCACAATTTTCCGTGATTTTTCCCAAACTCGCGAGAATATGGGCTAGGAAACAATACAAAATTTCGCATGGAAGACATCTCACACAGACGTAAGTCCCAAAGTAGACAACTGGCCTTAACTTTTAAACCAAATATTATAAACTGTTGGTACTTCTAATATAGATTTGGAAACTACTTGTAGTGAATTTGAAAAGATATTACACATTTTTCTTATTTTTTTTTTAATTTTCAAAATGTTCTTAATTTATTTTTAATGTATTGGTTTTAAAGTATTTTAACTGGAATATTCAAAACCTGTAAATTTACTTGTAACTGCCATAACCGGAATGTCCTGGTGATTATAAATTTGAAGAGGTCACTGATATTTAGAAAACAACTCCATTCAAATAATATTATGTTGTGTACTTTTCCGTATTACTTATTTTTCAGAATTATATATAATTAAATTACCAATCGTTTCTTTCTTAATCGTCTTTCACATTTATTCTTGAACTGACATCAGAAAATATGCTGTAGTATCATTTTAAAATTAAATATTTGTATTTTCACGCGATTTCTAGTGTAATTCAGGCACTGAACTCACGACTAGCCGATACTGGAAACTTTTAATGAATGAATATTGAAAACTTTAAGATTTTCAAAAATGATGCACTGACGAGTGTCAAATCTAGTTTCGCTTAATGAACCAAGCACCCCGATTTTTCCATGCCTCCCATATTCACAATCATTCCCTCTGGTTAGAAAATCATATTTATCTTCGCTTTACAGCCGGGGCGTTTTCAGCCCCTAACAAAAATACTCCGGAGCGATCAACGGAGACTGCCGCTTTCAACTCGTCTATTTTTAAACGAAATGTTTTGCTAAAAGCCCTACCGAGGAACGCAAAACAACCTGGCATCGCATTTTGCCCGCTATTCGCAATTCACCCTCCCCCTCACCCGACTCACACCCAACTCTCCAACACCTCCGGTCCGCCATCACTTCCAATAAATCCTCCACAGCCCCCGTAGGCGCTCCTTCCTAGTTTGTGCGTCAACAGAGCGCCCCAGCGTGATTCGATTTTAATTTCGGACTCTGGCGCCAAGCCGAGCAGAAAATGACTTTAAAGGGCGGCCATTATCGCCCCAATAGCAGCCAATTGGAAAAGTGATCAGCAAATACCCATTTCATTAGGTGCCCGGTGAGGCGTTCTCTCACTCTCTGTCTCTTTCGTTCTAGTTTTACTCTCTTCACTTCTCTTCTCTAGTCGGGTGCATCTCCGTTCTTCCATCCACCTTCCCCACCCCAACTCCCCTTTTCCTACGTCGTCGGATCCGGATTATCCGGTTAAGAGCAAAAATGAGATGAGTTGAGGTGTTGTTGTATGATGAGATGGAGTATGCAGTAATTAAAAGGAAGAAAAAGAAAGAAATTAAATTGAATCTCTCTTTTTTTAAGTGATGTTTAAAATCGTCGAGCTAATAGTGATAATTAATTTTTGATAATTAATTTGCGATGGACTCTTATAATGAAAATAATTTAACTTTTCGATGCGCGTGTTTTTTTCTTAATTGGAAAAACAAAAGGTTCTTTCTTTTTTTAAAAAAGGTATTTATTAATAAGAGGGCGGAAATAATAGATAAGTGAAGAATTAACGATTGATTAACATGCGATCGTGTTAATGAAAATATTTTGTGATAACTTATCAACATAAAGTCCGTGATAAAAGTTTTAATTAACAGTTCAATTGGCGCCGGCTGTTTTCTTTTAATTTTTAAGCAAAGAAAGAAATGGCGCTTGGGTAATTTGGTAGTTTTAGATTTTTATGTAACATTGTTTTCATTAAGTTAATAAATATTGAAGAGTATGTGCTAAAAAAAAGCAAGATATTATTAATAGTCTAAAACGATTACTGTAAGTATGTTGTTGCGACATTTTAAAATGGTTTAGAAATGGTTTGAATTACCTTGTAAAAATGCTAAACGGGAATGTGCTCATGATAAATTTTAAGTAAACAATCGTAAACAGATATGGTATTATGCATAAACAATTTCAAACATTGTTTAATAGTATATATTGTTTATTTTATGAAAGTCATTTTATATATTAAAACATAAAGCTGTGTTATAAAAAAAAAGTGGGAGCATATGAGCATGCGCAAAAATTTTCAGCCGATACCGAAATTATGACATTTTTTGTCACTTGAGGAATAGTCAATATGAACAAATTACATTATTTAAGGTTGAGATTCAGACTTAGCGAATTTAACGTCGAACTAAAGTTTCGTAATTTCTGTGAATGCGAAAAGAAGATAGATGAAAGGTGTTTCTTCGTTTCACAAAATGTCCCACTTTAGATGCTTAATAGCGAAAATTTCGGCAATTATGACATCATTCAATTCCATTTTCGTACATTATACCGGAGTTCTTGTCTGTCAGATACGTTTTCTTTTCAAATGAGAAATAAAAAAGTTCGATATTAAATTTTGCATCTTATTCAAAAAAGAGTAATAAATAGAAATATTTTTCGATTGTCGCATCAGGCACAATTTGCGGCAAAAAATTCTGCGAAATGCGAATAGAAATTTCAGATTTCGAAGTCTGCGAAATTTTCTTGGAACGAAAATTAAAGAATTGACAACGCATGGACCTAAAAATATCTTGCTTGCAACTCGAGTAAGGTGTGACCAGAAAATTAAAGATTTAAGCTAAATAATCGTCCTTCAAACGCAAGATAAACTTGTCCAGGGATGGAACACGGGCGCAGAATTCACACCGGAATCTGTTTAAGAAATTTCTATACCTATAATATCGTTGATTTAAGAGGTAGAAATTTTTCTTACTTTCATAGTGGTATGAATTCTGCGCCCGTGTTCCATCCCTGCTTGTCTAACAGTAAATAACTATTTTTCTAATTACACATTAAATATATCAGATATATGGCTCTCAAAGTCGTACAAATACTATTGTGATTACTTTAGTACTTTAAACCCTTTGCTATAAGTTGTCGCTTTGAAAATCATTAACGAAAGGAATGGAGCCTACTTTTAGTAATTAAAAAAAGCTGGGCGGGCAAAATCAGGCTAGTAATTTATTATTCATTGAGAATTTACAGTTGAATATGTCAAACTATGCCCTCTGCACAATGCCATACGCAGTGAGAAAAAAATTATAAATTTATCACAGAATTTTTTTAAAAGAATTTGGCATGCATTTTTTTTTTTTTTTTTTTTTTCTTTTTTTTTTTTTATTATTATTAAATAAAACTGTTACAGCAGGGTCACTTTTATAAGGTACGGGCACTATAAGAATTTTTTTTTACTTCTCTCAGATGCCAGAATTCAAGAATATTTGTAACGTTATAAAAATATAGAAAATGAATCTGAATATGCTACCGGATGGGTGATTGAAAATAGATATTACAACGATTATCTCTTGAACCGAATCATAGAAACATACTTTCAATTACAAAATTTATTCAAACGAAGAATAACTTTCAGGTATAGCATTTTTTTTGAAGGGTACATATTAAAATATAAAATTTAATTTTTATACGGATCTTCTTTTTCTATCACATTTATTTAGAAAAATTTTACTTCTTAATAAAAGATATAAAGAAAACAAAAACAATTCTATGTTTGAAATAATTTTCGAGACATTTAATTTTATGCGGAACTTCTTTTTCTATCGCATTTATGTAGAAAATTATTGTGTCTTAATAAAAGATATAAAGAAAACGAAAATAATTCTATATGTGAAATAATTTTTAAGACATTTAATTTTATACGGACCTTCTTTTTCTATCAGATTTATTTAGAACACTATTTCTTCTTAATCTAAGAACAAAGAAAACGAAAACAATGCTATGTGTGAAATAATTTACGAGATATTTAATTTTTAAAATGATAATTTACAACACTTTAAAAATAACCTAAAGTGCCTGGGAGAGGGGGGGGGGTCCCTCATAAAACCTTTAAGTTTTGGTTCAATAATTATTTGGTATCTACTAAACTGCCGAATTAAGTATAGATATTTCTAATAAGGTTAAAAATTGTAGAAATTCCCAGTTGCTAGTCTATATTTACATACTTGCCAACTTAACCTGGAAGATTGTTAGTCCCGCCCTTTTCCGCCTACTTTTTCATACCAGTCGTTTTTTAGAGTACTTTTCTTCTTATTTAATCGTAAGTACATTTGAAGATAATTACTCTAAAAATTAAATGGTGTGCAAAAAGGGGCAGGAACTTATAATCTTCCGGGTTAGGTTGGCAAGTATGTATTTACAAATAAGTCGTTAAATTTATTTTCTTTTTTGAGAATAATCATGAATTATTAATAAGAGTGCAGATAAAAAAGTTCTGAACTGCTACATCATTACTTAGTGAAAACTAAGTAAACTGTTCATGACGAATTATTAATTTCGTGATAAATGCTAAAATTTTCAATGTGTAATAAATCAGCAATACTTTACTGAGGAACAGAAAGTTTGGTTTATATTTTTATTTTTAGACGAAGGACAATATACACTGGTTCTCATAATTATAAGGACACCCGTTTTTCTATATTAACTAAACACTGAACACCATTATTTAAACAAATATATTTTTTATTAATTTGAATTTCATTAATAGACTATATTTAAAAAGTTTTATCGTTTTTCTATCTTAAAAAACTTTAAATACAATCAAAAAGAGGATTTTTCAGGTGTTCACAATTATAAGGACAGCTCGAATCTTAGTACTTTTTTTTTTTTCAGTTATTCTTTAAATTAATATTTTATGGGGTCTCTTTTTAGGGTGAAACAGTTAGGCATTCTCTCTGGTATATATATATATATATACTTTTTTTTTTTTTTTTTTTTTTTAATATTCAGTTTTAATACCATTTCACACAGCATAGATGATATTCTGAATACATTTAATAAACTATTTAAAATTGCTTTCCACTTGCATGCACTTTTCTAATATGATGAGTTAAGGTTTTTTTCAAATTTTAGGCCACGGGAAAGGCAATAATACAGAAGTTTCTTTCTTCAAACTATTTCCTATTGCTCTAGAAGTAGAGCAAAAATGTAAGTCTTGATGAAAAAAATATTATCATCCCCCAAAATCTAACAAAAATCTGAGAATTCCACGTTTAAAATTTGCTGATATTGTGTTGATGTTCATAATAATATAGAAAAAATTACTAAATTCATTCTGCCTTCAGTAGAAACAGCTCCCCAGAGCACCATAGATCCACCTTTAAAATGCCCGATTTATACCTGCCTTTAAAAAATCTCTGTCTTTCGCTATCTTCACATCGTGCCAGTAACTGTTAAAACCATTTGGTTAATCAAGAATAAAATGTCTTTCATCTGAAAATGCAACATTTTACCATTTAATATTGTCTTTATTCAACTTTAACACAGACATTCTTTCCCCATTAAATGTTTATTGATTATTATAGGTTTTTTATTCATTTTAACATATTATTAATTATTTTAAACATGCATAAATGTGGACTCCAACCTTTCGTTAAAAATTACGAGCAAATTCAGCAGCAGTCATTATGAGTAGAACAGTAAGAGGAATTATGAGTCTTCGATCTCTGTAAAGCAACTCTGATTTTGCACCAGATCTCTCTCCTATCGAACCAGCAGTTCAACGTTTGATCACAATTCCTTCAGCAATTTTAGATCTTCGAATTTCATTAGAAATTCGGCGGATTGAAATTATCCTTCCACTTAAAAAACACATTTATCATACTTCACTACATGAACGTTCTTTCTTTCGAGGAATTATCAGTAATGTCCGTCCAAGAAAAATTGAAGGCTTATATATGAATTAATCTAGCCAAGAAATTTACAAATTCGCACGTCAACTGTAATTTATCCGCTAGTAAGTTAAATAAAACGAAAAAATCTTGATTGTCCCTATAATTATGAACATCTAAAAACGCGGAGAAAAAAATATTTTGCACTATTTTTTAATAATTTTGTTTCATATTAAAAAAATTATAGCAGTTTTGGTTGTCAGAATACTTGATATATTAAGTGCACTTAGTATAATCTTGTTCACAATTATTTTTACATTAGTTATTTCAAAACATGAAGTGTCCTTATAAATATGAGAAGGAGTGTATACACATATATATATATTTTAAATATAAGTGATAGAATTGAAAGGACCATATAAAAATTAAATTTCGTATTTTAATATGTATAGAGTCCTTACATAAAGCTGTATACTGCTCTCGATTTGAACAAATTTTGAATTCAAAAATATTTTCCTATTGCTCTCAGTTCAAGGGAAAATCGCTATAGCCTCTATTTTGAGCTATCCGGTTTATCTTTTATCGTTAAAGCTCGAAATCCGTTAATGTGCTGATTACCTAGCTAATCTGCAGATTAACTAAAATGACCCATTAAAGTGCGGAATCAAGAGTTTTTCGCACTTTAACTAGGTAATCTGCGCATTAGCGGCTTCTGTGTCGTCAAAGTTCAAATGTTTGTTTCGAGCCTTAGTTTTTTTTTTTTTTTTTTTTTTTTTTTTTTTTACATTCACTTGACGTCAAACAGTCATGTGGTACAGATACGCGAATGACCTTCAAACACAAACTAAAACTTTTATCCCTTCCGCTCCGGCTCCGCTATGATAAACTGTAAACGCAGAATGTGGAGCATCGAAGCCATGATTAGGTTTCTCATTATGAGATTATGACCAACACAAAATTTAAAGTAACAAGTAAGTTATAATTGCTTTAATTTTGATTTTATTTCTTCTCTTTTTTAATTCTGTCAATATAAGTTTGATAAGGGTCTGCATTTTATTAATGAAATCTAATCTTAATTAAAAGCTCTCTCTCGTTAAACTTCATTTTGAATTATGAATATTAAATTTACAACACAGTAATTATTTCCTCCCTAAATAAAACTATTAAGCCACAACTTTTTAAAACTAATTTATTTTAAAATTGATTTAAATTACTATTACTTACTGAAAAAAAAAAAAAAAAAAAAACATGTATTAATTTTTAACTCTGAAAAATATGGCATTCAATATTATGGCATCATTTAATAAATACTTAATATGAAATATTTATGCATTTTTTAGCATTTCCTTACAATTTTTTTTTTTTTTTTTTTCAACTTCAAGTTTCCTTTATACATTTTATGTATAATGATTATATTTTTATTTTATCTTTATTTTTTTCATTTTGTTTGCTTTTTCAGATAATTTCGTTGTAGTTTATCATATGTATGCTGCAAAATATTAGTTTAATAAAGCAGTGGAAAACTGTCATTTTAATTTTCATGCGCTCTAAAAATTATTAAAGCAGTTTTAATTATTTGAAGTACTTCTTAAATAATGCTTCTGATTTCTCTAATTTAACATTTCTTTAGCAAATTAATAATTGGTGCATTACTTTTTTTAAAAAATAGTAAAAGCAATATAAGTTGTTAATAAAACTTTTTTTTTTTTTTTTTTTTTAATTTAAATTGTTAAATATTTTTATTTTGAAAAGAAATCGTTACTATATTACAATTCCAACATTTATTTATAAAATAGAATTTATTGAAAGCTATTAAAGTTATTATATTTCATATTAAAAATGCATAACATCTTCAAACTTATATTGACAGAATAAAAAAAAATTAAATAGAAAAATTTAAACAGATATAACTTTAAAACATATAAAAATTAAAAAACATACAGTTACAGATTAAAATAAGTAAAGAAAGAAAGAAAAGAAAAGAAAACTGTTTTTTTTTTTTTTCGAATAAAAGACATAAATACAACACAGCGTGCTGCAAAATTACAACACCATAGATCTTATTTTCACTTTAACGAGTGCCTAGTAGGTAATGTGCAGATTATCTAGGTAATTTGAGAAATAAAACAATTTTCTTCACTTTAACGGATCACCCTAGTTTATGTGCAGATTACCTAGCTAATCGCAGATTAACTGATTTCTGCACTTTAGCGGTAACATATCCATGAGGTAGAAGGAAAGATAAGTGTGCTTTAAAAGTTGCCAAGTTATTATGAACCGACTTGTATACAGTTAAAAATTGTACAGGATTCACTATACCTTTCCTAAGATTGATCTTTAAGTAAGTGTGAGAGAATTTAATAAAATTACAAATTTATTCTTATTCAGAAAAAAATAGGAATTTAAACGCATTAGTTAAAACAAATTACTTTTTGTTGGACCTAAACCTTTATTTATAAGTGGAAAATTAGATATATTATAATCTTTTATTATGAAAAGATGTATATGTACAAGCAAACTAACCAAGGATAAATGAAAATTAATCCTGCAAAATACATGAGGGGTATCCCCTACAGGGGAGCTTCCTCATGTCGGGAAGGAAATATGAGAAGTTTCGGACGAAATGTTGGCTATTTAGCCAAAAAGCACGTTTCTAGTCCCCGACTTCTCACAGATGGAAGCAAGACCATACAGCAAACGAATTGAATTAATACAAATCATAAACAGCAATTAAATTCGTAAATACATCAGTAAAAAATACAAGAATATAAATAAATACAAAGGTAAACTTAGATAGTCAGTAGATTGAGGAATATTGAACCCCTCCCCCTCACCTCATCAAAAATAATGAGCCCGCTTCGGCTGGTAGGACCACTTACCAGTTCTTAAATGTCGCCCGAAATGTATAAAAAACCTTATGCAGGATTGTAATCAAGAAGACTGAGATGTTTATTGAGTAGGAAAATAGGATAGCGATTGACAGTTAATACGTTTTTGAGATTTTAAAAAGCCAAATTCAGGTCTAAATGGTTATTGCAAATCATTTTAATTCTGTTAATTTGGGTAAACATAATATTTTTTAAACTCTATGACTGATGCAGGAGAATAAATTTGTTAAATTACAAACTTCAAAGTTAAAATCTTGTCTTTTATCATGAATTCCAATAAACCAGTTTTTACCTATTCTTAAAATTTTTAAATACAGTAAAGAAATTTTATCTTTAGTGTCAGTACGGTTTAAGATAAGATCGGAGGTATAGATTTCAGCTGCATATTAGTGCGGTTCTCCTGTATCAGCCATAATTTTTTTAAAAATATTATGTTTACCCAAATTAACAAAATTAAAATGATTTTCAATAACCATTTAGACCTGGATTTGGCTTTGGAAAATCTCAAAATCGTATTACCTGTCAACCGCTATCCAGTTTTCCTACTCAATAAACATCTCAGTCTTCTTGATTACAATATTGTTTAAGGTTTTTTATCCATTTCGGGCGACATTTAAGAACTGGTAAGCGCACCTACCAGCCGAAGCGGGCTCTATATTTTTGATGGGGGGTGGGGGCGGGGGTTCAATTTTCCTCGATCTTCTGACTGTTTAAGTTTGTCTTTGTATTTATTTATATTCTTGTATTTTTTATTGATGTATTTACTTTTGCCCTTTATTTATGAATTTAAGTGCTTTTTATGCTTTGTGTTAATTCAATCCGTTTCCTGTATGGTCTTGCTTCCATCTGTGAGAAGTCGGGGGCTAGAAACGTGTTTTTTGGCTAAATAGCCAATGTTTCGCCAGAAACTTCTCATGTTTCATTCCCTACATGTGGGACTCCCCTGAAGAAGGCCCTCATATGCTTTGGGATTAATTTTAATTTATCCTTGATTAATTTGCTTATTTATTATAGTTTTATATTTCCGTTTTCTGTATTTGTACGTGGGCTTTTAATATTGTGTTCCAGTTTTATATATAAAAATTCAAGTTTTATTTCATCTAATTTTTAAGATTTATAGTGATATGTTTTAGTGATATGTTTTAGAAGTTAGTGGATATTTTGAAATTTTGATAAATTTAGATAAAATAGCCGTAGCTGTCAATGTCTTTAAACAGTCCTAATAAATAGATGGTCTACAGAATTCTGATCATAAGAAAATTTATTTTCTTCAGAATTTACAATCTCTAAGATTGTGAAAAAAAAAAAAAAAAAAAAAAAAAGTTTGAAGAGGTACAAATAAAGTTAAGAAATCCTTGTAAATAAATAATCTAAGAATTTTCATCAGATTCATATTTTTCATGCACTGTTAAAAATGATAGATCAACGTTTCATCAAAACAAAATGGTGACAATTAAGCAGATTTAGTTGATGCTAATATTTTGATGCTAAGTTTCAACATTTTAGTATAGTGCTTTACAAAGAAAATGGCACTACTAAAAAAGTGAAACATTGCGCACTAAATTTCTAAAAATGTTGTTTGCAGCTATAAATTGGAATCATTTTTCTGATGAAATGAATGTTTTTACTTTTAACAGGACTGGTTTTAGGGATTTCAATTCCTCACAAAGTGTGCATTTATATAGTTATGTCAATTTTGTGAATAATAAGTAGTTTCAGAAAATTAGTGACACTGGAAACTTGTGTTCTCTCGTTTGATTAATTATTGGTTTAAAAAAGTTTTTTTTTTTTTTTTTTTTTTTTTTTTTTTTTTTTTTTTTTTAACTTGATAATCAATACTAGAGATTTTCTAGAAATGACAAACATGTGGTTTCTAAAGTATACTTCATCTTGTAGCAATGTAAAAATGTATAAACATTTGTCAGACATCGAAAGGAAAATCTTTTCCCTCCTGGAAAATAGCAAAGCGCAGGGAATTTAGTCGTTGCTGTTGTTAAATTTTTGGATGTTGTTAATTATTTCTATAAACTCTCTGATAATTTTTACAATACTTCAATCATACAATAAATATTGAATAGATGATGTAAAAGTTATAGCAATTTTAAGTTACTGACGTTTGCGTAATCTAGAAAAAAAATGATCAGAGAGATTTTATTGGAATAATCGTCACGTGGTTTCTAAAGTATATTTAATTTTTTAGCAATGTAAAAATTTGTCAGATTTCAAAATGAAAACCTCTGCCCTCCTAGGCAAATAAAAAAGTGCACGGAATTTGTTCGTAGCTGTTACAAAATTTGTGGGTAACGTTAATCATGGTCGGAAAGTTTTCCAGTACCTTACAATGTATTTCTCATATGATGGCATGTATCACTATTAGGATATTGCCCGAGCACTTGCGCTTCTTTCTGTGAAAAAACTCATTTCATTTCAGTTGTTTCATTTTCATGACTTGTCTTAATAATCCACTTTAAAATTTCTGGCTTTTTAAACTAACAAGGAAACATTCTAAATGTGTCCTCTTCAAAAAATATTGAAAAAAAAATATATTTGATTCTTCTCTTCATAAAACACCAGAAAGTGAAAAAAATATCGGCTGAAATGAATTGCAGTGGCCACAAAAAATTATCAAAAATAAGCATATTTGGCGATTGTTTTTGAGTACTTGGCGGAGAATCAAAACACTGTTCTGTTCGTGCACGGTACAGTGTCTAGAATAAACAGTGTGGAAAGCGGCAAATAAAATTGTACTAAAAAAATTAAGCCTGTCACCAGATGTCATTGTCATCGAAGCTAGTGTCAAGACAACAAAACCGAGACTCCCTATTGGTTAATTATATACTTAGATCACGTGATTAAACTGACGAAACTGGGAAAAGCCAATCAGGTCTTCGATTTGAGCAATAGCTTCGATCACAGCGACATCTGGGTAAGCTTAATTTTTGTAGCATCATTTTAACATCACGGTTATAGGCGATTGCCACAATGTTTATTCTAGACGCTGTAGTACACGGCAATCTTGATGCTTGCGAACTTATCCCCTAACAGCGCTAAATTGCCGAAAATGCTTATTTTGATAATTTTTTGTGGTCACTGTAATTCATTTCAGCCGATTATCTTTTCACTTTCTGGTGTTTTATGAAGAGCAGAATCACATATATTTTTTCAATATTTTTAAAAGACGACATCTTTTGAATGTTTCCTTGTAAGAAATCATATTGTGTATATTAGTGATAGTCAAGGCACAATTGTGCAGTCATAATTTTTGCTTTAATTGCCCAATTTGTCCGTATAAACTTCCCTTTCCTTAGCAGTGTAATTCACTGAATCATACATATATCGATAGAATGCCCAGGAAGGTTGAAACAAGAGGGATGATTGTATCTGTCAAGACAAACATAGTAGTATTAACAATAGATTCCTGGGTCGCATTCCATTCAAGGTTTCAGAAAAGATTTCAAGATATGACCAAAGCAGAAATCATCGTTTCTTACATATTTTCAGGAAAGAAAATATGTAAGAAACGATGATTTCTGCTTTGGTCATAGATGATTTCTGCTTTGGTCCGGAGAGGCAGAATATCTCCAGAATATTTAGCATTTGTAAATTTTAATGAGAAGAAGCAGTATTACCAGTTGTAGTTGATTAGCTTATCAAGATTCAGTACGAAAACCAGTGAAAGCGCTACTTTTTAAGAATTCGTTATTTTTTAAAAGCAGCATATCCTCAGAGATGGATTAATATAAATATAATATAGACGAAAGCGACTTCGTAGATGCCATGGGGGATTATACCTAAATCTATGAGAAGTGGGCAGGTATGCATCAAATGCATGGTAAAGAAAATGAAAGTGAGTGAGAAGCACGAAGATTGTACCATGAATGATTTCTGGAGCTCTATTTCCAATCCATCGTACTCTACCTACAGAATGCTGTGTCTTCATTGAGCTCATACCGTATATTCTTATCGCATTCTTTACCATTCATCACAGAGAAAGAAATGTTGTTTATGCATGAAAGTCAAATCTCACTTTTCTACTCGTTTAAATGTCACATGTTTATCACTTGGTTTATATGACATTTAGCTTTTACGTTCGCTGGTCATCTAAACCCATAGGATTTCTCGCTGGAGCACATAAAAATGAATTTACTATACTTAAAAACGTTTTACTTTGAACCAAATAATATCAAATCCGTATTTTGAGAGTTCTAGCAGGCTGTTAGTTATACATTTCATACTTCTTGAAATAAATTTAAAATTATAGCAGTAGAATAGCTGTCATAGAAATACACTGGTTCTCATAATTTATAAGGACACCCGTTTTTCAATGTTAACTAAACACTGAACACTATTACTTAAACAAATACATTTTTTATAAATCTGAATTTCAATAAGACTATATTTCAAACATTTTATTGTTTTTCTGTCTTAAAATACTTTAAATACGGTCAAAAAGATGATTTTTCAGGTGTTCACAATTATAAGGACAGTTCGAATCTTAGTAATTTTTTTTTTTTTTTTCAGTTATTCTTTAAATTAATATTTTATGGGGTCTCTTTTTAGGGGGAAACAGTCAGACATTCACTCTTGTATATATATATATACATTTTTTTTTTTTTTTTTTAATTCAGTTTCAATACCATTTCATACAGCACAGATGATATTCTGAATACGTTTCAACTATTTAAAATTGCTTTCCACTTGCATGCACTTTTCTAATGTGATAAGTTAAGGTTTTTTTCAACTTTTAGGCCACGGGAAAGGAAATAATACAGAAGTTTCTTTCTTCAAACTATTACGTATTGTTCTAGAAGTAGAGCAAAAATGTAAGTCTTGTTAAAAAATATATTATTAACCCCCAAAATCTAACAAAAATCTGGGAATTTCACGTTTAAAATTTGCGGATATTTTATTTATGTTCATAATAATAGAAAAAATTACTAAATTCATTCTGCCTTCACTAGAAACAGCTCCCCAGAGCACCGTAGGATCCACTTTTAAAATGCCCGATTCATATCTGCCTTTAAAAAAATATGCTCTGTCTTTCGCTATCTTCAGATCGTGCCAATAACTAAATAAAATGTTTTTCATCCGAAAATGCAACATTTTACCATTTAATATTGTCGTTATTCAACTTTAACACAGACGTTCTTTCCCTATTAAATGCTTATTGATTATTACAGGTTTTTTTATTCATTTTAACATATTATTATTTATTTTAAACATGCATAAATGTGGACCCCAACCTTTCGTTAAAGATTACGAGCAAATTCAGCAGCAGTCATCATGAGTAGAACAGTAAGAAGAATTATGAGTCTTCGATCTCTATAATGCAACTCTGATTTTGCATCTGTTTTCTCTCCTATCGAACCAGCAGTTCAACGTTTGATCACATTTCCTTCAGCAATTTTAGATCTTCGAATTTCATTAGAAATTCGGCGGATTGAAATTATCCTTCCACTTAAAAAACACATTTATCATACTTCACTACATGAACGTTCTTTTTTTTTTTTTTTTTTTCGAGGAATTATACGTAATATCCGTCCAAGAAAAATTGAAGGCTTATATATGAATTCACCTAGCCCAGTAGTTAACAAATTCGCATGCCAACTGTAATTTATCCGCTAGTAAGTTAAATAAAACAAAAAAATCTTGATTGTCCCTATATTTATGAATATCTGAAAACGTGGAGAAAAAAATATTTTGCATTATATTTTATTAATTTTGTTTCATATTAAAAAAATTATAGCAGATTTGGTTTTTAGAATACTAGATATATTAAGTGCACTTAGTATAATCTTGTTCACAATTATTTTTACATTAGTTATTTCAAAACATAAAGTGTCCTTATAAATATGAGAAAGAGTGTACATTCTAAGTTTCAGGTCTAAAGTTTAGACAAAAGTTTAATACATGTGATTTCATTTTATTTCATTTTTATTTTTATTTTTTGTTTTTATAATGACTTTATAGTCAAAAATATTTCATATTATTTTATATTACACACATTTGCAAGCCTTGCAGCATTCCATTTAATTATATTGTCACAATGTCACACTATTTTAAAATAATAATATTTTATGTAACATTTTACCAATAAAATATTAAAGAAATATTTCTCTTTGACGATAGTGGTGAAAATATAATAAAACGCAGTTAAAATTTTAGAAGTTCTGCATTTGCAAATGTAAGTGTACAAATTTCTAATTTTTTTTTTTGATGGAAATTTAATTTCGAATTCATCTTTAAAAAAATAGAAAATCTTTCTTCATAAATGAATTAGAAATATAAAATATTTCGTGTAGCTACATTTTACAACTGTAGATAAAAAATAAATAAATAAATAAATAAAAAATTAAATAAAAATTAAATAAAAAATTAAATTTTTGAAGGTGAATATTTAGAAATAAGTTAAAGGATCATCTTTAAAGCTTTATTTCATTTAATGATATATTTTAAGTTCACATAAATTATTTACATAATTTGGGCACATATTTTCTTTAAAATAGACAAAAAAATATGAAAATAACATGCGCACAATTCAACAAAATGATATAAAAAATAATATTAATTTTTTGCTAAACTATTGGAGCCTAACTTTGAATTGATCCTTATTCTATACATTTCCATTACTATTGTGTTGCGTTGCTCTGTTCTAATTTAAAACAACTGTAGTAATAAAACCAAGAGAGCTATTTTGCTCTCTTTCTCTCCTTATAGGGTAGGAGAGATTGCGCACATGGGTAGGAGAGATTGCGCTTTATTATAACTACAATTACATTATCAATAATAATAATTCACTTAAATGACATTGTTGTAAGGTGTTTGTAAACAAATATTTTCGCATTGGGAGTGGATATTTCAATATTATAATTAAAAAAGTCCGAAAAACAAAAGAAAATTAAAAAGAACTACAAAAATTTATTTAAAGAAAAAAATATTAAAGAAACAGAAAAAAGAACAAAGCTACATAAAAAACAAGACCAGAAAATAATATTAAGTTACTAGTTAACACGTTTAACTTAAAATTAGTACATTACCTTTTTAGTTAGAATGGTTTCTTGTTTGTTGACCGAATCTCTCGTTATCCACAATCATTGCACTTATTTCTGTACATGTGATGTTATTGTAGAACCACCTGCCACAAGTTAACCTGTTCGAAAAGGTTTATTCGTCTCCAACAGTTATTTCGAAGCAATATATATATATATATATATATATATATATAAATAATAGATAACGTAATAAAATTTAATCTTAAAATTTAGCAATTAATAGAACCAAAACAATAACAGCACACTAAAATATAGAACTGAATTTAACATAGAGGAAAGAATGACACAAAAAGTTGCGCTATAGATAAGGAACAAATGAGTTACCATAATAACTTAAAATACTTACGCCGACCTGAAGGATAATAAATAAGGACCATTAAACTTGTGAAAGAGAAAAAAAAAAAAAATAATAATAAACCACATAATCAATTGGATATAAATGCTTAAACTTAGAAATATACTTTTCAAGGGGCGCATACTTCATAAAGCAGAGAAAGCTGCAATGATTTCGTAAAACGATATTGCTAATCATAGCAATTTATATCATCTCACGCCCCGATCAATGCAGCAAAAAAACCATAAAGAATGATAAAAAAGTGAAAAATTAAATTAAAACAAAGAATAAATAAATATTAATTAAAATCTTAAAGGAAACCATAGTAATAACATGAAATAAACTGAGTAACCACATGGAAAACAGTTAACACAAACTGGAAAAATGGTTGATGCCAAAACCTAAATTGAAGTTAAAATAATAGCTCGACAGATATCGATTAATCGAAAATATTTCAGAACAATTACATTAAAGATAAAATACACAGAGTAAATATTAAATGATAATGTTAAAATTAATACTAGTAGAGTTAAATTAAATCGTACCAAAAATATTCATAATTAAATCGTTTAAGATAAGGACTGAAGAAAGAATGTACAAGACTACTGAGTACAAGCGCCATCTTTCGGTTAGCAATAAAAACATTAAGTCAGTTAAATAAGATGTATTGACTGAAAGATTAAGATAATTTAGAAGTATTAACAGCTAGATTAAGATAATTTTTAAGATTTTTATTTGAAGTCAAATTATTAAGTGTAAAGTTTAAGATAATATAGAAGTATTAACAGCAAGATTAAGATAATTTTTAATAATTTTATTTTGAAGTCAAATTATTAAGTGTGTAGTTTCAAGAAGACATAATTACAAGCAATAATGCCAATGAGCACACATATAAGGATAAGCATAATAATGCGGTCATCAATAATAATTAAAATTAAAATAATTTTTTTTTTTTTTTTTATGAAGTCAAAGTATGAAATGTTAAGTTTTAAGAAGAGTCCATTACAAGCAAATAATGCCAAAGAGCACAATTATAAGGATAAGCATTATAATGCAGTCATCATAAATTAAAATTAAAAATTTAAATTTAAAAGATTTTTTATTATTAATATTTATAAGATTTTATTTTTGTTATGCAAATAGATGGATTGTTCAGACTTAACAAGGGAAGCCTCAAGTAGCCAGAAGCACATAGTAAAATTTAATGATAAAAGAGTTCAAAATTCATAGTATCAACCAGAAAAAATAAGAATGTAACTTACAGCAATCCCCCCACTTTTTTTTTTTTTTTTTTTTTTTTATAAATTTTATTCAGCATCAAACCCTCCCAGCCAACCAGCCAAACAACACCACCCTTCCTCCTTAATCAAACATCTGCCCACCCATCCACCTGATTTTTTTTTTTTTTTTTAATTAAACCTTAGTTTTTTTTTTTTTTTTTTTTTTTTTTTTTTTGTGTGTGTGTTAGACAGAGACCCTTTTTGATAAACAAGTGAATAAATAAATTTTTTAGGATAACCCATTTTTGTAGCAACATTAATTATGTGAGAGATATTTTTGTTTTTAAACCTATCTGAACAAAGATTATGTATACGAAAGAGGTGATTGAGAATAATATTTCTGTAGACAGAGATATGAAGACAAGAGGTAAATTGTGTAAATAAATTTACTTTGAAACTAAAATCTCGTCTTTTGTCATACAGATCGGTATAAATTTTACTACCATCAAGTTTAAGTTTTAAATCTAAGAAACTAATACAGTTATTGTTGAGATGATTATAAGTTAAGGTAAGGTGAGAAGGATATTCAAATTTAAATAAATTAGGCGAAAAATTATTGACATAAAAAATTACAATGTCATCAATGTATCGGTGAAAATAGACATTTTCAATACATAATCCCTGTTCATAATGGTAAAGGTATAAGTCTGCTAACATACTTGAGCTACATCCTCCTTGTGGAATACCGACCTTTTGAATATAGATCTTATTACAGTGTAGAATGTAATTGTTATGAATAATAAAATTTAAAAGTGTCTTAAATGAAGTTGCCGAAAAGCATTTTGGTAAAGAGATTTGACTTTTAAATTTTTCAAAAAGGTTAAAGATGATACGATGAAGATCTGTTAAATTAATATTATTAAATAGGTCAGCAAAATCATAAGTCATGATATCAGTCACATTATTCATAGATAAGATATTGGCTTTTAGTTGATAACTATTTTTAAGGCAAAAGAAATTTTTTGATTTACTAATTAAGTCATAGATTTGTTTGAGAATATCAAGGAGAATTTTGTTAGCATTGTTGTTGTAAGTATTACACCCTACAGTGACAGTTCTAAATTTAATAGGATTTTTGTGAAATTTAGGGATAAGTACAATATAAGGATATTTAAAATTATTAAATGGAAGCTTTAGCAGTTTATAAAAGCAGTGAATTTTGCGGTTATTGATTTTAAGATCATTATTGGTAGTATGAAAGTTAGTACTATTAGATATAGATGAACTGAGTAAAGAAAGATAATAATGTTTACAGATTATTGCATAATTATTAGGAGATTTATCGACATAAGTAATAACAAAGTTTTGTTGCAATTCTTTGATAGATTTAAAGAGATTTGATTTATTGTAATGTGTGAGATTTGATCTATGTTGAATTAATTCAGCTTTAAGTTTTGAAATTACTAAAAATTTCCATTGATTGAAATATTCAATAGGTTTATTATAAGAGATGGAGAGTTTATAAATAAACAAATCAATATCATAAGAAAACTGTTGTATAATCTTTGAAATATTAGTTTTTGAAGGGAGTCGATATTTAGTACCATATTCCATAAATTTCTTTAAATTAGAGTCATTAATAATATTAAGATCACCAGTGATAATATGTGCATGATCTCTGTCAACATATTTTACATTTGAGGGATGAGCACAACTACAAGTCACATGAGAAGATAAATTAGACTTAGAGACTGAATTATAGTTAAAAAGCAGGCGACCAAGTGTAATAGGATATTTAAAGGTACGAGAAATATGAATGTCTTTAATAGGAAACATGCATGATTTATCATTAAGAATAGATGAAATATTAATGCTATTAAATATTTGATTAGAATAATTTAGAATAAGCTGTGAATTTGATTGGATTTTGTGAGGTTTTTTAGAGATAGTTAAATTGAAGAGTTTTAGTCTGTATATTATTAAATCATAGAAAATATCAGAAAAATGTTGATTATAGGATTGGTTTTTAAATACACTTAAGTAAGTGGACAAATACTTTTTTTTGATAGCAAATATAAACTTTCTAATGTAAATCCAATCATAATGGTTAAGATAATTTGACTGTAAGGCAAGAATATTCTTGATAATGAGATTTTTTGATATTAAACCATTAGTAGATTTATTGGATTTGTTACCTCTTTTTGAACGAGAAGTTTTCTGGTTGACACTATGATTCAGTACAGAGTAAACAGGGGAGTAATCATGAAGGGGATTAATGTTAGTATAAACCTTAACAACCCTATTAAAATATTCATGATTCAAGCCATATGGATAAATTGTATTAAAATATTTCATGTAGTTAGATTCAAAGAAAAGGCGCTCACTTTTATTTTTTTGAATCCTAAGAATTTCAATAGTACATGAGCAGAAATTGTGTATATTAAAATGTCTTTACTCAATAGTTGATTTACTGTTAAGGACATGTGATGATAACTTTTTTGAGTCTGAGCGATGTTGATTAATTCTAATATGTAAAGGGGTGGAAGTTTCACCAATATACTGCATTTTACAGATACCACAACTTAATTTGTATATAACATTATAAACCTGACAGAAAGGAACCAATTTTGAATCATTATAAATTTGGGACTGTAAAGCATTAGGGCATGTTTTGCAACGAGAAGAATCACACTTTCTAAATTTAAGATTGGAAGGAGGAGAGTATAGGTAACTTGATGTCGATCCAGGAATATCCCTATTAATATTCCTGTACCGGGCACAATACTGAGGGAAACCAAAGCATTTCTTGCCAGGCACTACTAATTTACTGAGAACATTCATAATAATAAAAGAGTGATTTTATATAAAATAAGTAAATCAATTTTAATTAGCAAGTATTATATATTAAAACTATCATTGAGAAAATAAATAAATAAAATTCTTGAATAAGTAGAGAGATAATAAAATTGAAAATTCATGAATAATAAAGCTTGAAACATAGACTGCAACCTATACATATCCACCAACATAATGAAAATCACAAATTTAATATTAAACATTCTTGATTAAAGTAGGCATACATAAATAAAAATTAATCATTTAAGCTGGGATAATTACATAATAAACTATACAAAATATTTACAAAAAGTTCCAATCCAAAGTGAAATTCAGCCCGAAGCAATATGATTATAAACCAAACAATCAAAATTAAATGACTAAAATTGAATAAATTAACCATTGAAAAACTGTAATGGAATAAGTGAATAATAAATGCTCATGATGTGAAAATTTAACCACATGAAACTATAGAAAATTATGCAAAAGTTAACCATTGAAAAAATATATTGGAATAAGTGAATATGTCAAATTTCAACCTCATGAAACTTTAGAAAATTATGCATAAATATAATAATAATTGTCAAAACTCATTTAGGCACATACAAACTACTAAAGGAATATCCCAATTTTGAACTTAGATAAAACAGTTCTATATATATATATATATATATAATATATATATATATATATATATATAATATATATATATATATATATATATATAATATATATATATATATATATATATATATATATATATATATATATATATATATGGTACACAGTGTTTGCAATGATACGTGTCTAGTCCCGCCTATTTTTAAGCACAGAATCCGCCCACCATTTACTTTTTTTTTTTTTTTTTTTAAGTTTTTTTCCTCAAAATCTTCTGTTAAAAAATCCTTTACGTTTAATATCCTTTATGTTTTTTAATCCTTTACACTTTAAAATCCTTTAAGTTTATATTATTTTATTGAAATTTAGACGATTACATTCCTTAAAACATGGGTCGTACTCTCCGCGCTTTTTTCGGGACACTCTCGCAGATAAGAAATTTGCACCAATTTAGCCACCATGAATTTCATGTAGAAGGGTAGAGATTATAGTATAAATATAGTTGTAGAAATACATTTGGTAATTTCTTATTTCTGAGAGTGTCCTGAAAAAAGGGAAGAGATTACGACCCCTGCCTTAAAAAGAAAATTGAGTAGACTGATATTTTTTGCTTGCATTTAGTTTTATCTCATCTATTTAAGCAGCCTACAGCTGCACTGAAAACTTAAAACTTGAGCGTCATACTTGAAAGTATTGCAAAACTAAATAGATATATAATGACATTTAAATCCTTTGCGATAAATTTCTCATAGGCTAACAGCATTGCAGATGTAAATCCCATCAGAGGTGTGGCTTTCGTAGATTGTGCCACTCTTGAATAATGTTCAATTTCAGATTCTGTGGATAGTCTCCATAACATACCTGCCAACATTCTCATTAATATTCCATAATGTTGCCAGTCCCGCCCTTTTTTTAACGCCAGTAAATTTATAGAGTAATAGTCTCCAAATTTAATTACGATTAAATACGTAGGAAAATGTTGCAAAAAAATACTGGTGTGAAAAAGAAGGCGGGGCTAACAATACTACAGAATATTAATTAGGATATTGGTAGGTATGCCATAAAGGTGGTGCGCCGTCTCGAATGGTTTCAATTAGTTCAATCACTTGTCGAATTTAGGTTTTGGTACAGTCCTAGGCACTGAACAAACTCATCATCATTGTCCTGTTATCAGAAATAAGCTACAAAATCTCTGTTAGTATAAAATTTTAAATGCGCAATCTCTCCTTAACAGCAAAAGCGCAAACTTTCCCATTTTGGTAGGAGAGATTGCGCAGTGTTTTATTAAATATTTATTCACTTTTAGAGGAAATCGTGGTGCTTGTACCATTTAGTCTAGGTCAGTAGGTTATGAGCAATTGTTAAATTAAAAAATATTTTGTATTACTACCATTGTATTGAAATTCTTAGAAGGGGTTATGAAAATTCAAGCATTTATTTTTGAGAACGAGACAAAATAATCACGTTTTATCTTAGAATCTTAAAGCAATCAATATGCAAATTCAAGTCGGCGCTTCACTACTGATGTTGTACAACCACCTAAAGTTTTAACTTGCCCCCTCTACTTTTTCCTTCCGATACCCTGTATGCGCAATCTCTCCTAGCTTAACCTTATATATAAAGTAAAAATTTGCTGTAATAAATGCCACTTTTAGAGACACATATTTTTTTTTCTTTGTGGTGAGTTTTTTCTTTGTTTTCAAAATTTTGTTATAACTTAGAAATTGAACTAGAAATATAGAGTTTTATATGTGTATATTCTTAATTATCTGCATAGTAAAATAGGGCATGGATGTAACATAGAATTTTTATTGAAATTTTTATGAAAAAAATGAAGAAGGAAAGAAAAGAAAAATGGGGATATTTTTAAGAATGGAATGCTATTTTCCCGAATTATTATTGTTTACTAATAGAGTTAACATTACGTAGAATATTTCCTAAACTTATGTACGTCGAATGTTTAATGTAAAGCTTTAAATCAATTTACTATGATTAAATGAGGAAAAGTTGTTGAAACTTTCACATAATTAAATAGTTTTCTAAAAGTAGAATTAATTTAAATAGGGTAACTCAACTCTAGGATAGATGGCCATACAGGAGTGATGGCCTGTCCAAATATTTCCTAATCTTGGCCATAGATGACAATATGAACTTTTTTCGTAGAAAATAGTTCAATAAATACATTGTATAGTGCAGCTGTGTTTTTCGATTATAAAAATTATGTGAAATTTTAATGTTTATTTAATTTAGTGGTTGAATATATTTGTAGAATTAGGTACCTGAATATTTTACAATATAGATACGTTGCATTTTTTTTTTTTTTTTTCAATCTTTGTTTCTAAGTCTAAAACGAAGACGTACAACGTCTGAGTGATGCTTTAAATTTGGTGGATATCTGTTCTTCCATTTAAGGTGAGATGAACACCTTTAAAACATCAAAAACTCATAATGTATCATCACCAACAAAAGTACTTTATGATCTTGCTCTAGTTTGCGATGTAATGTTACCATAGCAAAAATCGGTACCAATGGTATTTAAGGCACGTTTAAGGGGACATGGCACCTTTGACTTGGCATCAATGAATTTTTCCTATAAAAGCTTATATTTCTATTTAATATCTATTAATTGAACTATATTAGGCCTATTCAATAAGATATATGTTCAGGTAACAATTTTAATGAATTCATTATCTTCAAAATACTTAAACTTCTTGAAGCAATTTGAAGATTATGAATTCGTGAAAAATTCAAACTGAGAAAACGCAATTTAAAGATTTCAAACCAGTAAAAAATGTATCAAAAACCATAAGAGTTGTTGCCTAAATATATATTTTACTGAACAAACCTAAAATCGTTCAATTTATAAATATTTAATGAGAGTATAAGCATCTTAAGTAATACCAAGTCAAAAGTTCCAAGTTCCATTAATCGCCATGTAGGCAGCCATGATTTTGACATCACCAGAAAATATTGAAAAATGTTGGAAACTTTCATTCCAAGAAATAGACGATAAAGCTTAAAACAGTGAAAGAGTCTAAAATAAATGCAAGAAAAAAACAGAAACGTGAGACTTCTAGCCAGAAGTTGAAATGAGTTTCAAATTATCGGATTATCCGAGAGAATATAATCTGATGAGGATCACTGTGTTTGTTGTGGAGAATAATACAATACCACAACCAAAATGAATGTCTGAATAAAATCCACAAGGTGCCTGAAGCGATTCCATATAACGTATAAAAACTATCAAGTCCTTTGACAAAATTGTGGTAAAATTTTGCGAATAGCGAAGAACTGAAATTATACAAATTTTGTTTATTCGAATTTTACTCACTCCTTGTTTGGGATATAAGTGCATCTTTACAAATTGCAAAATGTTTTCATGATTAACTATATGATAAGTGTTCTTTTGCAATTTTAACTTCACATTTTCTTTCTTGTATTGGATGGCCATCTCTCCTAAGGTTTGAAGAAGTGATGGCTATTTGCTATTTTAATTTTAAACAGTGTTTCCCACTTTTTGTTGTCAATATATAATTATTTTTGCCCAAAATATGATGTGTATATGAATAAGATTTTTAAATATGCATAAATATTTCATGCATCTGGTTTTCGATGGATTAACACGTTTTGAAATGTTTTGAAAATGGTTAGACCACACTGTTAAAAATTTCAACAATTCTCTCTGTAATCTATTATCTTAAGTCTCACGTAAAATTACAGAGAAAAATAAACGGAGATGTTAAAAAACTTATTTTATCTATTCATTTTAATAACTAATATTAATTTAAATAATTATTGGGGAGAACATATTTCGAACTTAGAATGCTTTTTCTAAAGTAGAAACAGTCATTTTTAATTTTAATTAAAAAATTAAATAATAAATTTAGGAAAAAATCCAGAATAAAGATTGATAATCTCGATTATTCACTTTTAACTATAAGAACTACTGTAAATTTACAGAGATTCTGGATAAATATTTACATTAAATTTAAAGAAATTTTTAACAGTGCATGTTTGGAAGGTATCTGACTATCTGTGTGTCTGTCTGTCTGGCTGTATGTTTGTTACCAAAATTTTGTGAGCGTTATATCTCATGAACAAATGGAGAGAATTTAACCAAATTTGCTATTTGGTTCCACATTGGTGTTTATTAGTTGTCTACTTTGGTTCTAAATTGCTATCTTGATTTTAAATTAGCGCTTATTGGATTTGATATATATCACTCAATAGATGTTGTTGCTATGCGGCGATTTCTCCCATTTAAGGCAAAGGTCTCAACTTCTATGACATATAAATGCACCAAACTTGGTATGTAAGATATATATTATGAAAATTTTTGCTGATTCAATTTGGGTGTAATCGGTCGACAAATGGCTTTGCTTTTGATTTCTGAGATTTTTCGGCTGGCTATATCTTAGCATCTTAGGGTGAAACTTGCCGCAAATGGCGTATATAAAATGTTAATTGGGAAAAAAGCTACATTGGTTAAATTTTTGTGCATGTCAACTTGTAAGTAGCGTTGATATAGAATAATGTAGAAAAAAGTTTTGTGAAGTCCACAGTATATTAGTAAATTTTTGACATGTTTACTCCAAAAATGTTCTTCCTTTTTATAATTATATAAATATTACAAAATATTGAGAAAATTTCTTTTTTCATTGTGTCTAATAATAAAAGTTTACTTAAAATGTCGTTTTGGAGATACATAAAACATCCCTGTGTCATGCTGAATGAATGTATTCATATATTAATGTGATTTTTAAATGATGGATTTTTTATGCCATTTATTACAACGCATGTAATATATATATATATATATATAGCGATGTTATAAAATGTTAAGAAATTTTAAAAAAAATGACAGAGAAAAAAGAAAAGAAAAGAAAGCTTAAATACAATTTTAAATTTCAATGTAGTCAAGATTGTATATTTTTGTAAAATAAAAAAAAATAAATAAAAAAATAAAATAAATAAAAAGGAAAAGAAAAGAAAGAAAGAAAAACATGGGTGGGAATACTAGGGGAAAAATTTCTGCTGTAAATTATTCCTTTGTTACAATTATGTTGTGACGCATGTGATAATTCTTTCTTGAAAAATTCATTGATCCTCCATATCTTTGTTTTGTTTCCGTTAAGTACAGAATCAAAATAAATGAAAAGTAAAAAAAAAAAAGGAATATAATGCTAAAAGAAGTGCCCTAAAAAGTGGAAAATTGTGAAAATTGTGGTCAGCTTGGAGGAAAAATATAATAATAATAAAATTTGAAAAGTATTCAAAGTTGAGCAGTGTCTTTTTGTTCAGGAGAAAACATTTCCTTTGTCAACTTTGATTGCTTTTCAGATTTTATTTATTTATTTATTTTTTCCCCTTCAAGCTAACTAAAATTTCCTTATTTTTCACTTTTTAGGGCACCTCTACAGAAGCATTCTATTTTTTAAATCTTTTATATAATCTTCTTTTATTTTTAGCTTGTTAGTTATGTTGAAATTCCATTTACGTAACTAAAAAACTAAAAAGTGATCCACAATGTTTCTAAACATTTCCATGAAGTTTCTAGAATATTCCATGAAGTTTCTTGACATTTCCAGTAGGTGCCATGAAGATTATACACTAATATTATTTTAAAGAATGTTGATGGCAGACAAACCGATCTAATATAAAAGATTTCTAAATACTACTTAAGGTTAAAAAAAAAAAAAAATTCGTAATCTGAATTGCTTTCACAGCTTAAGATAATCTCAATGAAAACGACTTCAATAAATTACAATAAATATTTCATCTCACAGACTAATATATTTTAGTGGTGTTTACAGATAATCAAATAATATCATTTTAATTGAACTTTATGTGAAATGTACTTTTCACAAAATTTAATAAACTGACAAACATAACAGAACACAGAATATCATAATTTTTTATTATCTTATTACATACAGTGAAACTTTCTATTCTGAGCATTTTGATTGGAACAGAATGCATTTATATGATTAATATTTCGTCCAACCCTTATAAATTGGTATTATTCTATTAGTATAAAATTAACCTAAAACATAAAATGAATAATTTCAATTGGTAACGAAAAGGTCTTATTTTACCAAGCACAATTTTGATGTTAATTACCCCCCCCCCACACACACACACACACATACACACACAAACACTGTTTTTTTAGTACGACAAGCATTATTTCTCTCAGACAGCGTCGTTACCAATTTTTATCTATCACCTTGAATGAACATGCAAACAATTTGATTCTTATTTAAATAGGTTAAGCTGAAAGTTTGTCACTGTACCTGTACGGATTTTTAATCCGGATTATTAGGTTTTATCGAAAATTGGTACACTTATTAATCAGGAAAAAATCTAGTTAAAGCCATATTTTTCGGTTCAATTGGATAAATGATTCGAAAAATATTAAATGGAAAACCGATTTTAACTTGTAATTTATTAAATATAAAATACAAATAAATAAGTAAATATATCTCTTTTTATATCGGGGGAAAAAAATTAACGTTCAAATATTTTTTTTTAAATAATTAAAAAGAAAAAGAAAGAAAAAAAGAGAGAGAGAGAGAGAGAGAGAGAGAGAAAATCGTTCTAAGGAAATGGAACAGCTTCATTATAGAACCCCTAGGCGAAATTTGAAATTTGGCACTGAAGTAGCTAGGACGTTTCTCGCCAAGATCTTTTCTACCGCAAATGCGATAGCCATTTTAATTCATCGCCAAAATGATAACAAAAATTTAAAAGCCGCCAAGAAGCACCTATCCTAAAGCTATACCAAAGAAATTTTAAGAGATGAATATAGAAACCGATGCTAGGGAGTGTAACACAGCTACTCCATACCTTTATATGGAAAAATAGATTAAAATAAGTCCTGTCGTACAAAATTAAATTATGTTTTGAGCAGAATTTTACATCTATTACTTAGAAAACAAAAATAGGCGTAGTTTTTTTTTTTTTTTTTTTTTTTTTTTTCCCGATACAAAATTTTTGTGAATCTAAAATAAACGTATTCACAGACTTTCCACAGATTATAGCAACCATTCGTTAATAACCGTGTTAAAACATGCTACAAAATAAATATAGAAATTTTATTATTTTTATAATAAGGCGGATGCGAGTTATTAAAATCTCAAATTGGACTTAAAAACTTCTTCACACACCATAAAAATAATGTAAGTACTACAGGTTTTGAAAGAATGTGGCTTGTTTTCTTCAGGTGCAAAGCATACGTGCTATTACCTTGACAGAAAAATTAATCCAATCTGTGCTTTCCTGCAACCAAACAAATCATAATTAATAACTGTAATTCACAACATTATGCATATAAGGATTAATTAATATATAGAATATATTCATAAAGTAATATGAATTCAAAATCATCTTTTTTTTTTTTTTTTTTTTTAGGACATCAGTACCAAAATTAGTCCTAAGTTAGACACATTTGTTGGTACAGTTCCCTCTTTTTTCATGTCTCTTACCCTATTATATTCATATTGCAATCTCCTATAATTTCTACTTTCAGTTATGGTTAAAAGTGCCATACAAATGTAATCGTAGAAGAGTCAGGGAAAAAAGCAAAATTGTATATAACCATGTATGTAGATATTTTATTTTTATTAAAAATGTAAATAAATAAAAATTAACAAACATTTTATTTGAGACTCCGTCCAGCTGATCGAGGCAACAATGACGTGAGTTGCTCGCATGACAACACAAAAGAGACATACCTTTGATGGCATCGAGTAACATACTTGATGAAAAACGGAAAAACATTCGATTTTTTATTATTTCAATAGAAATTCTTACAATTTCCTGCAATTTAATGTAAAAGTAACTCTAAATAATTAAGAAATCTGGGCTAAGGGAAACTATTTTAAAAGAAATTACAGACGTTTCTAACCTAAAAATTTTAAATTTCTTTCAAAGAATTTGTCGAATAGTATTTTCCATTTTTCTCTAAATGTTCTTCAAATCAAATTGGATTGGATTTCTATCAGGTGGCATATCTCCAATCTATTGTCTTTATATAAAACTATAAAACAAAAAATCTGATTTTAGATTTTATGGATAAGAAGCATGCAGACCACGCATTTAAATTTATTTTGAATACAGTATTAATACAGATTTAATTTTTCTTCCTATCTTCTGGAATTTTTTATGTTTCGTATAATTTTTACTATACGAAGCAGCAAAAATCCCTTACATGGAGAAGAAAAAATATGGAAAAACATTTGTATAAAAAAGAAGGTAAGAAAATGGCATTTTTTATTCTAAAATTTAAACACTGAACTTCTTTTTGATGACATTTTACAATTTATAATCATTCGTTGCAGTTAACATAAAAATTAAAACTGCATATCTTGTAAAATCCGACATAAAAGCATCTTTTCTTGAACAAAAAGTACACAACCAAAAATCCGTATGAAAAAATCGTCTATATTAAGTATCGCATTAAAATGAAATCTAGGATTTATAGTCAAAAGCATATTTGAGATATATAATGAAAAGCACATTTATGAAACGACATATTAATGAATCAAAATTAATTATTCATAAAAGAAAATTAAAGATAATTAATTATTCATAACTGGAGAATCTTTCATATTGTTATAATAGAAATTTAGTGACGTAAAAAAGTGTAAATAAAAAACAATGTGACACTAAGTATCATTTTCATTACCACACGAGTACTGATATTTGGTATCGAGTACTTTTCATTTAAACTGTTTTGTTTGTTTATTTATTTATTTTTCAGCATAATATTCAACGGTTTTGTTTTAATTTTAATGGCTAAAGTTCATTTGAGAGCATCGAAATCTTCCTTTCACAATGTTGTTTATTAATCTAATTTACAGCGTTATATTAAGATTTGTTGGTTGTTGATTTAAGTAGTCACCTTTATTATCCTTAGTTTCCTCTGGTTTTTTATTCCTTTCTTTCATTAAAACTATACATTTAGCTTATTATACCATTTTCAACAAATTGAGCATTTCAATAGTCTTCATGTATTTAAAATTATTATTATTATTATTATTATTATTTATTTTTTTTTTTTTTTGGTGATATCAAACCACAAAAACCATAACCAGATTTGTTTTAAAAAGTTAAAAAATAATATGTGAAAAATTTAAATTCGTTTGAACAAACAGAAAACGTGTTTCGTCGATGTTGAACCTTAAAAGCATTTTAATTCCTTCTTCTCTGATTTTTAATAGTTAAAGGACACAGCGTAAGTTGTTAATTTCTAAATGAAATGAATTTTTTCTCAAAAACTTCTATATATCTATACAAGCACAAATCTCCCGAATATAAATACAATCACTTGGATATGCATTTATTTACAGGGTTGCCATATTTTTTTCGTACCACTGTTCACAAAAAAAGAAAAGAAAAATTACATTATATAATACATTTAAGGTATAGTTTTAATTGCTTAAATATACTGTAAATTATATTTCTTGAAAAATGTGGTGCGAAATATATATATATATATATATATATATATATAATATAATATATATAAATAGGCTTTGTATAATATATATAAATGGCAGCTTTGTATGTAAAATACACAATATTGAAAGACACACTGTAAAATGTGTTTCCAAAAAAGAAAATATAGATAACTAGACTCTAGTTTTAATTAAATACATTGAATATTACAGTTACTTATGCATAAAATTTTTATATATTGTTTAATTATTCCCTAGAGTATCAAAATATGTACATAAATGAGTATTTCCACTTTCTTTTCCTTCACATTTTTTTTTTCTTCTTCTCTATTGATCATTTTGTAATTATCCTCTCATATACGACCATTTTTATACTGTCAGATTAAATAATTTAAAAGTGCTTATGAAATTGTTAATAAGTACTCCATTTTACAAAAGTATTTTACGCCAAAGATTAAAAATTATTTGTCCGCTAAAACTTTTCATTTTATAATAACAAATTTTTATCTACATGGTGATAAATTAAATTCAACCCATTATCGCCACTTCTTCTCTTTATTATTCAAATATCAATACTTCTATTTATGCTTTTATACCGCAACGCTAAATACTTGATATCATTCACACTTGAGCTCAAAATCCTATCTAAATTAAAAACATTTTTTTGAAAAGAACAGATACTCTATATAGTCATAAACTAAATAAAAGCAGTTTAAATGAAAACCAAAAATGCCGAATGATGCCTGAATATTTGATTTTTCATTTTCACTTCTTGTTGCCACAACGAAAGAGCTTCTTAATCATTTCACTGAAAACACTCAATCGCGTTAACTTTCTTTGCACGCAATTCTGTTTTTTCTCAATTGGCTATCGCTCCATCTTGAAATATTGTTATTTCTCTCGCGAATCTGGCAATCAGATGCAGCCTGATTGCTCAGATAACACGTTCTAGACGTATGCCACTGTTTCTACAAAAGGCTTGTGGCAGACTTAGGTTTGAAAGGGGGGGGGGTGATGAAAAGGGCGGGAGGGGGAGCTACGTACTGCAGGCGTGTGTCAATATTTGACTCCTTTTACAGATGATGCAATAGTGCCCAGCCCTCCCTTCTCCACCCCCATCATCCCGTCCATCTATCTATCTCTCCGGCAAAAGAGAAGAAACTGGGGTAGAACAGGGGATCAGAAACTTTTGCGAATTAATTAAAACGAAGAGTAAATATTGACGACGGAATATTAATTGTTTGCTGCAGAGGACTCTCCTGCTTTTGCGATTTGCTTTCGCTCCTCCCTGTTCCATCCCCGCTCTCGAGCTTCCAGAATGCGAGAATAAGAAGTTAAAGATGGCAGCAGCGGGGGAGGGACTCACTACATTTACTGGTTACAACTACAGAAGGGTGGTAGCATGTAGGGATTAATTGCCTTGCAGCATTTTACTTTCTTTCCCTCCCCCTGTGCCCTTTAATCCCCCAAATGAAAAGTTTCAACTATTATTTCGAAAGATCGAAATCGTCTCTGCTTCACTTCTCTTCTTTCTTCCTCTCCCCGCCCCCCTTTCTACCATCATTTTCCCCCTAAGAACTAAAAGTGGGGAATTTCGGATTAAACGAAACAATATATATGGGAAGAGGAATGGACTTTAATAAACGCAAAATGGGGTTTGTTTTTGAGCTTGAAGTTCGGCGTCGCGTGAAGTGCCGGGGACTTAAATGCTATCAGATTCTTCCTCATGGGCAGAGGAGGGGGGGTTAACGACAAAATTTACACTTTTTATTTGTTCGACTTAATATAAAAACATACATTTAATATGCCTGTCTCCCGTTAGGTAATTACAATGGCTGAAGGATGTGGGAATAATAAGAAGTGCAATTAATGAAGCCATGAGGAGTTTTAATGAGTTGGTTCATTACTTACATTAAAGATAATAAGAAATGAAAAAGCTTAGATTGCTTTTTTTCTTCCCTTCTTCATCTTGTCGTTACTCCTTTTAAATAGTATCAACTTCATTAAGCAAGAATCAGTGTGAAATCGGCAGCTTTTTGTTTGAAAGTGTATTTTAAGCGCATTAGGAAGTTATAGAAAGAGAAATAAACTTTTCCCGGGATTAGTATTTATTTTAATAAAATAGAATTTTGCATGACCATTTAAAAGAATTAGAGTGGATAGTTTAGCCTTAATTAGTTTTAAAGATTTATGGAACGGAAAAAAAATCACGTCTGAATTGATTTTAATGAAAAGGAATGCAAGAAGGATAGATGTATGAATGTGTGTGTGTATAAATGAAGAAAAACATGTTAATGGAAGATTTATTTGCGCACGAGAGAGATTAAGTGTAGGAGATTTGTGGTGGAAAATACGATAAACAATACGGTTAATAGCAATACAGTGTTAAGTCATAGATAATAAATAATTCATGTGTGGCAACTTGTGTATTAGAAATTTAATTTCTTTTCATAAATTTTTCCGTAAACATTTTCATGTAGTTAATTAAAAACAAGAGATCATTATTTGTTAAAATTGGAAGAACGAATAAAGAGAAATTATTACATGGTAATAATACCCTAAATTTATTTTTTAATTTGAGATTATTTTTAAACATGAGATTATTTTTAAACATATTAACGACATGAAAATTTACATCATCTTAATACAATCTATTTTAAACGAAAATACACGAATTTTGAAAAATATCCTGTCGAGATATTTAGCAATTGATTGGATATATATATACACACACACACATATATATATATATATATATATATATATATATATATATATACAATATATTATTTATTTATTTATTTATTTATTATTATTTTTTTAATTAATTGATATTGAACTTCGATAGAATGCTCTTTGATTGTGATGGTTCCCAAACGTGAATTTCGTTCGACAATATGATTTGTTTTTCTGAAAGGTTTTTTGTTTTTATAAAATTAGGATTCTGTGACAATCACAAAATTTCCTCTGAATCATTCTGAATAACAACACCACCTGCAAGTAAACATGCACAAAAAATCACCAATACAACTTTTTACTGTAAAGATTTTAGATATTAGTTTGGTGCAATTTTAACTAATAGATGCTGAGACATACCATATGAAATTTAGCAGAAAATGAATAACAGCAGTGTTGACATTCGACGACATACACCCAAACTAAATCATTATATTTTTTCACAATGTCAGTTTCACATTTATGCTTGAGGCATATGTGTGCTATAGAAGCTGAGATATAGCTTTCGCATAAACGAGGTAAATTGAATCGTAGCAGTACCACCTTTTGACAGATATGCAACCAAATTAAATCAGCTTATATATATATATATATATATATATATATATATATATATAGCTTTCAAAGCTTTATGAAGTATGCACCCCTTGATAATCATGCTTCTAAGTTTAAGCATTTTCATCCAATTATTTCTGTGATTTATTATTTGTTTTCCCTCTCATAAGTTTAATGGTCCTTTTTTATTATCATTCAGGTCGGTGTAAATATTTTAAGTTACTATCGTAACTCATTGGTTCTTAATCTATATCGCAACTTTTTGTGTAATTCCTTCCTCGATGTTAAATTCAGTTCTATATTTTAGTGAGCTGTTATTGTTTTAGTTCTATTAATTGCTAAATTTTAAGATTAAATTTTATTACGATATCTATTATATATATATATATATATATATATATATATATATATATAATTGTCATCTCACATATCAAGTTTGATGCACTTATGGGGCTGTCCATAAATGATGTCACGCTTTTTTTCAGAATTTTGGACCCCCCTCCCCCCCTTTGTCACAAAGTGTCACGTTTCAATATACCCCCCCCCCCCTTGTCACATGTCATGGAACATGACATACATCAATAATTACTTGAAGTTCAGAAACAAAATATTAGACTAGAGATCATATTTCAAATTTTATTTTTAAATGTTGACTATGGATCTTAATAACATCTGTAAATATAACCATAAGGACATATCTTTTGTTGGACAAGCGTGTGAGAAGAGAAGGTTTTCTTCTAAGTAAAAATTTTCTATTGCTATCATATACTAAAAACCTACTCTGAATGCTTTTTTTTTTTTTGAAAGAAAATAATGTATGAGGGGAGGGAGGAAGCACAGAATAAAGTTACTTTTACCCGAATTAAAAAAGTATCTTTAATCTTTGATAATTTTAAAATAACTTCAAAATTTCCTCTGCTGAATATAAATGTTTGTATTTTAACTGAAATATGTGATGTCACTTTTTGTTACCCCCCTCCCCTCCCTTGTCACAAACTGTCACAATTTCACGAACCCCCGCCCCCTCTAAGCGTGACATCATTTATGGATGGTCCCTATAACACTGAAAATTAAACTGAGATAACTTTCCTTAAAAGTGGGGAAATCGCAGCATAGAAGTTATAATGGTTGAGTTATTACGTGCCAAAATATATTCAGCACCAATTTTTATCATGTCGAACCAAATGTAGAGTTTTGTAGAATTCCGTTCATTAGTTCGATAGATACATCGCTTACAATGTTTTGGCTTCACACTGACAGACAAACAAACACATGCGCAGACATTTTCTAAAACTGGGCAAATCATATTTATGACACACCAAAATGTGTAAATCTACCGAAAATCGGAGGTCGAACATTATCATGAATGCAATACTTTTTTCTCATGTGTATATAGAAAAAAAAAAAAAAAAAGAAAAATTCCAGATAACTTTATTGTTTTTGAATAAGAATACTTGGATATTTTTTTTCAAGCACTACTAAATAAAAGCGTGTCAAAACATATATTTACCATTTGATGAGTTAGAAAATCTGAAAAATTGGGGGGGGATTTTTAGTTATTTTCTAGATTAAATGTACATTTATAAAGAAAGTGATATAGATAAAAAAAAAAAAAAAAAAATTTAGAAGGGGAAAAAAAAAAAAAAAAAAAAACTATTTTATCAACACTTAGTAGCTCAAATACTTTTATTTGAAAATTTCCGGATTATTCATAACATAGCGCCGATTATTAATATCAAGAATTAATGAATTTGGAAGAGACTTATTTTAAGAGATTGCAAACTTACTAATAAAGCAACAATGAATGGTCTATATTTTTTTATTACAAGATTTTTCCGTGAATTAAAATAGCACCTGTTACTTATGATAATACGATTTGTTCTTTTAATGCTTAAACTGGATTTCTAAAATTAAATAATCTAAAAGTAAGTCAATAAGAACCAAGATATTAAAAAGAAAAAATAAGAAAAGAAAATGTAATGCACTATTTTTTAAATTGGTACATTGACAAATATTCAATATGCAGGGTGTCCCATAAGTTTGTAGACATTTAAAAAATTCTTAACTGTTGAAGGAATTGGTAGATTTAAACGAGGTTTGCGGGGAAATTATTATCATTAAGGGGAATTTTTTACTTATTTATTTTTATTTATTTATTTATTTATTGTTTATTTATTTATTTATTTATTTATTTATTTATTTTTATTTATTTATTTATTTATTTATTTTTTATTTATTTATTTATTTATTTATTTTTATTTATTTATTTTATTTATTTATTTATTTATTTATTTTTTGTAAAGGAAAAAAATAATTAAAATTTTCGTCGATAGAGGACGCTGTACGTGAGCAAATCGAAAATTATTATTAAAAAGTACATTTATTTTCATGCAAATATTTACAGGCATATAAAACCTATTCTATGTGTTCGTCATCACTACAAATTACAGTTTGTAACACCTCTAATTATAGCTTTAGTCGGCGGTTTTTAGCTCACGGGAAGCATCTTCATAAATAACGTATTATCCACTAAGTCACCATCGCAACTAAAACTTCCTGTATCCACAAGTAGAAAGCAAAATAGGGAATTAGTTGTGTTTCTCGTAAAACCGTACAATTTATAGGACTCTGATTTACATATTTCTTGTTACTCGTCCACGCAGCGCCATCTATCAATGAAAAATTCAACTAAAATTTTTTCCACTGCCAAAAAAAAAAAAAAAAAATCCCCTTTCATGAGAATAAATTTATCGCAAAACGAGTTCAAATCAACCCATCCTTCAATAATTATGAATTTTTAAAATATCTACAGACTTATGGGACACCCGGTATATTCTAAGGAGCTGTTCTAGTTTTAGTTCATTAAAGAACGTAAAATGATTTTTGACATAGGAAGTTTTGAGAAAGTTAGTCATCATCACATTAAATAATACAAGCGCTCGCTTTGCTCTAAGATAAGTAATTAACAACATATTCTGTATATATAATAACCGAAAACTCGACAAAATATCAATGAATTTCTCATAAAATATTTTTTTTTTCTTCTTTTTTCCGGTATAAGATTAGTTTCCACGACATTAAATATTTTATTAAAATTTTTGAATTTAAAAGAAAAAAAAATTAGAAGTGCATTGTTTTATTGAAATTAATTTTCACTTATTACCAAAAATATTTTTCCTCACAAATATCTAAATATAAAAAAGAAAGAAAAAAAAGTTGTAAAAGAAATAAACTTTTTAATTGTGTAACGATGTACTGGTTGATTGATACTTTTTTTTTACTTTCTCTTACCCATACGGTAGAGAAAGTATTGTTTTTGGGTCAAATTTTCGAACGAGAGATTTTGTTATATTTACACGTTTTGAGGTCCCCTGAATAAGAAAATCATGTTTTTAGCAAATGGTCTGTGTGTCTGTCTGTCTGTGTGTCTGTCTGTGTGTCTGTGTGTCTGTCTGTGTGTCTGTCTGTTATCAGCATATCTCAAAAACAAATTATGGCAGAAAGTTCAAACTTGGTATTCTAAATGTGTATCATATAGGGATGCTACAGTAAGCTTTTCGTTAAGATCAAGCTAATGGTTCGTGTACAGGGACAATCAAGAGAATTCTAATACATTACGTCTATGGGGGAAATTGCAGGAAAGTAGAGTTTAACGTCTATAGACTGCACTAAACCAAATAAAACGAATATATATATTTCGTAATGGAGATAGTTAACTGGGAAAATTTTTTTGTGTATGTAGGAGCCTCGCCTCCCCCCCCCTGGGGGGGAAGTCCCCCCTCGAGGGGAGTAAATTTTCATGATGGGTATCTTTCAAAAGAGCTCGCGAATACCTTCAAAACGAATGGTTGAACCATCGATCTGCGATAATTTAAAACAAAGTTATCAATTTTTTTTTTTACTTTTAACGAAAAAAAACTTAGAAAAAAAAATTCGTATTTTTGTTTTTTTAATATTGAGAATAAAATGGACTTTTTTTGGATATTTGGTGTTATACTACTTCTCTAATATGGAAATCGTTTGCATTATCATAAAAGATATTTTTTTAAAATAATAATTTTAATAAATTATTTTTTTAAAAACAGAATTATTTTTTAATAACCGAATTAAATTCTATATAAATGTAGGTGCATGAATGAAACGGGGGGTTGAGGGGGGCGGTAGCCCCCCTCACACAGAACTAATTATCATATAAAACTCTTCAGAAGCCTAATATGAATTGTTTAACATAGGTTTACATAACAGTACTCGTTATCTTACCTATTAATCTGCAACCTGTATTTATTGTATTAAATTTCAGGGTAAGAGAAAGTCGTGTGAGTGACACACCAGATTATTTTTTGTATTTATATTCGTACAGTGAATCTTATAGTTACCATTCGTAATATTTTTCAGGAGAGTATTGTTGAGGATAGTTAGTTTTGAGAATTTTGTATTCGTATCGTTGTTGAGAATCAAAAAAGAAAATCAAAAGGAGATTATCAAAATAGATAAAAAATTACCGACAGCAATAAGAGGAATAAGAACATAGATGATTTACTATCTTTTGCTAAAAATAAATCCTTGTCATAAAGGAAAATGTAAGAAATAAATATCAAATAATATTAAATTATCAATTAATTAGAAAAAAAAAATTAAAATCTGACCTTGCATGCACAACAACAAAAATATTTATTTTATTTATTTATTTATTTATTTATTCTATTGCAATTTTTCTCATTACCTATTTTAGTAGTTTTACGCACGAGGATTATTTCCTTTCTTACAAAATGTCGAAAAGTCATCAATTCTATGCTTTATGGATGATTTTTAATTCTTGTTATGTTATCATTTTTCTTTCCTTCTCTCCCTCTTTTATTTTAATAAAAATTTTGGGCGACATTTAAGTGCTGGTAAGTGGCCTACTAGCTGAAACGGGTTCTATGTTTATGATGGGGGGTGGTTTTAAATTTTCCATTTTCTAATGACTATTCCAGTTTGTCCATGTACGTAATTATATTCTTGTATTATTTATATTCTTGTATTTTATATTGACTTATTATATTTTGTGCTTGATTTTTGAATTTAATTGCTTTTTTTGCTTTGTACTATTTAAAATTCGTTTGCTGTATGATCTTGCTTCCATCTAAGAGAAGTTGGGGGCTAGAAACGGGTTTATTGGTTAAATTACCAGCGTTTCGTCAGAAACTTCTCATCTTTCTTTCCCTACATGGGGAGCTCCCCTGATGAAGACCCTCATGTGTTTTGGGATTAAATTTTCTTCTGGGTTTGATTATTTTGCTTATATATATATATATATATATATTCTCTTAATTTAGCGATTTCAAATTAGTGAACACAGTTATCCCGTGCATTAAACAGGGTCTGTCACTTAAACAAAAAAAAATGTAGCTTAAAAAAAAAAAAAAAAAAAAAAAAAAAAAAGAAAAGAAAAGAAAAGAAAAGAAAGAAAGAAAATCAAGAAAACTAAAGACACAGCCAAAATAATAAATTACCACATTACTTAAAAAATAAACTTGCTCTAGTACAGAAATGTAAAACTAACAAGTAAAATTCAAATCCGTTTTTCTCTTGAAAATAGCGGTTAATTTGCTTAGAAAATATCTAGAATCATTCTAAAAAGTTAGTTTAAAAAGTAATCTAAATGTCCACCAACAAACAGCAGTTTGCCAAACACAAAATCTTAAATTAAAAGTCTCTTTTACCTGTGTTTCCTTCATTTTTCCCTTTGGCATACATTTAAGACAATCTCAATTTCATTCCTTTTAATTCAAAAAGTTTATTTTCTTAAATACGGCCTAAAATCTCAAAGTTTATTTTATCTATTTATTTTTGAGTGAATTTAAGATAAATAAAAAGTTTTGACAGATAGTTGTTTTTTCTTTCCCTACTCTAACAATTATTTGAGGATAAAAATTCTGCCGTACATGACTTACCTATGTATAAATTTTACATTCATTTCAAATTATTTAACCTTTCAATAATATTTATTTTTTAATTTATTTGAAAATATATGTATTCAGAATAATGCAATTGTGTTTCTATATTGGTAAAATTATTTTTGTGGAAAAAAAAAAAAAAAAAAAATAGAATAAATAAATAAAATAAAATATAAAATATAAATAAGATCTATGGAAAAGTCCACTGATTTTAAAGTGTTTTATAACAAATTCTCCGTTTAAAAATGGGAAACTTTTTGATGTAAAAAATAAAATTATAAAAATTCGAATTTTCTAGTAATTTCATTTTTCCATTTTTCTCCATCTTTTTCTTCATCTCTTATTAGAAGAAATTGCTGGCAAAACTTTCAATTTACATTTTGAATGGTTTTAATGTATTCACAATAAATGGAATATTTAAGATTAATTTTGTAATTTAAGCATTTTGCTTTATTATGTTCAACAATAAAATATCTTTACGATATTTTAGCTTTAAATTTCCAATTCCATAAGCAATTTTCTTTAACAAATGTATAAGGTTTTTAAAATGAATTACAGAACTTCAAAATATGCAGGGGAATTGCTGAAAAAATTAAAATGGGTTTATTTTATTTCATTTTTTATTGTTTTTCCTATACATTAAGGATAGATTATATTCTAAGATCAAAATTACTTTTTGGTGATATGCTGATTAATAAAGTATAAATACACTGTTTTTTTTGTTTTTTTGTTTGTTTGTTTTTTAAGGTATTGTAAGCTGCATAAAATTCATATATGTATATAATGTATCACGGTCTTCGCTACTAATTTTATTTTTTGTCCTGTTGCTAACGAAATCAGTTAGAGCCCAAATCTCTTAGAAGTTCAATTTAATTCATCAAACAAATTGTAAAAGATGTCGGCCTCTTCTTTTAAAATATTTTGTTTTAGTTCAATCGTTTAAATGCAGTTTAAATTTATAAATTTACATTTGCTTCATGTTAAAATCTGATCAAAATTATGAGTTTAAATGAGTAAGCAACATGTTAAATTTTTTTTCAATTTGTATTGTACTTTTAGACAATCTAATCATTACGAGAAATCTTTTAATGAATTTTCAATTTTCATGAACTTATTATCTATATATGAACTTATCATGAACATTAACTTCACTACTTGGCGTGAAAAATGCCTCCAACACCATTTTTGCAAATTCTTATGTAAAATGACCTCCTGAATCAGAATAGGACGTCCATTTTGCCCTATCACCCTCTGTTTTTAGGGACGATCCCCTGTTTTAATCACTTTTCGGTAACCTTATTTCTATAAATTTCATTTTTAGAGAGGGAGGGGGTGAGATTATTTTAACTGTTAAATATCTTCTGAGGGGGCTATAGAGTTGAAAAATTCTAAAACATCAACATTTGTGACAAGGGGAAAATGTAGGGGTTGGGGGGATTTGCCACTGAAATTATGTATTACATTTCTTATATTTTTTTAATCTGTTTTTAATGTAATTTATTAAACATTATATATATATATATATATATATATATATATATATTAAGTGTTAAAATAATTATTTTTCATTCTCCAAATCAAATTCATGGCCATAAAATTACCGAACAGTGATAAAAATTGGGTGAGGGGGGTGATGTCCCGAGAAAACGGTGGGTGACTGGGCAAAATGGTTGTCATATTAGGATTCAGAAGGTCATTTTACATAACAATCAGCAAAAATAGTATCAGGGGTCGATTTTTTTTTTTTTTTTTTTTTTTTTTAGCGCAGTGTATTCAATTTGTCCTCCTTTTAAATTTAATATAAATATTTTTAAAATTACTTTGCTTATAAAGGTGCCTTTTTGTAGCTATATTACTTTCAAGTTGTTGGGAAATTATTCGTTTTTTTTTTTTTTTTTTTTTTTTCATAAAATTATTATTTTTTTAGGTTAAATTTAAATTTAAATTTTTATTTTGTTCAGTTGAAAGCCTATGCTGTCTGTAATTCAAACAAATTAAATGAATTCAATATTTTCCCCTTCCATTTGTGTATGAAGCCACATTATAATAATTCTTTCAAGCCTATTTATTTTAACGATTTATATAAACACTTCATGTGCATGATCTCTTGTGTAAATATCCAAAAAAAATAACTAATATATATGCAGTTTTTATAAAGCAATTTTTGCTAATAAATAAAATCTTTTAGAAATGACATTCTTGAAAAGGTATTTTCGATAAGCGCTATAAGCTAAAGATTGGTTTTTATTAAACTAAGGTAATTTGTCTGCGGTCGACTGAGCTCGATTTATACAAGTATACTTCCAAATTCATTCCTCTTTACGAATTCAGATTACAAAACATTGGCTAATATGAGTGTTTTTAATAATATGTTTTGCATCATAATATTTACATTTTTAAAAATCCAAGCTGCTCTACGAAGTTAAAAATGGCATCATAATAATTTAATTTAAATTTTTATTTGTTTAAATTATTAATTTCGCATGACATAGCCTGGATGCTACATATTTAATTTATTATTGTTATTTTTTCTTCACGTATAAAAACTCTGCATAGAGCAAAGAAAATAATTTATTCTAAAAATTACTTTTGTGTGTGTGTGTGTGTGTTTTATTAAAGCTTTATGAACAAATTCTAGAAAATTATCAGCTTATTTCAGCTTTGTTTTCTGCAATAGTAACAATTACATTTATATACTATAAAGTGAAACATATTTTGAAAATGAGATATCTCTGTAAATGAACCAATGAATTTTCTTTGTTTAATTTTTTATGGACAATATTCCTGTGACGTCACCGTAGGTAAAATCGCCGAACACGTGGCCGATATTTTGTAAACAAATTAGATTCAAGATGCCATTTTATTGTTACGCATAACATTTTCCTAAATATTTCTGCAGTGAAACTTAATAATAATGTTCAAACAAGAAATGTAAACAACTGAATCGAATGATAAAGTTAAGACTATTCCATATCGTAAAATTGCAGAACATTTTATGTACACACACACACACACACACACATATATATATATATATAATTAATAAAACATTAATAAGAACATTTTATACACACACACATATATATATAGACATCAAAGCTTAAATAATTAGAATTTCAATCACTTTAATAAAGGAATTTATTAAATGGAACATCCATTTAAATTTGTTAACATCGCCACAGTTCACATGGCAACTTTTAATATTACATATGTTGATTAATATTAAAGTATGTTACTAAAACTGGATTAAAAACAAAACAAAGGTATCACTATATCACTCTTACCGCAATTTCATATAATCTGTAACTCTTATAAATAACATTGCAAGATAAAAATTTGCAAGCCACAATGCTTTGTTATGGTAGAGTTGAGGATTGTTTCCCTAACCAGCTGATATTCTTGTAGCCTCGAACCCAAAGTGGGAATATGGTCCATTTGAACCCGTGAACGAATCTTATAAAAACATGCAAATCGTGGAAGGACCTTTTTTTCTTTCCTTTTTTTTTTTTTTTTAATTTCAATGCATTGTTGCAATTATGCTCTAAGTTTTTTTTTTTTTTAATTAAATTATTCTTTTTTCACTATTTAATTCATCTGAAACGCACACTTGGGAATCATGGATAAAATTTCACTTTCTTTATTTCAATGCATTGCTGTAGCTATGATATCAGTTTTCAGTTTTATCACTAGAAAACTTGGGCTTTTATTATTAAGAAAGAAATTTGTGTAAGCGTACGAATGTTATCGTAAATAATTAATAAATAATAATTAAATTCCTAATAATAGTAAAGCACCGTTTATACGTATCTCGTTTATACGTCTTTTGCATTTATACATCCTTTTAGTGAAGTCCCGATTCTTTCCTATTCATTTTAATGCAAAAATTCTTCATTTATACGCCGCTAATATCGGTTATACGTCTTCTCCAAAATGATAACTTTCAGCGATTTTCATGTATAGTCTCACCATATTCTAGTTCTCTCGAACAACCCTGTAAACGAATGATGGTATGTGTTAACGCATGGTGATATGATATGTTCATATCATATTCTACACTAAACATACTTTTATGTATTAAAAAAAAAAAAAATGTTCGCTACACTGTATTTACCAGAAATTTCCCTATAGACATAAAGTATTTGAATTCTCTAGGATGTCCCTGTACCCTGTGCACAAACCATTTGCTTGATTGCAACGAAAAGTTTTGTGTAGCTTGTAGCATCTTTATATGATACACACTTAAAATATCAAGTTTTGACTTCTGCTATCATTTGCTCTTGAGATATGCTAATAACAGGCAGACACACACACACACACACACACACATACAGACTAACCGCTAAAAACCTGTTTTTCTGATTCAGTTTACCTCAAAACGTGTAAATATAACAAAACCTCCCTTTTGAGAGTTTGACCCGAAAACAACACTTTCTCTATCATATAAAAGAAAGTAAGAAAAAGTAAAATGTTCTTTATTAGAATAACTAACTGCGTGTTTAAACAGAAAAACAAATTCAAAAACAAATTTTATTCGCTCAAATCTTCAGAACTATTTTTTTAGCAGTTTTATATTGATGTGCGGAAAAACAGAAATTATGCTTCGGTTATTAGATTTTACAATGGCCGATGCCCTTTCTGAACATGTCTACATATTCAATAATGAGTACATGGGCTTTTTAAATTTTGAGTATATTTGTTTTGGATCTATTTTGAATGTGTGACATAATCATACTTGACACAAATTTGTTCATTTTTTGCTCATTTTTTTGCCAATTTTTTTCTCTCATTTTTTAGCCTTGACTTTCTAAAAGCCATCATTTTGTGATAGAATGGGTGCGGGTTAGTTCAATTCCTGAAACCCAACAAATTAACGTTAAGGGATGGTTTTTTTTTTTTTTATCTTTTATTATTATTATTATTATTATTATTATTATTATTATTTTATCAATATTATTATTATTTTAGAGTTATGAAAGTTTTCATATATGTGTATTGAAATGTACCAATATTAAATATATTAAAAATTATTGAAATTATTGAAATTCAAAACATTCAAAGTCAAAACTTATTATTATTTTTTTTTTCTAATTCTAAAAATGCTTCATTCGACTGAGATTTTAAAGATTTTGACCAATTTTACATTAGTATAGTTCAGCAATATATTCTAAAAATTTTTGTGCAGTCATTTGTAGATTGATTGATAAATTAACTTTTTAAAAATATTTTTAAGTTTGAAAACAGAAGTTTCATACAAGTTTTTAGCATTCACAAACATACAAGTATTTATAAAATATTAACTTATTAATCAATCATTCCACAAATGAATGTACAGATATATTTAGACTATATTGATGAATTATGTTAATATAAAATCGAGGGGGAAATTTAAATCTCAGTATCATGGAATATTTAAAAAATTTTAAATTAAAATTTTTAATTCTTTTTAATTGTAATAGCGCTTGAGAAAATTTAATCTATAAAATATTTCTCAAACGTGGACTAGTTACGATTATATTTTGTAGAAAGGATACGGTAGTGAAAATAAAATACGTGAGGATAAAAAAAAAATAATATACAAGTAATATTTAAGCCCGTAGACTCAGTTCAGTGATATAATAAAATTAAAAAAAAAAAAAAAAAAATACGACATTTGTCTGATTAGATTATTTTATAGAAAATTTTATTTTTAAAAGTTTCATCTTTATAATCATTGCGAGCGTTATTTTATACCCACCAGTAGTTTAAAGATATAATCAAAATATGAACTTTTCATAAATTGACTGAAAAACGCAATAATAAAAAGTATAATCATAAGAGGTACTAAGTGTTTTAACAAAAAAAAAAAAAAAAAAAAAAAATGCCAAAATGAATAAATAATAAAATAAAATAAAATAAAATAAAAGGGATCTCGCCAACAAGGCGGCAAAAATTTAAAAGTCACCCATAGGAGTCCTTTATTAAAGCTGTCTTGCCGGGGAAAATATGAAAACTGGGTCGTCAAACATGAATTTTATTTTGAAACTTTTCTTTGAATGATTTGGTTTAACTATCATTAGCGTTTCATCCTACATAAATTAATAGTAATTTGGCTTTTGGTGAATTAGAATTTAAATTGTGTGGTGAAATTGGTACAAGACTTATTATTTTTACATTTTAAAGCTAAATAACAAATAAATAAATAAATAAATATAAATAGATATATAAATATATAAATAAACTGAAGATTTCGCATGGTTTCGTATGTCTCGTATGTTTAATTTTCATACATTTCAATGCACGTGTATTCAGACTTTCATAATTCTAAAACAGTAATTTCAAAGAATGATTTTCAACGACAATCATCACATGAATAGCTGCATCTTACAACATTATACATATTGAGCATGAGTAATATATACGGCATAAATTTTATTCAGATATCTTAGTTATTTAATCGTAATAATAAAGACTTTACGATATCCTGTCATTGCAATTGGAAACGTGACGGATGTAAGTTACTTCAAGCTATGGTTTCCTGAAACAAACAAACAAAAAATGTATTAATGGTGTAATTTACAACAATTCAGAATCTATTTTATCCAGATAGCTGTTTCTTAGTGATAAAAAAAAAAAATATATATTACTATACTCCTTTGTAATATTATAAGTATCGTAAGATAGTACAGCCTTTTTTTTTTTTTTTTTTTTTTTTTTTTGAGAAAGATTTTGCTTCATAATTATTAAACAAAAAAAAAAAAAAAAAAAAAAAAAAAAGAAGAAGAAGAAGAAATAATAAATTATTTATTTTATTTATTAATAAATAAATAAAAAATAAAAAAGTTATTCATATTTGTTTACACTTTTAGAGAAATATTTTGGTAAAATGATATCATGTGAAAACAACATAAAAGAAATAGCGCAAGTATTCAACATAATATTAGCGATCAGTATCAAGATAATTTAATTCTAAAATTATTAAAAAGAAACACTACGCGTTGTTAATTTAATTTAAGTTTTTTTCTAAAAACTATTAAATAAAATACATTAAAAAAGAAAAAAAATAGTAAAACATAAGTTAAATTGCATAAAAACATAAATGTTGTGTGGTGTTGTCTTAGCATCTTATCAGTGTCTATATAACATTTTATGCTGCCTCTCTCCTGTGCAATATTTCCATTATATATAAGACAATTTTTGAAAAATAATATCTGTTGTTATGTATAATTAACCGATGATAATAACAGGTAAACCTCCTTAACCCTTTCATTCCCAACTTTTTCCCTCCATAAAACAATAAATCTTATATTTAGTCATAACTTTATTTCAAACGTAATGTATATAAATATTTTTTTTTAAATAGGAGTTATAGCAGAGTACGAATTAATATAGCTAACAAATCAACTGATAGATGTTTATTTATGTTTAATATAATCACTGATGCCATTAAAAATCATAACTTTTCAATAAATAAAAATATCAAAATTTTAGAAGAAATACACATTGAAATTAATGTAAATACAAAATATAATCATTAAGAAATAAAATAAAAATATTTCAAACAGTTAATTTACTTAAATTGCCCAAAACAGGAAACTGATTCCGATATTATTATCAGAATAGAGTAAAATATACTCTCATTTATGAACAAGGATTGTGAAATCATCTAAAATATATTTTTTTCGGTAGGAAATTGTGCATTGATTTTAATATTGTTCATTTTGAATCAGCGGGAGTGTTAGATAGTAAGAAAGAAAATCTGAAATGTTATGATTCCAATTGGAATCACGGGGAAGGAAAGGGTTAAACCTAAATTTGACTCTAGGCCTGAGGAGCAGGCCGCATATATGAAAAATACATCACTCCTGGCAGGTATAAAGGTTACTCTCCTGGAATAATTAGTATAATTATACATGGCCATATATATCTATCATAGTTAAAGTAAGTTCCTTTTATTTTTCCCTTGCTAGGTGTCTTATGAAGTATAAGTAATTATTATTATTATTATTTTAAAACATTTTTAAAGCACTTTCATTTTTAAAAAAATCGTGATTTGAAAATGTTAAATTTGAGAGACCCTACTACTAAAAAATTCATTATATTTAAATATTATTTCCCTACCCCCTTTCCTACCTCTTCATATTATATGCCCACTTATTGGCGGAATGGGGATAACTTTAGCCTTTAGATTTCGAGATTCGAATTTCAATTTAGACATAGATATCTCTAGTAATTCGGAATCCACTTTCAGCCATGAAGTTCCGGTTCAATAAGTCTTATTCTATATATATATATATATATATAAAAGACCGCAGAGCGACAACCACAAACCCAAACACATATATTGTCCAATTTAGGAAATTTCCGAGAAATTGTGCAAAATCTAAAATATATATTCTGTTAATGCTTAAAATAAAAATAAAATTTTCTGCATTTACATTTACATTTTCTTTTAAACTTACTAAACATGTATTTATATATGTATATATATATTACGTACAAATTTATATTGCTTTTGAAAAATTGATTAAAATTGTATTAAAATTTGTTAAAGTTAGTTTAAAAAAATTATTAACCTCAATCTCAAAAATTCAATTAAATAATTATATTTCTGTAATGAATGTATCTAAATTTTACTATGAAAATCAAAATACTTCAGAGAAAACGACGAAATAAAATAAATGCTCTGCATAGAAGTCAAAATATAAGTTTTACCACACATCCACGCCTTAATTATTATTATTATTTATTTTATTTTTTTTTAATCACAGGAAACATTCATGTATAGTTGTTTTATGTCATAACTACAAATACAATCCCGTATATTCTTTTTTCAGACGATAACTATTTCATATCTAAATGGTAAAGAAGTCTATAATTTATTGCTTTCAATTTAATGAATTTCGAAAGATTATACTAATAAAACCGATATGAAAATTACCAACAATTAATAAAAGCATAAACTAAAGACTAATAATCACAAAAATTACATCAAAACACATCAACAAAAGTACACATTACAAAATTAAAAATAACATCAGCTGATTGCATTTTAGATATATATATATTAACAGTGTATTTTATTATTTATTTATTTATTTATTTAAGAACTGTAGCATTTTATTAAAATAAATAAAGAAATTAAAGAAATATAACCCTTTTCAAATCCATATATTTTTTTTTTTCCCTTCAAAATATAAAGATCACTACAAATAATCACATAATTACAGAAAACATTAAATCTACAGTATTATTTTCAAACACTCAAAATCAAAAATTTAGACAACATTTTCATTCATCATCGGAAAAAATAATGATAGAAAATGTTGAATAAATAGTATATGCAAACAATCAGCAACAAAAAATTCAAATAATCATGAATTGTTTAAACAAAAGAAAAAATTAAAAAAAAAAAAAAAAAAAGAAAGAAAGAAAGAAATCGAATAAATAATTTAAGGAAACGTTCACCAATAGGGCTTTTTATTTTCAAGAGGAAAAAATAAAAAACACAGACCTTCTCTGTCGACACTAAGAGATTTTAAATATTGAGTTCCGAATATTAACTAGGTATTAAATGCAGCTATAGTATTGTGAACGTTTACAATTCCTAGCGGTAAAAGAAGTATTCATGATTGTGTGCAACTTTTTTTTTTTTTTTTTTGGGGAAACAATTAAAATTGCTATAAAATATATCAACTTTTACGAACAAATATAAAACTAGTATCTTGTGGCCATCACAAAACTTTCTTCTATATTTCCTTAGTACAAATTCAGGCAATATTAATTATTTATTAAAATTATTTTCCTCGATGAATCCAAACGATTTTTATCTCAGAGAAGCATAGCATTAAATAATGAACTAAATTCAATTTTGTGTCCTATTGACCGCATCTGAATGATTTTTTTTTTCCCCATATTTTTTATTATTATTATCATTACTACTATTATTGTTGTTGCTGTTGTTAAAAAAGAGAAAAATAAATAACTTTGTTTTATATTATCATAGACCTAAAGTCCAAGCATTCGTTTACTATTTACAGGTTATTTTGAAAAATACCCACAGTAAAAATTAACACCTTCCAGGGGTTAACCCCCCCCCCACACACACACACACACACACGCACGCACTCCCAAGGGAAGATACGATATTCCCACTTATACACAAGAAAATTTCCTAGTCGATTATTACTATCAGAAATAATTCATTTTTATTTCACTGTCGTTAAAAAGAACTTTCGTTGTGCTCATTCATACGAAATTTTGTCCTATACTGTCTATTAAAAATTATAAGAGAACGGGGTGGTAACGCCATCTGTTAGGGTATTTTCATCAAAATTTGGCAGACAATTTGTATGAAGGAGCAACTACATATAAACTGATATAAAATTGGGTTCATAAGTTCTCGAGCTAGAGTTGGCACAAAAATTTTTTTTACACACACATCGCAGATATACTGGCACACATACAGAGAGACATTTTGTAAAAATTCTCAAATCGAGTTCTACACTTCTCAAAACGTATTAATTCATCCAAAAGTCTGTCGAAAAATTTTACCAAACCAGCATTTCCTTCTATTGAATATAGAAGAAGATAAAAATAAGAAAGATTACAAGTTTTTTTTGGATTGAAATAAATTGTTAGGATCCTTCATATAAAATGCAATATAAATATACTGGCACACAGGTAAATCCTTTATAGTTAAACAATAAATAAATGAATGAATAAATATAAATAAATATTTTTATGTAACATGACTTTTTTTTACACACTCTGATTTATTTTGAGCTAAAACGTGACACTATTTCTCGTTGATGTCATTGATGGTAATATAGAATCTATTATATTATTATAGTATCTATTTATAATATAACGTGTCTTGTGTCCGTGCCACATGAGTCTATTTTTGCATTTGATGATGGGATGTGTTAATTTTTTTCGTTCCAAAACGCATCACTAATTCACTGTTTCATGTAATTTATATACAAGCCATTTTATTTTATTTTATTTTATTTATTTATTTATTTATTATTATTATTATTTTGTGTGCTATAAATGGACGTATTTCACTCGGAATCATTGTAAAAAATAAATAAATAAATAAATAAATAAAGTGTTGAGTAAATATAATGATTTGTTTTTTAAATGAATGGACTTTGTCTTGCGTCATAAATCCTTGACACGAGACCAGTGCAGGGAAAAATGAAAAATTATAATGTTTATATTTGTATTCTGTAGGGAAATGTTTGTATTCTATAGGGAAATATTTGAATCCTATTGGGAATTCTATAGAAAAATACAGAATGAGAAATCACATGTTGGGTATAATTTAGCCACGAACCCAAAAAACGAATATTGTCCATTGGAGATTGGCTGACGAAAACGATAGATGATGAGTCTACTTACCTTTTGGAAACCAGTGTATATTTAGCTGGAAATCAAATGCAAGTTTAATAAGTAAAGTTCATTTTTTTTTTATAATTGTAGAATACTCTTTTAGCAAAATTTAATAATGTTTAATACAAATGCTTGATAAAAGTTTATTTTTATTTTTATTTTTTTAAGAACAATAATAATAATCGATCTACTACTACTACTACTAATAATAATAATAATAATAATGAAGATGAAAATATGAAAGAAAACTTTGAATTAAAATACTGAAGTCTTGAATTTGCATTATTATGGTGATTAGATTATTATTTAAAATAATAAGAAGAAAAGCCTTTTTTTTTTTTTTCTTTTCTTTGAATTTGTAAGAGGAAACTGATACTAAATTTGTTCATTTCGAAATATTTTAAATAAAACAAAAAATTTTAGTAAAACTAATGCTGATTTTATTATGTTCGGTTAAAAAATTAAATTAAAATAAAATAAATCCGTCGTCTTATGATTGCTTTAAATTATATTTAAAATCCCATTTTAATCTTCCTAAAGGAAAATATCTATTGATTAAGTTATCAGTTTAGAGCTGTAGGACACAAATTTTCGGGAAGTCGATAGAGGTATACTGAATTCTACAGTAAAATAATACAATTGAAATTTTCAAAATGTTTTATATTAGAAGAGAAAACAAGCAGGTCATTTTCCTTTAGAATAAATTACCTCCAATTGTAGACCTCCTTAGGTAACTCTCAATTCATTGTTATGTCTATAATAAAAGTATTAAAAAACAGCATCATGCTCGTACAGATGGTTTTGCAATAGGAATTTTCGAGTGTAGAGGCCTGAGGTCCTGTTCGATTTCTTTGTATTATTTGTTGTAGTTATTTATTTATTTATTTATTATATGCCTAAAGGTTTGAGTCCTATAGTCTGATTTTGTAAAGACATTCTTCCTAAAATTTTGATTTTGAAAAAAAAAATATAGTCAGAAAATTCGTTTTCAAAACTGACAGACCGTAATTTAATATTTCACATTACTATTGAAGTTTCCCCTTCCTTGAATACTGAACGTAAGTTTCGGAAATCACATCGCATTTTTATAGGGGGAAAAAAAATAAACAAATAAATGAATTACTTAAGCCTATTGTTACTTATATAGCAGAGAACAAAGTTTTAGCTTTTTAAGGTTAACAGATGACATAGTTATTAAAGAAACTTTTTCGGGGATATAAAAATTGTATAATATTAACTGAAAAATATTAAGACTATAATTATTAAGCAGCGTATAAAAGCATAGTAAAAAAATGCAAATAATTTATAAAGAAAATACAAATATCGAACAAATATTAAAAAAATTTAGAGCTATTTCAATCTCTTAGAAAACAGCTTATTTTCATTCTCTCTTGTTATTATTTCGGCTTTTAATTGTTTGTTATTTCAATTATTTTTGTTTATGAGTAGGAAAACACTCTAATAGAAACTCATATTTTCCCTATAAAAGTAAGTGTCAATGATAGAGAAGTTTACTTGATATATAAATGCAAAAGGTTCGTGTTGTGATGAATAAAAGTAGCCTAAAATGCAAAATCAAAAATTTATAATATCAGTATAAAATTCCTGGTATAGATCTGCTTCGAATAATTAAAAAAATATTTTATCTCCAGTTATTGCTGTTATTTTTCAAGGTATATATATATTTCAGTATAATATCTATATATAATATACATATTTCAGCTTTTAGAACATTAGATTTTTAAAGTTTTTAGACTAGAATGATTCCCAAATCCTTAAAGCTTTAATAATATAAATGCCGATACTTTTGATTTGTAATTGATGGACATTTTTCATTTCCCATTACCCTTTTCTTTTTTCTGAATAATTTACTCCAGCGAGAAAAGTAAAGTCATTTACTATATAGAATGTAACCTTGAACAGTATCTGTGTGTTTTGAAACGTGCGTGGGTGAAATGATTTAAGAACTGTTAATGAACAGTACTGACTGTTTTCTCTATTACTGAATAGACATATACAAACTATAATTTACTTTTAAAAAATTTTTAAATTAACCTTTTTTGTTTATATAACATTTCATTATAACAGAAATTGGAAAGTAAATTATCATTTGATTTCACTCACTATTGCAATCTAATAATTGAATCAAATGGTTTAGTGTATCTAAAAACAGACATCCAAATGTAATTTAATAATATTTTTCCTAGTGTGTTGTAAGTTTCCAACAGGAAAGGGTGTATAAAAATGCATTCCTTAAAGTCAATAATAATAAAGCTCTTAATATAAATTTCAAATTGTTTCAATAGTTATTCAAACTAATTTAAATGATTTTTACATTAATAGTAAGTACCAGTACAATATTAGTCTAAAATAATATTCTGCAAGTCCAATGTGGATTTATACTTATGGAGGACTTGAAAAGTTACGTACCACAGAAGACATAGCTGCCTTTTTCTCAAAAGCCTTACCTGTATTTGCTATTATCACTACTGAGGACTCTGTGTTGGTTTTAATAACCTTACAATAACAAATAAAAAATATGAAAAAAAAAAAAAAAAAAAAAAACTACAAATAATAAAAAATGAATTAACTATATATTTATTTTAAAGAACTTAAAAAAAAAAAAAAAAACCTTTTTGACTAATCATGTTTAATTTGACTAATCACGTTAATCAATTTTTTTTTCCTCCGCACTATAGAAAAAACATTTTATGATGGCTGTGTAGCTGAATGCTGCATATCTCTTATTTGTTACGTTCTTTAGGCTTGACGTTCTTAATGATCTTCAATGCTTATGTTTACCACATGTATTAAATGATAATTTTCATTCCCTTTGTTTTTTTTTGTTTTTTTTTTTTTTTTTTTTTTTTCGTTATAAATATTTTTTATTCGTAGGAATTGTTCACTTTTTCTTTCTTTTGCAGTCGCATTCTATTTGATTTTGAATAAATAGTTTTTTCTTTGTCATCCAACTTCAATATTACCATATGATTAATATAATAATAATAATTATTAGAACAATGAAAAAATAACTATAAAGTCGTAAAAGAATGAAAAAAAAAATCGCTATATGTTTCAGTAAATTATTTTTCATTGGGCAAAAATTACTTCAAAGTTCAATTATTTCTAAGACTACAGCCATTGATCCTGTGAGACTAGAATAAAGTTACCTGGAATCATATCAGTTGAGTTTAGGATCTAACTATACATGTAAGAATAGTAGTGTGAAAAATACATTTCCGTTTTATATAATTCGATTTTAAATCGGAATTATCGTGTGTAATATTATGAGGATCTCCATTAAGTATAGTAATATACCAGCAGTCTCGTATCCGAGTTCGGGTACCAATACTAACTGAAATGAATTTTTGGATATCAAAAGTTAACCACAATTCTCTTTCAATATAAGAATTAGTCAGTGAACTTTTTGATAATGAAAGAGGCCGACAAAGTTTGAGTTATTTCTTAATGTAATCTATGCATGTAAGTTGTAAAAACTACAGATATCTCCTCAAATATCTACGTATCAACGACATCCTTATATGAATAAGTTATCGAATCTGCTTGTTTCAAGTTTTTCTGAATTGATACATGTCCGATTCTCACAAACTACCAATATTCTAAATTTCAATAAGAGACAAAATGCGATGTTCAAGTGAATAATGATTTGTTGGTCTATATGTATATAATTATAGACTTGTGTGCTTGAATCAAAGTTCTCTTACAAGTCTCCGTCGAGATGAGAATACAATATATAGAGAGGAATGTACAGTCGGTAACAAAAGTGTCCGAACACTAGCAAAAATTCCGATGTAAAAAAAATACACTTCATACGATTTTGTTAAATAAATCCTTGTCGAATCCTCTTCTTAGTCAGTCTAAGAACATGATTCGATAAGGATTTATTTAACAGAACAGTCTGAAGTGTACATTTTTTACATAGGAATTTTTGCGAGTGTTCGGACACTTTTGTTACCGACTGTACACCCCGCGACAAAAAGATAGGAACAAAGGGTTTTTTCTTTGATTTTTCATAAAATAACGTTATCTAAATTTGCTTATCATTTATTATTATTATAAAATAACACTATTCCTGGACTAATTTTTGTTTTAAGACTAATTTAGAAAACTTTTAAGACTAAAATATTTCTAATTTAAGACTACACTCCGCGACAAAAAGATAGGAACAAAGGGTTTTTTTAAATTTTTCATAAAATAACATTACCTAAATTGTGCTGATCATTTATTATCATAACAAAATATTATCATATCAAAAACATATTAAATATTTGAAACATATTCAAAATAATCATATTCAAAAATTTAAAAAAAAAAAAAAACCCTTTGTTCCTATCTTTTTGTCGCGCTGTGTAGTCATAAATTAGAAAAATTTTAGTCTTAAAATTTTTCTAAATTAGTCTTAAAACAAAAATTAGTCCAGGAATAGTGTTATTTTGTAATAATAATAAATGATAAGCACAATTTAGATAACGTTATTTTATGAAAAATCAAAGAAAAACCCTTTGTTCCTATCTTTTTGTCGCGGGGTGTACATTATAGAAGAATTGTAAGATAGCATCTTTCAAACAATGATGATATTCCAACTCATTTTTCTACGCATGAAAGTGGCATTAATATCACTGAAAGCAATGAGGAATGGTACAGTTATCATGGAAATAGATACATTCGGCAGCAAAAGTATCCGAGCACTAGCAGTAATCCCTGTCTAAAAAAAAAGTACACTTAATGCTGCTTTGTTAAATAAATCCTTGTCGAGTCATGTTCTTAGTCAGTCTAACAACATGATTCGACAAGGATTTATTTAACAAAATAGTATTAAGTGTACTTTTTTTATATCGGAATTACTGGCTAGTGCTCGAATACTTTTGCTGCTGACTGTGCCTTTATCGATATCAGATAGTAAGACGAGTTTTACAAACATGGAACTTATCTTACAATCAGTACTTAATGTATATTTTCGAAATCGAAACTTTTTGATATATCACAAAATTATCTCTAAACGTTTTTGAAAAAACTCAGAATTAGATCTAAGAGGATGAGAGAGGTTATGAAAAGATATATTCACATGTCATGGTTGTGACATCTGGATCTTTACATGAATAAATATTCATCTCTGGTGTTCAGCGGGAAAAAGAACATAAAAAAACTCATCACCTGCTGTCTATTCCCGTGAATCAGTGTCAAATATTTAAATTTATTTGCATTTCCCACTGACAAAAATAACACGCCACATGCAAGCGTTTCATAAGACTGTGAATCTTCTAACAGGTTTTAACATAAAATCCGTTACTCATGATATACAATAGCTACAGAAAACGACGTTCACGAACAATGGCGAAAACTTATCGAATACTAAATGTTCCTATTCATATGATAAATCTGTAACTACTGGTCCGCCCTGGAGGGTCTTGCACGGAGCACAATAAACTCATAACCATATCCCATTGACTTTCTCTTCCTTTGTGAACATCACCCTTCATAATCCACTGGACGGCATCGAGTTATAGAACTGAATATGATTTCCCGCCTACTTTTGAGTATCTCGTCGATGGGGATTTATGAAATAGTTCGGTTAAATTTGCAGACCATAATCTCATGATGTAGTATATTATGTGTCTCTAGATAAAACGTATTTTCTGGAGGAAATATTTTCTTTCTTGGAAGTATTACGTGTATAGACTTCTCCGTGTTTCCATTAAAATAGTTTAATATAAATAAATAAATCCTTATGAATTTGTCCTATATTTAATCAAATTGAATATTTATATTTATTGTATTTCAGAAAATGGAAAATAATAAGAGTTATATATTTATTAATGTATGTATGTTGGGGGTTGGGGACAAAATCTCGCGGGGACAAAATATCGCCTATATAAATGAATGGAAACCAAAAATTTTGTGACTGGTGTTTATATAAATAAAATGATACTTTTACAACATTTTATATGAATGTGTTGGTAATTATTAGTAATGTGATATAAAATTTCATGGCAACACATTCATATTTGCCATAATTTTTTTTTTTTTTTATGAATTTTGCTTAATAGAGTTTAAAAACTATGTTTATTAACTTTTGTCAATATTATTCATAATTAATTCAATAGTGCTTATTAGTTTTATAATTTTTAATTCAGGCTTGTGAAAAATGTTAAGCTTTGTCAGGAGTGATGTACAATGTTTTTAAAATGTATTTTGAATAATGAAAGGCAAATGATAAAATAACTTGAAATTAAATATAGATAAAATAATGAAATTCCACTCTATAATATATATATATATATATATCTATATTTATAAGGTCCTATGGACCTCACAAGAGATCGTGCATGAAATAGATCCCATTATTTTAATTTAATCGGCGCGATATTTTGTCCGGCGAGATTTTGTCCCGCGATATTATGTCCGGATCCCGTATGGGGGCATATACGCATGACTAAATTTCATTCATAAGACATTAGACGATTTCATTGTTACAAATTTTAAGATGTAAAAAGAAATGTAATATTGTTCCTCCTTGTTTTTTAAAAAATTTAATATAATGTAAAAAATTAGAATCTTTTATATTATGAAAGTTTATTATTAAGAAAAATTTCAATCGAACCCGTTTGCTTTCTGTAATATTTTATTCTAATCCAAATACTAGAGATACCAGCGAATACTAATGCTTCCGGAAATAACTACCAGTCAGTTCGATTTCAAAACAAAAAGAAAAAATGAAAGCAAGAAAAAAAGTTTGCAAATAAATGTCACAGACAAATAAAACTTGTTTGTTTACTAAAATAGTAGGTCCAGAGGCTTAGTAATTGAAGGCCCAGATGAGAATTTAGACTTTTCTATAATATAATAGTGTTTTAAACTAAAATTATAAATAAATAAGCAATTTATTTCATTTATCTGTAGACATTATCTGTAAGCTGCTTAAAACCTATATAAACTTTTTTTTTTAAACTTAAATTTAAATAACTTAATCCATATGCTATTTTGCTACAATAGAATAGTTTTTTAATCTAAAATTGTAAATAAATATGTATTTATTTATTATTTTTTTATCTATGAAAATTAGTGCAGACTGGTTAAAAACATACATAAAATTTTATTTTTATTTAAAATTAAATAGTTTAATTTATATGCTATATTCTACATAAAAAAAAAAATAATAATAATAATAATAATAATAATAATAATAATAATAATAAAAGACTTATGATGTTAAATAAATATAGAAACCTATTCATTACTGCTACAATAGATAAGTGACAAAAAAAAAAAAAAAAAAAAAAAAAAAAGAAGAAGAAGAAGAAGATTTTTTATTTAGAGTTTCAGCTTATTTTTCAAACTTAAACCAAAAACAAATAAAGAAATATAATCAACGTTTCTCGCTAAATATAATGTAAAAATGAAAACATTTTTTTTTTTTTTTTTTTTTTAACTTAATAAAGGGACAAATCCACTTATTATGAATTCCAACTAATTGTAGTCTGATTAAAAATTAACCCTTTTAAATTTAATTTTTAAATCAATTATCTGAAATAAGCCCCGAATTCCCTAGTCAGAATAAATAAGTAAACGACTAGACTACTATTACTAATTAAAAATCAATTGCATTAAAATAATTCAATTCATTATACGTGTCTGTCAATGAATGTTAAATTACACCTTTCTTATATACGGATTTTAATTATTTTGTATTATTTTATCAGAAAAAAAAAAAAAAATAAATAAATAAAAATGTTGTGTGTATTTTCTAAAAAGTTTTTATATTAAAATTAACATATAACTAAGAAAATTATATTATGTAGGTAATTTACTATCATTATTTACTTGTAGTTATTTCTTTTAATCAATGAATTGAAGCAAAATATTTCACATTCATTAAAAAAAAAAAAAAAAAAAAAAAAAAGAGGAAAAAAATGTATTATTTATTTATATTTATTTTAATCAAGATTAGCACGTGATTAAAGCTTCGGATTTTTTTTTTTTTTTTTTTTTTTTAAATAAGATTTGTTATTATTATTATTATTTGTTTGTGTATTTGTCTACTTATTTTCTTCAAAGCTGAGAACCACTGTATCTAAAATTAACGGGAAAATATTTTGTAATAAGAAAGTTTAAAAGTTTTCTCATCAATTATTCTCTTTGAGTCAAAACTTACTTTAAAAGACAACTTTTGGATTGGTAAACAGAACTTATTCTCATACACAAATAAAATTCATTTCTACCTCTTTTACAAACCTTAGAGTAAATAATTTGTCCAATTTTCCGATTTATAATTTCTAATAAAGTTTTTGGCTGAAGAAGGATTCTTCTAACTTAATTGAAAATCTTTTACGCTAAGTAATTCTGTGATGTTTACTTGGTCTGCAAATCCTAATTCCATTTAAACAAAAAGAAAAATTCATTATAAAGAAACAAAGTTAGTTTTATAAACATCGGTGATTGTTTGTGATAAAATCAATCTCTGCTCGAACATTTACATTCTTTGTGACAAAGTACAATATTCAAATTTTCATTGTTGTACATGCAAAGTTGGTTTAAGGGGATGAAAGATACCATAAAGCTTTTTTTGTTTATTATTATTATTATTATATTTTAAATTATAAAATTTTGTATATATGTGCATTGAAATATAATAATGTTTAATATATTAAAATTTATTTGAAACGTTTTAAATATAAAAAATAAAAATTATTCATTTATTTATTTGTATATACAAATATTTTTAATTATTTAAATTCTACTGACTTACTCGTTACTTTCTAATTCTTTACTCCTTTTTCATATGATTATTTTTTAAATATATTATTTTAATATAATTGTGTATTTATTTGTGAATATATTGACAAATTTATTTATAGGAAAGAGTTATGTTTGAATTCTGAAATTTCTTGCAAATTCCATGATTTCAGAATTAACTCTGTATTAAAGTCGAAAAAACGGATTTAAAAGGATTTTCAATCATACCCAGAAAAAATATCCAGATTAAAACTGAAACTAAAAACTTATTATTATAATTATTATAAAATTTTGTATATATGTACATTGAAATATAACAATATTTAATATATTAAAATTTATTTGAAACGTTTTAAATATAAAAATTAAAAATAAAAATTATTTATTTATTTATATGTGTATATATATATATTTATTTAATTATTTAAATTCTCCAGACTTACTCGTTACTTTCTAATTCTTTACTCCTTTTTCATATGATTGTTTTTTAAATATATTCTTTTAATATAATTGTGTATTTATTTGTGAATATATTGGAAAATTTATTTATAGGAAAGAGTTATGTTTGAATTCTGAAATTTCTTACAAGTTTCAGGATTTCAGAATTAATTCTGTATTAAAGTCTGAAAAACGGGTTTAAAAGAATTTTCAAATATACTCAGAAAGGATATCCAGATTAAAATTGAAACTAAAAAGATCCCTATATTTATCTGAATGTAAGAGTTTTATATAATTTTGACTAAAACTTAATCGCAGGGCATTATAAAACATGAAAATTTTAAAAATACTTATTTTGAAGAAAGGCTATTCAAAAGATATTTTTTACATTTATCCGTAAAAATTACTTTACCATAGCTATAAACTATTCATTTTATTTATTTCAGCATATTTTACAAACTTTTTTTTTTATTAACACATTTTATTCGTTTTATTTTGGCAAATTGTAAAATCCACTGTTTCTTTAAACATGTGACTATAAGAATATCATATTCGTGAATTAGTTTAATGAACCTCAGGGCCACTTTTAACAAAAACAATTTTGAAAGCTTTTCAGTGTACACTGTGAAAAAAATATGTAGCAGGTTCCGTTTTGGAAAAGACAACTTGTTGCTTTTTCTGAAGCTGTTTGGTTTGTTTATTTTTTATTTTACAACACTATTCGTTTCAGACCTGCAGCGAAACTAATCCTTTTGAAAATCAAATATTTAATAAATGACACTTTTCATCCCCTAAAAAGCTGGTCTCGTTGCTGATCTGAAATGAAACGTGTTGTAAATTAAAGCTTTCTTTCCCAAAACGAATAAATAGGTTTCAGAAAAGGCAACTAGTTTTATCATGTAGCATAATTAGTTTTTGTCTACATTGTAATTGGAAGTTAGCTATTCACATGAAGGATGGATCCACATAAAAGATAATTTTGTAAACAAACATTAAGTTTCGAAATCATAAAAAATAGTTTTGGGTTAAAATAAATATACCACGTTCATATAGAATGAATAGGTGGTTATTTTCTAAATCCCTAAACTATAAATATAGATTTCCGAGCTATGAGTATAAGGCACGCAAATGCACTGAGAAAAAATTCTATTACTGACATATAGAATCTAAATTGCGGCTCTAGAAAAAATAGTTCCATGTCATCCTTATACATTTGTTATAAAAAAATTTCTAGTCCTCTTTGAAAGCGAATTCCAGAGACCTCTATTAGAATTCTTGAGCGTTTGCCTATACTACCGAGGGCAAACCTATTTGAAAATATCTCCAAATAAATGCGAATACAAGAGGCGGGTTTCAGCAGCTATAATCTTGGTTTATGAGCCAATTCTAGAAAATCAAGTGAGAATTTCTCGTAATACAAAAGATTCAGAATATTCAGAGTATTGTTTCCCTATCTGGAAATGTATAGACTAGAAATTCTCGATGATTTCGTCTATTCAGTTTATTGGCGTGCCTTATGCGCATAGCTCGGAAATCTATATTTCTAGTTTAAGGATTTAGAAAATGACCATTTATTCATTCTAGATGAATGCGGTATATTGTTTTTTTCTGAGTGATGCACGCACGAATTCATGATAAAAGAACCAACGCACTTGAATTTAGCATTTTATTTATTTATACGTTATTTGTTTTTGTAATTACTATAATATAATGATTAAATTTTTTTATTGTTATTATAAATAAAAATTATAGGCTGGACGTCCTTATTAATACACTTAAGAACATCAAACTGACTTCTTTTCAAAGCATTTTTTACATACGAAAATTTAGAAACTTTTGCTTAATAATTATAAAATTAGAGACAATCTCCTCATACTTACATCTAAAAAAAAGAAAAAAAAAAAAGAAATGTATGGCTATTCAAAAACTGAAAAAGTCTCAAATATATATATATATAAATAATTAAATTAAATTAAATTAAACATACATTTCAGAGAGATTCATGATTCTATTTTAATGGGAGAATTCGTTCCTACTGCACCTGTACCTATTTTTCTTCGCTTGGTTAAGGGCTGTGTTTAATTATTTCAGTTATTTAAAAAAAAAAAAAAAAAAAAGTTCAATTATTTTTTTTTTATTTATGAAGTTTTCTCGCAATCCTTTCATCATTTAATACTGATTTTGTAGGGAATTTTACAGCAAACAATGTTCTCTTATTCGATAAGTAAAGCTTGTTTCATGAAGCTAAATGAAGCATGTTGCAAAACCAGTTTTACAGGAGAATATAAGTTTATATGAAAGTATTGATGTAAAAGTAAAAGTCGATACCCTAAGATTATAGCGTCCGATATTTTGAATATTACAATTTTTAATAAAATCTTCGTTTTAGTTAATTCACTGAATTTCTTCAATTAAATTGATTAATCTATGATTATTCGCCGAATTTCTGTGATTATGGAAAAAAAAAAAAAAAAAAAAAAAAAAAGGTCATCAAATTATAGGAAACTGCTATTATTGGGTCCCTGAGGTAAACTGATGTCTGCTGCAAAGTTAGTTTTAGGGATAGCTTTAAAAATTCCAGTTACTTGAATAAATATTTATACCATCCACAGCTAATAAATTAGTTATACCGGAGATATTCTTGATAATGCTGTGATAAATACTTCCCGATAATTTCTTCAAAATTATTGTAACTAAAAAATAATAATTCTCACATAATATGACAAAATTCAAGAATACTTTGTACTGCTACTCTTTATAACTTTGGTGAAAATGAAAGAAAACTCTTAATGCAAGCAATTTATTAACTTGTTTATTCTTCACCGAATGTATCGAAAAAAAAAAGTAATTACATAAATGATTATTTCTTTCACTTTTTAATGAGAAAAAAAAATTACCTTCATTTTCTGAGTTAACTTTCTAGAATTAATTTTGAAATAATATTTCTCATGTATTTAATAGCTCCCTATTTCTTACAGATATTGAATAAGTATTTTTGCTTCTTCAACCCCAGAATTTTTTGTTGTAAAACCAGATTTATAGGTGATCATTATATTTTTCAATTTCTGGCAGAAAAATAAACAAAGTTTACAGAAGTAAATTGTTTTGTTACATATTGTTATCACATTTACTTTAATGTGGGGCTTCAAAGAAAACAAATAATAGGGGCTGCATGACTTTAATAGGGGGCTTCATTTCCTTCGCTAACTTATTTAGTTCCGTTTTCAAATTAGCTTTCCTATTTTACCAATAAACCTATAAATTTAATTACATTAATTCTGTGTCCCATAACTGTAAGAAACGAGGAATAATTCTCCCAGAAAATGGTCAAATTTAATAATATTTCGTAAAGTTTAGTTTCTTAACTTTGTTGGAAAATAATAAATTTGTAATTAAACACCATAAATTATTAAATGAAAAAAAAAAAAATATTTCGTGCCGAAACAATCAAGAACGACGCTATATCAGATAAAATGTTTATTGTCTATTTTATATGGCGAAATAAAATTGCTTTTTTGCTTTTTTATTTTTTTCACATTGATATCATTGTTGAATTTATAAATAACTTCAAAGAAAAATACACACTCATTTCCTTAGCTAACTTATAGTTCCATTTTCAAATTAGCTTTCCTATATTACCAATAAACTTATAAATTTAGTCAGATTAATTCTATATCTCATCGGAATTGTAAATTGCAAAGAATAATTCACCCGGAAAATGGTCAAATTTAAGAATACTTCATAAACTTTAGTTTCTTAGCACTATTGAATAATAATAAATTTGTAATTAAATAGCATAAATTGTTAAAAGAAGCAACAATATTTCCTGTCGAAATAATCAAGAACGACGCTGATTCAGATGAAATGTTTATTGTCAATTTTTATAATGTCGGCACTAATGTAAAATGTACGATTCAGTGCACCCAAGTTTTATGTTGTATTTAATTTTATACTTTTTTAAAAATTATTTAAACTAAAACACATTATCGGACTCTGTGTAATTTCTCTAAGAAATATTCTCACTCATTTTTAAACACACTTTTGCAGAAAAGAGAGAGTTTGAAAAAAATTTTCTAAAGAAAATAAATGTAAAAGCAACTTAAACCACAATTGCGACTACTAAATATTCAAATAAGTGAAATATCGTAAATTTCTCGCTCTACTAAGTGCTTGAAACATTTAATATAAGAGGATTATGAGTAAATCATGATCATATAAAAAAGAAGAAATGATTAATGCTGAAGTTGTGCCTTCCCCCCCCCCCCACGTCTGATAAAGGGTCGTAATTAATTATCTAGGCCTTGTGTCCATTTACAATTTATTATGTTTGGAAGAAAAAAAATATTTAATATAAATTTTTTAACGCCTTTTATTGCAACTGATGATCATTTATTTAGTAAGTAAAGTTTGCTCTCCGAACACCAATGTTAGTTGTTGTAAAACCAGTTTTACAGGCAACCATGAGATTTTTTTTTATTTGTGGAAAAAGTAAAAGATTTTCAGAAGCAAATATTTGTCTGCCAAAAAAAATAATTTTACAGAGAACTTTAATAAATTTAATTACTTGCATAAATTACTTATTTTATTCACTGGTTTGAGAGAAAAATATTATATACAATTATTCACTTTCCTAACTAGTGTTCTCAGCTCAATTTTAAAATAGCGTTGTCTATATCACTAATAATTTTATAAATATATTTATGTAAACGAAATCTTATTCGTATGTTTATGTAGATATGCTATGCAGAGAAAACGCAATTCTGAACCATTAAAATCATTTAATTTATAGAATTTGTTTCTTGAAATAAAATCTTTTGAAAGAATTGTGACTCAGAAAAAAATATATATATTCTCACATAATGTAATCAATTACGGGAGTACTTTGTTTATAAAGATATTATTTTTAATCAAACATCTAAAATTCAACAGTACAAACACTATAAATCGTAAAAATAAATAAATAAATAAATAAATAAATAAATAAATAAAAAATAAACAGCTTGTCTCGAAGTAATTAGGCACAATACTTTATTAGACGAAGGGTCAGTTGTCTATTGGGATATTGTAGGCACGAATGAAACATGTAATCATCGAAGTACCTCAATGAAATATCTTATTTATTTACATTTATTTTTAATTATAAATGTTCAGATGAAGAGACTGCAGAATGTTTTAAAAATTTGTCCGAAATAAGGCATACTCATTTTTAAATATTTATTTCACAGAATTAAAAATTAAAATAAAATAAAAACAAAAATAGAAATAGAAAACAAAGGGAGTGAATCATATACCAATAAATAATAATAATAATAATATACTTAGCACTATTGCCCTTATTAAGAAAGTTTAAATTATTCAAAAATTGAGCACCTGTTAAAGATTTTCGTAACACTTATTTTGGGAGAAATATTCACTCTACACCTGTGTCTGCATTTTTTCAACTGATAAAAGGTTCATCTTAATTATCTAAAAACGAAACTATTGTCTCATGCTGCTAAATTTTATTCTGTCTGCAACAAAAATTTTTATTTTATAATTTAACATCAATATTTTGGCACACTTCACTGCAACTTATATTCCCATATTCCGAAAATTGAAGTTTGTTTCACAAAGCTCAATAATACTTGTTGTAAAACCAGTTTTACAGGCAACCGTTAGATTTTTTTTAATTTAGCAAAAAAGTAAACGAAATATTAATATATATATATATATATATATATATATATATTATCAGTTACAAGATTAGTTTTACAGAAGATGTTAATAAATTTAATAAATTGCAAAAATTACTTATTTCATTTACTGTTTTGAGAGAAAAAATAATGTATACATTCATCCATTTTCCTATCTAATTTTATCAGATCAATTTTAAAATAACATAGTCTATGTTAAAACAATCTTATAAATATGTTTATATACTGTGTCTCTAAAAAAAAACCCTCACAAAATATCGAATTTAAAAGTATTTTCTGCTGTTAGAATTCACAACTTTGGTTAAGAACAAAAACTTTCTAAACAAGCGTCATAAATTATAAAAAGGAACCAAACATTTCGGTTCGAAATAATCACGGACGACACTTCATCAGGCGAAGTGTCTAGTGCCTATTGTTATATTTTAGGAACGAATGCAACATGTAATCACTAAAGTACCTCGATGAATTATTTTCTTTATTTATATATTACTTATTTTTAATTATAAATATTTAGATGAAAGGTACAGCAGAAAATCTTGAACAATTGCCTTAAGTAAAGCTTACTCTTTTTCTTAAATGTATTTTTCTCCACAGAATAATAATAATAATAATAAATAAATAAACAGTAAACGAAAAGGAGTGAACCATTTATTAATAAATTTAGAAATTAACTAAGCATAATTCCACCTAACACGAAAGTTTAAATTATTCAGAAATAAAGAACCTAACAAACAAAGATTTATGAAACATTTAATTTGGTAGAAATTGATAATCACATTAAGAGCAAGAAAATATTCACCCTACACTTGAGCCTACATTTTTGCCTGATAAAAAGTTCAACTTAATTATCTCAACCCGAAACTATTGTCTCATGCTTTTGTAATTCATTTTGTTTGCAAGAAAAAATTTTATTTTTAAATTTAACGTAAATTTTTTGGAGCATTTCACTGCGATATATATTCCTATTAAAAAAAAAAAAAAAAAACTGTAGTTGTTTCATAAAGCTCAATATTGCTTTTTGTTAAACCAGTTTTACAGGCAAACATGAAAATTTTAAAATTTGGCGAAAAAGTAAAATAAATTTTCAGGAAATCGTTATCTGTTACAAAATTAGTTTTACAGATGAACTCGATAAATTAAATTGTTTCTATTAATTATTTATTTCATTCACTGATTTACGAGAAAAAAAATATATATTCGATTTTGTAACTAATTTTCTCAGTTCAATATTCAATTAAATTTTCCTACATTATCAATAAATATATTAATTTGTACAGATTTATCATAAATTCTAAAACAGGAAGCAACAAATTTTGGTTCGAAATAATCAAACGCATTTCTTCATCTGGCTCAGTATCTCTTGAGTACTATTATACTGCAGGCAAAATTTATGATCCAGTGCAATAGAAGGAAAAAATCATTTATTCTTCTCTATTTCTGGAAATTTTTCTCCTGATTATTGTTGCATGCTTTTACAATATATTGTGTTTGTAAACAAAATGTTTACTTTTTAATTTAAATCAAGCTATTCATTATACATTCATTTTCCTACATTAGTTTTCTCAATCCGATTTTTCAATGACGTTTTCTACATTATCAATAGTCTTTTAAGTTTGTTTACATCAAATTTAAGTCTTAAATGAACTGTAAATCAGAAATAATAATAATAATAGAGTGAGATCAAATTCATGAATATTTTACACTATTAGATTCCACAACGTTTATTGAAATTAAGAACGTTTAAAAATAACCATAAATTGTAAAAAAAAATAAGCAACAATTTTTTGGTTCAAAATAATCAAGCACGATCCTTCATTAGACGAAGTGCTTATTGTCTACTGTTATATTGAAAGCAGGAGATGGACAAAAAAAACGGAAACCTATTTCAATTTAATGTTTTATATATTTGTTGGTTACTTATTTTTTAATATAAAATTTTGGTGAGAGAAACTGTTGGACGTCCTGATCAATTTCCCTGAGAATAGTAAACTCACTCATTTTTAAATGCATTTTACTCACGAAAAAAAAAAAAAAAAAAAAAAAAAATGAAATGTATAGCTAATGTTAATAAATTCTGAAATGCCCTAAGCACGATTACACTTAATTCTAAACTTTAAATTATTCTAAAATAGAAACTTTGTAAAACTCATATTTTTAAAACAATCAATTTAAAAGAAATTCATGATCATAACAGAAGAAAGGTGACATTTGATGTGAATTCAATTGATTTTGAATTCAATGAATTCAATAACATTTATCAATACCATTGACATTTGTCATTATATTGACAAATTCATTCTATTCTTGTCATTGTATTCGTGTCATTGTATTGACAATTCAATGGCATTTGATGTGAATTCAATCACAATTCATGTGACACTTGTGCTTGTATTTTTTGTTGTTGTCCTGCATAATTATCTTGCCCCGAAACTATCGTTACTTGCGCCTATAATTTATGATGTTGCTCCCAAAACTTTTATTTTCATCATTTAAAATCAGTTTTTCGGTGCCCCCCCCCCCCTTTCTTTTTCTTTTCTTTTTTTTTTTTTTTTTTTTTTTTTGCAACTGGTAGTTACCTATTCAATACGTAAAGTTTGCTTCATGAACCTCGTTATTGCTTGTTGTAAAACCAGTTTTACAGGTAATCATTTATTTTGAAAGTTATTTCGTCATCCTTCAGATATTTATCACTTATTCCCGTACTGTTGTTATTTCCTATTATTGTGTTATATAGACATAATAAACACTAAGAAAGTGAAAATTATTATTATTATTATTGTATTATTATTATTATTTCTTAAAGTATTAAATTTTAATTATGTTTGTGAACAACTTATTAAAAAATAATCTATTATATCCGTATTTCAAATATATAATTTATTTAGTGTACAATGCGCTAAAAAAGTAACCATAGAATACGCTAAACAAATCACTATAGTATACTTTAAACAATCAACCGTTTTCTTAAATAAATAAAAAAATAGTTCTTTTTTTTTTTTTTTTTTTTTTTTTTTTTTTTCTTTAAGGAAAACAACAAAGAAAATTCGATTAAAAAAAAAAAAAAAAAAAAAAATAGAAAAAGGATTATGTTGATTTTTCATGAGCTTACCAGAACACTAAACACAACTGAAAAATTAAATTTCAAAACTTTTAAACATTTTCCGGTTTCATTCAATGTTTTTTATCTAGTAACTGATCCCCATCGTTTATCCGCAATTAACTGTATTGGGGGAAGAGGAGAACAGAGGTTAGATCTCGTTTTACACTCTGCGGGTGAGAAAAACGCTTTTCGATGAGATCTATTGATATGCATGGGGCTTTTTCCGGGGCTACAGTCGGGGATTAATCCCCCTTCAGGGGTTATAACAGTAGACTTCTCCTTTATATTCCCCTGCTTGCCGGTGGCATAATCGCCACGCGGCATCTCCGATCAAAAAGCTTGTTTGCTTACCACTAACTGAGCGATTAAATCCCAGCTCCCCTCCTCAAAAACCGTACTCATAGCATAGACTGGGGAGAATAATATGAAAGTTTATGAATGGAGATTAGATCATGAAAATCAGACAAAGGTAGTTTCGCTGTACCATCGTACATCTAATTTAATAAAGTTTTTAAGCAAACTTGGCGTTGTCTTGGAACCATTGAGATGAATATGTATTAGTCCATAATAATTGTCTTTTTGTTAGGTATGTGGTTCTTTCAGAAGACTTTATATTATTTAAATCATCATTAACAACTAACAGCCAAATCGGATAGCGAATTCTTTATTTGGACAAATCTATCTTTTATTGTCTAAGTATTTGTTATGTATATCAAGTGTTTTATTATTACTATTAGCATTATTATTACTATTATTATTTCTTTAAAATTAAATAATATTATTTATTCATATATGACTATTTTTACATTTATTTTCACAAGATTGTTAGTTCAATAAAATTGTTGTCTTAAACTATCCCCCCCCCCCTCCGTTTAATTACGTAAATAAATAACTTTATGCGTTTTCATTGTCCATCTGCGTAAGTTCGCAAATACAATGCTGTTCGATTTTGGAATGCAATACCCTTCATACCAGCGTTACCTTTCATTTTTGTTGTATATTTTGTCGTCATAATTAAAAAAATATTTGATTTTAAATGATTTATTACTGCAGTAAAAGAAGTTTTCATACATTTAGAGTTGATAATGATTCTAATATTAGACGATAAAGAAGTCAAGCCACTTTTTTCACGAGGATATTACATTTTTTTTTTTTTTTTTTTAATAGCATGTCAGTAATCACTTTCAGTTGATTTACTAATAAGGTAAACTAATTGTTGGGAAGTAGTAGTGAAAACAAATACTTTCATTTTAGGAATTAAATATTTTATTCACTTTAAATGTATTTAAGTATTTGATGCATGATTTTTTTTTTACTTTAACCAAAAGCGAAAACAAATCTATTATAGGTTAGTATAGGGTATTATAATACAAATTAAAAAAAAAAAAAAAGTGTTCTTATTTTATTTTCATTTATTTATTTATTTATTTATTTATATATATATTATTATTATTTATGAAGTGTTTCAAAAATAATGCACCATGCAGTACAAACATAAATAATATGATTTAATTTCTAGGAAAAAGGTATGTACACGTTTATTTATTAACTGTTGAATATTTTTAAATAAATCTCAAAAAAAATTTATTTTATTATCAGTCCTAACTTCCACGAACTTCTTCAGACGAGACAAAACAATTCGTCAATCTAAATGTCAGACTGAAAGTGCGTGGATTTTTTTATTTATTTTTTTTTTTTTCCATATTTCGTTTAAATGGAATAAGATAATATGGCATACAGCCAAAAATAAAATTTCACTCCGGTTAACACTTTAATTAGGAGTTAAAGACAAAGTTTCATTTTTGAAACACTGTGCATTTAAAGGGTTAATCTTCTTTGATTGTGTATTTGAATAAAATTACCTCGTTTCACTTCAGTGACATTGAGCCACTGATGTTAAATAAGTGAAATCATCCGCCGAATTTGAATGAAACAATTATATAAATAACTCTCCATTTATTAAACCACATATTTCCATAACATTTAACAACAAAAATTCGCTTGGCTTAGAGACAATATACATTACATATTTTTCACGGAAAATAGTATACAATTTCCTTTTGGTATATACAATTGTGTATTTATTAATTATTAAATTATCATATTTTGAAGGTAATCGATTGGTTTTACTGTAAATGATTATGTTTATTTATTTATTTATTTGCTTATTAATTATTTATTAAAGATCTTAGAACACGGAATAAAATTTTATTAAACTAATATATATATATATATCTTTATATATATATTTCTTTTGTGCGTGTGTATGTCACTGAACTCCTCCTAAACGGCTGGACAGAGTTTAATGAAATTTTTTGTGTGTCTTCAGGTGGATTCGAGAATGGTTTAGATTTACAATTCAGTTCAATCGGATAATTGAATCAAAAGATATTAAATAAAAACTCCATTTTAACTTTAAAATGATTAAAAAGAAAACTATATTTGATGCCAAAATAAACAAAATTCACGTTTATTTATTTTTTTCCGGAATTAAAATATTTATAATTTCGCGTAATATAAAAATTAGAAAAATTAGAAAAAAAAAATATTTCGTCGTATAAAAATTAGAAAAAAAAAAATCATATACTATGAAAATATTCGCGTGTAAATAAATATTTTCATAGAGATACTTGGTATTAGCTTAAAATTTTTATTTAATTTAGTAGTACTTTTCTTTTCTACAGTAAAACAAAATTTTTCGTTTTAATTGATACTTTATATGTAACTTATAAAGGTTCTTTTATGTTTTCACTTTAATTGTAAATAGTAATAATTTCGAATTTATTAGAATTTTTTTTTTTTTTTTTTGTATATATCATAAAACAATTTTTCTTTCTTTCTTTTTTTTTTTTTTTTTTTTTTTTTTTTGTATGGAACAGCTTTAGTTTGGAAAAATTTGATATTTGGCACCGAAGTAGTACGGACGTTTCTCACCAAGATCGTCAGTTACGCAATTGAGACAGCCATGTTAATTCATCGCAAAAATGGCCAAAACTATTTAAAGTCGACAAGGGGGGGGGAGGTCTATACTAAAGCTGTGCCTTTGTATTTATCTTTATATATATATTTCTTTTGTGCGTGTGTATGTCACTGAACTCCTCCTAAACGGCTGGACCGAGTTTAATGAAATTTTTTGTGTGTCTTCAGGTGGATTCGAGAATGGTTTAGATTTACAATTCAGTCCAATTTAAATTGTTTATTTAATTAATTTATCACTTATAAATTGTTGTTGATTTTGGAATGTTTCACATTGGATCCGGCAGACTGCGCTACGATCATAGTATCGAATATTCAATAATACGCAAGCGAAGTGATGACGTCACTGGCCGTCCGTGGATGCAAGAAAAATATTTCCTATGTTAATCGTCCATTGGAATTTAAATTATTAAAAATCGAGGAAAATTATTTCCCGATTTTAATCCCCATATTTGGGTATAGATATGTATTAGTTATCATGTGCATGCGTTAGATTGAGTTGTTTTTGCTGTAAAATTGATAAAATTTGAATTTTTAATCTCAAAACTCTGTCATCCTTGGCGGAAAAAAAAAAAAAAAAAATATCACCATATCATCTGGCGAACATATTTAATTTTTTTCAAAAATAATGGTTATTTCAACAACTTATATTAAGAGAGTAATGAATAATATGAAACAATTTCGTACAATACATATTACGAAAATATACATCTGGCATGTATATTTTCGTATTACGTTTTTGATCGCCAAATACAAAAAACGCCAAGGAAGACAGAGTTTTGAAATTTAAAATTAAAATTTTGTCAATTTGAGAGCAAAATAACTCAATCTAACACATGCATAAGATAACTAATACATATCTATATCCAAATACGGGGATTAAAATCGAGAAATAATTTTCCTCGATTTTTAATAATTTTTTATAAAAAATCCAATGGGAGATTAACATAGGAAATCTTTCACTTCGCTTGCGTATATTCTATTGTAATTCCAGTTTGTCCTGACAGTTGGTGCTGCGATCAAATTCAGGAAAATATTTTGTAACTTCGTGATATTATTGTTATACAAAAAATTGTGTCCTAATTGAAATATTACATCAAGATGTAGTTAGTGTTTGAAAAGTTTTGAAGTGTACATAAAAAACTATACATTTTGCAAATTGGAGTGAGTATTTTATATAATTTTCTATCAAATTTACACGCGCGTTGATTAACAACCACCCTAACCTACAAATTTATTTGTGTAGCTAATTTATTATATTTTATTTATTTATTTTTTGAATGGAACACCTTTAGTATCGGATCCCTTTGGCAAAATTTGAAATTTGGCACCGAAGTAGCTCGGACGCTTCTCGCGCGCCAAGATCTTTAGTTCCACAATTGATATAGCCATTTCAATTCATCGCAAAAATGGCTTAAAATATTAAAGTCACCAAAGGGGTCCCATACTTTTGTGCGTGTGTATGTCACTGATATTTTATTTATTTATTTTTTGTATGGAAAATTTAGCACCGAGGTAGCTCGGACGCTTCTCGCCAAGATCTTTAGTTCCACAATTGAGATAGCCATTTCAATTCATCGCAAAAACGGCTTAAAATATTTAAAGTCACCAATGGGGTCCCATACTTTTGTGCGTGTGTATGTCACTGATATTTTATTTATTTATTTTTTGTATGGAACACCTTTAGTATCGGATCCCTTTGGCAAAATTTGAAATTTGGCACCGAAGTAGCTCGGACGCTTCTCGCCAAGATCTTTAGTTCCACAATTGAGATAGCCATTTCAATTCATCGCAAAAATGGCTTAAAATATTTAAAGTCACCAAAGGGGTCCCAATTTGTGGCTTAGATTTAGAAAATCCGTGCTTTTCTCACGGCCAATTATATGTTGCGTGTTCCAGGGTTGGAAAACCTTCGAATTTGTTTGTGTATACTCCTCAAGGATTAGCCAAAAATATTGTACATCCAATGGCATTACGATAAATTAAGTTTTTGTAGATTAAAAAAATATACCTGTTATAAAATAAATTGAGTTTCAACTTTTTCACCTTTAATTAAAACGAGTTTAAGTTTTTATTTAATACGAACTCTACATTTCACTTCGCTCATACTATACACGTACTCATGCATCGATTGATTGAATTGTGATAAATGTACATGTAATGATGTTAGATATTGTAATAACTTTTTGATAAAAATTTTCATGAAATCGGTCCAGATTGTTACAGCTTATTCAAAAAAGACGGAATTTTCATGTGAAATTCGTTGCTATCAGAGATTCTCTCATAAATTGAAATATTTGCCGTATGAAATTAAATTTTGTGTTGTTCGACATTCAGCGGAGGTTTTAAATAACAAGTAGAAAGTACCAAGTAGCAAGTAGCAAGAAGCAAGTAGCGAAAATTTCGGTAATTATGTCTTTTACGTTATAATCGGAATTCACAGTCACCGTTCACAGCGCTCCATACCTGTTTCACTTATATACCACATCCTTACACACTTACAATAAGTTAGTTATTTTTTTCTAGCAAAATATTCTCTAGAAATAATTTATATGACAAAACAACGTTTGTCGGGTCAGCTAGTATATATATATATATATATATATATATTACTAAAAACAGTTTTATATTAAAAGATTTACTACAATTCCCGCCATTTTTTTTTTTTTTTTTTTATTTGTTTGATTTTATTTTATCCTTTTTTTAATACTAAAAGCGAACATATGTTCTTTCATAATCAGTTTCCAAGTATATTATTATTATTTTTTTTTTTTACTTGTAAAAAATAAAATAAAATTAATTTAAAAGGAAAATCCTACAATAAAAAAGATAATAATTACTAAAACCAATAATATCAGTTATTTTTCTATATTTTATAAAAAAATTCTCATTTGAATACAGACCATGAAAACATTCTTTTGAATTTCTCTCTCTTTGGAAAAACGCTTATTGTTACATGTAAAAACCTGAAACTTCAATCTTTAGAATTTCACAAAAATATAATCACACTGTAGTGAAAGCAATATTGAGACGTATATTGATGACTGTATCCAAACTTAAGTCAAATCAATTTATTCAACTAGAAAATAGTTCTGCATCATATCTCCTTTTTTTATAAAAAACATTTTTGTCCAATAGGAAAATGGAGAAAGGCAAGTTCGAATCAGGAACTTTGAATATTGTCATGTGAAAGTCGGAGACTTTTAGTTCATCTCATAGCCCGCGTTTCAAGTCAAGTAAAATATCAGAACTCAGCACAATATATGAAATCCCCCAGAATTTCTAAGATAAAAGTGTTTAAACGAGAACTTTTCAACCAAAGCACTGCTCTGCAGCATTGATCAGTAAAATCATCAAAGTTCCTTCGTTTTAAGAACAAAAAAAGTTCTGATTTCTTTTTTTTTTTTTTTCCAAAGGAAAGGATAAAAAAAAAAGTACAGTCATCGCTTGGGGACAAAATTTCTTTTGAAAGATTGTGCTTCGCAGTTTTATTGATTTGCTATGAGGAAAAAAAAAAAAAAAAAAAGTAAAAGAAAAATCCGGTTAGATAAAGGGGAAATAAAATTTCTTGTTCAGGGAAGAGGAATTTAAAAAGACATTTTTCATGCTCCAAACATTTGGGGAATTGGTTTTTATTCTTTAGTTTTTGTAATTTATTTTGTCGCGGATTATTTCCTTTTATTACTACGCGGAAAAATCTCTTGAAGGAGTCTTATGTCATCTTTCCTTCGATTTTCTCTTTCCATTCTCTCTTTAACTTGGCTCAAAGAGTTAAATTATGATTTTTTTCATTATTATGATCGGTAATCTTTTTTAAGAGGTAACATCGTCTTTCAGAAATTAGAAATCGAAAATATTTTTATGGCTTTCTAATTTCAAATCCCTTTTTAAAAATAATGAAAGAAAAAAAAAAAAAAATGAAAGAAATATAAGAGAAATAATCGCTGTTTTTTAATCTTTTTTCTTGTTTGTGTTTTGCTTTTATTTTTTCTATAAAAAAAAATGGGTTTTGAATGAAATAGAAGCTCTCCGTTGTAAAGATTGTTTTATGGATTTCTCCCGTGTGTTAACATTTATTGTATATTTTCTTAATGAGATGAATTTGACGTCGGGTAATAATTCTAAGGTGCAAAATATTTTATTAATGCGTTTATTGAATGGAAAACTAATTTTTTGTTTTAATGTTTTGCACGAGTTTTTATTATTTATTTATTTCTATATTTATTTTATTATTATTATTATTATTTATTTTATTTTATATATATATATATATTAGGAATAAGTAAATGAAAAAAGTTTTTGTTTTCATTTTTTTATTAGAAGATGCTTTAATTTTATATATATATATATATATATATATATATATATATATATATATATTTAATTGGGATTATTATTATTGATTTCCAAATATTGCGATTATAATTGTTGAAAAGATAAGAGAAATTTTTTTTTTTAATATTATCATATTATACAAGATTTTGAATTATATACGACGTTTTGACAATGTTATTTATTTAAGTTTTTTTTTTTTTTTTTTTTTTGCACGGATGTGCCAAACTTTAAAAATGAAACGCTAATCAATATTCTTTCTTCCTAAAAATAATGTGCAGTGTGCCAATCTGTAATAAATATTTATATCTATACATATATCAATCTATCGATGCCTATACAGTCGAACCTACGCTTAATGTGATTTACTTTTAACATAAACAGTTTCTACAATCCCCGTCAAAATGAAGATTAGTTTCTGAGTTACTGATAGCATGAACTACTGATAACATGAATAAATTTCTCATTCCCCTTGAGATTCAAGTTAACGAGGTTCAATTGTATCTATCTTTTCGCATAAAATATTTCAATATATGCCTCTGATGAAGTATTGATTATTGTCATGCTTTCCCATTTTATGGATTTCATTCTGAATACCTTTCCTTTTGGCTCTTAACACATTCGGTGCCGACCACGCACCAGCGCGTGATGAATTCAAATGGCAGTCACGTGAGATCGGCAGCGAATGAGTTAAACTTCTTATAAAGTAATATGCTATAGGAATTATATATATATATGTATGTATGTATGTATGTGTGTGTGTATTATATTTTGTGCTTCATTTCTGAATTTAATTGCTTTTTATGATTTGTATTAATTAAAATTCGTTTGCTGTATGGTCTTGCTTCCATCTGTGAAAAGTTCGGGGCTAGAAACGTGATTTTAGTTAAATTACCAGCGTTTCGTCAGAAACTTCTCATATTCCTTTCCCTACATGGGGGAGCTCCCCTGATGAAGGCCCTCGTGTGTTTTGGGATTAATTTTTCATCTGGCTTTAATTATTTTGCTTATATATATACATAGATAGATATATATGTGTAAATCTTCTTAAACATATCACAGGAACTAGTGAGAATTAATTCATTAAAAAGTGAATATGTCTGTACCAATTAAAAATAAAAAATGTCTCTATAAAAATATACAAGAGAATAATTTATGAAATATCTTCCCTAAAGTGGGAATCTTATAAAATCGTTTATAATACAACAGGAAATGTAACGAACATAATCAAAATATAAGAAAATAAGAATTATTAATCATAAAACAGAATGCATGAGACATTCCTTGTTAACTAACCACGAATTAAATCCTTTCATTTAAAAAGAAAAAGAAAAAAAAAAAAAACTCCGCCTTTAGGCGTTCCACTAAAACAATACTTCATTTTTTAAAAATATTTTGTTCATTCATGTTTAATTCATTGAGTTCTATCGGTGTATATTATTCAATGGCAATCTCCGTATCGGTTGCCCAAGATAAAACTTAAATGATTTAAAAGAATATATGAAAACTCATTATGTCAGATAATGGAACATACGTAATACGTATATATGCATAAAATATACTAAAACATACATGTACATAATAAAACAGACGTGGATATGTGTAAAGTATATGTAAAAAATATTTTAGTGTACCCTCTTTAGTACATCCATGCACTGAAGACAGTACGCTAAATGCTACCGAAACAGCTATCTGGTACTCAATTTTTCCCTTTTTCCTTTTTAGCGTTCAAGACATTGAAGACTATTCTAGGTTTAGTTATCTAACTCCAAATCACCTTTTAATATAATGAAACATTTGATTGAAACTCCAAAAGGCGGGACTGACAAATAAAATAAGAAAATATACGGGTGTTAAAGTGTTAAAATAACTAAATCTCCAAATATCAAAAAATTCTAGTTGGAGCTACAATATATATATATATATATATACAGTCGGTAACAAAAGTGTCCGAACACTAGCAAAAATTCCTATGTAAAAAAAGTACACTTTTATCTAATCCTGTTCTTAGTCAGTGTAAGAACATGATTCGATAAGGATTTATTTAACAAAACCGTACGAAGTGTACTTTTTTTACATAGGAATTTTCGCTAGTTTCCGGACACTTTTGTTACCGACTGTATATATATATATATATATATATATCATGGCGTCTTATGGCATAGGTGATAGGTTTGAAATGTTTTTTTCGGCGTGATTTGCAGTTGATAGTGAGTACTGATTTTGGTTTTATTAAATTATCTTAGGAATAATATGATTATTCAGTTAATGGTGATTGTTGATAAAATGTGTGTTTCTTACTTGAATTTTTCTTCTTTTTCTTTGAGTTTCAATTATTTTCAAGTCTTATGTTTGAAAATAGGGCATAGAGTGCTGTAAATTTTTAGCAATATGCATGCAGCACTAAAGAAATATCACCCTATTTACGTGCAACTTTCATTCCATGCTCTTGATAAAGTAATGATATTGTATGTTTCAATCTCAGTTTGCTCATTTTCTCATCATGTTTATTCAATTTTTTCTACTTCTTCATGTGACACTCGGTTACATCTGCTGCAAAGTTTCATAAAGTTTTCAATATATATATATATATATATATATATAGCATGAAGATATTGTCACACTAATAAAAATTTACAAATACAATCAGATTACAAATGATACGTTGAAAAAATACCAACACTTTTTTATTTCAGAAAGCATGTTGAAAAAATGCAAAAAGTAGGTGTGTTGTGTTGAATCGATTAGTACTAAAAAAAGAAAAAAAAAAAAAAAAATATCATCGTACACTATATTAGGCTATGTATATATTGTGTGCGTGTGTACTTATTAATTTCAAATCATCATTTCAAAATTTGAAAAAAAAAAAAAAAGAAAAGAAAATGAGTTATTAAATTACATTTTTTTTTTTTTTTTTCAAAATCTTAAATTGTATAAGAATGGTAACTAATTTGTCAGAAATTTCATTAAAAGAATGTCTATAAATGACTTTTTTTTTTTTTTTTTTTTTTTTTTTTTTTTAAGTTAAATTTTTATTTTTATACAAATTAATTGTTTTAATTTCTTAAATCTCCATTCTTGTTTCGAAGAGATTACGTTTATTAAAAATGTTTGATTAAAAGCATTTTAAAGTTATTAGTGTTAGATTTTTAAACAATTTTCGAATTTTAAAGACTTTGTAAAGTAATTTAAAATTTAAAAAATGCAGTCTTTTTTTTTTTTTTTTTTTTTTTTTTTAATACACTGAAAAAATTCTGTAACTGACATCTAGAATCTAAATTGTGGCTCTAGAAAAAGCAGTTGCATGCCATCCTTATAAATTCTAGTCCCCCTTTGAAAGAAAGCTCTAGAAACTCCTATTAGAATTCTAGAGCGTTCGCCTATATTCTCGAGGTCAAAGTTATTTAAAAATCTCTGCAAATAAATACGATTACAAGAGGCGGGTTTCAGTAACTATAATCTCGGTTTATTATCCAGTTCTAGAAAATCAAGTGAGAATTTCTCGCAATACAAAAGATTCAGAATATTCAGAATATTGTTTTACCATCTAGAAATGTGTAGGCTAGAAATTCCTGATCATTTCGTCTATTCAGTTTATTTGCGTGCCTTATACGCATAGCTCGGAAATCTATATTTCTAGTTAAGGGATTTAGAAAATGACCCCTTTTCATTCTAGATGAAGGCGGCATATTTTTTTTCTCAGTGTATGTTGCAGATAAAATATTTAAAAAAAGGTTTAAATTATTATTATTTTCAGATAATGTTTTATGTTTTCAGATAATTTCTTTCTTTAAGTTATGAACTATAATTGTAAAAATTTTTAATGACAGGAAATTATGTTGTAAAATAACTCTCATGTACAAAAAGTACTCTGTATTTCGTTTTTGTCATATAGTGTAATGTGTAGATTGTCTTGGGTACATATAACTATAAAAGCTTCGAACATTGACTACTTATTGAAAATTATAGTTATCGATTTTTACTTTTGAAATAATTATGTTTTATTTCATAAAATCTCGTTATACTAAGTAAAGTTAAGATATCAATATAACTTTAGTGCTACTACGTTCAGAGTTTGTAATGATTATAAAGAATGTGAGATTAAGACGGGAGAGAACATTTAACACCACTATTTTTATATTTCAAGAAAGAAATTATATTATTAATATTATTATCATTATTATTATTATTATTAGGGCTGAAGACTATTAGTCTCAATCTGGGATTTTTGCGGTGTCTTTTTTCGATAGTTGGACATTTATCGAAATCATTTTTTCGATAGTTGGACATTTATCGAAATCATTTTCCAATAGTTGGACATTTATCGAAATCTAAAATGTATCGAAAATATAATCGAATTATTTGTAAGTGATGTTATAATTTGAAAAAAAAAAAAAAAAAAAAACTAATAGTCCTCCTTCCTAAATTAAATTCTGCTTTTGCCAGAATTTCATCAAAATCTTTTTTTTTTTTTTTTTGGAAAGAAAAAGAAAAGAAAAGAAAATTAATATTAATCAGTATCGAAACAAACACTATCGAAAGAGTTCTGCTTTTAATAATTTTGTGTGCGTTCAAAATGGAATAAAAATAAGTAAATAAATGAATTTAATTATTTAATTTTTATATAAAACATGATCGCGTGCTATCTTAAAAAGTAGATGTAAAATTTAAACTTTATGTGGTGCGTGTGGCATATATAAAAATTGTTTTACGAAATAGAATAGACTAAAGAAAGAAACGATGTTGGTTGCATTCTGTTATATAGTTTGAATTTTTTTTTTTTTTTTTTTTTTTTTTTTTTTTTTTTTTAATTTTTTTTTTAAATTCAAGCTCATGATCATTCAACAAATAGAAGTATAAAGATATACAATCCCAGCAACGGTAAATCCAGGAGGAGGCTATTGGGCTACAGCCCCCTCCCCACCCGAGCTTAATCAATATTATAATTTTTTTTATTTTTATTATTATTATTATTATTATTACTATTATTATTTTTTTTTTTTAAATAATATTTTAAATAATATTGAGAAAAATTGTGCTAAAGAAATGGAACAACTTCAATACAGAACGATACATATTATGTATTATATTTATATATATATATATATATATATATATATATATATAAATTTCGTGTCACGATGTTTGTCCGCGATGAACTCCTAAACTAATGAACCGATTTTAATGAAACTTAGCAAGCACACTGTGTGCAGTTTCGTCCAACTTGAGAGATAGGAATTTTTTTATCTCAATTTATAGTCACAATATATATATATATATATTTTAAAGAAATGTTTTGAATGATTTCTTTAAAAACTATATAAATAAAAGTTTCCCTTGTTTAGAAGTATTATATATAACATAGCTACTCAGTAAAACCTTGCATTTTTTAGCTCAATATAGAGATGGGTATCCCTGGTGATTTATCTCTACATTCTGAGCATTTTATTTTATTTTATTTATTTATTTATTTCAGGATAATTTTGCTATTGTTTGTTCGATTAGAAAACTCTTTTTTACAGTCTTTATAATCTCTTTCTTGTTGTGTCTCTATATGTATTCTCATCGGAATTGCTTTAAATGAGTATTATTCATGTTTTCATATCTAAATTGAAATATTACTTGTCAAATTACTTATATAATTTTAATATATTTGTTTAGTAACCTATTTCAGGGTTCGTTCGGGTCTTATATTTTCCTTGAGTTTTATACCAGTAATTTTGTATGACGATTTTCGTTATAAGATAAGTCTATAAATTTAAAACCAATTCTGTTATTACAGAATACTGGATGAGACACAGGGAAAAAATGTGGGTCCGTACGAACCCTGTGCAGTGAAACCTCTCAAGTTGGACACCCCTATAAGTAGGACATCCCTCTAAGTTGGACGCTTTTTCTCGGAACGGAATGTATTCATTAACATTATGTCTAACCCCTATAAGTTGGACACCTCTCTTAGTTGGACACTTTTTCTTGGAACCGTAGGTGTCCAACTTAGAGAGGTTTTACTGTATTTAGCCTCTTATGGGTTATTGTGACAATTTATTTTGCATTATCCTTTTTGTTCTGCTATATATATACATATATTATTCATGATTTTTTTTTTCTAGTTTTTCCTGTGATACTTGATTACATTTGCTGCAATGTTTGAAAATGTTATATATATATATATATATATATATATATATATATATATATATATATATATATATATATATATATATATATATATATATATATATTCATATCTCAGTTCATAATATAATAAAGGAAAATATATATTAGAGTTTTTCCGCATCATTATTAAAAAGTTGAAATAATATCAATTGTATTAGTTTTACACTGAGAAAAAAAATATACCGCTTTTCTCTAGAATGAATAAGTGGCCATTTTCTAAATCTCTTAACTAGAAATATAGATTTCCGAGCTATGCGCATAAGGCACACCAATAAACTGAATAGACGAAATTATCGAGAATTTCTAGTGCATACATATCTAGATTTTTTTTTTTTTTTTTTTCTTGTGAAACTGAAGAAATAAATAATTCTTTTTATCGAATAATGGAGCTTATTTTTTATTTATTTATTTATTTATTTATTTTTATTTTTTTTATTAGTATCCCCTTGTGAAGATTCTTTGGTTTATGGCGCTTAAAATTACGGAATTTAAAAAAGTTTTGCTGGCATAGAATTCATTAATCGTATTTTAATTAATTTTTTGCTTGTATCTTTGAATAAATACATTTTTGAATATTTTCTTATTCAAATTAAATAAATAAATAAATAAAAGTTTACTTTTATAAAACAAAACTTTTCTTTGTTAAATTAAATTCATTTCAAAAGATAACCACTATAATTAGTAAATATGTGAGATTAAAATTAGTTTAAAACTAACTGTTTAGGATTTTAAATAGCATAAGCATTTATAAATTGTGCCTTTATGCAATAACTTAGCACATAATTTTATAAGTAATTATGCTGCGCGAAAAATCTTCATTTAAAAGTCGACAAGCTCTAATACCCCTTTTGGCAATATGTATTTTTCTAAAATATTAGATATTCATTTTCATGTTTGTTTGCATAACTCCATGGATTCACATACCTCTTGTTTGTTACCAAAGTAGGGGAGTTATCTTTAAGGCCTGTCTCTGGACCATTCCGAGGGCTAGGGGGGAATTCTTGACCATTGCCAGTAATGCGATGTTAAAATCATTCAAACTCAACCCGGTATTTCCGTTTACGTACTGAAGACGTTTGTCATCGGTTTTTGCTATCAGTTCGCCACATCTTGATTTAGAATCTTTTACTACAAGAATTCAACATTCTACAATTCCATCAACTATTTAAATTTTAGTGTATACCACATTATTAATGGAAATTACTTGTTTTAGGAAAAAATAAATAAAATAAAAGATTAGGCAAACATTTCATCCTCTTGAAAATTTCTGATTTCTTAAATCTCAAAAACTTATTTTCTTATCATTAACCGCGAAAAAATTTGGAAAGGCTTTTTTACCAAAATTTCTTTCAGTAAATGTTTTTTGAAAATTGCTATTGACTATTCAATATGTATAAATTGTCATTAATGATAATATTTTAAGTGTGAGAAGAGGATTTTTTCGAGACATTTTTCTTTTCACGGTAGAAAACACAATCGAACCTCTTGACAATTTTTGCTCGGCCCCTTTCTCGCGAATAAAGCCCGAGAACCCCGAAGGAAGCGAGTGGGTCCTTGGGTGCCGCGGCACCTCCTAATCCCTTTCCCGTTGGCTCCCTCTTCAGAAAAGCTTTTGATGAGGTAACGACAAGTGTTGACCAGCCGCTAATCTCTCGCTCTTTTCCCGTCTTCCCAGAATGTTGATTCAAAGCATCTCCCGACGGCGGCAGCACCCTTTAGCAAATTTCTTTTTTTTTTCGCCCAAACCCCCCTTTTTTAACTTCATTTTTATTTTAAGTCTTTTCACGCCAGCGCAGATTTATGAAGAATGCATATATTCCAAGTGAGCGGCCCCAATATACTTCCTCCTGTTTACCACCCGCCCCCGTCATTCCCTAACCGTCTTTTTCTCCACATCTTTACAGAGAACTCTGCCTGCGAGATGTATTTTTTTCCGCATGGGTTTATTCGTATATATATATTTCTCTCCGTTCTTCTGTGAGTTTTTACAGTAATAAAATCACTAGACGTAGGGGGTTGAGGCGAAAGGAATAGGAAAAAAAAAAAAAAAAAAAGCAGCAGTTTTCTGCATAAGAAATTACTCTGCATAATTCCAAACTCAGCACTTTTTGCCTCCCGCATTTGCCGCTTCGCCCCTCCTTAGTCGAACATTTTTTTATACATGTGTATATATAGCTTCTATGCATACATACGCCTTAATATTTTTTTCCTCCTTTCAGCAGGAGTTTCAGGATTTTTTTTTTTTTTCTGTTTTTTCTTGCAGGATAATTTTTTTTTTTTCAACGATGCGTCCCTCTTCATTTCAGTTCGCACATCTCCATCCGGAATTGTGCGTATCTTTTCTCTTCCCCGTACCTCTCGAGAAAAATTCCGTCTGTGTACACCTCCTTCGTTTCCCTACACCCCACCTTCTTCCAGGGGGGTTTCTTTTCATTGGCGCTCATTCGTATAAACAGAGACCAGCTAATAAGGCAAAGACTTAATTAAGCTAGGTTAGAGGACGCAACGCCGAGCCATATTAAAAAGTAATATTTGATGATCGCTACGCGTTGATTTGGTTAAAGAGAAGAATTTTTTTTTTTTGTGTGTGTGTGTCTCCTCTCTCCCCAGCTGTGTGCGCCTATTTTGAATATCTTAATGGAGAAAAGTCTTGGGCAAACACAGCTTCATTAGCGACTTGATAGGGTATTTGTAAAAATCGAACTGTGTGTCATGTTGACGTAGTAATTATTCTAGCTTAATAAATTATTTAATTAATTTCTGTCTGCTCTGCTACGAGCAATTAGCATCGTAACCTTGTACCGGCTCGGGTTTTAATTAAAATGCCAACATTTATCTTCAGGCCAGGATCTCTCGAGTTAGAAAACGAAGAATAAGAGATTTCTCAAATAAAAGAAGAGAAAATAAAATAAAATTGAAGAAAAAGAAAAGAAAAAAACACCGAGAGAAGAGTTCCCGAAGAAAAGAATTAAAAATTCGTAAGTCTTATATTCTCGAAAAAGAAACAGACTCTTTCCTAGATTTTGTTATTGCAAGTCTTGCTTAATTTCATTCACGATTTTAAATCGCACGCAGTTTTTATAGTCTAGTGAATCCTCTAAAATTAAACTGTCAACCGCGTCGAGCATAACTAAGAACAAACATGTTTTATGAGTTTGTAAAGTTGGAGCTTCTCAAATTCCGCTTAAGTAATTTCCAGTGTTTGTTTTGTGTTTTCATTATTAATTACATACAAGCAATTCTAATTCCACGTCTACTTTCTTTTCAGTTGAGCGGATAATATTTCTATGTATGCGACGAAAAATTATCTAACGCGTAATTAATTTTCTTTCTGGAGCATAGCTTAAATATTTTATTTTATTTTTTTTATTTTTCTTTCTTATTTCCCTTACTTTAAAAAAGAAAATGGAGAAAAATATTTTTCGAGGAAATGTGATTATAAAGTATTTTTAAATTTTAATTTCCTCATATTGTGCTTTTTTTCGTGCAATTAAGTGTAAGTGATTAAACGAAAAATTTACTTTAAATTTGATTTTCAGTTTGCGATGAAAAATTTTGCTTAGAGCTATAACTGCAGGGGAGAAAAAAAAATTAATCTAATTTCTTCTTCGAGTAAATTAAAATTTTTGATGAAGTAAATTGAAATTAAAATATGTATATTTTTGAGAGGGAAAAAAAGTATATTTAAACGTCTTCCAGCAAATTAACAAATTTAGGAATAATAAGTAAAATAAATGTAATTAAGAATAAATGTAAAAAATTAACTAAATTAATAAATTTTGTAAATTTGATTCATACAACGATAAACTAAGTTAAGTAGTATGTTATTAAAAAGTGAATAAAAAATTTTCTAAGAATATTTAAAATAAAACAATGAAATATTTGGAAGACATTTTTACATGCATAAAAAACTTGTAAAAAGACTATGTGTGGCTTGCATATGACAGATGTTTTATTGACTTTTCATTTTAAAATCTTTAGCTTTGCGCAAAAATTAGCTAGCTATATTTGATGTTTGAAATATTTTGAAATCATTCTCTATCATTTTCGGAGCATAAATTCCATTTCTTTTTTTTTAAATTACAATTGTTTCACTTTTTTTTTTAACCTAACGAAAGCAATGATGTTAAACTGAAAAATATGGATATTCTTTTATTTTTTATTTTAATGCGCAATTTATGCTTTAAAAACCGATAAATTAATAAATAGAAGGTATGCAGTATAAGGAAGATATAACATCATAAATCGTTGTATATTATTTCATAATATATCAAAATGTAAACTGTGCATTAAAAATAAAAAATAATTAAAAGCATATTCATCCAGTTTAGCAACTCTTTTTATTTATTACTTTCTCTTATGCAATGTAAAGAGAAAAACAGCGCTAGGTCAAGTTTTCAAAATCAAGATTTTGCTATATGTATACTTTTTGAGGTCCCTTGAATCCGAATATCGGATTTTTAGCCCTTAGTCTGTGTGTCTGTATGTGAAACTGTTAGCAGCATAACTCAAGAATATGTATAAGCAAGTAGTCCAAACTTGACATTCTGCAAATCTGCATCACATGAACATGCTACGTGAAACTTTTATTTAAATCGGATAAACGGTTCATAAACAATGGTATACAAAAATATTCAAGTAAATGATGTCTATGGCTAAAATTTCTATTAATTACTCAGATACAAATTTCATCTTTGGAATACGGGAAAGGTTTGACTGCACAGACCCTTGCATTTTACAGTGAATATTATACAGTATGTACCGTTATCTATTTAGACTGCATTAGGCCGTAAATGACTGCATAAGGTCGTTGTCAATTTATTCAGATACTGTAATTCCTTGTTCGATCACGGTTTGTGGTCGCAAACAACAGGTAATTTATTAAAGTAATTCGTGATCTGTTAAAGACTGTGTAAAATCTCCGATTCTCTCCTTATCCATATATGACTGTTGGAGTAAAGATAATACTGAAAAAAAAAAAAAAAAAAAAAAAAAATATATATATATATATATATCAATTACGGTCAATAACAGATTATTATTGCCAGTGACTGATGTTTCGTGCAAAAGAGCAATATTTATATCATATGTGTATAGAAAAAAACTTTTTTGTGTTTACACACACTAGTTAATTCCCCCCCCCCCTCCCCGCTGTGTTTAAGTTTAAGTAACGTAAAACCCGGTCACTTGGATCCTGTGGGGTTACTTGAACCCAAAAGAAAAAAGAAAAAAACGATCTAAAAATAATCACTCTTTTTTTTTTTTTTTTTTGTTTAATGAAGTAGTTAGTTAGTTTGTCCATAAAGGATACGTACTGCATCCATTACTTCGTTAAACCAGTGCCGATAGCGACTATTATTTTACTGTTTTGAGTTCAAGTAACCCCCCCCCCCCCGGGTGCTTGTAACCCTGTTTTATGGTACATTGTTTGATAGGTATATAATTTATAGATAATATAGTGAAATATTCAAATCACATGGATGCTCATATTTACGCATTTAGAAATCCAGGTCTCGGTTAAATCTCGCATTTTTTATTAATGATAAAATGCTGCAGTCGCATTTCTAATACAAATTATTTATTTTATTTGTGAATTATTACAACAGAATAATTTTAAAACAACAGTTTTTCCATTTAAGGAAACTTTTGTTTCCAATGACATTTTATCTTTGCTCTAAATAAGAAAATATATTTTATAATAATGCGTAATTTTTTTTTTTTTAATCAAAGTGACACTAACAAAATTTTGCTTAAAAAATTAAATGATTAATTTTTTATTTAATAAATATTATAAACATATGCAAATAATTAGAAGAAAAGGCTTGCGTTATCTTTTTATACTTTAATTGTGTTAAAATTCAGTCAACTATAATATTAATCATAGAGATAAAAATATAGGCATCACAGCGTTTCTAAAATTTGACGCTCTTTTTATTATATTGTCGCTACCATTTTAAAGCAATACATTTTCACAGAATATTTTAGCATCTAAATATTCAAAAATATTCAAGAAAATTTTCTTATTGATGGTATAGTAAGGAAAATTTAATAAAGTGTGAGTAAAATTTTACGAAAACTGTGAGGTCTGAAAATGTAGAAAAGCATCCTTTGAATATATTATTAAATTTTTATTATAAAATTACTAATACTAGGGTAAGTGCTCCAGTTCCAGTGGTTAACACTTTTAGAGCAATTTCTGATGTTTTTAATGTTTTAGTCATCAGAAACTATTTTTGGAAATCTTAAATTAATATATATGGTAGGAAAGACTTTCAGAACCACATATATGTTAAAATATATACATTTGATAATTGTGATTTATTTTTTATGGATTTTTATTTTACACCCACTCAATGTTCCAGTAATTGACACTGCCAGTTTTTCACTTTGTAGTATTGACTAGTACTTTGACCAGTATTTGCCCCACTATATGTTCCAGTGTTTGACACTGCTAGTTTTTTTTTTTTTTTTTTTTTTTTTTTTTATATATATATATATATATAGACACCCTATGCTCCAGTGTTTGATATACAATGTTAAAATTCTTATATGTAAAACATTTGCTTTTGTTTTTTTTTACTTATTTATTAATTATTTCAGGGAAAGTGCCATTTACTGGAGCATGTCAATCACTGAAGCACCTACCCTAGTTGGTCTTTATTCGCCTAACAGTTAATATTTAGATATGAGCGTATTAGATCTAATAGTGTATATAATAATAGTATTAGTAATAAAAATAATAATAGTAATAATCTGTAACACAAAAGATGATAAAGGAATAAGGTGAAAAAAAAAACACAAATGTGCAACAAGCATTTCGAGTCTAAACATATAACCACAACATTTCATTTGGCGAAAAGATGCTGGTACGAATGCAGCCTTAAAACAGCAGTGCATTAAAACTTAAAATAATTCTTAAACTTTATTACCCAATACCAATGTTCGTAATCTTGTTTCTAAATTGTTTTCTTAAGAATCTTTTCGCTCAGCACTGTGTTCCCTCCCTTCTCCTACCCCTCACTTTTTTGTTCTTTTTTTCTTTTTTTTTTTTCCTTTTTGGATTAATAAATCAAGTGTTTATCAATTTTGAATCAAAGTAACTGTTGCGTATAAGTGCATCTTTTTTATAATGTTTTTTTATTCATATTTATTCAATAACAATTATTGGTTTTTGGCACATTCTACTGCCATAAGCTTCGACGCTGCAAAACTCAGTTATTTATATTTATTATATTGCATAACACAAACTTATGCTGCATGAACATCTTTTACTCACATTTAACACAAGACAAATTTCTTAGTTGCATAATGTTCGTCGGTACGCCAACATTAGATTTCCCATCCCACTTATGCAATTTAATTTCGATTTTAATCAAACTTGTCTCTACTCGAAATCCAAACGCTTTGCGCAAACCTTATTGATTTCGTGATTCCGACCAAATGCAACTAATTTCCTATATCTAAATAAACGAAGGGACCCCCGTATGCAATAATTGATTATCTTTGCTTACAATTTAATAAGTTATTAAATTCAATCAAAGCGGTTGAAATTCGACCGGTCATTTTCGAAATAGTTGTTCGGTTTGTGGATAAATTAATTCTATTTTCGTTCTGTCCTCGAGTAATATTCGAGATATTCAAAATGTAAACTGCAGAATTGCATTTCATTGATTTCATTTCATTAATTTGTTGCATTGTGATTCGAAAATGGGAAATTTTACATTTCTGCTTCGATTAAATTATGTCTGGCGATTATTATTTTGTGAATGTTCTGTTAGTTGGTGGACATTTTTGTTGCAGGTAGTGCATTGTATTGAAATCTGGGCGAGATCATTTAATCGAGATTTATTCACTGCACGTACTAAATTTTATGATTTATTGAATTTTAAATTTTATTATAAATTAGAAAAAAAGATTTTTTATTTTCTTTTCTTTGGACTTATAAAATGTTTTTTATTTTGTTTCACTTTATTTTTATTTTTATTGCAATTATTTTTGTCATAGTTACAGTTTTGTTTCTTGCTTATATGTATATGGTTGTAGAAAATTTGTATTTATTTACATACATTTTATTTTTCTATTTTATTTCACTTATTATATACATGTAAATAAAAATATGTATTTAAACATAATTTAAATATCGTATTACATTTAAATTTAAATTTAAAATATTTATGTTTAAATGTTTTATATTAGAAATTTTAATATTTATACTTATATAAGTATTTAACAATGTAATGTTTAAACTTAAAGTTTTGTGATATAAGCTTTGTATAAAGCTTTTTTCGAAAACTTGTAATCCCCCAATATTATTTACATTCTTCAGCAAATAAATCCCATGTTATACTAAGGGGAGATTTAGTTAGAATTACTCGTTATCTAATAGATCTTTTTTTATTAATTCTGTTTCCACATTCAAAAATATCGCAACTAGTAAATTTGTTTTTGTTTTCCAAAGTTTTATTTATTTTATTTATTTATTTTTCTATTTCATTTTAAGTGCTAATGCCAGAGAACTAAATTTTAAAATTTCCTATTTAAATTTTCATTTTGATTTATTACTACTAAATTTCTTTAAAATATAAATTAAAAATTAAAAATTAAATCTGTTGAATTTTGTTATCTGTGTTTTATGCTAGGAATAAAAAAAATAAAATTAAAATAGAAAAATAAAAATAAAAATAAAAATAAAAATCAGCGTTTTATTTTATTTATTTATCTTGTAATAGAGAAAATTGCTGTATAATCAATCCCAATAGCCAGTTTTAAATTTGTCCTAAGATTAGTTATTAAGATATCTTCGATTTAAAAAAATTATTAGGTAGCAATCTGCATTATGATATTATCATTGGATGTAATAAAATTTCTAGTGTATTTCATTCATTTTTGAACTGGCAAGAGCTGCTGGAGTGATTTGTAAAATTTTGTATTCTTAAGATACTTTTTTATATAATAACAGTTATTGTTTTTTAAAAAATATTGTGATTTCATTGGTTAGTTTTTTAATCCTTTTGCAAATTTATTTTTATATATATTATGAAAAAAAAAAAAAAAAAAAAAAAAAAATCTGAGTTCTAATCTATTTTTTTTTAATATATTGATGATTTAGTTGTTATCAACATGCAAGGTAGAGTAACTTTGAGGTATGTTGTTTAATATAGCTTTCCACAAAATCAAACTTTGTATTTTTTTAGCACAACGTAGAGATGACGATCTCTGAAGGTTTATTTCTGCATTCTGATAATTTTATTTTTTATTTATTCTTTTATTTATTTTGTGTTCTATTAAATTAAACTTTTTCCATCATTCTGGTTCATTTTGTTATTGTTTGTTCGATTAGAAAAAAAATGTTTACGATCTTTATAAATTTCTTTTTTGTTACGCTTTGCATTTAGTTTGCATACTCATCAGAATTATTTAAAAGTGAATATTATTCTCGTTCTCATATCCAAATTAAAATATTACTGCTCAAATTATTTAAATAATTTTATTTTAGGTAATTAATAACCTGTTTCGGCTTTTGTAGGTTGTTATGGCAATTTAATCATCTGTATTATAATTATTTTTATGCTCTTATCTCTCTCTCTTTATATATATATATATATATATATACCTTGATTTTGCTGTTTGTGGATCTATGCATTTAATGGCTCTTTTATGTGGAACTGTTTTATTTAAGTTCAAATTGGGATATTCCTTTAGTAGTTTGTATGTTTTTCAATAAGTTTTGACTTTTATTATTAAAATTAAAAGTGTTTAAGCATAATTTTCTAAAGTTACATGTGGATGAATTTTGATATCATGAGCATTTATTATTCACTTTGTCCATTATAGTTTTTCTATCGTCAACTTATTCAATTTTAGTCCTATGAATTTGATTGTGGGGTTTATAATCATAATGCTTCGGGTTGAATTATACTTTGGATTGGAACTTTTTGTAAATATTGTGTATATTTAATTATGTAATTATCCCAGATTAAATGAATGGTTAATTTTTATTAATGTATGCTTATTATAATCTAGAAAGGTTAATATTCAATTTGTGATTTTCAATATGTTGGTGGATATGTATAGGTTGATGACCATGATTAAAGATTAATATTCCAGACACTTTAATTTTCTATTTTATTATATAACTATTTATTATTAAAAAAAAAATATATATATATATATATATATATATATATTTGTCAATTTTAATTTTAAATTTAAATTTTCAATTTTGATATCTCGTTACTTATTCAAGAAAAAAATTTTTTTTTATTTATTGATATTCTAAATGATATTTATAATGTATTCTTGCAAATTAAAATTTTTATTTATTGATATTCTAAATGATAGTTTTAATGTATACTTGCAAATTACAATTGATTTTCTTATTATCTATAAAACCACTCCTTTATTATGAATGTTCTCAGTAAATTAGTAGTGCCTGGAAAGAAATGCTTTGGTCATCCTCAGTATTGTGCCCGGTACAGGAATATTGATAGGGATATTCCTGGATCGATATCAAGCTACCTATACTCTCCTCCTTCCAATCTTAAATTCAAAAAGTGTGATTCTTCTCGTTGCAAAACTTGCCCTAATGCTTTACAGTCCCAAATTTATAATGATTTAAAATTGGTTCCTTTCTGTCAGGTTTATAATGTAATATACAAATTAAGCTGTGGTATGTGTAAAATGCAGTATGTAGGTGAAACTTCCACCCCTTTACATCTTAGAATTAATCAACATCGCTCAGACTCCAAAAAGTTATCATCACCTGTCCTTAACAATAAATCAACTATTGAGCTAAGACATTTTAATTTACATAATTTCTGCTCATGTACTATTGAAATTCTTCGGATTCAAAAAAATAAAAGTGAGCGCCTTTTCTATGAATCTCACTACATGAAATACTTTAATACAATTTATCCATATGGTCTGAATCATGAATATTTCAATAGGGTTGTTAAGGTTTATACTAACATTAATCCCCTTCATGATTACTCCCCTGTATACTCTGTTCTTAATCATAGTGTCAACCAGAAAACTTCTCGTTCAAAAAGAGGTAAACAATCAAATAAATCTGCTAATGGTTTAATATCAAAAAATCTCATTATTAAGAATATTCTAGCCTTACAGTCAAATTATCTTAACCATTATGATTGGATTTATATTAGAAAGTTTATATTTGCTATCAAAAAAAAGTATTTGTCCATTTACTTAAGTGTATTTAAAAACCTATCCTATAATCAACATTTTTCTGATATTTTCTATGATTTAATATTATACAGAATAAAACTCTTCAATTTAAATATCTCTAAAAAAAATCACAAAATCCAATCTAATTCACAGCTTATTCTAAATTATTCTAATCAAATATTTAATAGCATTAATATATCATCCATTCTTAATGATAAAACATGCATGTTTCCAATTAAAGACATTCATATTTCTCGTACCTTTAAATATCCTATTACGCTTGGTCGTCTGCTTTTTAACTATAATTCAGTCTCTAAGTCTAATTTATCTTCTCATGTGACTTGTAGTTGTGCTCATCCCTCTTATGTAAAATATGTTGACAGAGATCATGCACATATTATCACTGGTGATCTTAATATTATTAATGACTCTAATTTAAAGAAATTTATGGAATATGGTACTAAATATCGACTCCCTTCAAAAACTAATATTTCACAGATTATACAACAGTTTTCATATGATATTGATTTGTTTATTTATAAACTCTCCATCTCTTATAATAAACCTATTGAATATTTCAATCAATGGAAATTTTTAGTGATTTCAAAACTTAAAGATGAATTAATTCAACAAAAATCAAATCTCACACATTACAATAAATCAAATCTCTTTAAATCTATCAAAGAATTGCAACAAAACTTTGTTATTACTTATGTAGATAAATCTCCTAATAATTATGCTATAATATGTAAACATTATTATCTTTCTTTACTCAGTTCATCTATATCTAATAGTACTAACTTTCATCTTACAAATCATGATCTTAAAATCAATAACCGCAAAATTCACTGCTTTTATAAATTGCTAAAGCTACCATATAATAATTTTAAATATCCTTATATTGTACTTATCCCTAAATTTCACAAAAATCCTATTAAATTTAGAACTGTCACTGTAGGGTGTAATACTTACAACAATAACGCTAACAAAATTCTCCTTGATATTCTCAAACAAATCTATGACTTAATCAGTAGATCAAAAAACTTCTTTTGCCTTAAAAATAGTTATCAACTTAAAGCCAATGTCTTATCTATGAATAATGTGACTGATATCATGACTTATGATTTTGCTGACCTGTTTAATAATATTAATTTAACGGATCTTCATCATATCATCTTTAACCTTTTTGAAAAATTTAAAAGTCAAATCTCTTTACCAAAATGCTTTTCGGCAGCATCATTTAAGACACTTTTAAATTTTATTATTCATAACAATTACATTCTACACTGTAATAAGATCTATATTCAAAAGGTCGGTATTCCACAAGGAGGATGCAGCTCGAGTATGTTAGCTGACTTATACCTTTACCATTATGAACAGGGATTATGTATTAAAAATGTCTATTTTTACCGATACATTGATGACATTATAATTTTTTATGTCAATAATTTTTCCCCTAATTTATTTAAATTTGAATATCCTTCTCACCTTACCTTAACTCATAATCTTCTCAACAATAACTGTATAAATTTCTTGGATTTAAAAATCAAACTTGATGGTAGTCAAATTTATACTGATCTGTATGACAAAAGACAAGATTTCAGTTTCAAAGTAAATTTATTTACTCACTTTACTTCTTGTCTTCATATCTCTGTTTACAGAAATATCCTACTCAATCACCTCTTTCGTATACATAATCTTTGTTCTGTTAGGTTTAAAAACAAAAATATCTCTCACATAATTAATGTTGCTACAAAAATGGGTTATCCTAAAAAATTTATTTATTCACTTGTTTATCATAAAGGGTCTTTGTCTAACACACAAAAAAAAAAAAAAAAAAAAACTACTAAGGTTTAATTAAAAAAAAAAAAAAAAAAAAAAAAAAACTGGTGGATGGGTGGGCAGATGTTTGATTAAGGAGGTAGGGTGGTGTTGTTTGGCTGGTTGGTTGGGTGGGTTTGTTGCTGAATAAAATTAATTAAAAAAAAAAAAAGTGTGGGGGGGATTACTCATAGTTACATGCTTATATTTCTGGTTGATACTATGTATTTTGAAATCTTTTATCCTTAAATTTAATTTTGTACATCTGGCTACTTGAGGCTTCCATTGTTAAGTTTGAACAATCAATCTATATGCATAACAAAAATAAGATCTTATATTATTTGGAAAAAAAAAAAAAAAAAAAAATCTTTTAAATTATAATTTTAATTATTAATGACTGCCCTATAATGCTTATCCTTATATGTGTACTCTTTGGCATTATTGCTTGTAATTGTGTATGATTAAAACTTAACATTTAATACTATGATTTCAAGATTATTTAGTTTTGGGTTAATCACAAAAGTTCAATTCTTCTAATTACTTAAATAGAGCTAAAAATTATCTTAATCTTGCAGTCAATACTTCTAATTACCTTAATTTTTCAGTCACTACATCTTAATTTCCCTTATTGCTTTGGATTCTTCTCCTGAAATAATTTTACTGACTTAATGTTATTATAGCTCACCGATAGATGGCGCTTGCACTCTGTCTTTTGATTTTATTCTTCTGTCTTTAACTTTAATGATATATTATTAATGAATATGGTACGATTTAATTCAACTCTACTAGTTTTAAAATTAATTAGATATAAAATCTATTTTAACATTATCATTTAATATTAACTCTGTGTAATTTATCTTTAATGAAAATGCTCTGAAGTTTCTTCGATTAATCGATATCTGTCGAGATTTTATTTTACTTCAATTTAAGTTTTGGCATCATCCTTTTCTCCGGTTAGAGTTAATTGTTATACATGTGGTTGCTTTGCTTCATTCATGTGTTCACTTTGGTTTCCATTAAGATTAAATTTAATCTTTTTTTAATCTTTGTTTTAATTTAATATTTCAATTATTTCTAATTCTTTTTGGTTTTGCTGCATCGATCGGGGTGTGAAACGATATTAATTGCTATGATTAGCAATATCGTTGTACGAAATCGTTGCGGCTCTTAAAGCTTTATGAAGCATGCACCCCTTGATAAGTATGTTTCTACGTTTAAGCATTTACATCCAAATATTTCTGTGATTTATTATTTATTAATCGTTTTCACTCTCATAAGCTTAATGGTCATTTTTATTATCATTCTGGTAGGCGTAAGTATTTTAAGTTACTATCCTAACTCATTGGTTCTTAATCTACATTGCAACTCTTTGTGTAATTCTTTCCTCTGTGTTAAATTCAGTTCTATATTTTAGTGTGCTGTTATTGTCTTAGTTCTATTAATAGCTGAATTTTATGATTTAATCTTATTACGATATCTATTATTTATATATATATATATATATATATATATATATAAGGTTAAATTTTATTACTATATCTATCATTTATATATATATATATAATTTTACAGGATAAAGAATGCAAGAGAACCATATGATTATATAAGTCCTAAATTTATACTTAAGAACCAAAATAAATATAGACAGGAATGCATAAAAGAAATATTAAATGTATATATATCTTACAATAGTTTTCCTCTGTGAAGGTACGGTCCCTGATGAGGTCTTTTTCATTTTTGAGCCTATTTTTTTCATTTTAATAAAATTTATCAGCGTTACTATTATTATAATTATTATTTATTTATTTATTTGTTAATGTTTTCGGTATGGATGGACAATCCTTTTGTTGTTAATTTGATTTTTGATTACTTCTTTATTTACGAATGCGGATATTTTTGGTTTATTATCGCATGAGTATTGTGGATGATTTCAGATTTCTTTTAAATATTCCAGGTTCTATCTATTTTGGTTCTTACTGATAATTCTGGCATTTGATAAATGTTTCTCTTGCTGTCTACAGTCCTGTAACATTATATATATATACACTCCTTCTCATATTTATAAGGACACTTTATATTTTGAAATAACAATGTAAAAATGATTGTGAACAAGATTATACTAAGTGCACTTAATATATCTAGTATTCTAAAAACCAAAACTGCTGTAATTTTTTTAATATGAAACAATATTAATAAAAAATAATGCAAAATATTTTTTTCTCTACGTTTTTAGGTGTTCATAATTATAGGGACAATCAAGATTTTTTCATTTTATTTAACTTACAAGCGGATAAATTACAGTTGACATGCGAATTCGTTAACAACTGGGCTAGATTAATTCATATATAAGCCTTAAATTTTTCTTGGACGGACATTACTGATAATTCCTCGAAAAAAAGAACGTTCATGTAGTTAAGTATGATAAATGTGTTTTTTATGTGGAAGGATAATTTCAATCCGCCAAATTTCTAATGAAATTCGAAGATCTAAAATTGCTGAAGGAAATGGGATCAAACGTTGAACTGCTGGTTCCATAGGAGAGAGATCTGATGCAAAACCATAGTTGTTTTACAGCGATCGAAGACTCATAATTCCTCTTAATGTTCCACTCATAATGACTGCTGCTGAATTTGCTCGTAATTTTTAACGGAAGGTTGGGGTCCACATTTGTGCATGTTTAAAATAATTAAAAATATGTTAAAAGGAATAAAAAACCTGTAGTAATCAATAAGCATTTAATGTGGGAAAGAACGTCTTCGTTAAAGTTGGATAAAGACAATATAAAATGGTAAAATGTTGCATTTTCGGATGAAAAACATTTTATTCTTGATTAACCAAATGGTTTTAACAGTTACTGGCACGATCTGAAGATAGCGAAAGACAGAGCAGATTTTTTAAAGGCAGATATGAATCGGTCATTTTAAAGGTGGATCTATGGTGCTCTTGGGAGCTGCTTCTACTGAAGGCAGAATGAATTTAGTAATTTTTTCTATTATTATGAACATTAAGACAATATCCGCAAATTTTAAACGTGGAATTATCAGATTTTTATTACATTTTGAGGGGTAATAATATTTTTTTCAACAAGACTTACATTTTTGCTCTACTTTTAGAGCAATAGGAGATAGTTTGAAGAAAGAAACTTCTGTATTATTGCCTTTCCCATAGCCTAAAAGTTGAAAAAACCTTAACTTATGATATTAGAAAAGTGCATGCAAGTGGAAAGCAATTTTAAATAGTTTAAATATATTAAGAATATCATATATGCTATATGAAATGGTATTGAAACTGAATGTTAAAAAAAAATGTATATATATGTCCCAGAGAGAATGTCTGACTGTTTAACCCTAAAAAGAGACCCCATAAAACATTAATTTAAAGAATAACTGAAAAAAATTACTAAAATTTGAGCCGTCCTTATAATTGTGAACACCAGAAAAATCATCTTTTTACCATATTTAAAGTTTTTTAAGATAGAAAAACGATAAAACTTTTTAAATATAGTCTATTAATGAAATTCAAATTAATTAAAAATATATTTGTTTAAATAATAGTGTTCAGTGTTTAGTTAATATGGAAAAACGGGTGTCCTTATAATTATGAGAAGGACTGTATATATATAAATTATAATGATCAAACAATAGGAAGGATGATTTGAATTATTCAATAAACAATTAAATATAGAATTGAAGCTTTATACAAAGCAAAACATATTGAAAATCTTTAAAAATGTATAAAATATTGGCGTAATTTTAAAGTTGTTTCGTGTTATATTTAACCGAAAGAGTTAATTTTAAATCACGCCAATGAAGATAACATATTTTTTATAGATTTAAAAATTAAGTTTTTAATTATTCGTAAATTATTGACCTTTATGATTAAATATTAGATTTTGGTTTTAAGATTATTAGTTTAACAACTTAGACTTCATGCATTAGTGTAAATTTTTAACGAAAATTGCTAGTATTAAAAAAACTGCAATAATTGTGTCGTTTTAGTTAATGCCTTTAATTAAAGTTTAATTAAGAGCTGTTTTTCTCAGGTATGTTATCTTATATCTTAAACACAGCATATTTTAAAAACCACTCAATTTGTCATATTCAACTTTTTTAATTCTTATTGATCAACTGTTTGTACTTCAAATTATAGTAAAATATTCATATATGATATTTTTAATGGGGATTGCCGGCATTTTTATTTAAAATTTTGAAATTTTATTTTATTTAAACTGAATGAAAATTCTATTTTATTTTATTTAAGCTTTAAATTCTGTTTAAATTTTGAAACAGTTATTTTAATTTGGTGGTATATTGATTATGAGCATGTTTTAATTAAACGGAAGTTTATAGTAAGTACAATATATTTTCAAATATCTTGCCAGCAAGAACTCGTGCGTTAATGACCTGTCATAAAAGTATCACTTAATATGCATAATTTGTGCATGAATTAGATAACACAGGTCTACAAAAAATAATGTTGGAAATATTTGATTTGATAATTTTAGCTGATGCATATGTTTTTTTGGTATGCTGAAACCAAAAATAAAGCCAATTTTTCTCTATCAGGTATAGACTTTTCCCAATACAGGGTGTCTACCGTGCGCATTTTTTTTTTCATTAGTTTGTTGTTTCCATGATTAATTATAATTAATCATGGAAATATAAGTTACTATATAATTATATTGGTGGCAGAGTCACGGACGAAATTGTTTCGGTGGACACTCTGTGTTGACAAAAATCTATACGTGACAGAGGAAAACTGGCTTGAGTTTCGGATTCAACACACCAAAAATCATAAAAATTAGTCAAAATTCTCAAATCAAATTTTATGTAGACCTGTGTGAGTAAACCTATTTATGACACATGTTTCAATAATAAAAGTGAAATATATTTTTAATTCTAAAAATATATAATTGTCTGAACCTTTAGTTAGTTTCTCCGTTTTAAAGGTCCTATGCTGCTAGGTTCATTTTGATCCACTCCTTTATTATAGTCTTCCAGAGTGAATCATATAAAGAGGCTGTATTGTGAAAGTAGCTGAAACTCTCTTGAATACTGACTAAGACATCTTATTAACATCCCCCCCCCCCCATGCAGGGTACTCCACACAGGCCTATGTCTTTATTGACACAATTGGCCTCAATTCCTATATCATCACCGACACGAAAGAACTGACAGACGGCAGGTAGCAAATTCATACCCAGGATGCTCTTGTAGGTTCAAATCTTCCGTCATTTTATCAAAATTCGCATAAATACAGGATAGAAATCTGAGTTGTGGTCCATATAAAAAGACCTCCATCGTAGAACATTCTACCCAGACCTAAGTTCATTGCTTAGACAATTAACCTTAACCCACCACCCTCACAGCTTATAATTTATAGGATTATTTTTGTGTTTTAGGATGTGATACTCTTATTCCATTATTGAAAAAAGAAAAGAAATCACGCAAAATGTATTATGTAACTTAATGATTTTATTTACGCTGAAAAAAAAAAAAATGATAGCGTTATTCCTATGTATCACAAAAGTTCCTGCAATCCTGAGTCTAAAGAGGTTTCCAATAACAATTTTTTTGCGTGAAAGGATCCTGTTTTGAAGAATTTAGTAGTATTTTTACTGATATATTTCATCTTAATAGATATTCTTTAGAAACATTGCTAGTAAATTTGAACGCATTGGTTGCCCAATATTTCCCAGGAATGTTCTTAAATTACCTTTACAGTGTATTTGCATGTAATGTAAATGTCATAATTAAGAATTTAAAAAAAAAAATTAAAAAAAAAAAAAAACTACTTGACTGTTTAAAAAATTCACATTTTAAAAGGCACGTTTTTCTCTTAAAAGAATTATCACCTTTTTTTAAATTTAAATGCTTTATGCTTGTAGAAACTGTAACAAAAAAATAAAGTCTTATTTAAAATAATAATTTTTTAAAAGTATGGAAATATTCTAATGTTAAAACATGTTTCTCAGCGTATGAAGGCGGTACAAATTGTACTATAAAAATTATTTTTCAGGCTTGAACTTATTTATATGACGCCAATATATATCGATACACTGTAACAAATAAGTTTGATTTCATTTGCCATAAATAATAAAACTTTGCACAAACACCATAAAATGAAAAAAAAAAAAAAAAAAAAAAACCTCACAACAATTGATTTATATCGAAAGAAAACATGCCCGCCGTCAGGCGAATGATGTAGATAGTCAAAGCGACAACGCACAAAATCGATTTCAGTGATGAGCTAAAACAAACCAAATGTCAATATAAATACTGGTGTGACCAGAATTTTAAAAAGAAAGGAGAAAACAAAATAATTATAATTATAAAACTATGGATGAAATTCTGTCTATGACAAAATTTAATTTAGTACGACAGGACTATTTATATTTGTATTTTAATACCCTATCAAAAAAAAATACATACATATATATATATATATTTGAAAACACTAGTCTACATAATCAGGAAAAATTCTTCAATTGAGACCCGTTGGCTCCGGGTCAGAGGGCACAACGACGAACACGAAGGTTGTGAGTTCGATCCTCACCGATGGGAAGTGATTATATATATATAAGTCTTACGGATTTCACAAAATATTTTAAGACAGAGTAAGAAATTAAATGGTAAAATTGGATACTGGCAGGCATTTTCGAAGTGGAACACTATAAATTGGTATCGACACAAAATGCCAGATTGAAAGAAATAGTCCTGTCGTATTAAAAATGGAAACCGAAGTTATATGTGTATCTTCCAAACATCAAACAAAAAAGGAGTGGGAGAAATATTATTAACAATATTTTTCGAATACTTAAATAAAAGTTTCGTTTAAATCCAAATGAGAAGAGAAGATAAGAGAAGAAGATGTTAGTTTTAAAAAAGTCAAAACTAAGACCATGAGACCAGTAGTGCGGATAGCAATAGAAGATTTGGAAATCTCTCCATTATGAACATTCCGACGGTGCTAATTTATTCTATATTTCAAACACTTCCTAGTTTAATTAATATAACCTAATTTACGTAAAGAACAACACTGTGGAAAATAGTTTCTTAAAAATGAGCTAAATTGTCTCAAAATAGCTCCGAAACTTAAATTTGAAAACCCATGTACTCATTCTTGAGTATAATGACATGCTCAAAAATGGAGTTGACCAATAAGAATCACAATATCCCCATATTTGACATGTCAATATGCTCAAAAATGAGTACATGGGTTTTCAAATTTAAGTACATATTATTTCGGAGCTATTTTAAGGCAATTTAGCTCATTTTTAAGAAACTTTTTTTTTAACAGTGAAAGAATGAAATAAACGCTAAAAATTCGAAAAATATTTACATTGCTATTTCTTCCACTCCTTCCTCGTCTGATGGCTTTTGCGTTTTGCCACTTTGTCTGCATCACTTGTACCTATTTTGTTCGCCTGACAAATGATCATGTTTTATTTCGACCCGAAACAATTCTTGCAAGTTTTTTGTATTTTATGGTGTTTCTGCAAAGATTTTTACTCATTACTTATTAACGCCAGTCCTGTGGTGCTTTTTATAATAATTAATTACAAATAGTTTGTCCCTCTACAATCATGTTTTGTATACCAGGAATAATTAAACCATGACCTACTGATTGAAGAAGGTTCCAAACCACAATAAACCTTCATGACTGAGCCGGGACTTGAACCCGAAAAATAAGATAAAAGCATTTTAAAAGTAAAAATAAAGAAAGAATTTAAAAGTTATACAAAAGTTATAAATTCTGTTTTCATCAATGGACATCCACTTGTGAAGAAAGGAGAATAACTTATATTTTTTTCGATAATTTTTCATAATTCTCAGAAATATGTCCTATAATTTTTAAATACTATAATTTCAAAACTATCGTATATATGGCATTGTTGATATTATTTTGTAGGAACATAGGATACTGTAAATAGTATTTATTTACAATATATTCAATAATGATTCCCCAAAAGATGGTATCTGTAATACTTTTTACAAAAAGAAAAAGAAAAGTGTTTATAAAAGGTATTTGCAAAAAAAAGTAATTTAGTCTCTAGTTTTCAAAATTGATTTATTATTATTCAGCTTTTGAAAATACGCAATTTTCGTACAATTTATAGAGAATGTAGGATTGACTCGTTCTTCCATTTTTTTCCATGCAGAGATATTGACCGTTATACATATCCTCCAACTATAGCTCTTTTCTTGTAAATACTACATTTTTTTACATATTAAATTGGGAATTGGTTGTTATTTTACAATTCTGAATGTTTTACAAATTTTAACAAAAAAGAAACGGAAGAAGAAAAAAAAAAGAAAGAAAGTTTAAATACAAAATGATCTAATTTCTGAATATACAAAAAAAAAATGTCAAAACAAATTGATAAATAAAATGAAAAGAAATTAAAAAAATAAATAAAATCTTTTCAAATTTATCCGTATTAAAATAACAGAATTTAATATATTAATTGATGAATAACAATAAGCAAGACTTAACAAAGATCTTGCTAAATTGCTGAGTTTTTTCTTTTTTATATTCAAATAGGTTACAAAATAAATAAAAAAATAAATAAATAAAATTTATTTCAATTCCTGTTAGATTATTTCATCTCTTTTCTGAATTTTCTCTTAAAAATTACTTATAAAATCATATGATATAATTAAAATTTTGAAAGTGCTCTCTGTTTTCAATAAAATTGCAAAGTTTTCTGGGAAAAAAATAATTAGTTTAAATCTGTAAATAAATTTTTAACTAACCTTTTTAACTGTAACTAGAATTTATTATTAAGATATCTCATATTCTCGTATTTGAAGATGAGCTGGAGGATGTGTAATTCTGCATCTTCTGAGTAAATTTGACTGTTGTTTCAAAAACAAATAACAACTCTTTCGATTGATGGACAGACATTTTATAATTTTTTCATGAGAATTAAACTGCCAAATGTTCAGTTCAAGTTTGTTTACATATTTTCGAAGTCCTTGCTCAATAGAGATTATACATGCAAAAAGACTAGGTCTAAGTACCTTTATAGTTTTTGCTTGACTACTCCAGCTTAAGTTACAACTGTAAAAGTAAACTATTTTTAACACTGGATGCAAAATCGTTGAATTTCACTTAGTTCAGGAAGATGATCCAGGCCTGGATGCAGTTGTCGGAGATGACGGTCTTTCCAGTGCGTGTTCTTTGGCTTTCAACCGTAGAATGTCCAAGCTCGATCGACTAGGATCAACCCCTTTTACTAAAGGTCCAGAATCCATGCCTAAGAAGGCAGGTTGTAAGTGAGGTTGACTTAGAAATGGTGATTTACCTGCAGATAAAGCAGGATGGTGGGCAAAACTGGTCACTGAAGGAGCCGTGGTCGATGACGATGTAGACGCAGAAGCAGCAGCTGCAGAACTTAGCATATAGACGGACAGCAAGGCTGAACTAAGGGGTGTTACAGCTTTAGGCCACGACGGAGTATGGTGATGTCCCAAGAAACCAGGTGGCCCCAATCCGGAGCTGTTATTGTTAAAGTTCAACATATGCGAGAGCCCGAGTGGGCTTTGCATTCCAGTCGACAGAGGCCATAGATGGTGATCTGAAGGATTAATTGGCATTCCTCCATGTAGGTGAGGTCCTGAAGATGAATAAAGAGAAGGTAAATCTGTTCTAGGACCCATAAGAATGTCGACACCGGAAGTTAGACTAGGACTGTCTCTTCCCATGGCTTTCTCTCTTTTTCTCCACTTGGCTCTTCGGTTCTGGAACCACACCTAAAAGAGAAATATGTTTCAGTCGTCGATAATATAGAATTAAAACACTAAAAATACTTAACATGTTTCCAGGATACCACAACAACACGATGTGCACAAATTATTCAGATAGAAATTAAGTGTGTAATTATACCTAATTACTTTATGTTTAAATGTCTATATGCTGTGAAACCAAAAGAAATTAGTACTCAAAAATATATTTTTAACATGTAGAGACAAAATTAGGAATCTTAGTCATCCTTTCTCATATCCTTTAGGAAGTCACGAAACTAATTCATTTTGACTTTCATTTATCATCCATTTTCGATCTGTTTATTCGAATAATCACTGATTTGTAATTTCAATTTTGACCGTTATTACAAATTTAGAGTATGGATTCCAGCCCTTAGTAAAACAATCGTGAATTTTAAGCATCTCGTGAAAGTTACCGATTATTTTCGATACAAGTGATTTCACAGGAAAAATTCAAAAGCATCGTGCTTTTTAATGTAATACGATTTTATCAAAATTAATTCTGTCTGGAAATTAAATACAGATTATGCTTTCATATTCTAAGAAAAACATCATAAAATGTATGCATAAAAATACAAATGAAAAATGTTTTGTAGCAACTTAAAAATGTTTCATCAGAATTGCTGCAGCCACTTCAATACCTTCCACTTGAATTCCTAAATAAAATGTAAATGAGAAATACTCTCCTTTGTTCTCGGGATAAATTTTCTCTCTCAGCCATTTTCCCCCAAAAAATTGAACATAGATACACAATAGATTGATTCAATGCGTAATAAAAACGTCAATTTTCTTCTCATCCTTTGAAAGATAGTTTTATCAAAACCATACTGATTAGAAACTCCTATTGTATTCAAAAGAGCACAATAAAAATTCGATTTGGATTTGAATATTTTCCTGGGGAATCTATTTTTAAGGAAAAGAGATGTAAATGGTCCAGAAAAATTTCGGAAAACTCCATCAAATCGTTCGTTTGCCTTTGGCTAATCCCTCTGCTCTGAAAGATACCCCTCTAAAAAAAAAACACCATAATCACTCCATTAATGGCTACATCTTCCACTCGTAGAGAACTCTTAAGTGGGAAAGCGTAGTACAATTTCCCGGTCAATAATTTGTCCACTCTGGGACAATGGAAGATGATTAAATCCGGGGATGGATGAGGGGGGAGTCGACAGTTTTCAAGGGGTTTGGAGAGGAACAGAAAGTTCGCTCTGCCCACTCGAAGCTGGTTTCCGGCTGCCGAATAAAACGTAATTGACGACAATTAGTGGAATTGATGAAGATAAAACGCTCAAAATTGCATCTTGTGCAGAATACTCTGCCGGTGCGTAAAGCTCGCTTCGGAAATGTCAGTTCTGCTTTCTGAATGGCGCATGATTGAGGTTGGTTTAAAAGAAATTCGCTTTCAAAAGAATGGATAATGAGAGTTTTTCTTGATACTTTTGTTTTTCTGGGCTCTAATAAAACTCAAATAGGAGCAAATTATTCGCTAATTTTCGCTAAATCGTGAAGAATGGTCTCAAGTGCTTGGCAAATTGCAAAAACAATGGTATTTTTCTAGAACGTGTTTTTTCTGCACTGGAGGATTGTTTGTTATTTAGGAATCGTGTTTATAGAAATTCTATGGACTGTCGTCAAATATTATCACCTTGATGAAATTAATAACCTTTCGTTTAGAGAGATTTTTTTTTTTTTTTTTTTTTTTTTTTTAACTAGTGACATAGTAAAAACAGTAATTTTTCGAAGTGAAAGGAAATTAGCTCATAGATTTGATGTTGAAAAATATTGACTTGCATTAATTGAGTCTGCAATTAGGGTTGCCAGATTTTTTCCGATAAAAAACGGGAAAAAATTAATGCAGTTATGTATCTCAACAAAAGAACTGAACAAACAAAAACTTATTTAAAACGTCACATGTTAAAATGAATTAAAATGATTAGTGAACCAAATTATAAAAAGTTAAAAAGTATGTTGATTTTTAAAAGAATAATAAACGATTGAATTAGGTATACTTTTTAGGTTCTTTACAAAAAGAAAAAAAAAAAAAAGGAAAAAAAAATCTTACTATAAAAAGTTGATTTTTCAAACATAGACAAATTAAAAAATAAAGAATGGTTAATGCTTTAAGTTTATTTTTATTTACTTTCAAAAAAAAAAAAAAAAAAGGAAGATATACCTAAAGTAATATAACGATAATTCGTTAATTCCATGCACAAATTGTCAACTGATTCAAGTTTATTTGGCAATAGAGTTTTTTTTTTTTTTTTTTTAGGACGGAGACTATTAGTCTCAATCTATGGATAAAACACTGTCGCCAGTTTTACGATGGTTGAACATTTATCGAAATCGAAAATTTATCGAAAATATAATTGAATAATTTGAAAGCGATGTTATAATTTGAAAAAAAAAAAACTTATAGTCCTCCGTACTAAACTAAATTCTTCTTTTGCCAAAACTTTATCAAAATCTTTATCAAAATCTTTTTTTTTTTTTTTTTTTTTTTTTTTTTAAGAAAAGAAAAAAAAAAAAAAAAAATCAATAATAAGCAGTATCGAAACGAAGCCCTTTTTTAGACAAAAATACTTTTATTTATTTATTTATTTATTTATTTATTTATTTATTTTTTTTTTTTTTTTTGTGTGTGTGTGTGTGTGTGTGTGTGAAAAAAGTGAAATTAAGCATGCATTATGGTACCATTATTAAATATTGTACTTATACATCAAAAGAACATGTTTTGAAGTATATTCTTTATCTTAACGCCAGAAATTCAAGATATTTTGAGCTAGCTATTTTAAGTTAATGTAATGTAACATTGTAATAACTATCAAGATTGTAATGTTGAATATTGTTGGAATTATCAAAAATCTATACATTTTAAGTAGTTTACGCATTGTGTGATATTCAATCATCTTGTTAATTTAAAAAATAAAAATAAATGAGCAAGAAAATTAAATAGGACAAAGAAATTGAACACCCGGTTCAAATATTTAATCAATTTTCCTTATTTCTTCTTCTTCTTCTTCTTTTTTTTTTTTTTTTTTTAATTCCTTTACTTTATTGAATTTAAATAAACAAATTTAAATTGTTTATATCTTTAAAATAAAGTAGTATGGAGAAAATTCTTTTTCTCAAAATAAAGTAAACTTACAAACAAAAACAATTATTCCAAGAAAAGATTTTTTTTTTTTTTGTTATTATTATTACGCCATCAGCCATTGATTTAAACATAAACGAACATTTTAATTAAGAACGCACAATACCTAATCTCGCTGACAGCCAAAGTCAATGTTATTTTATGGGGAAATTCGGACCCACAGTTACTCATCACCTAATGCGTAGATGCCAATATTTTAATTTATTCTGGAGTATTTTTAGCCCCGCCTTTATTTCGAACCGCTTTACTTATGGAAAAATTTTCTCCAATATATAACTTAGATAAAATAAGAAAAAATTATCCTTAAAATTTGAGTGGTATGCAAAAAAGGCGGGGGCTAAATAGACTCCGGAATAAATTAAAATGTTGGCTAATGCATATGCCTAATGTAATTTTTTAAGTTCCGTTTTCACATTCAAAAAATTCTCAATTGTTAAATTAGCATTTGATTTCGAAACATTTATTTTTTACATTTTTAATATTTCCTTTTCTAGCTAAAATAGGCTTAAAATGTTATTTTTTAATTAAAATTGAAAAATAAAAAACTGAAAAACGAGTACCAATTGAATGGTTGTGTGAATTTTCTGAATGTGAAAATGGAATTTCAAAAACTACATACATTATGCAATAAGTAATTGTGAAAACATATCCCACTGAAAAAGATGGGCCCTGACAATCAGCGAGAGTAAGTATTGCACAGTCGGGGAAAATGTTGCCAGACTTTTCGACATTTTTATTCAATAGTCACAACTAATTTTAAAAAGTGGTACTTGATATATATATAATAGACGAATAAATAGACTGTTATGTATATCCAATATCACTTCTCAAAATTATTGGCGACTACTGAATATAAAAATCGCAAAGTTTGGCAACACTGGTCGGGGGAGAAATAATAATAATAATAAATAAACGCCCCCCTCCCCTCCACACACACACACCATATATATAGTAATAAGACATAGATTGGTCATTGGGGGATAAAAATTATTCCTTTTTACTCGGAGAAAAGTCCACAATTTGGCCGTCTGTTTCCGAGTAAATACACACAGATAATTTAGAAAATAAAATTTATGAATAATTTATGTACTAAAGGTGAATGAAAAACTGCAGATACAATTTCAAATTAATTTTTCTTCTTTTTTCTTTCCTTCTTTCTTTTATATATTTATTGATTTAGTTATTTAAAGTTAAACTCTTTTTATATGCTAAAACTAACGTTCTTTACCTACGCCGCTGCTAACTACATTTAAAATATTCTGAAAATTCTATATTACTCAATAATATAAAATCTTAAAAAATATCAAACTTTAAAAAACGTATTCCATTAAAAATCAAACCAGTTTTTATTTCATAATAATTACAAAGCAGCTGATTATAAAAATTATATTTTTCATAATTTAGTCAAATATAATTAAATTTTATGATAACTTATCCATTTTTTTTTTTTTTTTTTTATATATATATAAATTTAATAGAAGAATTAAAAGACGCAATATTTCGACATTTTGAAAATTCATCAACATTCTATTCTATTCTATTACAATTGCCGAGTTTCAATGGTTTCAATACCAGTATATGGCTGATGCCAAAAAGTTTTTTCGGCATCAAAAATTTTTGCATGATAACAATGGATGATAGATCTATATAAACTACTATATCTATGCAACCCCCTACACACACAATTAATTTTGTTGCAAATCGTCCTATAAATATGCGACTGAGATCAATCGATTAGTAATAAAGCCTAGTTTATAACGGTGTATATATATTTTGCTTAGGGGGTCGTCTATAAATTAAAACTGGCATCAACTTCATTTTTTTCAATGGCAATCCATATCTTTGACATCATATTCAAATTTCTGAAATCAAGGCAACTCCGAAAAATATGTTACTTAGATACTTTAAATTAATTCTTAATGGAGTTAGAAGCGAAATTGTAATAGGTGTCCGTTCATATATTTAGAAAAAATAAATTATGGTCTAGCATAGAAAATAACGTATTTAATAAGATTCATACAGGAAAAAAAAAAAAAAAGTACAGAAATTTAAAATATGAAATAAAATGAAGCCAAGCTATTAAAAGCATTGTGTTGGTATTTAAACTTATTTTAATAGCAACAGTGGACTCTTGTATGATGCGTACCCATAAAACGCGACAAAAAAGATTGTAACTAGTTCTCATGCAGCGCGATAAACAGTCCCGTATAACGCGTAAGATAAATTTATCACTTTCACATAGTTAATCAAATCTTTGAAAAAATGACTTATATTTTTTCTTCTTAAATTCAGTTTATAAATTATAAATTTTTTAATAGTTTATTTTTAATATATAAGAAATAGTTTATTATATCACTTGGTCCGTTAAAATTTAAATAGCTTCAAATGTTACGAGCCCTAAAATATTCAATTACAAAAATGTGAATAGTTAGATAAAGTAGTAGTAGTAATAATAATAATAAAGAAGATATAAATAATAATAATAATAAAATCAGTAAACTAAGAAAAATGTTTAATATTTAAGAAACAAGAATTTATCTATTTCTGTTGGGTATATTTTTATTGAACAGTAAGGCTCAAGATATCTCAAGAACAAATAGTCGCAGAGAAGTCAGGTGAGTTTTAAAATATTACTTTCGACACTGGCAAGAACCCTATTCATTTGCACATTCTAATTAAAAAACTTCGTAAGGTATTAGAAATTTACGATTTTCTTAACATGGGAGAATAGGGCAAAATTTCACTTAAACGAACATTAAATAGAAACTTTTTACTGTAAAAATGTCAGACCAGTTTTAAAATATCAGTTTTGATGCTGGAATGAACATAATTAACAATAAACATGCTACTTTGAAAGTTTCGCAAGTTATTCGGAGTCTACGAATTTCTTAGCATGGCAGAATAGGGCAAAATTTCACATAAACGTCAATTTTGAGGGATATTTTCATCGTAAAGATGTCAGACCACTTTTGAAATATTATTTAGGACACTGGCATGAATATTATTGACTATGAATTTTCCAGTATAAAAATTCCGTAAGTTATTGGAAATTTACGAATTTCTTAACACGACAGAGTAGAGCAAAATTTCACATAAACGTCAATTTTGAGGGATATTTTCATCGTAAAGATTTCAGACCACATTTTAAATATTATTTAAGATACTGGCATGAATATTACTGACTATGAATTTTCCAATATAAAAATTTACGAATTTCTTAACATAGCAGAGTAGAGCAAAATTTCACATAAACGTCAATCTTGAGGGACATTTTCGTCGTAAAGATGTCAGACCACTTTTGAAATATTATTTAGAATACTGTCATGAATATCATAGACTATGATTTTTCCAATTTAAAAAATTCGTAAGTTATTTGGAATTTACGATTTACTTAACATGATAGACTAGGGCAAAATTGAGTATAAACGTCCATTTTGAGGATCATAAATATATCAGGCAACTTCAAAATAACATTTATGATACTTGTTTGAATATGATTGATTACAAATATTCTAATAGAAAAATTTCGTAAGTTATTCGTAATTTAAGATATTATCAACATAGAGAAATTGAAAATTTTTCATATAAATAGGAATTCTGAGGATTATTGGAAATAGTAGCATGAAAACTAAACAACGGAATTGACCCTGATAAAATAAATTAATATATTAGAATAAGATAAATATATCGAAGTGAACGGTAGCTAGCCTATTAGGAGGGGATTTCATGCTATCACTGTGTCAAGCTTTGGTCAAATTCATTTCTCTTAACATGATTAATAACGTGAACTCTCAAATATTTAACGAAACTGTTTACTCACAATAGCATGTGCTAGCTTTTATTACCGCTATATTGGTTTTTTTCCCGTGTTGTTTCGACTTTACGTTACAATGACTTTTATCTGCCGGCCTGGTGGTTCGGTCGGTAGGGTGCTGCCTTCTGGATTCCCACGGCCCGGGTTCGAATCGCGGTGCGGGCATGGATGTTTGTGATATCCTGTGTCTGCAAAATATTGTGTGCGCTTGTTTCTGTGAATTTCTGTAAAAATATGGATTAATTGAGACAAAAGTCATTGTAACTATATAGGTCTGAAAGCTGTCAAATATAAATGTCCTAATGCTTTTTATTTGTTTCCTCTGTTTTATTTATATTTTCATTAAATATAATTTGGATTTAATGTCTAAAGCAACGGACTTGCAAGTAATTTTATAATTCTATAATTTGTATTTTATTCTGTATCATGAAACTACGATGAAAAAATTTATCTTTACTTTTGACGAAATTCGTATGTTCAAACAAGTGGCGAAAGTAATTTTCTCAATTTGACGAAATAAGAAGGAGAAAATATTTTTTTTTATTTTTGACGAAATTCGTATTCTCAAATAGGTAACGGAACAAATTTCGTCAATTTAACGAAATGTTCGCTCGGAGCATACCCCTAGAAACACTTTCGTCAAAAATGAAGAAATTTTCGTGAAATTTTCGTATCCATTTCTGAGAGTATAGGGAAAAAAATACTAAAAAGCATTCTTTTACAATTTTCACTTTTGTTTATTTAACGGCTTGTCTTACTTTCATTTATTCATACAGCTGTTAATTACTTAATCTTCAGAAAGCCGAGTGGAGTCACTTCAGATTTTTTTTTTATTTGTTAGGATGTAATAAAAGAATGAAAAGCATGTTAAAAGGGGGGGGGGGAGAAAGAAAGAAAGAAAGAAATGGGCGTTTTATGCGGTTTAAAGGATTGTAATGTATCCAAATTCCTTTGTGTGTCTATAGTAATAATGCAGCTAGAAATTTCAAGTTTAATAAAAAACGTATACTTATATGTATACATATAAAATGTATATAGTCTCCCAAAGTGGAGGTTTTTAAAAACTCAACTTTAAAAATTAATTAAATGATTAAAAAGAATTCTAAAATTATGCTTTCGTCAAAAATTTCATGCATGCTATATAAACATTTTACTATGAATACGTTAAAATAACGTAATGTTTTAATATTAGTTAAAATCAAAATAATTTTTATAAAATGTTAGAATGACGTCATTTTTAGAAAATCTCCCGAATTAAAGCTTTGAGAAAGGTGTCATTTCTTAGAAGTTATTCAGTATGGGAAACGGGAATTTTCATAGTGAAAACTTCTTCGCTTACTGTGATTGTGTGAGGCTTTTATGTACTACGAATGGAATAAGTAGTACGAAATAGCAATATTAACTCCAATTCATAATATAACATAAAGAAGGTTTTTGCATGTTGCAGATAAATATTTATTTGTCTGCATAACAAAAACAAGCTCATTTTCTTAGATTTTTTTTTCTTTATTTGTTCAGAGTGTTGCCATTCGAGGGTTATGTTTTACAAATGAATTATTTTAAAAGTAATTATTTGTAGCAAACGATAACTATTCGTGTTTTTGAAGCTTATTAATAAATAAATTATAGGAATTAAAAAATTAAAATTTATTTTAAGAGGGAAAAAAAAAAGAAAAATATGTTTTATTCAAATATAGTGATAAGCGAAGCGGGCAAAGCTAGTTAGTCCTAAATATCTGTCTAATGAGCCTTAATGTGGAGGAAAAGAAAAAAGAAGAAAAAAAAGAAGAAAAAGAAGAAGAAGCGAATTAAAATTTATTGTTCGAGGGGAAAAAAATGTTTTATTCAAATATAGTGATTAGCGAAATGGGCAAAGCTAGTTAGTCCTAAATATATGTCTAATGAGCCTTAATGTAGAGGGGGGGGGGGGGAGAAGAAGAAGCGAACAATCCAGTCCAGATCCTACAGCCGCTTTCATGTAGAATCAGAAAAAGTTGTGTAGGTCCAGTGAAAAATAATCATTAACCTCACCGGCATAGTTTTCCAATGTGTTAACGTTTTTAAAAAAAGATGTAGAAAATGGCATACATATAAATAACATTTCAATAATTAATAATTATTACTTTTGACTGGTTGAAAAAAAATCAAATAGAAAAACCATTCGGTATAACTGGATTGCAAAGGCAGCTTCACGACTTTGTTAAACATGGAATTTTTTTTTTTTTTTTTTTTTTTTTTTTAGTTTTTTTCCTTATTTAATCTCGAGGGGTATATTTTCATAATTTCTATCCTTAGCTAAAATTGATTCATAGTAGCATTGGTCATATAAGGATAAGGATTGACGCTAAATATTTTAGTCGATTTCCATTATTATTTTTTGAAGTTAATCTCCTCAATTTAAGGCTGTTTGTTCTCAAATGAGAAGCTGAATTTCGGGCATATTTTCTGACATAAGATGAAAAAAAAGTTTTTACTTTCATACACGTAAAAAAAAATTAGACCTACTAGTCCAGTTTCCGTAAAATCGCATTACTTTTTTCCTTTTTCATTTAAAGCAAATATAATAGATAAGATGTCAGTTGTAAAAGAAAACATTTCATTGTCTACACAATATCCTAAGAAATTCTGATTAGATTTTTTAAAAGCTTTCTTTTAGTTACTAAAACGCACAAAATAAAAATTTAAGTAAAAAAAAAATAATAATAGTGGAGCCCTAAAAATCATAAAAATAAATATTTATTCTTGAAGAGATATGGCTATAAAAAAAAATCAACGTGTCATCAATAAGTAAATTTTAAAGAAAAATATAGATGTATCACTTTTGCAAGAGATGAAATATTTTAACTAATCAAAATATTTTAAAAAGCATTCAAGAACAACATTTGAGATTCTTTTTATATTTGTTGGATTTTTGATTTTTGATTTTTGATTATTATTATTATTATTTTTTTTTTTTAATAAAATTGATATATGAAAATAATTTCTTTATAATAGCTTGAAAATTAAGCCATTTAAATATTAGTTTTAAATTTAATTGTTGCCAAAAAGGTTTTCCAGTTCATTGTTTTCGACAAAAAAGAAATATATTTTCAAGCGAATAAGGAAATTTTACTACCGAATAAGGAAACTAAAATATTTAATAGATGTTGAGATACAGTCATCTTTGAATTCGTAGTTCCTAAATAATAACAAATCTTCCTTTCACCGATAAATACCCAAATTGAAGTACCCGGAATAGACCTTCCTACAGGCAGTGGTAACCTAGACCCGATGCAGTGCGGGCAGAAAGACCTGCCATAGGCAGCAGGAACCCGAAGCAAGGTTTAAAGTGATTTTAATGTAAGTTTTTTTTTTTTTTTAGTTTTTATTTATAATGTGATATAAAAAATAAACAATGATTCAATTCTTTTGAAAATTCATTTAAATATAGTGACCAATGACTCTGGCGAAGCGTGCTAGTAATGAATATGTCAATGACAGGTATACTGTTAGAATCTGATGTTCAGTAGTGGTCGGTGATAGCAAATCGCATTTCTTTGGACAACTATAATAGCTAATTTTTTACTTTCTGTTATCCATATATGGCAGAGAATGCATTGTTTGAGGGGTCAGATTTTTCAAAATTGAGTTTTTGTTATATTTACACGTTTGGAAATCCCCTGAATCCCAAAATCGGGCTTTTAGCGATTGGTCTGTGTGTATGTATGTGCCTATGAATGTATGTCTCTGTGTCTGTATTTGTATATGTCTGTCTGTTATTTTTGTGTTTTGTTTGAGTCTGTTATTAGCATATCTCAAAAACAGCTATTAGAAGGGAGTCCAAACTCGGTATTCCAAATTTGTATCATATGGAGATGTTATTTTATTATTTTATTTAATATGTTATTTTATTTATTTGTTTTATTTTTATTTTTATTTTATTTATTTTATTTTATTTTATTTTATTTTATTTCATTTTATTTATTTATTTATTTATTTTATTTATTTATTTATTTATTTTTTTTTGCGATCGATCAAATACTTCGTGTGCGGAAACATATAAAAGTATTCAAATACATTGCATATTGCGCGTAAAAGCTAAATTTCACGTCAGTATAGTTTAGCACTTTTAGACTGCACTAAACAAAATTCAATTGACAGATAGTTTTTATACGCACAAAAGCATGTTTCATATAGATTGTGGTATGAAAAATATTTATCTTTCGTTTGCAGCGCAACACAAAAGATTTCTGATATATTACTGTGATGTTTGGAAACTACTAAAAGTGCATTTTAAATTTTATCATACATCTTTTTTTTTTTTTTGCTATCATATTTATATGCACTGTTTGGTGAGTACATAATTTATCGTCTATAACAAAGCTACTCAAAATGGATATAATAAGATTTAAGAATGATGTGGTCTACAATTCTCTAAATAAAGTATATATATATATATACCATCCGTCTCACACGGAAACTTATATGAAATAAATTCTTTTTAAAACTATTTTTAAATGTTTTTTAAGTTACTTTGGAGATGTTCAAATACGGTGTGACTAAACTCCCACCTTTAACTATAATAATATGTCTATAGTTAATATGCAGTTAGTGAAAGTAGTGAACATGAACACCATATATATATATATATATATATATATATATATATATATATATATATATATATATATATATATATAATGAGTAGTCTTCGATTATGATCTGAATAATTGTTTTAATGCTGACGTTGAATCATCTTTGAATTTCATAAAATTTTTGCACTGATATTATTATATTATTGTATTACTATATATATATATATATATATATATATATATATATACATATACATATATATATTAATAAAGTAGTTACCTAAAATATACACTGTCAAAATAAAATACACTTTTTCAAATTATTCAATTTTAGATTATATTTAGTTATTAATAATTTTCCATCGTGCAAAAAATAGATGTAAGATTTAAGCTTTAGCAAAACAGTTAAGAAACATTAAAAAAAAAAAAAAAAAAGAAAAAAGAAAGAAAGAAAGAAAAAGAAAGAAAGAAAGAAAGAAAAAAGAAAATGCATTTGAGTATGCTAATAATGCGGGTTTTATCTATATCCATCTCTTTAAAAATTGGTTTATAATTGCTAAAAGATAACAAATATTATTAATAATAACTTGAATGAAAAATGAATAATATAAGTTATATTCTTTACACATACATACAATGATTTATAATAGAGATTAATATTAGTAATATATTTTTAACAATACATATATGAAATCTTTTGCTATATTATTATTGCTTATTTTGTGGAGATTATTTCTTAATTATTTAAGATTTATTTCAGTATTTGCTTCGAAATAAAAATCTTTCTTAAAACAAAATTTTCCGACTTTAATTCATTTTTTTTTTTTTTTTTTTTTTAATTATTATGTTTATGCATTTTAAACCAAATTTTCAATGCCCTGGATTGTATTATTTACATGCACTGTTTATCGCGCCATTCTTCTCAAAAATTTCACTCCCCCCCCCCCCTCCTTGTAATTTTTTACTAGTATTTATACGCTTCATCCCTAGAGCATATGTAAAGTTAGATCCATAGAATTATGTATTTGCATGTTTGTTAAATATATGCGCTAGGTACAAATCTGAGATAGTTTACACTGATAATGCCAAGAGTTTCATGGGTTAAAATTTTCTAATGAAGAAAATTTATTGGAATACAGTGAAAAAAGATCATAGTGGTAAGAGAATTGCTTGGAAATTTATTTCTTCAGCATCCTTTCGGTGGGGACGGGGAGGTCTCTAGGAATGCAGGAATGGTTTGATGAAAAATGCACCGAGAAATGTTTTAGGAAACACCTCATTAAAATATGAGGGAGTTATAATTATTTTCAGTGACTTCAGTGCTAATTTGTTGTTAATTTCTTTTTGGAGAGGCCCTCGATTTATATATATATATAAAGAACGTAAAAATGCTTTTCATATTTTTTTATATATCTTGTAACAATTGCTGAAATATTTCTATTTTATTTTAAGATTTAATTATAAGACTATCAATTTCTTTGTCGTTGTTTAATTAAGAAATTTAAAAAAAAAAATTATTTTCTAATTAGTTTGATGTTGATGCAGGGGACTTTTTCTTTTAAAACAGAAAAAGGACTAGATTTATAGCTTTATCCTTTACTTAATGCATTATTAAATAAAGACAAAATACTTTTTTTTTTTTCAATTACTTAAGAGCTAATTTAAAGATATAACCAAAACATTCTATGCATATCACGTCCTAATATTAATTTTTTAATTTAATAAAGCGTTATTTCAGGTACAATCGATATAAATGATCGAAAAAGGTCAAGATTTCGAAGAAAAATACTGAGAAAAAATATACCGCCTTCATCTAGAACGAACAAGTGATCATTTTCTAAATCCCTAAACTAGAAATACAGAATTCCGAGTTAAGCGTTTAAGACCCGCAATCAGCTGAATAGACGAAATGATCGAAAATTTCTTGTCTGTACATGTCTAGACGGTGAACAATATTTGGAATCCTTTGTACTGCGAGAAATTCTCGCTTGGTTTTCTAGAATTGGGTCGTAAACCAAGATTGTAGTTGCTAAAACTCGCCTCTTATACTAGCATTTATTTGCAGTGATTTTTAAATAAGTTTGACCTCGATAATATAGGTAAACGCTTTAGAATTCTAATAGGGGTTTCTAGAACTCGCTTTCAAAGGGGACTAGAATTTATAAGAATGGCATGGAACTATTTTTACTAGAGCCGCAATTTAGATTCTATATATCAGGTACAGAATTTTTTCTCAGTGAATATGAAAACGTAGTTTTTTTTTTTTTTTTTTTTTTTTTTTTAATAATCTTTGTATTACTTCTGAGAATATTGACCGATTATTGTGGTAATGTGTATAACATAGAACAATACAGTAAAAAATGGAAACCATCGTCTGTTTTTTCTCTAACTTTCTAATTATTATATAAGATCAAAACCGAAAAGTAAATTTCTTGGTTTAAAATAAAACCTATTTAAGAGATGAAAGTTGAAGAGTTTAAAACTAGAAACGACACATAATATAAAAAAATCCAATATCTAGTATTAAAGAACAAATCTTCAGAACGCACTGATGTAAGAATGAGATATAAAAAAATGACAAATAACTGTTCATCTAAATCTGGATGACAGGTTCCATTTTAACGAAATTGCAACAATCTGTGAGTCGTTCCGACGAACTTCTCTACAAACTGTATATTTCCCTCTGAAACGTTTTCTTCTCTTCCCGTTTTCCCATTTCGCTCGCAGCAGATAAAATAACAACGTTAGAAAGCTATTTTGGTCGAGAGAAGGAGAAAAATTAATAAAAGGGGGGAAAAAATCACGTCGGAATTGAAACCCGCGGGACGTGTACCAGTGAAATTAGGTTGAGCCGGAAAACGCAATCAGATCTCCAAAATAATGCTGTTTTCGACGCCATGATGCTTCCTTCTCTCGCTTCTTCATCTTGCGTTTGCCTCCCCGACCCGCCCGCAACATCCTCAACCAATCGTCTCGCTCCAGAGGTGGAGATTCTTCTCTTCATTTAGAGACAGGAAGCGAGGTGGAAAAAATGAGTCTCTAGTAATGTGCTAATGTTGACAAGGAATTTAGTGGTTCGTCTGTAATGAGCGCCAAGGTTAGTATAATGAAAGACGACTAATTCATACGACTTTTTTTTTTTTCTTTTCTTTTTCTTCTCCACTTTTCTTTCCTCTTTTTTTCTTGTTTCAGTTTAGCCGTCTTCTTTTGTTTCCTTCTGAATGAGCTAAGACACGTTGAAGCAGGTGAGAAGATCAATTGCAATTCGAAACACTCGGCACACATTTTTTAACTCGAGAGAAATTTTTAAGAATTTAGAATGAATGACAAATAAGAGAAACACTAAAACACAATGAAAATTTGCTTCTGAAAATTAAATCAAAGCGTTACAAGAAATTGTTGACACGGTGAAACAAGTGGAAAGTGGATCAATGATATTTTGTTGGAGTAGCTATGTAGCTATATATATATATATATATATATATATATATATATATATATATATATATATATTTAAGAATGATTAAAGAAGAAAAAAAAGCCCAAAAGTACTGTAAAGCATGTTTCAAGAAATTAGATTGAATATCTGTTAGATATATGGAAAAATTCTGCAGTTGTATGCGTGAGGATTTTTTTTGAGTCATTTAACAAATATTTGATTTGAGTTTCTTTTTTCGTTGTAAACCCCGTAATTTAGTTAGCTTAATCTCACTTAACTAATTAAGAAAAGAATGTTTATTTAGGCTTTTTTTTTTTTTTTTTTTTTTTTTTTTTTTATTACAAAATCATTTGTCGCATATAAAGTAGTTTTGGAAGTTTCTCAGGAAAAGATATTCTCTGGTAGCATTGATTGATCGTATTTTGCTCGGCCTTTCATCGACTCTTCGAAATTTGCTCGAGTAATAACATGGACATATCATTTCGAGCAGTGTCTAACGACAGTATTCACCAATAACTTCAACTCCTGCTTTTACATGAAAACTTGAAAAGTATACAAAATCAGGGTATGTTCAGATTTTTTTAAATGAAAATAATTAATCGATGATTGTGTGAAATTTTCTGCACTCTGACTTAAGACGCTTTTCAAATTTTTGCGTTGAACGACGAGTTGAAGTTAATCGTGAATACGGTCGTTAGACCGGATTTCGATAATGAAAATTCCGCAGAAAAAAGTTTTCGAACCTACAACAAATCATGTGAAAGCTTATGAAAATCGCGTTTCCCATTGAATTTTGATAGGGTCAGTGTCTAAAATTCATCGAATTCAACTACTCCCGGTGAGACATCTCGGATGAATTACCGATGAAATTCCGCTTGTTGGCCGCTCACCAACTCATCTGATTTGGATATAACGCCATTCAGTAGCCGATTACATCTTCCTGTTAGGGATTGATTCAATCTGAACTTTCAGGTCTGGAAGTCAATTAGATGTTTATACTCGGTTTCCATCTGAACTCTCAAAGTCAGTCAACACTGACTGTAGAACAGGCTTTTGCCTAACTTGACTTATCTGCGGGAAAAAATAAGGGTAGGCGGTAACGATAGCTAGTGGGGCAATAATCCTAGCCGCATCGTCACATGCTTTACTTCCCGCATAAGACATTGGGGCTAATGTAAGTATTTTTAGTGGACAATCAAAGTTGTGATGATATGTATCCGGACTGCTTCCAGGGAGGTCTGCCATATCATCTTCAATAATCCACAGTATAATTCTAATGCAATTTTAATTCAACTAATTAAACAATCAACTAAACTATGGGAGCTTCAGTAGATGCAATCTTTTAGTAAAATTTGTATTTATCTATGTGTTTTAAGTGAATTCGTCATAAATGCTTGTTTAATATTTTTGTGATCGCAAGGATTTTTTCTTTTTTGAAACTTTATAGGATCAAATGACCTCATTCCTATAAAGATTTCAATAAATGGATGTAATACGGGCACTGAGTTTCTTAACTAATGCAATTGAATGACCTTACATATTAAAGGAAACACTTTTTTTTATGGCACATTTAAAGAAGAACAGAATAAAACTGGTATAGTAAGAATTTGATTTCATAGCACTTCTTCAGATATTTAATCCAATGAATAAACACTAATTTGTTCGACTTTTTGTTTTCTTAAACTTATTTAATTTACTTATTTTTCTTCTTTCCTTTAGTTTTGATTTTTTGGAGAAGATAAGAAATCTAATTAAATCTTGATACAACATAAATTCTTTTTTACTTATTATATTTAACATAAATTTTCTTTTAAAATAAAGGGGTTAATAAATCGCAATTACTTATTTCACAAAACATGCGGCGATATTCACTGGAGACTTAAACAAACAATAGCTAGCCATAACGGCAAGATTCTTCAAATTATTTTTGACTGAATTTTCCCCAACAAAATAAGTTTTGTAATCTGCAATTCTGCATTTTTTTTTTTTTTTTTTTTTTTTTTTTATTGAAGTTACCGATGTTAGATTGAACTCCTAAAATTGTTGCTATTGTTTACGTAGACTAAAATTTTAACTCAAATAAACCCTGCCAAAATTAAGACTGATGGGATATATAATTTTCCCAAATAATTACCTGACTCTAAACATTTACACAAGGGATTTTGCCTTTTAATTTTTTACAGTCTCTAATATAACACTAAGATTTAAAAATGAATATATTTATCTTACAACAAAGTAATTAAAAAAGGATTCAGAAAATAGAAACTATACCTTTCTTTCTTAGAAGAGCAATTTGATGTTTTTTCTGATATTAGAGAATGTGGATCCTACGAAATTAAAAAGGAAAAACAGCTTTCGGTAGTATTTTTACTCTTTATGGCCATAGTAGTGCCATGACATAAAAAGCACGATACAGTCAATAATAGTCAGCATAGACGATCATATCTATGGTAACGATGATCATCATTGCAGATTATGGACTATGTATATAATGATTTCTATATGAGATTATACTAACTTACTTCAATAAAAGCAATGTTTTTCGTTCGTAAATTAATATACTTCAATATATAAAGGAAATCTGGTGATATTTAAAAATCCTATTATCATTTCGCGATGAGAAAGCCAAATCAAATCCTCTTCACTATAATATTCACGGCTTAATTATCCAAAAGGCTCGGGAAGCAACAGCTTGCTCTCTAAAATTTAAGAGGAGGCTCCAAATTGACTGAAAAGTAATTCCTTAAATTCCAGGTATAAGTTTTTGCTTCTAAAAGGAAAATTTTGCCTAAAGCAAAAGAAGAATAAAAAAAAATACTGTTTTGGGAAAGTTTACTTTACAGCTAACTGAAAATTTCGATGCCAGTAAACATATGCAATACAAATATTACCCACTGACATGGAATGAATATGATGAAGAGAAACTTTGAAATTAATACCATAAAAAGCATTAAATATCAACAATTGTTATGGCTTGAAATTATTTAGCTTAACCTTTCATCTTGTTACAAATAAGGTCAGCATGAGTGTAATGTGAGAACAGAAAATAATAATGTTACCGAGAGATGCTTACACTTTTTTCTTGAAAACTTTTGTCAAACAATTTCAATCAGAAACTATTGTTGCAGAATACTTTGTGTCTCTCACGATTTTAACTTGTAAATAAAAATAGTCTGTAATATTTTTATACAATAATTTATAATAGCAGGGAAAGTAACTTAAATATGAATTCTGTTAAGTAACTTCTGGAAATAAAATCCATAGAATAAGTTTCTTAAGTTATTTATATGGAACTTGGGAAATTTCTCGCAAATAAAAGAGGGTCTTGAAATGATACTGAGCATCCTATAGTTTCAAACTTTAATCGGGCCGTGATAATGTTGATATGTCCCATTTTGTAATGATCTTCTAATAAAGTAAAATAAAATTAGTTAAATTTTGTTATACCAATACTGTTAATGTTTTTCAACTAAAAAACTAAAAGACATTAAATTGTTTTGAAACTACTACGTTAAAAAAGACATATATGTTAAAACTTTTTTTCTGTTGTTGAAAAATATCTAAAATACCAAGCCAAAGGGGCTATTTGTTTTCAAATATATCTACACTTCTTCCGGTAATAGTTTATAAGATTCCTGTGAAAGTTTACCTTTATTGGACACATCTTTTGGACACTGTCATGTTCCCAAATACAAACATATTGAAAAAAATAATTTAAAAATGCTAAAATGTATATATACTAAAACCATCAACTGATTTTTCCGAAAATTTTACAGTTATTCTGATATATCTCACATCTGACAAACATATCTAAACTTATTTAGTTGGAATCAGACGTACTTTCTAGATGCTATCGTGTTCTTAATTCGACCCATACACATGTAATTATTAATCTAAAAGCGTCAAAATGTCTACTGTTGAAAATACATCTTTCATAACGACATCTTGAAAACTATAAACGCAAGGAAACAATGCAAAAGTATATGCATACACATATAAAATCATAGTAAAAACAGCAAAAATGGATTTATGAACTATCAAAATTCTCGAGATTTAGTAAGCCTTTTTTCTCTCTTTCTCTCATTTTAATATAATTTCAATTCCTTTCCTGCCAAATTTTAGGCTCGCATGTAACGTCACTCGATGTTTTGTCCCAAAAACATCTCATCGGTATCTCTTCTTCGGAAATTCCGGTGAGATACGAATCATTATGAGAAATTCTGATAAGGTCCTTCATAAATCATTATGAGAAAGAAACCAACTTACTGATACAGCTTTTTTATCCATAATGTGACTAGACTCTGATTTTTCATTAGGCATATATAATAGGCCGGGTGTAGAGGCCCCCAATTTTTTTAATGTTCCTAAAATCTTTAATTTAATCAATACTTCTGTATTAAATCTCTATATTTTTTTAATGCTACGTTTCTTTAGTAGAAGTTTTTATACATCTATTCAAAAATTTTTAAGAAATTTAATAATTTAATAATATAAATTTATTTCAAAACAGCATTAGAACGAAGTTCTCTTTCGGTAAAATCGTCGCCGTTATCCGGAAAGTTTTTTTTTTTTTTTTTTCTTAAAGGAGGAAGGGGAGGAGGTACTTTTTGTTGAAATAAAAACTCCTGTTTTTTGACTCCTGTGTTAAGGTGATCCATCACCAACCGAGCTGTGTCTTTAGTCCTTTTTTTTTTTTTTTTTTTCGGCCAATAGTTGTGACTCTGAGAGGCGCAATCATCTGTAATGTCATCATGACTTATAACAAACTACTATGCTGTTAAATGAAAAGAAGAGAAATACATCATGGTTTTTGTCTGTTTAAATAATATACTTCACTAAAAAAATTACTTCAAAAAATTCTATAAATATACCTGCACTCTTGCTTCACTCAAGTCAAGTCTCATTGCAAGCTCCTCTCTCGTGAAGACATCTGGATATTGCGTTTTTTCAAAAGCTCTCTCCAGCTGGTGCAGTTGGTACGTAGTAAATGTGGTCCGACTTCGGCGGATCTTTCGGGGTTTGTCTCCAGAATCTGGACCGCCATCTTCCTGGTCGAGAGACCCACTTCCCGGACCTCTTTGTTGAGGGTCCGGGAGGTCCGCTGCTGAAGACGAGGATGCCGAGTGGTTTTCATCTTTTAAGACTCCGAGATCAGCCAGTGAATTTCTGTCTTGACGTTGCACTAAACGTGATAATGTGTCCCGCAAGGCAGCAGTGGGGTCACCACCTGAAAAATATTCATTAGTTAATTTTAATTAAAAAATAATGAATATAGTGTAAATTTTAAAATTTGTTTCAAAATTTCTTAGCATCATAGAATGATTTGTTCTCTGCGGAAAATGATCTAATATAGAATATACATCGATTGTACTATATTACATGTGAAAATGGAGATATGTGTGGTTTATTGCATTCGCGCACATCATTTCCACCACTGTTAAAAAAATTCAATTTTGTTGCCAGAAATTCTCTGTGAAAATTACAGAATTCTGTGAAAGTTACAGAGAAATACGTTTTGTCAACGTAATTTTCCCGTAATTTACGACTTTTTCTCAAATTACAGAGAATTCTGTAATTTTCACAGAGAATTTCTGGCAACAAAATTGTATTTTTTAACAGTGAGGCTATTATTATTCATTCGTGTTATGTCGTAGCATTGTTTTGTTATCGATTCAATAAATTTCAAATGATTTAGTATTAACTGAAATTTTGAATTTTTTCTGAAATGTTACATTTGAGTCTTTTTATACCAAGTGTATTCGTAATAACGTAAACAGTGGATGACAAAGGTAATATAGTAATTTTGAATCTGGAAATAAAAATAACTTGTTAAAGTAAAGTCATCTGATGACTTCGCTTATAAGCAAAACTTACTTTTATAAAAAACATTTTTTGTTTCAGTTTTAAGAAACTAAATGAGAATCCTATTTTAATCCTTATAATTTACTTGATAACCCAGAATATCAAAAAATCAAAGAAACGTGTGTAATTTGTAATTGTAATTTGACGCTATTCTTTCCTAAACTAATCCAAGCACCTCGAATGTCAATCGAGGATTTCATATGCTGTTTTTGCATAGCAGAAATTGACGGGGGGGGGGGGGGGGGGGGGTTCACATATTTTGTAAAAGCACATTTTATAATGTATGACACAGTTTTATATTAATAATATTATTAGAATGCCATTAAAAAATTTCTGAGTTTGAATAACTAAAATCGTGCATTTCATGTTATAATTAATGTTTAATTTATTTATTTTATTGTGAAATGAAATTTTTGTAATTAATCATAATAACATCGTAAAAATAAAATATTAAAATTGATAGCTTGCTGATAATTCTTCTTAACTAAAACACATAGTTATTCAGAGGTTTAAAAAAAAAAAAAGACCCACTCTTTCACTAAAATAAAAAAATGTTGCTTATATTCATCATTATCAGCTTCCAATTGATAATTAAGCATTATCTATTAAGTATTACAATAATAAATTGTATTTTAAGCCAGAAGATTAATTATTTTTCTTCTAATATGGAGGAGAAATGGTCTAATGCAGTAAAAAGAAAAAAAAAAAAATTCTTGCACATCTCATCTTTAGAAAATTCCAATTTTTTTTTTTTTTTTTTTTTTTAATAATTGTACTATTATTATTATTATTATTACTATTATTATCATAAAAGTTATTTAATTTTTTCTAACTTTAGTTGTACAGTGGAAGTTTTTTTTTAAATGTCACAATTTTCTTCCAAAATCGACCTCTATCTTTAAATCTTTTATATCATTTTTGTACACAACTCATCATTTTATTTTAATCCTAAATACTTTCTGATACTAATTTTAATAGTAAAATTTAAAACATAAAATGTATCACGATATAAAGGTTTCTTTAAAAAATACATTATCATCTCTACTATACTTTATTTCCTTTATATCATTTAATTTATATGCTTAAGTTTCTATTGTTTCATTTATTTATAATCGCCCGTTTCTCTAGCGTCTTAAGTATTTTATTTATAGTCCCAGGTTTATTAAACTCAATTTTCTCTTTGTAATTAAAATTGTTTTTTCGAAAATGAAATCTAACATACCCAAATTACAATTTTGTGATATATAAAAAAAAGTAATGAAACAAAAAAGTTTTCTAAGGCAAAAGCATAAAAATATCAAATATGTTTAAAAAAGAGAGAGAGAGAAATCTTTTTCTTTGTTTTTAAATATTCAATAAACTTTCATTAACAAAATTAATGCTTAAAATATGTACTTTATATCAAGCGCGTTTTATAAATAAATAAATAAAATAAAATAAATAACCTTTTTTTTTTTTTTTTAGAAAAATCATAAATTTAAAAAACGCAAAAAACAAAAATTTGTTTATATATATATTTCAGAATATATACAATTTGATAAAATTAAACAATTCTTAAAAAATATGAATATGTTATTAAAATAATCTACCAGTTTTCTAATCCCCCTATATGAGGAGAAATTTAAAATTCCATCTTAACACATCGTCAGGTGTCATATACACAAAAGAAATTTAAAACTTAAATTAAAATTTAGAGAAATTAATCACAAATATCTTCATTAAATATTCCATTCTAAATTTGAAGAATTTTCAACAATGAAATTTTTAAAATAAATAGATTCTAAACTTTAGTCGTTGTATCACAACAATATATATTCAAATAAATTTTGAAGTAATTAAATCTGTTTTAATTTTCCGCCTCAATTAAAAATGTTGTGTGTTTCTATTCTTTAAAAATACGCAGTTTTGAAAAGCATTCGAAATTAATTTATAACATCATTAGTAAAATAATCGTATCACGTGGAAAAATTTCTAAAGGAATAATATATACGAAAATACTTTTAAGAATTTCAGTGAAAGAAATCAAATTCCGCGAAAATGAAGCAAAGTTTAAACATATGGTATGAACATAAATCATTACTATTTATTGGTCTTTGCTGTTAATGAATTCTAGAAATAAAATAAACAAAGTAAGATAAATGCTAAATATATTGTTATTGTTATAGCTCAAAATTAACTAATTGTTTATAAAATTATTTTATGTTAAAGCATTGTTTTATTATTGTGAAAAATTCCTAAATATTTATTTAAGGAAAAGGAATAAAATAAAGAAAAAGAATAAGATCAAAGAAGTTATATGGGAATTAAGTATTTAACTTTTATATAAAATTTTCAGTTTTACATCTTTATATTTTACATTTACATTGCCTTTTAACATTCATCAGTAGCAAATTTTTAATAGCCTATTTTTACAACAATAAAATAAAATGTGTCATATTTAGGCATAAATGTTGAAGCAAGTTTATACATTCAGTGTCCAATTATTAGAAATTTTTTAAAAAATATTTTAAATTGTAATTATTTTTAAAAAGTGTGATATATATGTTTTCGACAAAATGCTTATAAAATATGTCATTTGTATGTGTATACATAGGCGTAAAAATTGTAACATTATAAATAAAATATTAAAAAAGAATATTTTTATTTGTTAAAAATTTTAGCACAATTCTGAGAATGTATTTTAAAACAACCTTAATTATATTTCATTACATTCGGTGTTTTAGACACTTATTTAAAGTACCCATGATTCTATAATATAAAAGTAATTACCATAAATGTGTTTAAATGCTTAATATTACTTATTTCTGTGTTAAATCTTCCTTGCAATAAGAAGTAAAAAAATTTCAAAATAACAGCTTTATGGTTTTCTAACAAGTGTTATTATTATTATTATTATTTCATAATTCAAACTTCATATCTTTTAGACAACATTCAGCGTTTTACGGAAATGAAAAATCTCAATGTACATTTTATCACAAGACTATTAGGACCATTCATTTAAAGAAACCAACTGCTTTCAAAAATTTTAAAATGGAAAAATTTTCGATCAACTTTCAGAATTAAAAAAAAAAAAAGAAAAAGAAATTCATGTACAAACAAATTTTTTTCTTGCGTTAACTAGTATGACATTACTTTATTAATTCAAGGGTACTTTCTCACTGCGCGCAGGATATCTCAATTACAGTTTCCTTTATCCTTACAATTTTTGCTTTAAATGAAACAAAACATTCAGATTAAAAATCTGAACTAAAAGGTTTTAATTATTTTAATAAAAAAGTGTTTAATTAATAATTACATTTAAAATATGAAATTACCATTAAAATTTTTATATTTTCACAACCATGTATTTTTTTCTATTGAACAGAACTTTTTATTTTTAGTTCATTTATATATTATATCAAAATGTATGGTTGAGAAAAATTTTAAGTTCATGTCTCAAATACTTTTTGAAATATCCTGGCCAGCAGTGAAAAAGCCCCCTTGAATTTTTAAAAAAATAATCTGCAATAAAAATAATTTTCTATTTCAAAGAAAACTAAAATAGCATTTTTAATCAATGGAGTAGTATCATACTTGTAAACACACAAAAAAAATTTCTTTGTTCATGCATTTGTTCATTCATTCATTATTATTATAATTTTATTTTTTATTTTTTATTCTGAAAGTTGATCAAAAAATTCTTCATTTTCAAATTTCTAAAAGTAGTCTGTCCCCTTAAAAATAATTTAAATAAATCTAATGCTTAAATATTTTTTTACTAAAAGTATGAAGTAGTGTGAATTACGTTTCACTTTTCAATTTACAGTGATTTTAAGCTTCCTGGGTGTCTTAGGCATGACATCTATTGAAATAAAATAATAACATATGTAGATAAAACATACCTGCCAACTTTCTGGTTCTTTTTTAAGGAATAACCATCACTATTTTCTAATGCTATTATTTGAAAGTCGTTATTAAAAGTTAACTGTAATACATTTTTTGAAATAAACCGAAATGCTTTAAAAACTTGATAAAAGTTTCTTATTTCTATACAAAACTCATTACAAAATTATTTACGGGAATCAGTTACATTTAACTATTATAGTGTTCGAGATGTAACGAATAGCAACGGTTGAGATACATCTAAACGAAAATTATAACTTCAAAGTAGATGAAAAACGAATTTTTATTAAAATCACACAATCAACTGTGGAAGAAAATCGTAACGAAATTTTATTTTTCCGACTGAGTGGAAATAATGCCTGGACCGGGAGTCGAACCCCGGATCTTTGACTTACACAAGGCTCTACCAATTGAGCTATCCAGGCCGACAAACCGGTTTCTGCCTAAAGGTTGTCTGAGTGAGTAATGCTTACCGGTTTGTCGGCCTGGATAGCTCAATTGGTAGAGCCTTGACCATGTAAGTCAAAGATCCGGGGTTCGACTCCCGGTCCAGGCATTATTTTCACTCACTCGGAAAAATAAAATATAGATGAAAAACGATTTTAAAACTGGCGTTTCACGAAATAACAAAAATTTAAAAATTCAACTCTAGATTTCTAAATAATTGAATAATTGAACACAGGGAACAAAACATTATGCTGCATTAATCTTTAATAATGCTGGAGGATTGTAAATCCTGCACATTTTCGTTTGATTTTTCATACAAAGACATGTATTTTTTATTAAAGAAAAAAAAACAGCGAGTGGAGATGTGTTAGTAATCTTTAATAGATTTTAAGACCATATTGAAAATGATCGTTCCAGAATTCTCATTTTTGTTAAAAAGAAGAAAAAAAAAGTATTTACATACCAACAACTCATTCCAATCTAAGATTTTCAGAAGATGTTGCTATCTGAGATAATTTGCAGTATTTATAAAAACACTTAAAAGTTTTTCTCTAGCCTAATTAAAAAATAATTTTTAAATAGAAATTAGCTTATTTGTATATAATGCTATTTAAATAACTCAAAATTAAATGGCATTTTCAGATTTTTCTTTCTTTCTTTTTTTTTTTTTTTTTTTTTTTTTTTTTCTTTTTCATGTGTTAAATTCCGACTTACATTGTTCTTTAATTGTAATAAATTCAACCCCTAATTTGAGTCTATTTATCTCTCCCATATAAATTTGGTAAAAATCTATTCAACTGTTTACAATATTTTATTTCCTTTTTCATATGCAAAACGTATTTTTATACAATTATTTATTTACTAACATTTTCCAACATACAAATTCGGTTTGTCTATCCATCTAAGTGTCTGTCTATAAGTCTATATATTGATCCTGCGTATTTCCTTACATAACATATTTTTAGAATGCCTTGAAATTATAGCCTACAGCCGATTTCCTATTGAAAATGCTATAAATATTTATACTGGTTTGTGTGCATGAAAATTCAACTCCCCCCCCCCCCCCAAAAAAAAAAAAAAAAAAAAAAAAAGATACATTATGTTTTAAAAAATGTATTTCTTTAATGCTTATTTTATTATTTTTAACTAACAAAATTAACATATATTATTTACACGCATAAAAGTAATGATTCCTGTAGAAAATGCCGTGATTCGCATTTCGAATTGGTTGCACAGCCAAACAGAATTATTGAGATACATTAGGGAGTGTAAGTGTAAACTTTTTGAAAAGGATTTTTAGTTCTCAATTTTTTTTATTTACTTAGCGTTTTACTACATTAAATTATTGGTACACTTTAGACAAAATAATCGTTTTTGTATTTTTAATTTAAAAGTTAAGCTATAAAGATAAATTTTCTGAGATTTTTTTTCTCTCATAATTAAAAGAAAAAGAAATTTTAGTTTTCATCACGGAGGTAAAAATGTAAAGAAAAAAAAACGATGCAAAGTAAATACAGAAGAAAATTGTTTTAAAATCTGTTCAAATTACATATTTATTATTATTATTGCTATTATTATCTAAGTGACCTTTAAAATAATATCCAGGAATAGTTTGATTAGATGATTAAACAGACTGAAATAATAATAAAGAGGAAAAAGTGTCAGGAAATAAATGTAAAAGAAGTGCAAAATATTTATGTATTTAACAAGAAGAAATAGTAATAAATAAAAAAATATATATACAATATCAATATTACATCATATTTGACTCATTATTACAAAAACTCGTAGTCAAATTAATAATACGTAAAAATTAACGTAATTAATAATTAACGTAAAATGAAAGTATGGTATTAGCTTTAATCAAATACAAAACGAAAGTTCCAAAGTTGATAAATAAAACACGGTACACTGACAATACTAGCCAGAAAAGTACTTTTACAGTCTATATAAATTAATAATAACAGGAGACTTGGCGTTGGAATATTAAAAACCCGGATAAACTACTACGTCAGAAACGCCAAAGAAAAATATTTGAGATGCATACAGCTGTTTCGGTAGCTTTAAGCGTACCATCTTAGACGCACTGAACTTCTGAAGTTTTGCACTGAAGACGGTACGCTTAAGGCTACCGAAACAGCTGTATGCATCTCAAATATTTTTCTTTGGCATTTCTGACGTAGTAGTTTGTCCGGGTTTTTAATATATAAATTAATATTTAATTTAAGATTAAATCTTTTCATTTAATTCTAAGATTTTCCCCCTTTTACATTATCTTTTTTTTTTTTAACCTTTAAGACAATCTTGTGCTAAAAAAGAGAAAAATAATATCAAGAAAAATAATTTCCTTTTACGAAGAAGCTTAATACGATGAAGTAAACGATTACAATACAGTTAAAACAAACCCTGAATTGCTATTTTTAGTAAAAAAAATTATACATCTATGGTATTATTTCAGTATAGAGAATAATAACTTTAGTTCCATGGATTTCATTCTAATTAAACTCTATGATGATTAATTTATCAAAAATCGTTATGGCACAAGCTTTAATCGAACAGAAAATGAATGTTTTGTAGTTTATTTTGCGGTACATTGACAATACTATCAGGAAAAATCGTTTACGGTCAATGTGAATGAATATTTAACTAATGAGCAAAACTCCTCATTATTTAAACAAAATTTCTTACATTTCTCAAAAATAGCTAAGAACCATCTAGATTATTATATAATTTTCTAATAAAACAGAAAAAAATATATAAATAAATAAATAAATAAAATAAAATGTAGGAACTTATTGAAAATGGTTTATTCGTTTGGAAATTACAGTACCACACACAGAAACACAGGCAATCAAAAGTGTTAAACTTATAACAACCTGTTTTTTAGTCAGAGGTTAAAAGTATCAAGAAATATAATCTTACATTACAATGGAAGCTTGATCGGAAGAAATACGATTACGATGAATGTTTGCAATGCCATTATTAGTAAAAAGGATTCACCTAAAACATTACTTCTGTAAAAATAACACCCCTTATTGTACTACGAATTTCATAGATATTTTCATAATATATTATATCTAATATATTATGATGCTCCATAATATATTATATTTCATAATAAGAGTCGATAGTGATTAATTTATCAAATATCATCGTGGCACAAGCTTTAATCGAATATAAAATGAAAGTCCAAAGTTGATTTTTTCGGCACACTGACTGCACTAGCGGGAAATTTTACAGTCAGTGTAAATGAACGTTTAACTTATGATCAAATCTTTGTGTTCCATTCAAAGATTTTTCTTTTTTTAGTGTGTCTTATGCTAAAAGAGAGAAAATAAAAATGTCAAGAAAAATAATCATCTTTCTCATCGAAGCCTTGATACGATGAGATAATGATTAGAATATATTTTTAAACAAACTCTAGAGAACCATTTTTACTAAAAAACATTTCATTTATAACATTATTGGGTCATTCCATACCAAATCGATCAGAATTTTTAAAAAATGAAAACAGCCATCGCAGATTTCAATCAAATTTGGTAAACTTATAGAAATTTTTGTACTGATTCAAAAAATGTCATTTACTTTGAGATTAGTTTAGGATTTTTCAATTTATGAAATTTAAATATATGCAAAAATGGCCAGTTTGCCACCGTTTTCAATGCTGAACATAAAGCATAAATACATATAATCCATTTAAATTTTATTATAGATAAATTAATCTTTCTTTTGTTTGTTTAGAATAAAGTAAGCTTTCATTTTTTGAAGATTTTGTATTGCTTAAAAAAAAAAAAAAAAAAAAAAAAAAAAAATATTTAAGACAACGACATTTTGTCTTTTTTTTTTTTTTAATTCACAAATTGAAAAAATTTAACTGATAATTTCATGCATTGCTCTCCTTCAATTTTCCCTAAACTTATTAGACAGATAGCCCAAGGTATGTTTTTTCTGTTTTTCAAAAAGATTTTGAAAACCAGTTCACAAGCATTTTAGTTACATAAGAATCATTATTATCTACTCAATTGCAATATTGATTGTTTGAAATTTAATTTACTTGTGAAAAAAGTTTACATTGCAATTTTGTATCAACTGCAAATTTAAAGATTTTCATGAATATGTAAAATAAGTTAAATATTTATTATATTTAATCAACTACTAGAAGAATTTTCTAGAAAATAAACTCTCATTCATTTAGAACAATTGCCAGAATAGAGAAGTTCAGATTTTAGCCAACCAGAACAAGTTTGCTCGCCAGAAGATTCTTTAGCCAGTAGAATAGATTGCCTTTTGAGAAGATTGGTTTATAGTCAAATACATTAGATCATTCGGCATAAAATGTGATGTGTTTTTTAATCATTCAGGGTAAAAGTATTTTCTTGGTATTTTCTGAGTATATATAAATATGAGAGGTTGTATTTTCTTGGATGCATGTACTAAGTACTGCTGTATTGAGCTGAGTATTTTATTATGGAAAAGCAAGTATTGTGTAGTATTGGTGCACATTTCCTTAGTCCAAATAGCAATTTAAATAGTGTTCAATATGCGTCTGAATTTTCTGCTGTGAATAGAGAATTTGTTTTCAAAACATGTCTCTTTCAAGCTGATGAAATATCAAATGTATGTTCCGTACACAAGGAATACCTCCTTCCCAAGACCGAAATTGTGAGGGAGGTATCCCCCCCCCCTTCCCCCAATAATATACATATATATTATTTAATTTGTATTCCATCCAGATAAGGAAAAAAACGTTATATTGTGTGATAAATTTAAGTCAAGCTAAACTTATAAAAATAATTTGCATATTGATGTCATTCTTGGTAAGAAGCTCTCTTCCATCTGTGGAAAAAAAGCAACGGAATTTCTGAAAAAATTATAAACACAATATTTCGTCTTAATCCAACGATTCATACATAGATTTTTTTTAAGGCATTGTACCAGACACAGATGAAAAAGAAAATATTTACCTAAAATATTTACCTAAAGTTGAACTATTGTTGGAGTATCTCCTTTAAAGCTGATTGCAGGTGTTGAAAACATAAAAATATCAACTAAATAGCAAAAGCTGAGGCAAATTAAAACTGCCCTGCGAAAGAAGTCTACTTCAGGTTTAGATACAAAGGAGAATGTGAAATTCTTATATTTGTGAATTTTATTAAAGATTAGAAAAACAAATGAAAAGCTTCAGAATTTGATTGAATCATGTAGATGATTAAAGATCAACACTCTATTGTAAAAAAAAAAAAAAAAAAAAAAAAAAAAAATCTTACATATTTGAAAGCATAAAATTATTGAGGAAATACAGAATCAACTTATGATGTATTCATTTGGGAAAGATTAACAAGCTGAAACTGTTTGAATGAAATTCATCCGAATTGGCAAAGGTTCTGAATTAACTAGAGTTTATTTTCCCAAAAAAATTTTGTAATTGATTAAATTAAATAAATATCAAACTTATTTCACAGATTCATGAACGTTTTCAATTTTGTATTTCATACAAAATTGGCAAAGGCTCTAAATTAACTAGAGTTTATTTTCTAAAAAAAAATTGTAATTGATTAAATTAAATAAATATCAAACTTATTTCACAGATTCATGAACGTTTTCAATTTTATATTTCATACAAAATTGCAATTTAAATTTTATTCATAAATATTTTTTTTTTAAATCAAAATTTTGTTTAAGCAGTTAATAATGATTTACATGAATAAAAAACTTGTTAATCGCACATCATATTTTGTGTGTATATAAAGTTTAGGGTAAATATAAGGAGGGCAGTGCATAAAATTATCGGTTAAATTTATTCTATTTTTATATGAAAAGAATACCAAAATGGAAAATAAGTCATTTTAATAAATATTTATACTCTTTCAGCAATGAAAAAATTTCAGTAAATGAGTGAGTAGTTTCTTCTAAAGAAAGTATATATATAATGGTTCTATAATAAAAATAAAAGTAAGTATAGGCATTTAAATCTTTCTCAATATTCGAAAGTGTAGCAAATCGGCCTCTTTTTTTTTTTTTTTTTTTTTTTTGGTATATATTTAAAAGTTCATAACTTGAAATCTTCTTGATCAATCTAAAATAATAATAATAATAATAACATTTGTAGAATTAGCATGAAAAGTTCTATATGTATGCTAAATTTGATATAAATCTGTTTTGGTGAGCGTCATGGCCCATGGTCGACTGACCTAAAATGACTCACGCAACACCAAAAATAATCGCGTTTAACAGTTAATTAAAAAAGGTTTTTCTATATTAAGTATTGTTTTTAAGTAAAAAAAGGATAGATGTTTATTTTATTACAAAAAAAGTTTGATCTAAAAAAAAAAAAAGGTTTTAAGTTTAAAAATGGATTTCAAACTTGAAACACATTTCAAGTGAAAATTTTTGAAAAATCTTCATATTTGAATGAGTTTAAATAACTTGGAAAAAAAATGTTTTCGTAATAAAATGATTACATTTGTAGGTATCTGTAGTTTATTCTGTTTTATGCTCCCTCAAGAAAATTTCCGTAAACATTTATTTGTATAAATTCTATACTCTTATTCCACTGAAGTTGTACAAATACAACATCTTGTATTTAGTAATATAAGACTAATTTTAATAATTTTATTTTAAATTATTGTTACATATGATCAAAATAATGAGTATTACTATTTGTATTTAGAAAAAAAATCATTATTTCAAGTTTTGACGGTTAATGGGTTAATCGAGTAGAAAATGGAAGTTCTAAAGTTTACTTTTCGGCGCACTGACTATACTAGAGGAAAAAGTTCTTTTACAGTCAGTGTATATGTACACTTAATTTATGATCAAACTTTTTTATTTCATTCAAACGTTTTATTACTTTTTAGCGTATTTTGTGGCAAAACACATAAAACAAAAATATCAAGAAAAAATATCTCCGATCTCAACAACGCTTGATATGATGAAATAATGATTACATTACATTTATAAACAAACCCTGCAAAATCATTTTTAGTAAAAACAATTAATTCACTTAGAATAATATTTCAAAATAAATAAATAAATAAATAAATAATAGTTTTATGGATTTTGGTCTAATGAAATTCGGTGGTAATTAATTTATCAAGTATCGTTGTGATACAAGCTTTAATCAAGTAGAAAATAAAAGTTCCAAAGTTTATTTTTCGACACACTGACTGCACTAGCAGAAAAAGTACTTTTACATTCAATGTAAATCAATATTTAACTTATGATTAAACCTTTACACTCCTTCTCATAATTATAAGGACACCCGTTTTTCTATATTAACTAAACACTATTATTTAATCAAATATATTTTTAATTAATTTGAATTTCATTAATAGACTATATTTAAAAAGTTTTATCGTTCTTCTATCTTAAAAAAATTTAAATATGGTAAAAAGATGATTTTTCAGGTGTTCACAATTATAAGGACAGCTCGAATTTTAGTAATTTTTTTCAGTTATTCATTTTATGGGGTCTCTTTTTAGGGTTAAACAGTCAGACATTCTCTCTGGTATATATATATATATACATTTTCTTTTAATATTCAGTTTCAATACCATTTCATACAGCATAGATGATATTCTGAATACATTTAAACTATTTAAAATTGCTTTTCACTTGTATGCATTTTTCAAATATGATAAGTTAAGTTTTTTTCAACTTTTAGGCCACGGGAAAGGCAATAATACACAAGTTATTTTCTTCAAACTATTTCCTATTGCTCTAGAAGTGGAGCAAAAATGTAAGTCTTGTTGAAAAAACTATTATTACCTCCCAAAATCTAACAAAAATCTGATAATTCTACGTTTAAAATTTGCGGATATTCTCTTGATGTTCATAATAATAGAAAAAATTACTAAATTCATTCTGCCTTTAGTAGAAGCAGCTCCCCAGCGCACCATAGATCCACCTTTAAAATGCCCAATTCATATCTGCCTTTAAAAAATCTGCTCCGTCTTTTGCTATCTTCAGATCGTGCCAGTAACTGTTAGAACCATTTGGTTAATCAAGAACAAAATGTTTTTCATCCGAAAATGCAACATTTTACCATTTAATATTGTCTTTATTCAACTTTAACGCAGACGTTCTTTCCCCCATTAAATGCTGATTGATTATTACAGGTTTTTTATTCATTTTAACATATTATTAATTATTTTAAACATGCATAAATGTGGACCCTAATCTTTCGTTAAAACTTACGAGCAAATTCAGCAGCAGTCATTATGAGTAGAACTGTAAGAGGAATTATGAGTCTTCGATCTCTGTAAAACAACTCTGATTTTGCCTCAGATCTCTTTTCTATCGAACCAGCAGTCCAACGTTTGATCACATTTCTTTCAGCAATTTTAGACCTTCGAATTTCATTAGAAATTCGGCGGATTGAAATTATCCTTCCACTTAAAAAACACATTTATCATACTTCACTACTTGAACGTTCTTTTTTTTTCGAGGAATTATCATTAATGTCCGTCCAAGAAAAATTGAAGGCTTATATATGAATTAATCTAGCCCAGTAGTTAACATATCCACATGTCAACTGTAATTTATCCGCTAGTAAGTTAAATAAAACGAAAAAATCTGGATTGTCCCTATAATTATAAACATCTAAAAACGTGGAGAAAAAAAGATTTTGCATTATTTTTTATTAATTTTTTTTCATATTAAAAAAATTATAGCAGTTTTGGTTTTTAGAATACTGGATATATTAAGTGCACTTAGTATAATCTTGTTCACATTATTTTTAAATTAGTTATTTCAAAATATACAGTGTCCTTATAAATATGAGAAGGAGTGTATATTTCATTCAAAGGTTTTCTTATTTTTTTAGCGTGTCTTGTATTAAAAGAGAAAAAACAAAATTATCAAGAAAAATAATCTCCCGTTTCAGCAAGGCTTGATACGATGGAATAATGATTACAATACATTTTTAAACAAACTCTGCAATACCATTTTTAGTAAAAATGATTCCTCTATAATATTATTTCAATATAGAGTATGACACTTATAGTGCTATGGATTTCATTCTAAAGAATCTCGATGATGACTAATTTTTCAAATATCTGTATGGCACAAGCTTTAATCTAATAACAATATGAAATTCCCATAATCGATTTTTCGGCACTTTGACTATACTAGCTGAAAAAGCAGTTTTACAGTCAATCTAAATGACATTTAGATGAAAACACATCATTTAATTAAAAGTTTTTCTTACGTTTTAGTATGTCTTAAGGAAAAAAGCGGGAAAAAACAAAAATTTCAAGAAAATTAATCCCCCATCACAGAAAGGCTTGACAGGATGAAATAAAGATTACGAAATGTTTTTAAATAATTTTTGCAACGTATTTGAAAGTAAGTACAATTCAGCTATAATATTATTTCAATGTACAGAAAATAGCAATTTTCCCTTTACAGTTCTGCGGATATTTCTCTAATGAGACTCATTGGCAGTTGAATTATCAAATGCTTTTATGGCACAAGCTTTAATTGTGTAAAAAATGAAAGTTCTTAAATGGATTTTACCCATACTCACTATACTAGTGAGAAAAGTACTTTTACAGTCACTATAAATGAACATTTAACTTTTGGTAAAAGTTATTTATTTGTTTGAAAAAAAAAAAAAAAAAAAAGAATATCTTTTAGCATGTCTTGTGATCAAAGTTAAAAAAAAAAATAAAAAAAAAAAAAAAGGGTAAAATCAGCTTTATAAATAAAAATAATAATAATAAAATTAAATATTATTTTTCTATAAAATTAAATATTAATGTTCTATAAAATATGCAATTTTCAGTTCGAAGAACGCTAACTCGCAAATTACAATATTTAAAGGCAGTACCGACCTTGAATTAAATTAAATACCATTTTTCTTAAAAATATCTGATTTTTTAATCAAATTTAGATATCTTCAGTGTAAAGTTCTAATCTTTAACTAATCTTAATTATTGTCAAAAATGGTTAGAAATGTGCAACATTTTAAAAAAGCTTTTTTTTCTTTTCTTTTTTTTTTTTTTTTTTTTTTTTTTTTAATAATCTTAAATTGATAAAATAAAAAAAAAAAATGAAAAAGGCTTATTACATTGGGGACGGTGATTTTGGTGCTGTTCAATTTACACCTATTTTTTGTTATATTTGGTTAGCGTATTTCAAAAATGTTTTTAGTTTTAGTTTTTTAGTTTATCCACATCATATGCCAGTGTAACCATACTGTTAACAATGTTGAAATCAGTCCAAATATCTGTGTAATTTTATGCTCATGTTACAACCTAGTGCACAAAAAGTAGTGAGCATATTCTCCAATAATTCTTCTAGTTAGGAGCTTTATAGTTTCCATGAAAACTCTTCACTACCAAACCGAATGACGACCACGCAGCTGATTCAGTATTATTCATTGAGTTTAATTCCATTTTAATAATAATAATAATAATAATAATATTTATGTTAATTATAATTAAGATTAAACTAGAGCAGCTAGATTAAAATAGATGATATTTTTGGAATCAGCAGCACTAAAATATTCAGAATCAGTTCTAAGTTTTCAGGTCCACTAAATATATATATATATATATATATTATTATTATTATTATTATTATTATTATTACCTCCCCCCCCCCCCAGTGTTATCTAACTTTAGTTGAAATTTGACACATAAACAGTTCTTAAACATTAAAATATCAATTCAAAGTGATCTGAAAGTAATCACATTTTTTATATAGAAATCTCTAATTTTCAATCAAATTTACATATTTTTGAATTGTAAAGTAATAATCATTATTTATAGGCAATTTTTCAACCCCCCCAAAAAATCACTTGATTTATAATTGAAGTGCATTCATAAAATTTGCAAGCTCGCAGATTTTATCTAACATGATTTGGAAATTGGTAAATTGTCATAATGTAAATTTCAAAATATCAGTGTAAAAAACAATCAAATGCAGAAAAAAAAAAACATTTTAGTTAATTAAAATAATAATAATAATCTATAAAACAGATTTTTCTCAATCATAGGTAAGAACCATTCCGATTACATCACCAATTATATATATATAAAAAAAAAAAAAAAAAAAAAAAAAAAGAATTTATTTGTTTGGAAACTACAGTTCCACAGACAGACACACAGTCTGTCAAAAAAGTTTTAAACTCATAACACCCATTTTTTTATTCGTAGATTAAAAATATCAAGGAAATATTATTTTGCACTACAGGGAACCTCGATTGGATGAAATAAGATTACGATAAATTTTTAAACAATGTATGCAATGACATTTTTAATAAAAAGATTAATCTATATCATATTTTCTGTATAAAGAATACCATTTCTACTGAAGTTTTACAGATTTAATTGTAATGAGATTCGATGGTGATTATTTTGTCCAATAACTTTGTGGCACAAGTCTAAAGTAGATTTTTCGGCGCATTAGCTATACGAGGGTAAAAGTACTTTTACAGTCAATACAAATGAATACTTAACTTATAATAAAAAATCTTTCATTTAAATGTTTTCCTACTTTTTTTTTCGTGTCTCGTGTTGAAATAGAGAAAATAAAAATATCAAGAAAAATAATCAGCCATTAGAGGGCGAAATTTGATATGATGAAATAAGAATTACAATGCATTTATAAACAAATTCTTCAATTCCATTTTGAGTAAAAACGATTCATTTGTAACATTATTATAATAAAAAAAAATAACACTTGTAGTTTTAAGTATTTCGTTCTAATGAGACCTGATGGTGACTAATTTATCAAATATCTTTATGGCACAGCTTTTAATCGAATAAAAAAGGGAACTTCCAAAGTTTCGTTTTCGGCACACTGACTATGCTGACGGGAAAAGTACTTTTACAGTCAGTGTAAATGTATGCTAATGATCAAAACTCTGTATTTAATTCAAAAAAGTTTTTTACTTTTTAGCATGACATACGAGAAAAGAGAAAAAACAAAATACCAAGAAAAATAATCATGCATTACAACAAAGCTTTATAAGATGAAATAACGATTAAGATAAATGTTTAAACAATATCTGCAATGCCATTTTTAATAATTAATAACTTTTTATGTATTATTTCTAACGTATTTTATCTTATTATTATAAGTCATTAAAACTGTTAAAATACTTCTCACTACTTAAAACGATTTATTCACGTTTAAATAAATAATTAGTATAACTAATTTCATGTCTCTCTCTCTTTCTCTTTTTTTTTTTTTTTTTTTTTTTTTTTTTTTTTATGGTTTCTTTAATTTATACGCTAGAGGGAAATGTGACGTCTTGAAAACTCTTTCCACTTTTAATTTGTATAGATTTTTTTAATATTTCTAGTCATAAAAATTTTAATATATATATTTTGCTTTTAATAAACATATTGAACATTAATTTATATACAAAATTATATAATTTTTATTAACTATTTAATTTAAGAGAAATGGTACATAACGCAGACTTAATGAAAATTATTACTATTTATTCAGAAAATCACTACGTAAGGGGAACTGCAAATGGTTAAATATAAAACTATAACAATTTAATTTATGCTTAACATTTTAAATTCATAATTTTAGGTGATGATTTAGATTGCATAATTATATTAATATTTTCATATTTATATCAATATACCTTATAGCATTATATATCATTCATATTTAGTGTTTCCCGTTGTAAAGAGTTTTACGACAAAAATTTTTGTATCATGAATTCAAACTATAATTATTATTTTGTAACTCCTTATTTTATATAATTCTAAAAACTCATCAACAAATATTTTTTCTTCATTTGTACCACTTTTATAATGGTAAAAGGTCATTAAATTTTTAAGATAATTGCTACATAATAAAATCTATATAATTCTAAATTGACAATTAGTATAATTTAATATGAAATATTTATTAACTGTTTAGTTTACATATAAATATAAACAAATGCTTCCATATGCAAACTTTTAATTGTACTAAATATAATGACAATACTTCAAAAGAATTTCAGCTTAAAGAAATATGTATTCCTGTTAAATTTAAAACTAGAATAATTTAATTTGTATCGGATATTTAGTAGTTTTTTAAATTATGCTTTAACTGGAAAATATTGTTTCGATATTTATCGTGTAAATTCTGTTAACTGGAACATTTGTATGCTCATCTATAATTGCATAACTATAGAAATCAAGAAAAACCGTACTTATAATTACTACTTAATGAGATCGATATAAACTATAAATAGATAACTAGCATAATTTAATTAATGTTTAATGTTTATTAACTCATCAATCATGAGTTGGAATATGATTCACTGTCAGATGCATAAATTTATAATACTATAAAACAGACAAATTCTAAGTGGCTAGTGCCGCCTAAGCTTTTTCCACTCCTAGTTATCTTTACATTAAGCATAGGTAATTATAGTTATGTACTAATTTACGTAAATTCATTAGCTAGGTAAAAAGGCCAAAGATCTGTACAGTGGTGTTGGAGAAAAAACTATAGAGCAAGAAACACTAAGTTTTAAAATTACTGAATACATTTATTATACCATACAGACAAATCATTACATGTTCGGAATATTCTCGATAACTAGAATTATTTTGTCTGAAAGTTTGACGAGAGGATACAAAGTTATTGTCTTAAATAAGTTCATACATGATCATAGAGCTAGATCACCATTTTATTAAGAAAGAGAATTGGACTCACCCCGTTTTAGCAGTGATGCATGGATGATACCCAAGAGCGGTTGGGAAAAAGGGCCATTTTTTCTCACAACAACTGTTGTGGGGGTCTTGTTTTTATTTTATGGGGGGTTTTTTATATATAGCCTGGGCAGTTTTGCTTTTCTGTTACCCTGGTTGTAAGTTTCTATCCATAAAGCGTTTTTGAAAACTCTCTAAACTTTTATAATTGGCATCTGAACTTTTATACAGAATGATGCTTTTCCTTCTAAAAGGAATTTGGGTGAGTACCCCCCAAGCTTTTAGGAGTGTTACATGTCTGACATACCGTTTTTATTCCCACACGATTGTTATTTCTTCCGATGCCTCCTAACACAAAGGCCTTCGATTAATTGCTCTTAAAGAAACTGGTTAAATATTCAACTAGTACATATAAACTAATTTATATTGTGTATTTAATAATTTTTCAAATTACGTGTGTTTATTGCATCGTATGATCAGGTAATTTTTTTCACCCATAAATTTACACGCATATATATTTATAAAATTACATATCCTGAAAAGTTTTCGGTTGATTTGTTGCATAAGGAAATCTATACATACTGCACTGTTAAAAATTTCAACAGGAAACTCTGTGTAATCTATTATCTTAAGTCTTACGTAAAATTACAGAGAAAAATAAACGCAGATGTTAAAAAACTTATTTCATACATTCATTTTAATAACTAATATTAATTTAATTAATTATTGGTGAGAATGTATTTGAGACTTAGAATGCTTTTTCTACAGTAGAAACAGTCATTTTTAATTTTAATTAAAAAAACAAATAATAAAATTAGGTAAAAATACAGAATAAAGATTGAGAAACTCGATTAGTCACTTTTACCTAAGAATTACTGTAAATTTACAGAGACTCTAGACAAATATTTACATTAAATTTACTGAAATGTTTAACAGTGTAGTTAAATATACAACTAATGCAACTTAATTCATACATGATGTTTAATGTTTTTTTTTTTTTTTTTTTTTTTCAAGCTAGGTGTAAATTAAAAATATTGTATCGTATTACATTTACAATTTCTTTTCTCCCATAGATTTGCATGCACAGATATTTATAACATCACATGTCACAAAATTCATTCAAACTATAGCTGACTAAGCAGATCTACATACCATTAAATATACAACTAGCATAATTTGATCTATATCTAACGTTTATCTCTCGAAATCCCAAACGATGTCTAAATAACATTGACAAATGTCGACGAATGTTTAGAGAGTCAACTTAATCTCTGTCAAACGCAGATCTATAGAGATAATTCACTAGAATTCGTAACAGGGTGATGTATGAGTTAAACTCCATTACTCCCGCTGTGCTTACACGTAATAATACGCCCGGAAGGACTGGCAGATATTCTAAACACTACTACTCAGAATATATGGTTCATTATACATCTAATAAGCAATAGTACGCGGAGGAAATTTAGAGACTGTTTGCGTTAAATTTTCTATATTTAGATGAATATGAAATTGCATGTATGATTTTATAAATGCTGTAATATAAAATGAGTTTCATTATTTTGCAGTACATTAGTTAAACCGAAACTACACATATTTAATTTGAATTACATGTTTTTTTTTTTTTTTTTTTTTTTTTTTTTTTTAACTTCCTCATATGTATACAAGAAAAAAGTATTATATTCGTGAAAATTTTCTACCTTCAATTCTCGATTGATTTACACGTTTTAAAATGTCCTGAACACGATTTTACCATTCTTAGAAAACGTTTGTCTGTCTGCATGTATGTATATTAGTGTGTGTGTATCAAATTTTGTGGACGCTGCATCTCACAAACTAATGAACGAGATTTAACCAAACTTAGTAGTTAGTTGGATCTTGACCTAAACTGGTGCTCATTACATTATGGGATAAATTGCTTAGCATACTAATCTGTCGTACTAATTTTTCGTAATGTTTAATATGGCAGTATAGGACAAATTTTGTATAAATATACATAATGTGAGTTATTTTTAAGGAATGGTTGTGAAATTAATATGAGTTATTGATAATAGTAGTAGTAAACTAAAAAACAACAAAAAGTGTATGTGGAAATGTCGCTCCCCCCGCACCCTGGAAGAAAATACTCATCGGGGAATATAAATTTTCAATATAAATATCTTTAAAAAAAAAAAAAAAAAAAAAAAAAAAAAAAAAACTCATCAATACCTTTAAACAAAGTTATTAAAAATGATAAAAAGCATTTCCTCGGACGTCGGCACAAAATTTATTTCTTTTGGCATTTAATGTTATACATCTCTCTGAAAATAGTCTTCAAGTATTGTGGAAAGTTTATTTATTAAATAATAATTTTAATAAATAATTTGTACTGCATGAATTTGTATAGGAAAGGATAGAAGAAAGTCTTGTGGTGGCCACAACGTACTAATTTTACATTGGAATAACAATACAAATAAAAGAAAAAAAAAATCTTTTTTTTCTTTTTTTTATGAAATGTAGGAAATCAAAATTATTATTTAAATCTAATGAAAAAAAAAAAACTTTGAAAATCATATTTCAAGGAAACTGCAGTAAATGTTTCAATTTCTTCAATCATGATGCACCTTTTTTGTGAAATATCTATTTATTAGTTTTCTCTTCTAAAACAAATGTCTCCATCTTTTAGCTATCGTGGCCTCTCTCTCTTTCTCTCTATCTAATTTTGATTTAAATTTTACCTTCAAAATACCTTTCGTTTTTATTACGTTTGATAACAGCGTCATTCTTATCAACACCCTTTATTGAGATTAATATATATTTTCAGTTCTGGCGGCCTACTATATCAAACAATTTATCTTAAGAGTATTATCGAAATTTTATTGACCACTGATTAAAAAATAATAATACAAAATACAATCGTCATTGACCGTTTTGGTAAAAATAAAGAAATAGTAGTTTTTTTTTTTTTTTTTTTTTTTTTTTTCTTTCAGAGAAAGGGATCTGTCAATTGCCACCACTAAAAAATTACTTTTCATTGATAGCCCATGCTCTTCACCAGAAGTAAAAACTCACAAAATAACTAGATTTAACAATTTTAAAGAAAATCAATTTTGAAGTGTTTTATATCGTTTTAACAGGTTGTATTGTCCAGCAAAAATAATTTTTATTGTTAACACGCATTCTACTCTGCAAAAAAAAAACTTTGGCTATTTTAATGATACTTAAAAGGTTGTTATTTTTTAGCATGAATCAATCTCTAAAACGAATGGAAAATTAGTCCACACTGCCATCTACTCTTTCACAGGGGAAAAAAACATTACAGAAAACAAATTTCTGAGAGCATTTTAATAAAATGCTTAGAGACTTTTTGTCATGGAGTTAGCAAAACTGTTTATCGTATCATGAAAAATTGCAAGCTCTGGCGCTAAATTAAAATATTTCACAAATATTGGAAAAGTAACATCAAAAGTTTCATTTTATAAATGTCTAATGGTTCATATTTGTTTATAGGATTTCTATAAAATAATAGAGAAAAATATTAATAATTTAAGACAAAATATGTTTTCTTTGACTAAATAGGGTAAACATGCGAAGTCTTAATGCAAATAAGTAAATGGATCATGAAAACTGTAAAAAAAATAATTTTTAAAATAAATTATTATACTCTCTTGAAAAGAAAATAATTTTTACAACTCCTTTTTTGCATTTTTATTTTGGCTTATTTAGTTGCATCAGTTTCAGAAATAAGAAAAGAAGGGGTAATTTAGAGGATATTTTCTTCCATAAACTATTGAAAAATGTAACAGTTTTAAAGTAATAATTCCAACTTTAACCATTACTGTTATAGGTGCTCTAAAAGTTTCTCTTACTTTTAAGATTTTTTTCTTTTTTTTTTTATTATTATCCAAGATAAATAAATAAATAAAATGTAATCTCCTGTCCTCCTGTATCTCTCAAAAATCATCACTAACAATCGTCCATCTTTCAAAATTGACTGATTAATTAATAACTTTCAAATAAAACTCCAATAATATTTTAGACTCGTTAATAACAAGCATACGCATTTAATTTCAATTAAAAAAAAAAAAAAAAAAAAAAAAAAAAAAAAAACTATATTTTTCTGTAAAACTTCTCTCATTAAGAACATACGTACTCACCTTCCTTTCAACAATGACATGCACTCTGAAGAAAACTACAACTATGCAGAGGAATTACGACTGATTACGAGCTAAAATTTAAAACGGAAAGGGATCGAATCAATGGAATAAATAATTCTGTTAAACTTTGTGTTGAATCAAAATATTAATAAGTCGTTATTAATTATTGATTTCCACACTAATTAGATATTTCCGGAAATCTTGGATATGAGACGTGGGTGTGAAAATGAACCAGCTAGCTAGACAAAGGAAAAGCGATGTTTCCATTCTTCTTTCGGATACTCCCGATATCAATAAAATAAGCGAATTTCCGCAGGTGAGGCTGCCAGGATATTAGAATTTATTTCGTTTCCTTTCTTTTTTGCTTTTGTTTACGTTTAAAGGAGAATTTTTACGTATTTATTGTTGCATAGCACGTGGTACTTCCAATTCAAGAACTGATTTTTACACATACACAATGATTTATTAAAACTTAAATAGATTAAGCAGTATTCATTTTAATAATCTGTACATAATTTATTTCCGGAGTTTTGAACCGCTGCATTTATTGCATTAATAATTTTCGAAATGTAATACAATTGAAAACAGACTTTCTTTCAATCCTAAATCCTATTTCAAAACGCAGATTCTCAATATCTTGTATTCATGTCTTCCCCTCCCCCCGCTTTCTTGATTTTTTACCAAACCAACTTTAGTCGGAGATCCTAAATGTGTATATTCACTTTTATTATTATTATTATTATTATTTAATTGCTGTGTATGCTTTTCATAGCTTTATTGATTACCTTATCTGATCAATTATCTATTATATAAATAATTATAAGATTAAAAACTTTTTATAAACCATGTTTTTAAATTTTCTGTTGAATCATAGCTATAGAACTAACTACATTAGCACTTTATCAATGCGTATGAAATCTTTAAACCGATAGTGAAGTCAATTTTTGTGAGATACATAATTTAACTTTTTACAATTTTTTGACGCTCACGTTTTATTAAATTATTTATTTAATCACGTTTACTTATTTTTATGTCGAAATAAAATGAACTCGTAAATTATTTTTTGGCAACAATTAAATTATAGCTAACATTTTAATGGCTATTTATAAGGTATTAGGAGGTTGTTATTTTCATATTTTAATTAATTATAAGAAAACTATTTGAAAAACCGAAAATCGGACTTCGAAGTATTGTGTTGTCATCGGGTTGTGAGCTATTGTGAAAGTTTCAAATGTCTAGCTTACTAGGGAAGTTAGTTAAAATTTGATTGCAAGATTTGTACCGGACAAACAAACAAACAAACAAACATACAAATAAGAATAGAAGTTAATAAAAACATGGTAAAATAAGATCTATACATAAATTTATATTAATAAAATGGAAATCATGTATAAAAGCAACAAACGGTTTACATCATGCAGAGAGCATTAAACTTTTAACGTTCACTAAATATTTTCTTTTGAAAAATGCTAAACGAATTTTATAAATGACTATTAGACATGTAGCTGATCATAAATATGTATAAAAAAAAAAAAAAAAAAAACGGATTTTGAAGTTTTGAGAAATTTTTTGGTGTTTGAAACATTTATTTGTTAACTTGATTATATTCAATTAATAATTAATGTAATAATATTATAGTTTTAAAAAAATTAAAGAACACGCTTTTATAGAAATGTGAACTAAAAAGTCCAAAATATCTATCTTAGTATTAAAATGCAGGGTAAGAGAAAATCGTGTGAGTGACACACCATAATATTTACATACATTTAAATCTTTAATTAAAATAATTTAGAATTAAACAAAAACCATTTTTAAAAAATCGCCCCTGACTGGGCTCTAACGCTAGACCTTTAGGTTCATAGCGCGGAGCTTTACCTCACAGCCACGGCGTTCACGTAGGGAAAGTCTTTTTTTACAATATAAATTTTTTGTTTGCTCCCAGAGCGGTTACAAACATACATACAGGTGAAGCTAATAAAAGCGTGTTAAAAAATAAATAACTTCGTAAGTAAGCACTATAAATTACAAATCTCGAAACAATTGTTTCAGGTCATAAGAATAACATGGCCATTCATGAGCTGAAAAAACTAAGCGCATGTGCATCATCAAATCAACAAATTGCACTCGCACCTACTACAGTGGTGGTGAAAAATTATAAGGACCAGAGAAAAATCACCAAATCTTGGCTACAATTGGCTGGAAAATTATGCAGATTTTTTGACTGGAAATCAGTGATAAATGTAGCATTTTTTTTAAATTAGTTTTTATGGAAATATATATGAAATTTATATTCATAAAATGCATTTTGGATTTAGATAGTCATGTGACATAGACAAAAGTATAAGGACAAGTTTTTTTGTATGCTCTAGAAACCAAAATTCACATGTTTTTTGCTTATCTCAAGGAAATCCCAGACAATATAAAAGCTTAGTGTAAGCGATTGGGAACACTGTATTCAATATTTGCAGTCATGCCGCTAGGTGATAAACTTTTGGAGTTTGAGAAAGGGAAAGTGGTTGCTTTCAAAAGTTCAGGACTTACTGCATGTTAAATTGAGACAAAACTGAATAGATTGAAAACGGTTATTTGTAATTTTTTTTTTTAAATACCGGCAAATATGGACAGCAAAGACGTACAAGTAGGCCATTTTCTATTTCTGTGCGTAAGAAAAGAATGGTAAAAACGAGTGATTTCACAAGGAAAACAATTATTGACGGAAATAAAAAACGGGAATTAAACTTAGAATGCAGTGCTCGATCTATTTGACATGTTTTAGAAAAAGAGAAATGGATTCGTTATGGAAAACACTTGTCACGACCGCCTCTTTCGGATGTTCATAAGACACTGAGGGGGGAGTTAAAAAAAAAAAAAAAAATGCATTATTGTGAGGGCAAAAGTAGGATAATGTATCTGATCCATCCAAATTAAACTTTTTCTCATCGGAAAAGATAACATCATCCCAGTTATTTCCCATAGTAATGCATTTTTTGGTAAAATCTCCCCTCAGTCTCTTATGAACTTTTGTAAGAGACGGTCGTGACAAGTGTTTTCCATAACGAACCTTTTTCTCTTTTTGTAAAACACGTCGAACAGTTGGAACACTGCCTTATTAGTTTAATTACCGTTTAATTACCGTCGATAATTGTTTTTCTTGAGAAATCACGCCTTTTTTTTTCTTTTTTTACTGACAGAAACATGAAAAGGTCTACTTGTACGTATTTTCTGGCGTTTTTAAGAAAATTATTAATTACCGTTCTTCATCCATTCATCTTTGTCGCAATTTGATGTGCAGTGGGTCCTGAATTTTTTAAAGTAACCACTTTCCCTCTTTCAAACTCGGAAAGTTTAGTACCTAGCGGCATGAATGCAAAATCGAATACGATGTTCCGATTCGCTTACTAAGCATTTACATCGTCTGGCACTGCCATGTACAGAACAAAAACATGCAAATTTTGCTTTTTAGAACACACAAATACAGTTGTCCTGTTAATTTTGTCCATGTACAAGGCTGCCTAAATCCAAAATACATTTTATGAATAGCAATTTCCCATATATTTCTATAAAAACAAATAAAATATGATTCATTTATGATTGGTTCCCAGCCATAAGATTTGCGTAATTTTCCGATGAACTGTAGCTTGATTTGGTGAACTTTTCATATGGTAAATTTCGGAGTAGTGCTGCCCTCAACCGAACAGAGAAGGAACAAAAGTTCAAAGATCGATTAAAACAAGGAAAGATATGGAAAAACTGTTGTATAAAAATAGCTAAAATATTTAGTTTCAGTGTGAAAACCAATATATATTAAAAGGTAAAAAATGAAATGTTTATGAATTCAGATCTTTAAATAAACATTGAAAACGTCATTTTGAATGAGATACCTTGCTGAATAGCATAGCGAGCTGGCATATGCCATTGTAATGGCATATGCACGTGTTGAACCACACGGTCAGGTTGAACCGTAGTTAGCCTTGTGGTTTAAGACTAACTGTCTACTCACAGTTTCATATCTGGTGGGATGTCTTCTGTGGAGATCTTTCTAAACTGAATAGTATACAACTCCAACATTTACTTACAGTAACCATTATGTTTTTCAGTACAATGTACCAGACGTAAAAAATTTTAGATTTACAATCGTAAAAATTGTAAACAGTAATCTTAACTTATAAATAAGTATTATATAAGCATTTAATTCTGTGCTACGATGGATTTTATTTACTTTCGTATTTATTATTTTCAGATTTTTTATCAACAAACACAAACAGTATTCTGAGCTATAGTGAAACTACCTTAAGATCACTGTTGAGGGTGGTGCTGTTGAAGAAAAACAACTTTGGGACTTTTGATATATATCGTCCAGAAAATCTGAATTCAGGCAATAAATTCTACAAATTAAATGTAACCATTCAAATTTACAATAGTCTATGCAACTCTCTAATAATGATTTATGTTACTCTGGATTGTGAAAGTCTTTTACCAAAATTTTTGCTTCCAAGAATATTTTTATATATATATAGCGGAACAAACTGTTTAGTTTAGCATCATTTCTAAATGGAAAACAAGTCTCTATTAAACTATAAAGTTCCACTAAAGTTTCCTGACAGGAAATATTAGTTTTAGCTTTTAATTTTTAATATTTGCTTGCGTAATACTTTTATATTTTCGTTTCAAATCAATATCATCTATTTAAAAACAGTTGCATTTAAATTTTTTTTAGATAAATAATAATATGACAGAAAATTCTATTTTCTATGTTTGAACTTTACATCTCTATATATACGTAAATCCTAAAAATTTAAAATCTTATTATACTTACTTCTTTTCACTGCACATAGATTATTATTGTACACATGGATATTAACATCAATTATATAGTGGAGAGTTGTGGTTAGTCCGAGTTAAAGGAAAAACTAGTGCGTTGGGCCCATCACAATACTTTCTGCTGTATTTTTTTCCTATTCAAATTTCCCCAGTATAAATAATTTGTTAAAATTGTTATTGATTAAATTTCCTTTTCCTTGGGGGGGGGGGGGGGGGGAGCCAAAAGTTGCTACCATGTGTCCAATTTTTTTTACCCTTAGTTGAGTGTTACTATAATAAATAATCCTTTTTTATTTCCTAAATATTCGTTAAAAATAATTCTCATTGTGCATATTTACATATAAGAAATTTTGTCCTATGCCAACATGTGAAAAAAAGGATAGCAGCGACACCTAGTGAATGATATTCACCAAAAATTAGACACTAGTTTATATCTAGATGCAACTATATATCAATTTATATGAAATTCTGTTTAGTAGTACCTGAGATAGAGTTGAAAAATATGTCACATACACACAGACATGCATGCGTACATTTTCTGAAAAAGGGTAAAATCGTGTTCTAGATCTCTCAGAACGTGTAAATCCATCTAAATTCCGAAATCGAAAATTTTTACGAAACCAGTACTTTCTATTATTGAATAAATAATAATAATAATAATAAAAAAAACATTACAAAGGTAAGTTATTTTCTATATTACTGTAGTTTACGTATTCGAAAATCGTATTTTATGAATGTTCCATATTAAATGTGATTATGAATGTTCCAATTTCCTAGTAAAATAATTGGTTATGGTATTCTTTATTATTTTTCCTCAACAGGTAATCATTAATATCATCACATACATTTTTTTCAGGCACAGAAAAAAAAAAAAAAAATCAGGCTTTATAGGGTTAAAATGTTATCACGTATGTAAAAGTAAACTGAATATTTGAACTTTATATTTTATTTATCTATTTATATATATAATGTATACGACACAGTTGGAACTAATTAAGTATATTTCAATAAAATAAATTGAAGATAATCTTAAATTTTCTTTAAAATAAATGTAGCAGTTCATATTTGTAAAGGTTAATTACTTGTTTTTTACTGCATTCATTGAAAACACTTATATATATTTTTTCAGATATTCATATTTTTAAAACATAGATTTATTTTCCGTACCTGTATTTAAATAAGTATATTCCAATAGAAAATAAATATTATTCCTTCTTATTTATTTGCTTTTTAAATTTTTACTGTTTAGATTTCCATAGAGTTTCTAATATAACTATTTGCTCTCCACTGGATCCATTACATAACTTTATGTATTTGCTTATTTGTTTTTACTCAAATATAGAAAAAAAAACATACATTTATCTTACAGCAATAAATATTTTTAGTTACATTCCAGTAGAAAATATAGTTTAATATAATAATTTATAAAACTACTTCTTTGCTAAAAGAAAAATAAATAAAAATGCATTTTCATAGTTTAAAACTATATTAATAAAATCAGACTTTTGTCTGTAAATTTGACAGAATAAAAAAAAAAAAAAAAAAATTGTGGTATGTTCACGTTTCACACACCATGAAAGGTGAAATGACTTCAGAAAATTTTCCATGTGTGTGTGTGTCGTTGTCTGCATGTCTGTAATGCTATTTTTGTTCGTGTATCACGCGAGAACGGTTAGACGGAATTCAACGACACTTGGCAGGAATTTAAGTCATTACTCTTAAAATGATATCTATCGAAAACGTAAAAATTTTGATTATATTTAGAGATATGGGTAAAAAACGCCTGCGCATGCGCCGTAAGGCTTTTGTATGTAAAGGATTGTGATTGGAGAAAAAAAATGCTTTATCTTTAAGTTTTAGACATCAAAGAACCCCAAAATGATTTCAGAATACTTTCTCTGTGTTCATGGGAGGAGTGGAGGTATATAGAACGTTTTTTATTTGACCAGATATCACCGGAAAACAGTTGGACAGAATGCAATGACATTTAGCTCAGGTTTAGGTCTGTACCAAATTTAAAATTATATGCATCGAATCTTTCAAAATTTTAATTCGATTTACAGATAAATGAGGGAAAAAAAAAAAAAAAGACGCTTCTATAACCAATTAAAAATTATAAGTAGGTATTTAGATACTTTGACTATATTTGACAAAAAAACTCGACTTCTTATCCGTTGTTATTTTAATATAAATCCGGTGTTCTCTTACGCAAACGATATGTTTCCTCATTTCTAGAATATTCTTTTTAAAATTTATATTTCTCTTTAAAAGTTGGATTGTTTTGTAATAAAACATATTTTATCGCAAGCAATGGTGATTCATGGGTAAGATTATGTATACACACACACACACACATATATATATATATATTATTTCGTGCTTTTTAAAAAAAATATGTTTGTGAAGTGCTTATAAAATATTTATAAATTTTTTCTTTAAATTAAAAAGTAACAGTTGCATGTATTATCTGAAAAAAAAAAAAAAAAAAAAATGCTTACATTCTTTGTAAACAGAATTTAATTTAGTACGACGGGACTTATTTTAATCTATTCTTCCATATAAAGGCATGCAGTAACTGTGTTTTATTTCCTTAGCACCATTAACTGTATTATTATTATTTTTTTTAATTTCTTTGGTATAGCTGTGGTATAGGATGTCCTTGACGGCTTATAAATTTTTGTTGGCATATATTAAAATGACTATCGAAATTGCGTAAGTAAAAGTGAGAAACACCCTAGGTTTAATAAAGAAGCATCAATAAACTGGCGTTGTAAAAATATTACTTACAAACTTTGAATAAACACCATAAAATGCAATAAACTCGCAACAATTGTTTCGGGTCGAAAAACACACGACCCTTCATCAGGCGAATAAAGTAAGCAGTAACTGTTAAGAACTCGTATGATTTTGTGGACAAAATTAAATGCATCTCTCCGTCTAACTCCTACTATGATTTCTTTTGATGTAAAATCACTTTTTACAAATGTTCCGGTTCAAGGTGCTCTGGTTTGTTTAGAGAGAAGACTACGTGAATTCCATTATTCTTCTATTGAAATTGAGGAACTTGTAAATTTAGTTCATTTATGTATCAGGCAAACTGCCTTCATTTTTAATGGTACTTATTATTCCCAAAATGATGGTATGGCCATGGGTAGTCCTCTCTCTCCTTTACTTTGCGACATTTATATGCACTATTTTGAAGAAAAACTCTTCGGTGTATATAAATTTCCTCACTGGTTTAGGTATGTGGATGACACTTTCGTTCTTGTCTCCCCTGATGTCGATTTGTCCAATTTACTTTCTTTGGTCAATTCGATTGACCCATGCATTCAATTCACTTCTGAGGTTGAACAGGATTGCTCTTTGCCTTTCCTTGACGTTCTTGTGAATAAAGAAAATGATTGTTTCTCAACTACTGTTTTTAGAAAACCATTCTCGGTCTCTTTGCCACCGCATGCTCTCTCTAACCACGCCCCTCAACAAAAAATGTCTGCTTTTTACACTTATGTTTATCGTGCCTTACACATTTGTTCTGATCCGTCTAATCTTTCGAAAGAAATTAATTATTTAAAATCTCTTGCTCTCTCTCGTGGCTATAACCCATCTATCATCGATAAAGCTCTATATAAATTTAAGAATCCTAAACGTTCTGCTCCCAAACTAAACGATCACAGTCTCATCCCAGTTGTTTTACCTTTTTATTCTTCACTCTCTTTTAAAATCTCTAAAATTCTTTCACCGTTTGGTTTCAAAGCTATTTACAAACCCGTCAATAAAATTAAATTATCTTCTCTTAAGGATCCCATTCCCACCGAAAACCGTTCTGGAATTTATTTAATTCCGTGTTCGTCCTGCAACTTAGGTTATATTGGTCAAACTAGGAGGCGTTTGAAATACAGAATAAATGAGCACCGTCGGAATGTTCGTAATAAAGAGATTACCAAATCTTCTGTTGCTTCCCACTGCTGGTCTCAAGGTCATCGTTTTGATTTTTCCAAAACTAACATAATTTCATCTCCTGTCTGTTCCTCCCATTTGGATATTCATGAAGCATTTTACATATTTAAAAATTCGAAAAATCTTGTTAATGATATTTCTTCCACTCCTTTCTTCTCTGATGCTTGGAAATTACTCACATAACTTAGATTTTCGTTTAATTTTTGTTATCCTTAGATTGTTACATGTTTTAAACTCACTCATTTATTTATTTTCTTGTTTTCTTGTACAATTTCACTCACACCAGTAGCTATATTTATTTTCTACTTTATAAAGCTTTTCTTTTCATTTTAAACGATTTTGTGCGTTGCCGCTTTGACTGCAGCACTCGTGCTTACTTTATTCGCCTGATGAAGGGTCGTGTGTTTTTCGACCCGAAACAATTGTTGCGAGTTTATTGCATTTTACGGTGTTTATTCAAAGTTTGTAAGTAATAAAACACCCTAGGTACTTCGGTGCAAAATTTCAAATTACTCCAAGTGGTTCCATACTGAAACTGTTCCATTTCTTTAGAAAGTTTTTTTTTTCATTTTTTTTTTTTTTTTTTATTATTTTTTTTTTTAAATTTTTGCTCATTCTTTTTTTTTTTTTTTTTTAATAAAAAGAAATATATTTACTTATTTATTTATTTTTCGCTCATAAATAATAGACTCTTTCGATATATAGTTTTTATAATTTTAATAAATTTTTAATAGTCAAATTTATGTCACAATGTTTGTTTACTTTCAGAAACTTCCAGTTCATTTATTATATTTAGGCATTTTCCGGCTTATTTCCTTTTATTAGAAATTGCCATCGTATTTTAGAAACGTTAGCTTTATTTTCAGTAATAATATGTTTGCATATTCATGTCCAAATTTTTTTTTTTTTTTTTTTTTTTTTTTTTTTTTTTCTGGCATAAAGAGAAATATAAAATTCAAGGTGGAACACTACAAATTTTTCATGGATTTCGATTTAGTTTGCGTTTTTCTGTTAGGATTTAGTTGAGTTGGTTTGTTGTATCGTTTGTTTTGCGGGTTGTTAAAAATTAAATTTGGTTTCTTTAAATATGTGTATTTCATTCCCTGATGATTTTTTCCCACCTTTCTGAGCTTCTCCTACATAGAGAAATTGTTCATTCTTATTGGTCCTTGTGGTTTCGGTAATCTTGTGTCTGTTGCTTGGCTTAATGAGTCATTATTGTTCATTACAGTGTCCTCTTTTTTCACCTTGAAATATTGTCCTAAGAGTCAACCTTCTTCTCATCAGAGTCTAATTACACGGTCCTATTTCAATTTTCAACAGGTATTGTGGTACAGTGGATTGGCGTCAGTGCTATTGTTGAACTTGATAATTGAATCAATTTGGGAAATCTTTTTGCTTTGTTTGGCGTGTGTATGCCTCTTTGGTGAATTGTTTGACTAACTATTCTTCGTTCTCATTCTTTGCTTCTACTATCAAAAGGATTATATATATATATTCCAAACAAAACGCGATAATTGCAATTTTCTGACTCATCTTTGACATTCTTTCTTACATTACCCTAATAAAGTAATGCTTCGTCCAACGTAGTAATAGGTCTATGGATCAAGGTTAATATGTTAGTATGTATTTTTTTCCACACAACAAAACAAACAAACAGTGGCGGTTCTACATTAAAGAACAGCGGGCACAGCCCCACCTAAATTTTTTCTCGATTAAAATAGTAATAATAATAATAATAATTTTGTTTTTTTATAACTGTTCAAAAACATATATACAAAATAACTACGTCTATCTAACTTTTTCTTAATCTTTATTCTGCTAGAAGATCGGGTTAACAGATTTGGCGACGAACTGCTTTATCAGTGTAAGCACGCTGTAATTTTCTCGTTGATGAGCCAGCAGAGTCCTGCCCTTTGGAACAAAACTATAGGGAAAAAACTGACTGTTCACCATGCAATTCACGGATAAAATTTGGCGACTTCTGCAATACTTCTTTTTTTTTTTTTTTTTCCCTCATTGATTTTTTTGTGAATTTTTTAGAGTTAAATACAACAATTTAAAATTTTAGTGTTTAAAAAAAGAAATCTGGTAATAGTCAAAAATATTTTCTAGACTAGCCTTTGAGATAAAAGCTTGTATAAGAATTTAAGACCTCTTTAACTAAAGTGTTTTAAATTTAAATTAGGGGGGGGGGATAAAAATATTATGCGATTTTTTTTTTTTTTTTTTTTTTTTTTTTTTTTTTTTCCCCTTCAGAATAGTGTATTAAAACTTTTACGCAAATAAATTGTAAAATTTTTAGATAAATAATTAATGGATTTACATGGATAAATGGATTAAATAGCTGCATAAAATTGTGATTTATTATTATTATTAAAGGATTTTTCTTTTAAATGCGATTTAATAGAAGCATCAGCAATGTTTCTTTTTTCTTTTTCTTTTCTTTCTCTTTTTTTATAAGGTGATAGCCCGTTTTATTTCTTTATTTATTGAAAGTTAATTTAAATTATCTAAAATTAAGCTCTTAAAGTGACAAACATGTTTTTTTTTTTTTTTTTTTTTTTTTTTTTTTAATAATATGTATCCACATTACATTAATCATGACTTTCTAAATTCCAATATAAGTTCTTACAGATTGGTTAAGGTTTATTTTATTTATTTTTTAAGATAAGAAACATGAATATAACACTTGAAATTCTATAATTAAAAGACTTAGGTATATAATTAGCGTAAGCTAAATAATATTACTCTGAGGCATTTGAATTTAAATTTTAATGGTGTATAGTGTTATGGTTAAAGCCAGTTAACTAAAAGAGGGTCCTAGACCTGAAGGGTGTACTCTCTGTAGAAAGTCTCTCTAAGTGTTACATAGCCCTTTTTATTTGAGTTTTGGAGAAAATCATAGTAAACTCCAAATGTATATGTCGACGAAAGCGATGTGGTATCGAACTTGGCAATTTCCGTCTACTCGCTTCCAGATATTTAAATTTTGATATTCCATTGATCAGAACATTGCAGGATTTTTCAATTGTATTTATAAAACTTTAATTTTTGAGATAATTTTATGCAATGTTTTCCATAGTGTTGAATTTAAGATTCGCCATCATAAAAAAAAAAAGAAAAAAAAAAAAAAAAGAAATTCCGTTTTACATCCCATTTTATCAATGTTTGTTTGCATGTTTGAATAATGAATAGTACTAAAGTTAAATTACGCATAATACGATGGATCGGGCCACACCTGTGAAAGTTTGTACAAGCCGCCACTGCAAACAAACCACAAAAAAAAAAAAAAAAAAAAAAAAAAATTGCTAATTTTGAGTAATTTGTAAATAAAGTAATGTTAATTTATCAGAAAGAACTGAGTTCTTTAAATGACTTAGGCATAATTTTAGTACAGTACCCTGTTTGACATTTAAATTTTTGTTCCATTTTGGCAAGAGATTAAAATGACTATCGTAGTTACGTTAGAAAAGACCTTGGCGAGAAACGATCAAGCTACTTTGGTGCTAAATTTTTAATTATGCCAAGTGGGGCTACTAAAACAATTCCAAAATATAACTATTTTCTCTATTCTATAACGCATACATATCAAGTGATTCCCTGTTATCAGTACTATTCAAATATCGCCATAGATTCAACATTTGACTAAAATTCAATGCAGAAAAAACTAATATATTTTCGATGTAGTTGAATATTGAAGAAAAGGTACAGCTTTAGTATAGAACCCTCTTCGCGCAACTTTTCTTTTATTAACTATCGAACCCGCTTTTCGGAACGTAAATGGCAATATAAATTATGTTTTTTGAGTATTGAGAAAATTTATGTTCAAATCAGTGCACAAACAATTATGCAAATATATATATATATATATATATATATATACAAAGACCGGGCAGGAAAGCTAGTATTTTATATAATGCATTTAATTTAAAGTTTAATATTTTTACCATATAAAAATACAAATGGAATTCTCTCTCTATTAAAACTGATTGTTTGTTTGCCCGGATTTTTAGATCTCTATACAAAGTTACACCGTTCAACCGACCGCTATGAAAACTTATATACTTATTAATTAGGACAAAATCTTGCTAACGCTGTATCTTTTAGTCCATCCGGATAATTGGATCAAAAGATATTACATGAAAGCCCGACTTTAACTTTAAAATTATTAAAAAGAAAGAAATGTTTGATGCCAAAATAAACAAATAAAATGCTCGTTTAATTTTTCCTGAAATAAAATAAAATATTTTTAATTTCGCATGAATACTAATAAAAATTAGAAAGAAGGAAAGAAAAAAGACCTTGTTACTCTGGTTACTCTACGAAAATACTCTTCTATCAGGAATTCGCGTGTAAATAAATATTTCCATAGAGATATTTGGCATCAGTTTAGAATTTTTATCTATTTAAGCAGTACTTTTCTTTTCTACAGAAAACAAAATTTTTTCGTTTTTATTGATACTTTATGTGTAACTTAGGATTTTTTTTTTTTTTTTTTTTTTTTTTTTTTTTTTTCTCACCTTAACTTATTAAGATTTTTTTTTTTTTTTTTTTTTTTTTTTTTTAAGTAAAGATCATAAAATTGTATTTTAACTTTCTCTTACCCATAGGGTCGAGAAAGTATTGTTTTAGGGTCAAATTTTCGAACGTGAGTTTTTATTATATTTACATGTTCTAAGGTCCCCTGAATACGAAAATCATGTTTTTAGCGAATGGTCTGTGTGTCTGTCTGTCTCTGTGTGTGTCTGTTATCAGCATATCTCAAGAACAAATAGTAGCAGCAATTCCAAACTCGGTATTCTAAATGTGAATCATATAGGGATGTTACAGTAAGCTTTTCGTTGAGATGAAGCAAATGGTTCGTGTACAGGGACACTCAAAAGTATTCAAATGCATTATGTCTATGGGGGAAATTGCAGGTAAGTAGAGTTTAGCATCTGTAGACTGCACTAAACTAAATGAAACGAATATATATTTTTTGTAATAGAGATAGTCAACTGGGAAAAAAAAATTGTGTATGTAGGAGCCTCGCATCCCCCCTGAGAGGAAGTCCCCCCTCGAGGGGAGTAAATTTTCCTGATGGGTATCTTTTAAAAGAGCTCGCCAATACCTTTACAACGAATGGTAGAACCATCAATTTGCGATAATTTAAAATAAAGTTATTGTTATTTTCCATTAAAGTAATAATAATAATAATAATTGTAATATTGAGAATAAATTCAACTTTTTTTAAAAATATATTTAGTGTTATACTATTTCTCTAATATGGAAATCGTCTGCATTATCATAAAAGGTAATTTTTTTAAATAATAATTTTAATAAATTATTTTTTAATAACCGAATTAAATTCTATATAAATGTAGGTGCATTAAAGAAATGGGGGGTTGAGGGGGCTACCGCCCCCCTCACACATAACTAATTATCATATAAACTAATTTGAATTGTTTAACACAGGTTTACATAACAGTACTCGTTATCTTACCTCTTAATCTGCAACCTGTATTTATAGTATTAAATTTCAGGGTAAGAGAAAGTCGTGTGAGTGACACACCAGATTATTATTATTATTATTATTTTATTTATTTATTTATTTTTTCAATGGAACAGCTTTAGCATCGGACCCCTTTGGCAAAATCTGTAATTTGTCACAGAAGTAGCTCGGACGTTTCCTGCCAAGGTCTTTAGTTATGCAAATGCGATAGCCATTTCAATTCACAGCAAAGGTGGCCAAACTTGAAGTCGCCAAGGGAGTCCCAGACTAAAGCTGTGCCTTTGTATTTATTTATTTATAACAATTTCTGTTAAAAACTTCGGGAAATATCTCATGCATTTCTTTTTCCATTTTACACCTCTGTTTAGTTATTTCATTGATTTCAAAATTTTAGAAACACTACTTCAACCTGGGCTGGTCAACGCCGAGTCCACCAGCTAGTTTTATATAATGCAGATTTGTTAAGTACATCTAAGCAAGGGGAGGGGGGATGCCTTTCCCAAATTCCCACCTTTTCCTTTAAACCCTCTGAGTGGTTTAAACATAACGCATTTATCCGTTCAAAGCAGTTGTTTTCTCCCTAATACACTTAAAATTCTAAAATGCATAATTACAGATTATTAGCTTGTTTTTAAAGTATGGAGTTCACATATAATAACGATGAGGTTTATCAACAAATTCATAATTCTATTTTCAGTTTTAAACTGAAATAACTGCTGTTTTAGCATATTCTAAAGAACATGCAATGAAAACGATATTACAATTTTACCCTTTTCAAAAATGCTCAGTAGGAAGGCAGTTTTTTTTTTTTTTTTTCCATGTCATTTTGAAATACCTGAACATATGCATGCGCGTTCTCATGCAAGACCATGAGATAATTTTGTTATTTAGTTATTATGTAACAACTAGCAAACCCGTACGAAATATTCGCACTTTATTTCTTTTCTTATTTATCTTTAAAATTTGAAACTTATAAATGTTATACCAATTTCACAACATAATTAAAATTCTAATTTACCAGAAGCCAAATTATTATTAAAACCAAATTAATATTGCACAATAGTGAAACCAAAATCATTCAAAAAAAGATTTCCAAATAAAATTCATGGTTTACGACCCAATTTTCATACTTCCACGGGCAGTACAGTTTTAATATATAGGACTCCCACGACGTCCTTTAAATTTTTGTCGTCATGTTGGCGATGACATTTTATTAATTTTGGTATATACATATTGTTTAAAAATAAATAAATAAAATAACATAAATTAAAATAATTCCTTCTTTGATTTTTTTTTTTTTTTTTTTTTGTGTGTGTGTGTGTGTGTTTTAGCCAATTTATGACTCAAAAGTTCATATTCTGCATATATCTTTAAAATATTGCTAGGTTTAAAACGACGCTTGCGAAGATTCTGAGGAAATAACTGTTAAAAATATATTTTTTCGTAAAATAATCTCATCAGACAAATGTTGTCATTTTTTCTAATTAGTCCATTGAGCTAAGTCCGCGTGCTTAAATATTGTCCATGTATAAATATTATTTTTTTATCCTCGCGTATCGTATGGTTTCGACAAAAAATAATTGAAACTGGTCCCCGTTAGAGAAATATTATATAGATAGTTTGAAAAACTTACAAATTTTAAACAAGAATTATTTGTTTATTTTAATTTCGAAAGTTGTCTATGCATGTTTCAATCATAGCATTCAATCTATATTTTATCGCAGTACATCGTATGTAATTAATACGTATGGTGATTAAGGGGTTAATTATTTGCATGTATTTCATTCATTGCACTTTATCGCATATCTATAACTTGTTTTCATTCACATAAATAAATCGGTAATATTTATTTTCCACGAGGGAGTCTTGTTGCATATAAATTCATATGTAATAAAAAATAATTCATAAACAGTATACGACGAAATTAAAAATATATTTGGTATTGAGTATACTATCATCACTAAATTGAAAATATGATTAGGGGGTTAATTAGTTGCATACACTTCATCCATTGCATGTTATTGCATATCTATAACTTACTGTCATGCAAATGGATTTAATCTGTATTTATTTTTTACAAGTGAGCCATATGATGAGTCATATAAATTCATATATCATTAAAAATAATTACATAAACTGCATTCGATGAAATTTAATATATTTGGTATTGAGCATATCATTATTAAATTGAGTATAGTAATTAAGAGATTAATTTTTAGCATGGATATCTTCTGTTATACGTTATCGCATATCCATAAGTTTCTTTCGTGCAAGTAGAATAAATCTGTATTTATTTTACAAAACTGATTCCTGATGTATGTCATTTAATAGGAAAAAATGTATTGCCTAACATTTTACCATTCAAATGAAATAAATAAGAATTTAATTTTATACAAACAGACCTCTCTCAAGTATATATTCCAACAAAAAAAGGAGGATAATATAAGAAATTCAGAATATTTCTTAAACTTCTTTTTTCAAATAAGGAAACGACACAAATCATAGTATTTTTTAAGAGTACGAATATATTTTGTGATTCAAACATCTAAAAGAAATAGAGGAGGTTGTTCTATACTCGAAATAAAGGCAAGTTCTCTTTTGGCTAGTTGAAAAAGGTAGTATTTTCTGGTGGAAATATAGGAAAAAGAGATCGCCAACTGTAGATTTAGAAATAGAAAATGTTAGACATATTTTTATGGAAAGAAAACATTTTATTAACCTTTGAATGTGTGTACATAGATATGTTGCTATTTTGAAAATATTTCAGTAGTTTCATAGAAATAAGTGTACTATGTATTTTGTAGCTGATAGTCCAGAGCAAGTAGGCAGGCATATTTCATTATACGACCAATTAGCAATGTAAATTGTAGTAAAATAATTGTGCAAAAATGATAATGTATTGCACTTGATATTACTTTGTTAAAAAAAACAAAGAGAGGAGGGAGGGAGAAATATATGTTTATTGCAGGACAAATATCAATTAACTGGAATGTAAACATAATACAAATGTAGAATTTTTTTTTTATGCATTTTATTTTTATTTTTATTTATTTATTAATTTTTTCAGTTAAATAAAAATTGATACTTTTTAAAAATCATTCATTTGAAAATTTCACATACAAAATTCAATTCGAAATGTTAAATTTAAAAATTTACATTTTAAAAATACATTCTTATGCATGCATTTTATCATGTTTTATTTTTTATTTTTCCTTTTGAATATTTTACATAAATTCCTTTTAAATGATCCCACAGCACTGTCAGATCACTCACGCGCACACGCACACATAGAAGAACTTCTTTAAAGAAAAGTTCTGGTAATTTGATATCCATGAAAATTATTTGATAAAGCTGTTTTTTATTTATTGAAAAAAAGTTCGATTTGAATTTACATGATTAGGCTAATTGCAAAACATTAACAAGACTTATCTCTAATAGAAAAACTTTTATTATAATTATTTCTTTCATTTTTTTTTTTTTTTTTTTTTTGTTTTGTTTTTAAGTAATTGGCATAATGTTTTAATTAAGATAGTCTTAAAAGTTTTCAAAATAGAAATTTCTGTAATTCTATAAGGATATAAAAATATTCAAAAAGAGAAAAGAGTTAAAATATATAAATAAAATAATGAAAAGAGAGAGAAACTAATTATTATTTTTTTTTTAACTTTTTGATCCACCTACATATATATATATATATGTATATATATATATATATATATATATATATATATATAAATTCTAATATTTAATTTAAAAAAAAAATTACACAGTATAAAAATTATGGTCATTTTTGTTAAAGACACATATTTAGATGCCAAAGGTTTCCGACATCAGATCATTTTATCAACATAATCACTGCCTCTAACAAATTTTATCACCGACGTTCCACCGTTTGATTTCCTCTATAATTCTTGTCTTTCTAAAAAATATATATGAATTAAAATACGTAAACCTATTTTATGAAAATTGCCTACCTTATAAACACACTTCTAGGGAAACACCTTCTGTTAAACGCCAAAAAACTGTAGGCATCTAATGCACTAATCACACCTTAAAATTCACAGGACTTTTTCAATTCTTTCATAAAGTTATGTCAAAGTTTGCAGGCATTTTCAGCTGATTTTTAATACAAACTTTTTTTTTTCCCTTGATGATGATGATGGAACTTTCAAATGTTTCCAAACCGAATAGCGTTTTTTTTTTTTTTTTTTTTTTTTTAAGGGAGACTATAAATTTTATTTCTAGGACGAGAGGAAATTTCGGAGAATTGAGTCAAAATGAACAGCCGAGAAATCTAGGCTTCCTTTTTCTTTTCTCTTTTCTGTCAACATTTACATGTACCGAGACGCCATTATCTTAGTGGGGGGGGGGGATGCTCATTTTAGAAACGCAGAGACATTTGCTATTACACGAGTCGCAAATAAAATGTAAAAACTGCAAATAAAATGTTAATACTGAACATAATTTTTCCTTTTGTTCAATGTTAAATGGCTCAAACAAAGCTTATACCATAGAAATCATGGTACATTTACAGATAATATTTGTATGTTGGGGATTTTCCAATAAGTGGTTAATTTGTGACGCTTGAAATTTATAAGCTGCAGTTTGTTATTAATGTAGTTTCTTGCGTGTAAAGTATTCTCTGTGATATTTTCCTACGTTTTCAAATTGTACTTGCAATACAAAAGCTGTATTGCAAATATTCAAATTGTTGCTTCAATTCCCATTCCTCTATCTCTTGCACTGTCCTACTGAAACAATTTTGAGCAATATGATGAACTATTTTTTACAAATTTTACAACCCGAAATTGAAATTAGTATTCTAAAATATAAATTAACGTTTTGTTATTGTAAATGTAAATTACAAAGAGTTTTATATTCATTTAGGGGAGAGAAATTTTGTTCACCAGTTTTCTCCTTATTTATGAAACTTAAATTTAAATTTATCACAGATAGATAATAATAATACATTTTTTATTATCTAAAGATACAGTTAAAAGAATAAACCCATAAAAAAAATCTTTTGAAATTTTCACTATAAAACTATCTTAGGTATATGAGGGGTCTCAGTGTTCCTATATTTTTACGTGGATTTTATTATATTGTCACCACTATTTGAAAAATAATAATAATAATAAATCGTTAAGATTTTAATGCTATAATGCCACTTAAAATTATTGTTCTGAAATAATGGCAATAATATAGTAAAACGCATGTAAAAATATAGAAAGGTTGCTATCCTAGTGGACAGTAACGACATTGATTACGAAATAAATTTATAAAATACTTTTTTCCTAAACAATGTTTAAAGTTCATGCCAGAACATTGTATATTACTCTATCCACTTTGTTTTATTGATTTATGAAAAAAAAAAATGTTTAAAATTTAACTTTTATTTTACTTTATTTTTATTTTTATTTTTTATTTTTTTATTTTTTTCTGAGTAGCAAAATAAATTATCTATTTTTTTTTTTTTTTTTTTAACAATCGCCCTCATTATTATTATTTTTATTATTATTTCTTGTATATCATCCTACAGAAAAATAATCAATTATTTCTGGAAAAGTCACACATAATCGATCACAGAATTCGTCAATCCCAATAGGAATTGTACGTTAAAATTTTCCAGTTCTAGCCGGAAGAATTAAATGGATATCTATTTGCAAGGTACTTCTAATCTAAATGATTTAATATGTTTTGTTTGCTTGTTTATATATATATAATCGCAAAAAATAATAATAATAATAATAATAATATTTACTTATTTATTTTTACTTAAAAATAAAAGTAAAATCAAAAACGAATAAATCATTTTAAAAATATATTAAAAAATAAAACAAGTATAATGAAATCTAGTCCATAAATAAATAAAACTCACTTAAATTAAAGAAGAAAAAAATTACAACATAATTAGACCAACAACGAACAAGAGCTGTAAAGTGGTAGGATGAAGAAAGAGTACTATTTGAAGTAGATGGCTGAAAGATACAAAATCTGACTAGAAAAATCGTTATGCATTCTGTAAACAACTATAGTATAGAATTTTTTTTAATTTATAATATCTAGTCTATTCAAGAGCATATAGAAACTATAAAACTGATTATATTATGTTGCAGACAATATTTGGTGACTTTAAAACCTTCATACTCTAGTCATCGCTTACAATGATTGCCAAAACTGTTGTTAATCCAATGCATTTCATTTCGTTTCATTTCATTTTTTTTTTTTTTCATTTTTTTTTTCATTTTTTTTTAAATCTCTTTAAATCATTTTAACAAATATTTATATATGGTTATTCTCACCTACAGGTTTTTTAACTATCAAAGTTCTGCAGATCACTGCTATGTCTGATTTATTTTATATCCATAGTAGTAAATTTCATAATAGCTCACCAGTTTGTTTTGTCGAAATGAACAACTGCCAACCGGATTAAAAGTTATATTAAATTATGATCTCACATATCTGGTAATTAACAGAAATAATTGGAACATGATGTTAACAGAAGTACATATAGAGCAAATTAATATATACTTACTACCACAAAACAATATTAAAAATCAATGATCAATATGTGCATTATTATTTCATATCACAAAGGGGGGGGGGGGTAATATATTCGCTGTCCTAGTAATTTTCCCATGTTCTTACAAAAATTCTGTAAAAAAAAAAAATTGTGGAAATTGTAAAAAGCAGTTGATTAATACTAGAATTAACAGGAAGCGATAACGTTACAGCTGTGTACCTTTCTAAAAAATAGAATTTATACAAACTATACAGAAAGAACATCCGTAATTTAATAGTATGCACAAATAAGGACAATTCATCATCAAAGAGTAATGCAATTCGTAATGAGAGTTCATTTTAGAAATACGCCTACTAGAACTATTTTTATACGATCGATGTCTCGCCAGGATCGACATTTTACTGTTTCACGTTGTATGTTTATGACTCTGTGCGTAATTTGCATTAATATCAGAATCTATTAATAATGAAGCTCCAAACTGAGTAAAACGCACTGAACAATTGTTGTTGAAGGATAAAAATAAATAAATATATATATATATATATTTAAGGAAAGACCCTAAATTGCAAAATTTGGTACTATATTCTTTCAGAATAAAATAAGCACGATCTTTCATTAAGGAAAACAGTAAGCTTTCATGCTGCATCGTGCCTGCTTCTTCTTTTTTTTTTTCTTTTTTTTTTTTTTTTTCCTTTTGATGGGTTTTGTTAAGACGAAAAAACTTTTCTTTCAGGAAGGAAAAAAAAACATTTTCGGCAAGCTTAAAGGCAAAGGTAGATTTCTTTACGTAAATGCTACAAAAGTAAATATATATTATATATACATTAACATATACTTAGCCAATGGCTTTGTTCTCACACATTGCATTATTTACCACGCTATTCTGTTTTCAAGAAATTTAATTTTCAACTACAAAAGGGTTTTATTCGTTCTACTTAAAATTTTAGGCTAGATTTATTATTCAGTAAATGTTTCAATTTTTTTTAATTCAAGCTCATAATCATTCAACAAATAGAAGCCATAAAGATATACAATTTGGTGACAAAACTTGCGACTTAGGGAAGAAATTTGTGATTTGTTGGTAAAAATTGATAGTTGACGACGAAGTTCGTTATTTGATGACAAAATTTGTCGAGCTTGGCGATGTAGAATGGCAGCTTTGGCGGCCTTATATTTTCTTCCCACGCGAAAATTTCATATCTCTTCACAGACCAATATCTTGTTTCCACAAGAAGAAAATTCAAAAGGAAGCTGTAACGTATTACTCTCAATTTCAATCGTAAATTTTAAAGTCTTGTCTAAACCGGCGTTCTAAACTATTCACCACAAACGATATTTTTACTAAAACTAACGTATTATTTTAATTTTATATTTTTAAATGATTAATCAAAGCTGTTACCATGGTTTTTATATCTTTTCAGTGATCTTTTTTTTATCGTTTGCACGTGACGTAAGCATCAGATTATACATTTAAGCAATTAAAGCTATAGAAAAAGTCGGCTTCATCACAATTGACGAAAAATCACTTTTTAACTTGTAACTTTTAAGCAATTGAAGTTATCGAAAAAGTTTAAATACAAAAATTGTTCTTTAGGGTAATACGGTAATTCGACTGATTTAAAGTTTTTTCCTATTTTCAACATTAAAGAAATTATAGGCAAATGAAAATTTCCACCCCCCACCATTTCCATCCCCTTTGAGCTGGATACCCCATCTACGAACTCGACCGAGATTTTTACTGTCCTGACAACATATCCCGAGCTGGTTAAATTTAAATAAAATTTACTCCATTTATCGTGTTCACAACTTAACATGGGAAAAAGCGTTATATATATATATATATATACATAAACTTTTGAACGGAGGGTGGTTTTGGGTTCTTGGGGGTCATGATCGGTGAAGATATGAAGACATTTTCCAGAAGTCGTGTCATGAGAACCATTGCAATAGGTAGATATCCTATAAGGAATATACCTAAAAAAAAAAAAAAGAAGAAAAAGAAAGAAAGAAATCAAAGCCTATTTCTGATTTCTAAGTAACAAATATAAAAATATGATGTGCAAAAAAGAATTTAATAAAGATCGACATGACTATTTCTTTTAGACAGCGATTTTGGGTTGTCGCCATTTATTGTATCACACCTTAAATTTTCCAAGATGCCTGCCAATATCCAATTTTACCATTTAATTTATTAAACTATCTTAAAATATTATGTCAAGTCTGTAAGAATTTTTAAATTTTTCAAAACCTACTAATAAGTGAGAAATTCATCCTTGACTGTATGTAAAAATCAATCGCTGATTCAATATCCGAGACCGTCACCATTCATAAATTGAATGGCTTCTGAATATTTGTTGACAGTATCTTCTGATAGATATTGGTGATGGCTTCTGAATATTTGTTGATGACATTTTCTGAATAAGTATTGATGTTGGCTTCTGAACAATTCTTGGCGATATCTTCTGGATATATATTGATGATGACTTCTTAATATTTGTTGGCGATATCTTCTGAATATGTATTGATGTTGGCTTCTGAATATTTGTTGGCTATTTCTTCTGGATGTGTTTTGATGATGGCTTCTGAACATTTGTTGGCTATATCTTCTGGATATAACCGAAATGGATATAGCCAAAATGACAACAAAAATATAAAGATCGCCAAGAGGCTCCTATGCTAAAGCTATATTTTTAAGAAAAGAATATAGTAACCGATGGTGGGGAATTAAATACATTTAATGCATATCTTTATATGGAACAATAAATTTAAGTAAGTCCTGGTTGTATTAAATTAAGTTCTATTAACAAAAAATGTAAGCAGAATTTATTTTATTATTTTTTTTCTCATTATTTTTAGTTCCTCCTTCCACAAAAAGCATGTGGTAAATGTCCATATCCGGTCACAAAATACCATGTTACTCTATTAATAAAATTGTTTAGGGAATTATTCATTACCTAATGTATTTTTTAACATCCCGTTTCCACATTCGGAAAACTCAAAACTGTTAAATTAGTATTCATTTTCCAAAATTAGATTTGATTTTAATTTTAATATTTCATTTTGCATCTAAAAAATGAGAAAAGTGCACTTAGTTAATTTTTCGAATTTTTAAACTCTAAAATATAATGTTAAAATTAAAAAAAAAAAATTTTTGGAAAACGAGTAAAAATTGAACGGTTGTGAATTTTCAGAATGTGAAAACGGAATAAAAAAAAGAAAAAGAAAAGAAAAGAAATTCACTTAGGCAGTGTGTAATATTATAAAATTTATCCATAAGATAACATCCGGCATCGAGAGTTCCCTTAATAATTTATTTATTAAGATTTCTTTTGCTCCTTTTCTTTCAGTTTCGTTTTTTATATATTTTTCAACTTGTTGGCAAAAGAGCAACTTGTTGGCAAAAGAGAAAAAAATGAAAAAGAAAGCTTTTTTCCAAACGGTCAGTTTTATCTGAAAACAAAGGTTCTATTGCCCCAAAAAAAAAAAAAAAAAAAAAAAAAAAAAAAGATTTTTTACCTTAAAATATGAAGTTGTGTATCTCAGAAACGGTTACTAAATTCGTTTCTTAAAATTTCTTTTGTAAGTTTTCTCTCAGTTTAAATTTTTAATATATTTTTTTTTTTAACTTGTTGACAAGGGGGGGAAAAAAAGAGAGAAAACTTTTTTAAATGATATAGTTTTTTTGAAAGCAACAGTCTTATCGTCCTAAATACATATATATATGGTTTTCAATATATATATATATATATATATAGAGAGAGAGAGAGAGAGAGAGAGAATAAAGTAAAATAAAAAGAAGACATATTTTTGCTGTAAATTACCTTAAATAAAACAGTATATCCGGTAACAATAAGTAAAACAATAGATAGGGAAAAAAAAAAAAAAAAAAAAACCTTGATCCAGAATTAAATTTTGCTTAGGAGAGAATTTCATTTTACATATTTATTTAGTTGGTTTAGTTTTTTTTACTTAATTAGTCTTCCTATGTGTATTTAGAAAATTACTTGATTACCGAACTGATTCAGCTTTCAAATTTCTCAAGCATTTTAAATGTAGTATTTTTATGCGTTTCACTTTAAAAATATTGCTTAGACAAATAAAAAAGAAAAACAAAATACACTCATTGGCACTGAAATCACAAAATTAAAATGCATGATCGAAAAAAAAAAATAATGCAATTAAAAGATGACAGTTGCGGGTCATATAAGTCAGAAAAAGAAAATGTTAAAAACTTTTTTTTTTTTTTAAATATACTTTGTTTAATTATTTCAACACAAAACAATTGTTAAATATTTTAAAATTTTAAAGTGCTTATTTTCAAGATTTTTATTTTCTTCAATAACGAAGTTATGTAATAGTTATTTTATAACTTTTGAAACCCAAAGATAGATATTAGAAAAAATGTATTCAACATCATATCTCTATTTATTTTTAACGTATGATTATTATAGCCCTTAAAAAAGTAATGATGTTCTATGTATTCATTAAAAGGATGGTTCATTTTTTCAGAGAACTTTATTCACGTTCTTTCTAGTTCTTCATGTAATACTTCGTTTCATCTTTTGCAATGTTTGAAAAGATTTTCAATATATATATTTAAGTGTACGAGTTTTATAAATAACTTATATATATTCAGTTCTATATTTTAGTGTGCTGTTATTGTTTTAGTTCTATTAATTGCTAAATTTTAAGATTAAATTTTATTACGTTATCAATTATTTATATATATATATATATATATATATAATGATAAATGATGTCATGAAAGGGAAATGTAACAAACAGCAAGAAAACTTATCAAACAATGTTAATAAACATGAAAATTAGTTAAAGTTAAACACTATTTAAGCCAGAAAATTTAATTATGCTGTGCCAATCTCTTCAGCAGGTGGGAACACAGCTGTTAAAAAACTATGTAGTACTAGCAGGTTTCAAAAGATATATAGGCTAGCATACTCCAAATGAAATTCAAACTGAATAGTACTGAAAAACTTAAAGTAGTAAAAACAGTATTTCTATTTCTTGAAAATTAAATATTGAGTTTTCAAACCCCAAAAATATTCTATTCTTTTCTATACAAATTAATTCTTGTCATTTATTTTGAATTTAATATATATATATATATTCTAAGGTTTCAATAAACATTAACGTGCTAGGTCATTAAAGCTATATCAATATTTGAAGGATTTAGATTCAACCCTTTTCCTATCTCTCATGTCGAAATTATGAAGTGAGATTCTCCTCTCAATTTCTCGTGCCGTGATACTTCTAGGCTGATACTCTCAAAAATGACATACCAAAAATTTTAATTTCAAACCACATCTCATAACCTGAATTGTTTCTTTTATCTTTTTTTTTTTTTTTTTTTTTTTTTTCATTTTACATACCAGATGACAAAACGATAGTAAAAGGAACTTTAGTTAAACCATTTATATACTAACAGCAGTTTAAAGTACCATTAAATTAAAAAGGACCTTTTATTCAAATTGATCTAAGAAATGCCAATGGTATTTATAAGCATAAAAAGTATAATCCGCATTTTAATTTCAGTACATGGTACTAGATACTACGTGTAGCCGTTTTTGTTCAAAAAAGGAATTTAGAGAAGGCTGTCACTGTTTTTGATTGGCATTTTTCACAATTTTCACATGTGTTAGATTAATTTAAAATATCACTTCAAATAACATCAAACTAATAAAAATTCTAAAATAACATGAAACTACATAATTTTTTACATTTTTTTAACACTTTGACTGCCAAGCCAAAATTGCAAATGTTTACCACGGTGCCAGAAAATTCTTTTGTGTAATTTGCATTTTTTTTTTCAACATAAAATTATATATATAAAAAATATTTTTCAATCTGATTCATTTTGCAATACATGGGGAGATTCTCATCCTCCAACAATCAAACTCCAGAACGATTGTCATGTGACTGATATGGTTTTTATAGCCAAGGACTAAAGTGTTGAAAAAAAGGCTATCATATCTGATAGTCAGTGTCCCCAACGGAAACATCACTGGCTATCACATATGATAGCCATGGCAGTCAAAGGGTTAAAGGTTATGATCTCTTTTTCGACTCTATGTGTCAGTCAGTAGTAATACACTTACGTACCATCTCTGGTAATTCCTCATTAATTACTAATTACTATGATGTGATTATATGCATAATTTTTATTTTATTTTTTTATTTTATTTTTTATTTTTTTATCTTTCAAAAATTATTTTTAAACAACTAAAAAATAGAATTAAAATGTCTTTTTTGTTTTAATATATATATATATTTCATGCTGCAGTAAATAAAAGGTTAAATTAGACATTAGAGCTATAGTATTTTGTAAGGGAAAAAAAAAAAAAAAAAAAAAAGACACTTTTAAGACATTTTTCTTAAAAATAACAAGATTGTTTAGGTATTAAAAAACTTAATTGCACCCAAATTTCTAAAATATTAACATTTATTGTTTCGATATATATATATAATATATTATTCCAAGAGTTTTTATTCCGATGCATTTTTTATTTTACATTTATATCCGTTTTTAAAATTTCCATTATGCTATTTCCAGATTTTTACCATTTATGCAAATATATAAATTAAGTAAAATAGCATAAAATTAGTTGAATGCATTAAAAATTTTAACTTATTGAAATCATAAATATTAATTAATTTCAATTAAGTTTTACAATGGAAATTTCCCATTTTCTTAATTGCATTTGCGCAAAGTATGTCTTAATGCATTTTCATGCAAAGTCTCTCTCCATTAAGAAATTACTTTAAAATTCAATTTTATATTATTAAAAAATGAAATAACAATAGAGTTTTTTAAATTAAATAAAATGTTCCATATTAAGATGTCTTTTGTTGTCTTGGTTTTCGTAGATTAAATGATATATAAAATCATTTACATTAACATTACAATAAATATTCATTATTTTAAAATTTAAATAGGTTAAAAATCAAATTTACAGAAAAGCTTTTAGAAAAGGATATGAAATTAAAATCACTTTGTGTTTTGCTTTTTAAATTATTTCACATTATTATTTAAAAGGGGTCGTATATCTTTAAAATTTTAATTAAACTATAGGTATAAAACTGTTGAAATAGGTTTAAAAAAAAATTCTTTGATAAAGCAAATCTATTTTTACTTTTTCTTACCCATATCCGGCAAAGAAAGGGTTGTTTAGGGGTCAAATTTTTAAACTTCGTGATTTGCTAAAATTATACGTTTTGATGTGCCATGAATCCGAAAAAAAGGTTTTTAGAAATTGATCTGTGTGTATCTCTGTGTGTGTGCGTCTCTCTTTGTGTGTGTCTGTATAGCTATATTTGTATTCTCTGTACGTATTAATGAATACCTGTCTGTGAGTCTGTTATAAACATAACTCAAAAACAGATGTGAGCAAGAAGTCAAAACTCAATATTATTAATATTCCTAATAAGGGGATATTGCATGTTTTTTTTTTTTTTTTTTTTTTTTTTTTTTTTTCCCAGTCGGACAAATGGTTTGTGCATAAAGGTGTTACAAAAGTGTTTGATTACATTAATGCTGCTGGAAAAAATTCTCGTTAAGGCGCGTATTTACTGTACTTAATAAAATGAAAGTAATGCATAAAAACACTTTTCACATAGAAATCATATGAAAAGTATTTATTTTACAGGTTAACGCAGAAATATTCGAATATATTAGTGTTGTAGTTGGAAACGGCTTGAAGTACATTTTACGTTGTAGCAATTTTTTTTTTCCACTAAATTTGAATGCACTATTTGATGCGCATAGTTTCTAAACAATATACAGGTTTTCTCAAAATTATTCTAGTAAATTTTGAAGACTAGTGTGCGCTACAATTCTCTGGATAACTTGAAGTAATTATTTAAATTTTATAACAACTTTAAATGTTTTATGAATATAGCTGCAATGTTGAAACGAGTATTGAGGGGACAATAGTTTCCGTCATAGAGAAATACATGTCAAACAAGACTGTTTCTAAAGTACGATAAATATGTTCGAATACGGTACATCTTTTTTTGAACCATGAGCTATTACGCCTTTAGTAATGAAGTGTAAGAGAAAGTAGTGTACATGCCACACCAAATCACTTTTTTAATGCGTTAATATAATGTAAGTATTTAAAGAATGCGTCATATTCCTTTACATTTTTTTTTAATGCATACACCTGTGTTTAAAATGTAAAATAAATTAATTAATTAAAATAAATTAAAAATAAACCATTTAAAACTTATATTAACGAGCAGTTATATCAATAGTGATATTATTTGCATTATGTTTTACTCATATTAATACCAATAAGATTCAGAGATGATATAAAAGGCAATTTACAAATCAACGATTCAGGATGAATCCTTTGAGTGGTTTACTAACCGTAAAAGCTTAACCCTTCAATGCAATTTTTTTTTTTTTTTTTTACCAAACAATTTTCTTCTTCATGGTCATGGCTTAAATAAATATGGAAAAATATTTTAAAAAATATTTAGTATTTTTTATTGATTATTTTTTTAATTTTTAGGTTTGATAAATATATGCATCAAACCTAAAAATTAAAACAAAATTCAAAGAATCTGTGGTTAAAGAATCTGTGGTAGACACAGAAATGAAAAATACATAGCTTCAGTTATATAGAGTAGCAATTATAAGTCTTTAATTCCGAATTTATCAATTACACAAAGCTAGCTTGATCACTAAAAAACACAAAAATGAATTCTGAGTTTTGGCTGCAACTCTGAACTCTGTTTTATGCTTTAATGTACTGGGAAAAGCAACTTTCAAACATTTCTATGGATATATTAAGATAGACATCAACGCAGTAAACCGGCTGTTTTGTAATATTTTTAATGCTATATTCAGTAAAAATTGGTATGATTCATATATGCGTCACCATGCATTGAAGGGTTAATTATATGCTAAAATATTGAACATGCAAATGTATCACGAATATATGTATATGTGTGTGTGCGCGTGAGTTTGTAAACAATTCATCTCCTTTTAAAAAAAAAGGTAAAGAAGAAGAAAAGAAAAAGAAAAGAAAAATTAAAGAGAGGGAGAAGCGTAACTGTTAATATACAAATCATTTTACATTTAATGTTACAATTTCAGTTATAACAGATTATTTCAGTTAACATTTTTTCATTAAAGCTTTTTTTCTAGTTAGGTATAAATATTTAAGTAATAAAAGAATTTTTAATGTGCATATTTCAAGTAATTAATATTTAATTGCTTCTAAATAAGGTGATTTCTTTTCAATATCAATGATAACAATAAGACAATAACACACTTAATAACTGCTATAGCACATAAAATTAAGTAGCTTTTCATATAAATCATTCCCCAAAAAATGATAAGATATATAAATCATTCCCCAAAAAATGTCCCCCCAAAAAGTACAGGAAAAATCTGGCAGCTGGGGTGCCAGTAATTTTCCGTCAAATATGCAGTTTAAAACCGTAAAATTGTATCACTGAAATATATTTTACACAGGAATCCTGTAAATCAAACAGGTTTTTTTGTTAAAAGTACAGTTTTGTCCTGTGTATTTGACGGAGAAATACTGGCACCCCATAGCTGCTAGATTTTTCCTGTACTTTTAACAGTGTACAAATCGCTCATATTTTGTGGGAATATCTTATATTATATTATATTACATTAAGAGAAGTGGCTAAAGAAAAATAAAAAGAAGAAGGAAGGAAGGAAAAGAAAGATAGCGTTGCAAAATATCACATAAATTAAAAGGTATTATAAATAATTTAAATAATAAATAAAAAATTGAAGGAAAAGTCAGTTTACTAGAGTCACTTATTTCAGTGATTCGATATCACAATTTTAATAACAAGAAAAATTTTTCAGGGAAGAGGTCATGTGTAAAAGGTTCTCTATAATAATAAATATTTTACATCATCAAGGAAAAAAATGTGTGGATTTGATAATGAAAAAATAGAATTTACTATACAATTTTAGATAAGACATACAAATAATTAGATGATGCATAAAATATACACTCATCAATAGACCTCTACTAAGTGATAAATAATTTAACGTTAACTGTTGACAAGAAAATTTTTGAAGTATAGGATTTCTCAAAATTTATTCTTATTCTGCTATTAAATTGTAAGCATCAAGAAAATTCGAATTGGATCACTAATATTATAATTAATTAACTATTGGTAAATAGCAGAAATTTACAATTAAGTTATGTGTGTTTATTTTAAATTGATTTTAAATAAATTCTCTGCTACAACTTCCGTATAATATCTTTTGTTATCTCTTGTCTCAAAATTTATTATAAGTGACTGAGATTGACAATCCAATGTTTTACATTTTTTTATTTACAATAGCCAGTATTTAAATCGCTCTCCGCGAGATGGAAGTTAATAAATATATTTTTCTATTACATTTATTTATTTTTTCTATATTATTACACTCATTAAATTATGTCGCAATTTTTATGTTTTTATCATACATCTCATATTTTATCTTTTTTCTTCTTCTTTTTTATTAATAATAATTTCAATTTTTTTCATTAATTATGTTATAAATTTGTGTTAGATTTGTGAAAGAGACCTATGTTTTATTTTTTTGTAATTGTAATATCTGCGTTAAAAAATAAAAAATACATTTCTTTTTTATTGGACTGCTTACGAAATTTTTTATTGGGTAGAATGTTCCAAAAAATTTTAATGACTTTTTTTTTTTTTTTTTTTTGTCATTCATGTCTTTGGCAGCATCAAAGTGCTTTTCATTACTTTTTAAATCATATCGAATCAAATTATACTATGAGCTTTTCTAGTTAACTTAATTAAGTTATTTTATTATTCCCATTAAATTATTTTATTATTTATTCACTTATTTATTTATAAAGATTTTCCACCTCAATGTATATATATAATAATATAAGATTATTCTTTTTTTTATTATTATTATTAGAATGCTTTTTTATTCACCCAGGTTGGTTGTATGTCATTCTGTCTGTCATCGAGCCACTTTTCTGCTATATTTTGACTCAAGGGTGAATATGAGTGACCATGGGTGACAAGTGAGTTACCTGTGTGTGGTCCCTGGATGATCAGTCAGTGACACATAAGTAACTCAGAATATCGGAAAAATTTACAGTATTTGAAGATTTCAAAACCTTCGCATCCTGCTGCATTTTGGTTTTAAATTTCAATTTCGTTTTTATAGTTTTAATTTAAAAAATAATATTAATAATAAATAAGAAGAAGAAGAAGAAGAAGAATGCTTTTTTAACGGTGTCCTAAAAAGTAGTAAATAAGGCAAAATTTTCTGTGCTCAAACCAATTAAAAGATCAAAAGCGTTGACTGATGACAAAGTATGTTATTAAATAGTAGATGCAGTCATCAATGAATGCTTTTAATCTTTTAATTGGTTTGAGTACAGAAAAGTTTACCTCATTTACTACCGATAATATATATAAATTCTTTTTAAAATTCTTTTATTATTTATTTATTTATTTATTTACACGGATAATTAATTAATAAATGTTCATTTAATAACACAATATAAAAGTTCTGTATACAATGTGTATTAATTCAAGACTTAATTAATTAATTAGTAAAACGCGAAATTAAGCTGTGTAAGTATTGTTTAATAAAGGATATTTTAAATAAATATTTAGATATCAGTTTAACTGATGATGAAATATGCTACTTACCTTTGAATTTAATTAGTATGTTTTCATGCGCAAGATGCTTCCTCATTTTAGACAATGAAATCCATTAATTCAAATTAAAATAGATAATCAAAATAGTTTAAAATGTGTAATATGGCTTCTTGCTTAAAATATTTTAAAAAGTTTTAAAACGGTCACTGAATTTCAGACTTAATATGTAAATGAGCACTCTTGTACAGATATATAGTGCTCATGTTTTCAAAATGAATTTTGAATTTTGAAAATCAAATGATTATTCAAAGTTAAAGCTGCAAATTAGAAAAAATACCAGAGTATAGTCAATTATGTATGGTTTTCAAAGCGATATAATGGTTTAATTTTATTCCTTGCTGTTATATTGGTAGACAGGAAATTTATAATCTCTACACTATAAACAATTTCTGTAAGTGTACTGAAATGTTTATCGAGAGTCTCTGTAAATTTACAATAATTCTTAGGTATAAGTAACTAATGAATATTCTCAATTTTCATTCTGCACTTTATTTATTTTAATTATTTAATTTATCATTAGAAATTAAAAAAGATTGCTTCTACTTTAGTAAAAACATTTTAAGTCACAATTATATTAACTCTAATAATTATTTAAATTAATATTATCACTTAAAATGCCTATATTACATAATTTTTTTAACATCTCCGTTTATTGTTCTCTGTAATTTTACATGAGACTTAAGATAAATGAATACCAGTACTTTTTTAATGAAATTTTTAACAGTGTATATGTAGTTCATAATAAATATTTTAATAACCCTTTGTTCCTATCTTTTTGTCTCGGAGTGTAGTCTTAAATAAGAAAAATTTTAGTCTTAAAAGTTTTCTAAATTAGTCTTTAAAAAAAATTAGCCCAAGAATAGTGTTATTTTATGTTATAATAAATGTTAAACACAATTTAGATAACGTTATTTTATGAAAAATCAAAGAAAAAACCCTTTGTTCCTATATTTTTGTCGCGGGCTGTATATATAAATAAACTGAATGGTAATGTCACCTATTGAGTGATATATCTCAAAATGTAATACACATCAATTTAATTCAAGATCCAACATATCAAGTTTTGTTAAATTTCGAGAAATTAAAAATAATATGATTAAAATATTGGCGAAATACATCGCGCTAAAAAATTTTTAATACGCAAGAACAGACACACAGATATTTACTAAAAACTGTCAAATCTCGTTTACGACATCTGAAAACGTGTAAATCGATCAAAAACCAAAACTCGAAATTTTTCAAGAATCCAAAACTTTCTTCTTACGTATACATAGAAAGAAGTAAAAAGGACTTTAGATTAAATTTTAGTACAATGACAAATGAGAATTTATGATTTATCTCATTAGTTAATTCTGGCATAGTTTATCTTATTAAGCAACCACATACATTTAAGATTTTAGTAAGGCTTCATTTTCGAAAAAAACTATTGCGTTGTACTCAATACAAATAACATAATTAATAAAGAGAAGTAATTATATATTATACAAAACGATTCATTTTGTAGATTTAACTTATAATATTATTAACCCTTAAATGCTAAATGTTGCCTTTAGGCAACATACTCTATTTTTTATTCTAAAAAGTATTATTAGAATACTATTGAAGAAGCTCTAATGCCTCATGTTTCTCAATCGGCAACAAATTGCTTTTTAGCTATAAACCATAGTTAATTTGCTGTATGATTTTTTAAAGTATTTTTTCAGTTTTTATTTAAAAGATAAAAAAAATAAAATATTTTTTAAATTGATTTAAAAAATAATCAAGCATTTAAGAGTTAATATAGTTCGTTTCAGTTGATTTGGTGACAAGATCTTATAATAAATCATTTAAAAGGAATAAAAAATTAGAGTTGTATTTCATGCATTATTTAAAAAAAATTAAACAAATTTTAAAATAGCTCATTTTACATAATTAGGCGTGTATATTTAAGCTTTCCAAATATCATTTATTTTAACCTTCTTATTATTATTTGCATTACAATAATTCTAGCTGAATCATTGGTGTTATTTCAGCAAATCTTGAGGGAAAGCAATAAATATAATTCACAAAATAATTTATTTTAACAGAAGCAGTTTTAATAAATGTTTTATTTATTTATTTATTTTGTTTATATCACAGTTAAAAAACACGCCTAGTCAATGTATAGCAATATTACATGTAATTACAGACAAAAGCTATATAATATTATGCAATCATGTGTTACAGTGAGTGAAAAGAAATGAAGCATCATAATTAACAAGAAAGAAAAATCATGCAGAGCGCATTGATTAGTAACACTTTCCAACTGTACGTAATTGTTGTATCGAATAACTTTTAATATTCTATGCCTACGTTATCACACAACAGACAGAAGGACTGAAATATATACAGATAGACTAATTGATTTTAAAATTACTCTTAGGCATTTTGGAAAGTGTTAAAAAGGCTTAACGGAAAAGAAAATGTAGCTATTAGAATATAATTACAGCTTTTGATCTCTCTGAATATTTTAGAGTAGCCCTGTAAATCAGAAAGTTAATCATATGATATTCTATAGAAAATATTATTTTAGAATATTAACAATACATTTCAATATTTTTATGATTTTTACAGCAGAAAAATTTTTAAATATAACTTTCTAAAAATTCTGTCCTAAAACGTAATGCATTGGTATTTTACCATGTTTTTATTAACTTCGATTCTTGTGTGTTTGTGTGTTTGTGTGTTTGTCAGAGACAAATCTTGCAATCGATTTTTAACTAACTTCCCGACTAGCTAGATATTTGAAATTTTCAGGACAGTTCACAACACGGTGACAATACATTTTTCTAATAATTTTAGTCAACTGCTTCAAGTTCCGCTGCCTTCGGCAGCGTTTATATGATTCGGCAGAGAATTTATTTAACTAACTTCCCGACTAGCTAGACATTTGAAACTTTCAGAATAGTTCAGAATAAGATTAAAATGCATATTTTTAATACCTTTAGCCAACTGTTTCGGGTTCCCGCTGCCTTCGGCAGCGTTATCAGTACAAAGATTGCAATCGATTTTTTCCTAACTTTCCGACTAGCTAGACATTTGAAACTTTCAGGATAGCTCAAAACACGGTGACAATACATTTTTTTAATACTTTTAGTCAACTGTTTCAGGTCCCCACTGCCTTCGGCAGCGTTTATATGATTCAACAGAAAATTTATTTAACTAACTTCCCGACTAGCTAGACATTGGAAACTTTCAGAATAGTTCAGAACACAGTGAAAATGCATTTTTTAAATATTTTTAACCAACTACTCCGGGTTCCTGCTGCCTTCGGCAGCGTTAACAGTACAAAGCTTGTAATCGGTTTTTCACTAACTTCTCGACTAGCTAGACATTTGAAAACTTCAGAATAGCTCATAATACAGTGACAATACATTTTTTTTATACTTTTAGTCAACTGTTTCAGGTCCCTACTGCCTTCGGCAGCGTTTATATGATTCGAACGAAAATTTATTTAACAAACTTCCCGACTAGCTAGACATTTGAAACTTTCAGAATAGTTCAGAATACGGTTAAAATGCATTTTTTAAATACCTTTAGCCAAATGTTTCGGGTTCCTGCTGCCTTCGGCAGCGTTATCAGTACAAAGATTGCAATCGATTTTTCCCTAACTTCTCGACTAGCTAGACATTTGAAACTTTCAGGATAGCTCAGAATACAGTAACAATACATTTTTTTTATAGCTTTAGTCAACTGTTTCAGGTCCCTACTGCCTTCAGCAGCGTTTATATGATTCAACAAAAAATTTATTTAACTAACTTCCTGACTAGCTCGACATTTGAAACTTTCAGAATAGTTCAGAATACGGTGAAAATGCATTTTTAAAATATTTGTAACCAAATGTTTCGGGTTCCTGCTGCCTTCGGCAGCGTTACCAGTACAAAGATTGCAATCGATTTTTCACTAACTTTCCGACTAGCTAGACATTTGAAACTTTTATAATAGCTCAAAACACGAGAGCAATGATTTTTTTTTTAAATTTATCCGATTGCTCCGGGTTCCCGCTGCCTTCGGTAGCGTTTATATGATTGAACAGAAAATTTAAAAACATGGTATATAAAAAGATCTTTTTATCTTGTAATTATTTGTTGTTGTTCTTGTTGTTGTTGTTGTTGTCCCATGTAAGCAAACTAGTTATACAGAACCAATTAATGTCATTTTAAATGGGGAACATTCTATAGGGAAAATATTTATAACACCCATAGAACACAATGCATTCGAATGCTTGTGGGTGTCCCTGTACACAAACCAGAAGAGATATTCACTCCATTTTCAATATGGAACATCCGATAGTGAACTTCAATAAAATATATCAGTTTCGAGAAATTCCATAAATATTTACAGGAGTTAGAGTGCGGGCAGACAGACAGACAGATGGACAGATACACAAACTGAAATCATATTCACACTTAAATATTTTAGAAAGCATTAAAAACGCTTAACGTAAACGAAAGTACAATTCTAGCAATTTTTTATTAATAGCTCTTAATGCAACTGGATATTTTTGTGCTACCCTGTAAATTTAATGCTTATCATGCTATATTCTATGCAAAGCATTCTTTTGTGCCTAAAAATAACATATTTCAATTTCCTAAAACTTTGTGGAAAGTAAAGTTATTAAAATTTGATTTATAGAAATATCTCTCATAGAACACAATGCTTTAGAATAATTTTGAGTGCCCCTGTACATAAACCGATGGTGGTATTTCCTCCTTTTTATACAGGAAACATCCAATGTGAACTTGAGTAACAATATTTCAGTTTCATTCAGATATGTCTACAGTAAAGGTATGAAAATATGGTTTATAGAAATACCTCTCATAGAACACAATGCTTTGAAATACTCTCGGGTGTCCCTGTACACAAACCAGTAGAGGTATAAACTCCATTTTCAATAGGGAACGTCCGATAGTGAACTTGAATAACATATATCAGTTTCAAGAAATTCCATAAATATTTACGGGAGTTAGAGCGCGGAGAGACAGACAGACAGACAGACAGATAAACCGAAGTCATAAACACTTTTCAACCTTGTTGGAAAGTGTTAAAAACAATAAAATAAACATTTTTTTACTTTCTTATGTTAGTATATATAGAGAAAGTATTGGATTCGTGAAAATTTTCGAACTCCAGTTTTCGATGGATTTACACGTTTTGGGATGTCCTGAACACGATTTGACTGTTTCTATAAAGCGTCTCTCTGTGTGTCTGTGTGTATCACAAATTTTGCGGGCGCTGTATCTCACGAACCAATGAACGAAATTTAACCGAACTTGGTATTTAGTTGGACCCTGACATAAACTGGTACTGATTAGATTTGGGGAACAATTTCTGAACAGGTGGCGCTGTTATTGCATTATTTTCTAAATTTTTAACAAGGCAGTATAGGACAAAATTTCGTATAAATGTACATAATGAGAGTTATTTTAATCGTGTGACTGTAAAATTCATATGAATTATTGATAATAAAAGTAGTTAACTAGGAAAAAAATGTTGAGCATGTGGGAGCATCGGCTTCAGCCCCTGGGGGGGAGAGTAAATTTTCATTATGGGTATCTTTCCAAAGATCTCGTCAATACCTTTGAAACGAATGGTTGAACTATGGATCTGTGATAATTTAAAACAAAGTTATCGATTTCTTTTATCCATTAACGAAAAAAACGTGGAAAATAATCTTATTTCTTCTGATTTGCAACAAATTGACATCTTTCGGCTTTAGTGATAATATGTCAGATAAAAATCGTCTGCATTTATAATTAAAAATAATTTGATAATTTAATAAATAATTTGTATTGAATAAATTTTGTGTGAAATTATATAGAAGAAAGTCATGTGGTGGCCACATCATACTAGTTTTTAATTATTAACAGAATATTATTTTTTAGATACCAAAGTATTTAAGTCTAAAGAATACTATTAAAATTTAAAAATATCTTCACTTTAATACTGAATACTTAAAGTACTGCACTCATACATCGTATTATTTCCTAATTCACTTACTATATGATTATAAACAATCTTACATATTTTTATCATATACATACGTTAAGTAGCAGTTTTAAGTTTGTTTTCCAACAGTTAAAAACAAAGGTAAAATTAGCTCACCTTCCATAGTCCTAATTTAATTATAACAATGTAAATATGTTTGATCTATAAATATACAGAAATGGCAGTGCTTAATTTAATTTTAAATGAATGACAAACAAAAATTAATCGGCATTTAATCTCTAAAACAACACACTTGGAAAAACAATCTTTTTCTTTCTTTCTTTCTTTTTTTTTTTTTTTTTTTTTCATGACTGAGATCCTTTTATCCCAAAAGACTTGTGTTTTACTTAAAAGCTTATATAACTATATTTATTATTATTATTATTATTATTATTATTATTATTATTATTATTATTATTATTATTATTATCCTCTATATTTGTTACATCCTAAGTGAGGATAAGAAACGGCATTCCAATGACACAATATATGTGAAAATTAGCTTATTTTGTCACAAATTGACACAAATTCCCAATTCGATTTATACCGTTTTCTTAAAATCGAAAAACGCTACTCGATTTTAATGTACTCTTTCTTAAAATTCCCGAAACTTTTTCCAACAATAACGTGAAAAAATACCAATAAATAATTGTTTTGTTCAATAAATAATTGTTTTGTTGCCTTTAAAAAAAGCTCGAAAAACAGAAAGAAAATTGCTGCATCCCCCACCCCTCCTCTCCAACAGCACGAGTAAAATGGAAAAATATACCATTTAAGTACAAAGTTTCTAAATTATAATGGTCGTCCCCAGTTTTACATGTACGATAGTGTGTATAAAATATATAAGTAAAAGTATTCTTGTTTTAAAAATAGGTTTAAGTTTAATCATAAATTCCTATAGTGTAACCTTTTTTTTCTTTTCCAGAAAAATGATGCAATGAATCATAAAAAAATAAATAAATTAAATTAAATTAAAGTTATTCGTTTTTAGTTCGTTTTAAGCTTTTTTTCTTTTTTCTTTTTAATATAAATAATTTCCTGGGTTTTATCATGTACTGAAAAAATAAATTAAGAAAAATAATAATCTATACCAAAAATTTACTTATCATTAGATTATCATTAAAATTCCAACAATGTTGCATGAAATGGATATTAATGTGATTTTCATTATGCTCTTTAATATCTACAATAATGTAGTATAGAACTGTTTCTGAAGTTCGAACCAAATAAATCTATAAATTGCATAGAAACATTGTAAAATAAATGTTCCTGCTTTATTTAAACGTAAAAAATAAATAAATATAAATTAATAAATAGACATAAATAAGGCTTTCTATTGTTTTAAAATTATGTCAATTACACTGACATTTAAAACTGAAAAGGTTTTTTTTTTTTTTTTTTTTTTAATGCTTGTGTATATAGTTTGAAAAAAAAAAAGAAAGAAAGAAAGAAAGAAGAAAGAGACAGAGAGAAATAAAGAAAAAAGTTCCAAACTTCGTATGAATGTTCGTTTTTAGTATTATTATTATTATTATTATTATTATTATTTTATGCCTAAGAATACTAATGAACATAAATTATAGTATATGAATAGAAATTACTAAAGGAATAGAAAGGCTGCACTCTTTAATATAGAATTTTTTCAATTCATCAAATATTTCATTTATTTTATTTTATTTTGTAAAAAGAAAGATTAAACATTTCAAATGAAAAACTAAATCCTATCGATTTGCATAAAACATAGTTCAAAGAGTGTCACTAGTTTTATACGATTTTTTTTTTTTTTTTTTTTTTAATGAAAGAACAGTTAAATAAAAATTTAAATTCTACTTTAAAAACAAATATTGAATGTCAAAGAAAATCGTTTAACTGTTATGAAGTATGTCCATAAAAAAAAAAAAAAAAAAATTAAACTTTCTTTTAATTAATAATAACAGTTTTTTATTTATTTATTTAAAAAATATCAAATGTGTGATTTGTTTTTATTTTTATTTATTCATTTTTTTTTTTTTTTTTTTTTTTTGTGTGTGTGTGTGTGTGTGTGTATTTAAGAATATTAATGAAAATGAAAATGAATTATGAACATAAACCAAGAGTAACGGAAGTTTCTTTTCAATATCAAGATTTTATACTTGGAGTCAGTCTAAGGTTCAATCGAAAGATTTTCCTACATTCGAAGATAATTTGTATTTCTTCTTATGTAAATAGCACCGGCATGAAAATTTTCACAATTTTCAATGATATGTTATGTAATTAAATATCTTTTTTTCAAAATTGTACTTTACATTTTTTTCAAAATTGTATCTTTAAAAGTTCATAGTTTCAACTATTTTTAAATTTTAAAAGTTTTAGAAAAGTATTTTATTTTCGACCACTACGGGAAAAGTTCTAAAAAATAATTTACTTCGAAAAAAGAAATACTAAATGCAAATTATTTAAAAATATTATTTATTTATGTTATTTATATCTTAAATTTATACCTCAAATTAAAATCATTTTTTGAATTAATATTTGTTAAGATATCAAATTTAAGTTTTAGGGGGGGGGGGAGAAAAAAAAAGGTTTTCTCTTTTTTTTTTTACTTTACTTTTTACTTTATATATATAAACGTAATGTCATTAACAGTTGTAATCATTTTATTTAATTTAAAATATAAGTAATTCTTTATGACAAGTTAAAAAGATTTTTAAATTTTCGTGGACATATAATTAACATATTTTTGGATATTCTGAGCGTAAAAAATATCAATACTGAGAAAAGTTTTGTTAATGATGAAACTGGAGAGAATTTTGTTGTATTATGTCTCAAGCTACAGAAGAAATTTCAGAGTAGTTATGATATCAAAATGGACAGAAAACTCTGTAGTTAAGATAAAAATTTAAAAAATTTAAAATTATTATTATTATTGTTATTATTTTTTATGAAATATATTATATCCCCCCCCCTTTTTTTTTATGCCATTAAAATTTCACAATAAAAAAAATTGAAATTCTTTCAAAAAATATTTTAGTAATAGGCATTATTATTGTTATTATCATCATCACCATTTTAAAAGGTAATTTGTTATTTATTTAAAAATTATTCGATATCCTTTAAGAGATTAAAAATGCCTCTAAATTGCATTGTCTCTACTTATTTCTGAATTACGATGAAAATTTTACAAGAGATAATTTGCAGAAAATCTAATTCTCAATATATATTTAATGGAGAGAAAAAAAGAAATTTTAAAAATTGAAATTTTACTTTCCTATACTAAGACTTTTACAAAATACAGAGTGTTTGAAAAATCTTGACCTTGATCTTGATTTTATTCCTTAAAGATTTATTTATTTAATAAAATTTTAGAAAAAGTACAAAATTTTATCAATCTTATTAAAATCCCATTTTTATGGGTTATACATAAATTGCGAATGAAAACGATGATAACTTAAACTGATTAGACACATTTAAATTTTAATAGATAAACATATTTGCATTTTGACTAATCAATTAAAACTTTCTTTAAACATAGCTCCAACCTCTAAGACATTTTAAAATACAGTGCTAAAATTTTGTATAACACCTAATAAGGATATGGGTACATTTCACTCACTTGATTATTTTTAGTGAGGAGGATAGATAAAAATTTAAATTTTGAAGTTCTTAGAGTTATATGCCCTAAGATTTTTATTTTTATTTATTTATTTATATTAGTTGTTATATAGTTATTTAGTTGCGTTGAAAAATACAGAAGAATTTTTCAACGCAACTTTGTACTTTACACTATGTCTAAGAACAATACAATCAAAGCCAAAGTCAAGTTTTTCAAACATCCTGTATCAGTTTTCAATGCGTTAAATAGAAAGAATGTTATCTTTGAAATTTAATGTCAATTTTATCAATGAGAAGAGGGGGGGGGGGGAGGAGTGCAAAATCCAAAGCTGAAAGTCACACCATTAGAGGTCGTTGGTGTTCTTTAAAAATAAGTTTACGTTTTTTAGCGTATATAATAACAGAATACAAAATTAACATGTATCGAGACACAATTTTTGAACCATGTCTGTCTTAAAAAAAAAAAAAAAAACTCTATTTGTTAAGAATTTTTTTCAAAATTAGAGTATCCTTTTACTCTTTGTGTTAAAAATATTTATTTCATAACAGACTTTTATGCTTTCCGAAATTAACATATTAAGAACAACATAATAAATTTCTATTCCAATATTTCCTGTATATCAAGCATCTTCTTCTAAATAAATTGTCCTCTGTCTTTTTATAAATGTTAGATTGATACCTGAGCCAAAAAGTATTTAATAAAATTTAAAAAATCTTTAAAAATTAAATTTATTGATATTTTTAAAAACCAACAAGTATTACAAAAAAAAAAAAAAAAAAAAATAGTTTTCGTCTTAGAGAAAAACTGCGATTTAAAAAAAGAACATAACATAATTTTTTATCAAAATGAAGTAATCTTCTTTTACAAGGTTAGGATTTTTAAATAATTATTAATTAAAATTTTAAGAATATACGGTTATTTTTTACATCTTACTATTCCAATATTTGATACTGTAAACAAATTCATTTCAAAATCATTAAAAATTAAAATTTGTTAGTAGTATTAAAAACCTCAAGTATTGTTTAAAATGGGGGGGGGGGGGGGAATGAGTAAAAAAACTAATTTCTTGAAAGAGCATAACACAGCTCTTTATCAAAATAAAATAAAAACTTTCCAGGTTAAATTTATACTATCTCTAGATTTCATACGCATTTTAAAATTTATAAATAATAATAATAATAATAAATAAAATAAATTCAAATATGTATGCATACATGCATTCATACATATAGTGAATCAAAGTGAAAACCGAACACACACACACACACACATACACACACAAAAAAAAGGAGTGATTTGTACTTTTTTACAGTACGAACAAATAAATTAATTAATTAATTAATTAAATTAAATTAAAAATAAATATAAAGTTGAATACACATTAAGAAAATTTCTGTTACATAAATTTCAGTATATAGAGTTAAATAAATCATTAGGTTAAACAACCTGGTATAGCACTTACCAGGCTTCCTCTGAGCGGGCATTTCAATTACTGATGAAGATGATTACACATGAAGAGGTAAGATAATAAGCAATTTGTATGAATATACTTTAAAAACACTTGAAAATAGTTTTGGAAGCAGTTTTATTTTATAGGAATTTACAGCCATACAAGCAGAGCAAAACGAAAAATGGTTTCTTAAACAGTATTGATGTACAGTTTTCACTTTGAGATTTATTTAGTTTTTAGGACTTAGTCTCAATCTAGGATTTTTGCGGTGTCATCTTTCGATAGTTGGACATTTATCGAAAATATAATTGAATAATTTGAGAACAATGTTATACTTTCAAAAAAAAAAAAAAAAAAAAAAAAACTAATAGTCCTCCGTCCTAAACTAAATTCTGCAGAATTCAGTTTAGGAACTAAAGTTGCAAAACTAAATTTTCCAAAATTTCATCAACTTAATTTTTTTTTTTTTTTTTTTTTGAAAGAAAAGGAAAAGAAAATTAATAATAATCAGTATCGAAGCAAACACTATCGAAAAAGTTTTTATTATTATTATTATTGATTTTGAATTAGGAAATAAAAAGTGCGCGAACAATATGAAATAAAAATAAGTAAAAAAAAAAATGAATTTAATGATTTAATTTTTTATATAAAACATGATCGCGTGCTATCTTATAAAGTAGATGTAAAATTTAAAGCTTATGGGGTGCGTGTGGCATCTATAAATATTGTTTTAAGAAATAGAATAAAATAGAATAAAGAAAGCAACGATGTTGGTTGCATTTTGTTATATAGTTTGAATTTTATAGAAGTAATATCTACCGTAGGAATAATTTCTTATGTTAAAATTATAGGGAATTGTTATGCACAAACGATGTACTTAAAAAACAAAACAAACAAACAAACAAACAAAAAAAAAAAAAAAAAAAAAAACTTTTAGTGTGCATAAATGATATTTTTGGCTGTTGAGGAGATATTTTTGAGTTTATTAACCGACAATACTGATTTTTTTTTTTTTTTTTTTTTTTTCTTAACTTAATGCAAGAGGGAAAAAAAGAAGAACACTTTTTTTTTAATGCTTTGAAAGGTAAAATAAAAATATTTTAAAATTTAAATCAAGAGGTTATGACAATAAAGTCTTTAGTTTCCGTTTATAATTATTATGAATTATTAAGCATGCTTAATTTTAATTGTATGTAACAAATGTATTAAAAATTATCATCTTTGACTCATTGTATAGTATATAAAGAATTAAAAAGTATATATGTATTTTATCTGTAAAGTAAAACACAAATAAAGGATTCTTCAATATTACGACAATTATTTTTGCTGTGGATTCAATTTTTTGTGTCATTGAAAGTTTTATTTTATTTATTTATTTTGCAATTACTATGCTATTAACAACATATTTAGAAAGACTCTAATAAAGTTCCATTATATCAATTAAGTGATTAATTTTGCGAGTTTTCTAATGTGAATAACATCATGATACATTATTACAATTATCATTATTATTATTACTTAATGAAGATTAAACATTACCAAATAATTTATTTTTTTTTTTTTAATGTTAATGTAACAGCAAAAATAATTTTATTTCTATTTTATTTATTTATTTGTTTGTTAAGTATTTATAAAGACATAAAACTGTCTGTTAATTTTGTTTTTACATTCATTCAAATGTACGAATGTTTTGTCAAATTTACAATGAAAAATATTTTAGTGAAATTGTTACTTTTTTGTAGTTTAAAGTTTACTAAAAAACCCATTTTGTTTACACATTTAAAAGATAAACATGACATTACAGAATGACATTACAAATAATGGCATTACACAAATAACAGTAACATATCTTCGTAACATCGCATTAAAAGTCATACGCATATTAGAAAATCACTTATGGAAATGAACTTTGTTTATAGATTAATAATTCGGACATAGTAAAAAAGATAGAGGGAGAAGGCTATAACATTTTTAAAGAAATTAATTATAAAGATACTTAATTTTAGATTTTTCTAAAACAAGACTCGCTCATTCGTTCTGCATTTGTTCCTACTCAGTAAAATAACAAAATTTGGTTGTCACGACAAAAATTTCTGTTTAAATGTATTCCGATAGAAATTTTGGTTGAACTAACAAAACAACTTTTACTGATTTGTTTTGCACTACTAACAAAAAAAAAAAAAAAAAAAAAAAAAAAAAAAATGTTTTTTCATTACAAATATACAAAAATTATAGCAAAGATAAATAAGAAAGTTTCTTAATATGAGAAAATACATTTTATTGAAGTTTTGTAAATTTGTTAATAATATTTTTTTTTTTTTGCCGTAGTAACAAAACTGAATTTTTACTTCCAACAAAAATTTGGTTTAAAACAGCAAAATAACGTCTACAAAGCACGTTTTGTTAACCATAGTCAAGTCCTTATTCAGGGTGTATTATTTCCGAATTTAAACATTTAAAAAAAGAAAAAAAAATCTGTTTGACAATTGGGGCGTTTTATTAAAAAAATAACACGTGTTTTTTGTAGTCTAAATCTTCTAGGAAAATTGTAAAATCCGTGAGCTGTCGCACAGATGTTTTACAATACTTACTGAAACTAAGTAAAAAAATTCGAAGTTTAAATCTAACTTCCTACTAGAAACTCGAAAGTTAAAAAGGAAAACATATCTCTTACCTCTTGCGTGCACACTGAAATCGATAGCTCCCTCCGGTTTCCCCCTGGGTCCGACAACATCTTGTATCTCCCCTAGGCTCGGCCTTCTCACCACGTCCTGCCTCGCGTTCAGGAGCCTTTCGATGCTGTATAGAGAGAAACGGTTCGGTTGCCGTTCGATTGTCGGTCTTGCCTCTTCCATCATTGAAACGGCTCAAAAGATAAACACACACACACAAAGTTTTTCTTGAACACTTTTTCTATTCTTTAAACGTCGACGTAAGAAACTTGGATTTATCGGCCCGTATTTGAAATTTCATGGGCATTGTGGAAAAATAGAATTTAGTGATATCTTGGAGTTATTTCTTCTGTAGTCTCTGACAGATTTCAAATGGTTATTTGCTTTTCACTGATGTCAGAAGATATTGAAATGATAAATTGCAAAATCTTGATATAGTTTGCACATTTTATTTGGAAGGAGAAATTTTATTAAACAGTTTTCTTTTCTTCTTTTTATTGCGAACAGTTCACAAATTCATAGTTGTCATAGAAATAAATATTCTTGCTTCAAGAAGAAAGGGTTACTTTCTTCATATGCGCTAATTTTTAAATAATCATCCAACTGCGCATTATTTTTTAAACATACAAACTTGAATCGCAGTCTTTTATTTGAAATTAGCTAGAAACTATAACACAGGAAAACGTTTTTAGGTTTTCTTCTTCTTCTTCTTTTTTTTTTTTTTTTTTTTTTTTTTTTTAACTTTTCATAAAATTTTATTTCATAAAGCTTTCAAATGCGAAATGTCAAATTAGCATGACAGTGACAAGTTCAGAAGTTTAAGGTAATACTTTCCTTAAAATATCAAAACTTTTTCCTGGCGAGCAAAATGAGTATTCAAAAAAACTACCTCTATTTTTTTTTTACTACTTTATCACATATTTTGGAAGAATCTAAAATTAACAGTTTTCAGACTTTGCTTGTTTCTTGCCTGATACAGTATAAATCTTAGAGTATCGGAATTTATTTTTGAATTAGGCATAAAGTTTTAAAAATCTTATCTTGAAGAGAAATTTCCTCCTTTAAAAAAAAAAATTCTCCTTAATATTAAGAGACGGGTTCTTTTTTTAACTGTATTACATGTACAGTTTACTGAAAAGAAAACAGTCAGGCAAGACTTCACAGTTTTACAAAATTCCCGCTTCTGAAAATTCTTTCGGGATTTGCAAAATAAAAATTACTGATCTTCCCGTCACGACAATCGAGTTAGCCATGCCGCTTTCTGCTTAGTACGAAAGGGAACTGAGAAGAAGAAATGAGACATCTTCCTGACATGCGCTTTTTAAAACTCAATCACCGGCATCCGAGTTTACAATTTCGTATTGAAATCTGTCGCGCAAATAATTTTATGCAGGAACTATGAGCTTAATATCACGTCTGATCGTCCAGCGGATGCTCCTCAACTCAAAGCGAGGGTCCGGAGGAGGGGGGAAGAAGCGACAAACCGACAATGGACGGACAGACAGCTGGAAAACACCCCCTTTCTTTCGGGTGTGCTAGGGAACTATCCGGTTAACGCAATTATCCTTCGAAACGAAACCTTGAGCACCGATAATGAAATGTTTGTCCAGAAACGGTTAAGTCGTTGCCGGCTTGTGATTGGTTGGCGGGGGGTGCGCCTCGGTTGCCGCCTAATTCCGCGAGTCGTTCGTTGATACGTGAACCGCCCTTCCACGCTTTTTCATGAACTCGAGATGCAGAAGAGCACAGTTGGCCGAGGATCGCTGAGTTTGGCGAACATTTTCCTTGGATGCGGAGCGTTCCGGAAAATCGGACATACGGTTGTTTTTCTTTCTACTATTCGCTCGACTTTTTTTTCTTTTCTTGCTTTTTTAACAAACGTACACACGCACGCTCTTCATTGAAGAGTGTGAGGAGAGAGCTAAAACTTTTTTTTTTAACTTGACATCGTGAGAGGATGCATTAATTTGCGGCATTTTATTTATTTATTTTATTTTTTTTTATTTTTTTTTTCTTCAACACGTGCCTAAAAAGAGACTTTCAACAAAGAAAGATTCACAGCTAAGAATTCTGAAACCGTGACTGAAATTTACGGACATCAAATATCGGTTACAGCGTAATCGATTACAACGTCACATTTGCATGGACGTGTTATTATTATTATTTATTTTATTTTATTTTATTTTTTCACTTTCACTTTTTTCTTTTATTTTTCCCACGGTAAATCAGAAAGTTCCTTTTTGTAATATTTTCAAGGATTAAGTTATGTAAAAGAAATTACATTTAAAATATTTTATTTCGATAAAAAAAAAAAAAAAAAAAAAAAAAAAAAAAACTTATTCAAATAATAGATTAAAATGATTTTTAAAAAATATATAAAGTAGCATAAATATTTTACTATTTAATTATTTCATATAGCATTATAATTCTACTTACTTCTATTATATTTGCTTTTTAAAATGCCAGGTGTTATTTAATTTATTTTCCTTTTATTTATTTATTAATTTTAAGTAAACTGAATGTCATAACAATATACTATTAGCATAACTTTTTTTTTTTTTTTTTTTTTTTCCTTTTAAGGGAAGAATGTCATGTTTTGCTGAAAGTATACGAAACTAATAATCGCTATTATAAAATTTTAATAACATTGATCCAGAAAAAAGAAGAAGAAAAGATATTTCAATAATATTTTGTATAAAATATGATTTTGTTATCTTTCAGATTTACAGGGCTACACTAAAATATTCAGATACATTATGGACTGCAATTAGAAAATAAGGGCTACGTTTTCGTTAATGTTAAGCATTTTTTACACTTTCTAACAATGTTCAAGAATGATTATGAATTCAATTAGTCTACCAGTATGCCTTTCAGAACTACTATTTGTCAGTTGTGTGATTACGTAGGCAAAGCGTATTGAAAGTTATACAATACAACAATTAAGTACATTTGGAAAATGTTAATAATTAATGCGTACCACATAATTTTGCTCTCTTGTTTATTCTAATTTATTTTAATTTAGTTTAATTAATTAGTTTATTTGAATTTTATTTTAATTTGATGCATAAATTTAACAATAACACATTTAAATTATTCGCATCTAGTATCTATTTCTTGTAAGCAAATTTTTTATTATTAATATTATAATTTTCTGTTTAATAATTGCATTACTTTTTAAAAATTTCTAATATTTAAAAATAGTTTTAACTATGATATTTTAAAGTTATAATTTTTTGGGAGAAAATAAAAAATAAATAAATATATTTAACTACACAAAACATTCTTCTTGCTGTTGGAAAATTTTCATGTCTATGCCATTTACAGAAGCTGAGATACAAATCCTCTTCGAGTGTTGGAAAATCTTTCATTTGCAACTACACAAAAATAAAAGTTTTGTCGAAACAAAAAAAAAAAATGTTGATTTAACCAATATTTGTTAAAATCAACAAAATTATTTTGTTAGTTTAAACAAACAGTTTTGTTGATTCAGCACATCGCTAGTTCAATGGATCTTTCCAGAGAGATAATGACAAAGCTTATCGAATAATGAGTGATAATTACTCTTCTTTCAACCATATATTTTTGGTTAATTGAAAGAAGTTGATTTTGTTAACTGAATTAAACTATTGTTAAAATGACAAAATAAATCTAAAAATTAGTCAACAATAAATAAATAAATAATATATATATATATATATATATATATATATATATATATATATATTCTTCAACAAAGTACTGTTTTTTTAGTGTATCAGATTGGTCCTCACCTCGAGTATAAAATCCAGAAAACTTTCATTACACTTAGTTTCTGTCAGTTTCACCAATATTCTTAAGCATAGCAAAATTTGCATTATTATTTTTTCTTTTCATTTCAAACTAAGCTGTCCTTTCTAAGAACCTTTGTGTTCAGTACTCGAGCCGGCCGAAGACCGTCGTATTCATTCATGGTTGCTGGTGCACGTAAAATCAGTCGTGGCCGAAATGTCCTGTATGATGTTTCCATATAAATCATACCTTCGGGAGTCACCATTGAAATATCTTTCTTTCACAGAATCCTACTTCCATGTCATCAATAGTCTCTATACTAAGAAGTTTGGTGCCATTTCGCTTTTTAGATCCAGTTACAGGTGGCTCTGAATATGTCCGTTTAAAAAAAAAAAAAAAAACCTGTACAATGTCGATCGACATCAATATATTACACTCCACAGATTGTTGATTTTCCGTTCGTAAGTATTTTAAGTTACTATTGTAACTCATTGGTTCTTAATCTATATCGCAACTTTTTGTGTCATTATTTCCTCTATGTTAAATTCAGTTCTATATTTTTGTGTGCTGTTATTGTTTTAGTTCTATTAATTGCTAAATTTTAAGATTAAATTTTATTACGTTATCTATTATTTATATATATATATATATATATATACAGTCGGTAACAAAAGTGTCCGAACACTAGCAAAAATTCCTATGTAAAAAAAGTACACTTCATACGGTTTTGTTAAATAAATCCTTGTCGAATAAATCCTTGTTCTTAGTCAGTGTAAGAACATGATTTTATAAGGATTTATTTAACAAAACCGTATGACGTGTACTTTTTTTACATAGGAATCTTTGCTAGTGTTCGGACACTTTTGTTACCGACTGAATATATATATATATAATTTGAATAATTTAATTCCTTTGCAACATTCAGCAAATGAAAGATAGATGAAAATACCAACATAAGAAATTTTAAATGAGATGTATTTCGAATAAAATTATTGTCACGATGATAATTTAATTTGATTACACTGATTAGTAAAATCATGTTAAAGTACTTACGCAGAAGAGAAATGACACAAACATAACACATAAACCTAGCGATGAGATAATTTGCAAAAAACCATTAAACCAATAGAAACATTTACCAATCAATAGAAATGGAAAGAGATAAATTAACCAAAAGAATCCGATAAAAGAAAAGAGAATTCGTGAAATGAAAAATTGAATTTTAAAAGCTGAAAATCAGAAATGTTCACCTTCAAGAAACTTGCACCTCTGTCAGCATAATGCAAGATTTCGGAAAGATGTACAGCTAATACTAGTTGGATATTGCTAATTCAAGCAATATACAACTCAAATCTCTACCTTGCAACAAAACAAAATAAAAAAGGAAATTAGATTAAACCGTAACACAAACCAAGTAAGTATTTTTAATAAGTCCATATGTAAACGATTCCATACAGAGATAGTAGAAATAAACAGGTTGCCAAAACGAACATTAGTGAAAAGAAAAGATTAAAAGTAAAGATATATTATATTATATATAAATGACAGATATCGTAATAAATTTTAATCATAAAATTTAGCAATTAATAGATACAAAACAATACCAACTCACAAAAATATAGAACTGATTTTAACTTAGAGGAAAGACTGATATATATATATATTTTTTTTTTTTCAGACATAGTATTTATTATTATTATTATTCAAAACATTCTGAAATTTTTCTTCGTCGGAGGAAATAAGAATTTTTTACATTATCACTTATTTTCATTTGTTTCATATTTTATGTATTTTAATATAATTCTTCGTATGGGATGTGATTACCTTCTTAAACAAATAGATAAAGAGTAAATACTCAGAAAATAATCCTTTGGTAGATATTTTTATCTTGTAACTGTCAATATCTGCAAAATTTTTTTCATAGGGGATTCTTCCATATGCTTAAACTATTCAATAGTTTATGTTGTCAACGTATGGCACGCTCGAAATTGACACAATACCAAGCTCTTGATGATTTTATTGTTTTTCATACTACTCATTGATGTGTTAATAGCACTGAATCCTGTATTTTTACCCAAGAGAGGGAATTTATCAGTTCCAAGGGAGAGACTATAGATGGGGAGTATTTTAATGTTCCTCTGAGAATACTATCCCGCCCTTTGGTCGCCTCTTGAACTATCGCTGTGTTTAATAAAACATAACATCAGATTTATTTTATAGCTTCAAACTAAATTAATATATTCAAACTTCAATTAAAACTATAGTTAAATTAATACAGGTTCATTAGAGTTTTTATTTGGGTTGCGTTATCACAGTTTTATAAAGAAAGCTTTGGAGCTCTGTCAAAAGTTTTGTCCAAGACCAAATTTCACTGAGTAACTGCTTTCAAAATATAAGAAAAGAAGCATTATTATTTGAATTAAAAATATATTTGCTAAAGTAAAACAGATTACATTTTGATATCTCTGTTTTTGGTAATTTAAGCAAGCAGACATTGCACAGTAACTTAAGGAACATTTGTTGGACAACTATTTTTAAAGTAACTTCATAGAATAATAATTAGAAGAGAAACATTATTTAAAATCTTTTAAGCAGTCAGAAATAGTGTGCGGTAACCTATGTTATAAAAAAAAAAAAGAGAGAGAGAGAATAATCTGCTTTTGCAGTTCGCTTAAAGGAAAAAATTTTGTTCTGCTAAAACTTTTTCATATTTGAAAGTATGTGTCTTTTTTTTTTTTTTTTTTTTTTTTTTTGTTATTTTAGCAATTTCTTTTAATGAATTTAAAAGTTTTATTTGAAAAATTATTATAAAATTTTAAAAAGATAAATTACATTATACAAAATTGACTTTGTCACAAAATTTTATTTCGTTTAAGTAGTAAAAGTGAGAATTAAGATGATTTTAAATAATACATATAATGTAATTAAATACAATATACTATTTTTATATTCATTTACTGTTAAACAGAAACATCAAAAAATGAAATTCCTAAGAATCGTGACATAAGATTCATTTATGTAAATTTATAATGGACTGATGTTTTAGACATAAATAACTAAATATAATCTTATATATTCGGTAGAGCAAAAATGATTGCGCTTCTCTTAATACATAAACTGATTTGATATATATATAGAGAGAGCGCTTTATTAATTTATTTATATTAAATAATGTCAATAATGAACAGGTAAGGTTTCACTTACCTGAATAAGGCATACAGCACTGGTTCAGCATACATTGATGGTGAATAGCATCCAGTCACTCCTGTGTTGAACGTATAAATTCTATCTCTAAATAAAACTTATAAAGTGCACAATATTATTAACTTTGTGTGTATTTTAATTAATTAAATGGATTAATGGATATATTTTTTTTTCATCCATAAGTTTACTGTCTGGATTAAAATATACATGTTAAAATTTTAGTATATATATTATAATTGTAAGAGCGTTTTAACGCCCTGCTAGAATCAATGCTTTACATCTTTTCTCTAAGAGAAGCAAAAGAACATCTACATTAAAAATGAAATCGAGCGAGAGAGAGTTTCATTAGAAGTGCTGATTAATCAGTCCTGACTCTTCCTTTTACTGGGAGTGGCACATATTTCACTTTACATCTAGACTGATTGTTCTTTGAAATAAGTAATAATTTCTAAAACACTTCTTGACTAAAATGGAAAATATCGGTCATATAAAAGTTATTTTAACTGTCTGTTTTCTTACACTCCTACTTGACCGGTATTTTCAATGTTCGATAATTTTAAGTTCAGTTCTGAGTTCTTTAAACGCCGGCCCTGGTAGGGGCTTTGTAAGTATATCTGCGATCATTCTGTTGCTTGGGACGTATTCCAGTCTAATTGTCCCTTCTTCATACAATTCTTTAATTAGATGATATTTAACGTCGACGTGTTTGCTACGGGCTTGATGTTTATCTGATTCAATCAATTTTATTGTAGACTGATTATCGTCGTAAATTGTAACTGGTTTTATTTGACTTAGGTCTAAATCTTTTAACAGTCGTAGAATCCATATAGTTTCTTGCGCAGCGCTTCCTGCTGAGATATATTCTGCCTCTGCAGTAGATAGAGTTATACATTTCTGTTTACGCGAGTGCCAGTAAACGGGGTTTTTACCAATAAAAAATACATTGCCAGTGATGGACTTTCGGTCGTGGGGGTCGTTTGCAAAATCGGCTTCCGCATATGCAGTTAGTATAGCTGGATGATTATTATCATATTTTAATTTCAAGTTTATTGTAGTTTTTAAGTACCTGATGACCCTTTTTGCATTTTCCCAATCACATCTTCTTGGTTTCTCGTTGTGTCGAGATAAAAAGTTGACGGCAGCACTGATATCTGGTCTGCTGACAGTGGCTATACATAGAAGTGCCCCTACTGCTTTTCTATAATCAGTATTGTCGGTTAAATAATTTTCATTCTCGTAATTTTTCAAGTAATTTGTATCTATGGGAGTATTAGTGGGCTTCGCATTTTCTAGATTAAATTTATTTACTAATTGCTTAATCTTGTTTGACTGATCTATTATTAAAGTGTTACTGTTTGGTCGTGTTATATTTATTCCCAGATAATTAGTAACGTTCCCAAGGTTGGTAATACTATATTCGCGTAAGTTCTTCCAATACATTGTTTATATCATCTTTGGTTCCAGCAATTAATATGTCGTCTACATACACTAGTATGTAGACGGTTTTGTTATTGGTGTTTCTTTTGTATAGGCATTTGTCAGTGGAACTCTGTGTGAAGTTCAATTTTGTTAATGTTTCGTTAATTTTAGAGTTCCAAGCCCTGGCTGACTGTTTCAGCCCGTAAATGGCTTTATTAAGTTTGCATACTTTATGTTCTTCACCGGGATTTATGAATCCCTCGGGTTGGTGCATGTAAATTGTTTCTTCGAGCTGACCGTGTAAAAACGCGGTTTTTACATCCAAGTGGTTTAATTCCAGATTTTTATATAGGGCCATTACTAGAAAGGATCTAATTGTCGTATGAGACGCCACCGGGGCGAACGCCTCGTCATAATCTACCCCATACTTTTGGCTAAAGCCTTTGGCAGCAAGCCTGGCTTTATATTTTTTGGATTTCTCCCTTGTCATTATATTTCGCCTTGAATGCCCATTTTGAGCCTACTATGTGTGTGTTAGGGGGAGGGTCTACCAATTCCCATGTATTATTTTCGTTTAAAGAAGCAATTTCATCTTTGGCTGCTTTTAGCCAATTTTCCCTTTCTATGGAATTTTCTATTTGCAATATTTCATTGAAGGTTTTGGGTTCGTTTACGTTCATAGTATTTGTCAATAAAGCAAATCTGTCAGGTGGAACACCTCTCCGACCTTCTCGGAATCGTTTGATCTGTCATGTCATGATTAATATTCTCAGTTTGGTCTGAATTTTGATTTATTTCATTTAATATCACCGGGAAATTGTTTTTATGATCATTTGTTTCGCTAGAATTTCTTTCATTTATATCATTGTTTGTCTCTAACAGTTCCTCATCGATATACTCAAGATTGTTATTTTTTGTTTTTGTTTCTACAAACCTTACTGTTCTACATATTCTAACATTATTATCTATATATACTCTATAACTTTTACTTCTAAGGTCATAACCAACAAGTATTCCTTCCTTTGCCCTGTTGTCAAGTTTCCCTCTTGTGGTTTTATGAGTATACACATATGCCTTACAACCAAATGATTTTATATGCGAGAGATTTGGTTTATTTCCATTCCATTTTTCATATGGTGTTTTATCGCATTCACTCGTTGGCAATCTATTCTGTAGATAATTAGCAGTCATAAGGGCTTCACCCCAAAATTTATTCGGCAAACCGCTCTGACTTAACAAACAACTGGTCATTTCGACCAATTTTCTATTTATTCTCTCCGCCACGCCATTTTGAGGAGAACAATTCGGTACTGTTAATTGGTGTTCGATTCCTTCATTCGCAAGAAAGTTTTCAAATTCATTGCTTATATACTCTCCGCCGTTATCGGTACGCAATATTTTTATTTTTCTGCCAAACTTGTTTGAAGTCAACGCGTAATATTGTTTAAATTTATCAAACACCTCATTTTTATTTCTCAATAAGTATGTAAATGTGAAACGACTGTAATCATCTATAAACGTTCAAAAATAATTTTTCCCTCCTATTGTGGAAGTTTGAAAAGGTCCGCAAACATCTGAAACAACTAGATCTAATGGTTTTTCTGCCCTGAAAGTTGCCCTTTTCGTATATGTGTCACCCTCCAATTTTGAAATGATACAGATTTCGCATTCTGTGTTGTGTTTACATTTACTTAACTCAATTCCAGTTGCTATATTTTTGTCGACGAGTTCTTTTAATTGTTGAAAATTTTTATGCCCTAATCTTTCATGCCACAATTTAATACAATTTTTATTTTCGCAAGCTTCTACAATATATACACTTTCGGAAAATTTTTCGCTCGTTTGTAGTTCATATAAATTATCTGTCAAGTTCACCTCTATATAAGTTTTATTCCCGAATTTGATTTTACATTCATGATTTTTAAATATGGCAACACAACCATTCTTTGTTGCTTTCTTTACCGATATTAGATTTGTAGCTATATTGGGTATGTATAAAACCTCCTTCAAAGTAATGTTGTTTATTTCCTTATCCGAGTTAATTACCTTAAGATTCACGTCGCCGCAACCCTGTGAGACTACGGAGTGCCCATTTGCTAGCATAACACTAACCTTTTCGTTGTCTTTCAGATTTGTAAATTGATTTATGTCGTTGCAGATATGCCTGCTGCTCCCACTGTCTACTATCCAAGAGTTATGCTCAGTTTTATCTATGATAAAAGTAAGATTCTTTAATTTATTTTCAGTTTCCTTTATGAGTTGTGTTTTATTTTTGTTTTTGTACTTGCTAGGATTATTACCGCTGTTATGAAAATTATTATAACTCCTTTGGTTATGATTTGGTCTGGCGTTTAAGTGCCAGCATTCGTTACGGGTGTGTGAATTCTTTCCGCAAAAATTGCAATGTTTACTTGGTGGTGTTTTACGCTTAATTTGAGTTTTATACGCATTTTCACCTTTTGTTTGGTGATTTTCTGTCCTTTTAATGTATTCGTCAAACAATTTACTTTTAGTATACTCTGGTGTAAGTTCATCGTCATTTCTGGCTTCGATAGCCGTGATCAGGGTATCATAACTAGGGGGTAGCGAGCACAACATTAACGCTGATAAGTGCTGCTCATTTATTTCTTCTCCTATCGCTAACAATTTGTCCCTTAATTTATAGATACTAATTATGTGTTCTATTAGATTTCCCCCTTCTGCTAGTTTGGTGGAATATAATTTTCTGAGCAAAAATAATTTGCTGCTTAGATTTGCCCTCTCATGTATATTTTTAAGTGCATCCCACGTTTCCCTGGCTGTGGACAGGTGTTTTACATGCACTATCTATGTGTCTTCTATAGCTAAATTAATTATGGCGCGCGCTTTACGATCTTTAGATCGCCATTCAACAGTTATCGGCTCTGGGGGCGCTTATATAATAACCTGGAAGAGATCCTCCTTCGTGAGGAGCATCTCTACTTTGAATTTCCAGCTATCATAATTATTAGCATCTAATTTCTCAATAAATGTTATTTCTTTTCCGGATGCTGCCATTTTTGTTATTTATTTTATTTTATCAAGATATACTATTATATACTACGTATATTTATTCTTGAAAAGGTTCAAATAGTATTTAAAGAGAGCAAATTTACTGATGGCATATCAATAACAGTTATGAGTTTTTGATGTAAGCACATAAATGTTATATAAACAAGTTGATTTCCGTTTAATAATTCACACCTATTATTATTTGTATATATATATATATACTTAATTGAATTTCTTCATTTTTCATTTTCTTCAACACACAAATTAATTATATTTAATAATTTTCTTTTCTTTTTCGATATAAGTTCAGTGGTGTTATTATTTTAATTCATTATATTTTGCGCTCTTTTATACGTTTATTTAAGAGACTGAATCAGTCTCATAATCAGACATAAATAACTAAATACAATCTTATATATTCGGTAGAGCAAAAATGATTGCGCTTCTCTTAATACATAAACTGATTTGATATATATATAGAGAGAGCGCTTTATTAATTTATTTATATTAAATGATGTCAATAAAGAACAGGTAAGGTTTCACTTATCTGAATAAGGTATACAGCATTGGTTCAGCATACATTGATGGTGAATAGCATCCAGTCACTCCTGTGTTGAACGTATAAATTCTATCTGTAAATAAAACTTATAAAGTGCACAATATTATTAACTTTGTGTGTATTTTAATTAATTAAATGGATATATTTTTTTTTATCCATAAGTTTACTGTCTGGATTAAAATATACATGTTAAAATTTTAGTATATATATATTATAATTGTAAGAGCGTTTTAACGCCCTGCTAGAATCAATGCTTTACATCTTTTCTCTAAGAGAAGCAAAAGAACATCTACATTAAAAATGAAATCGAGCGAGAGAGAGTTTCATTAGAAGTGCTGATTAATCAGTCCTGACTCTTCCTTTTACTGGGAGTGGCACATATTTCACTTTACATCTAGACTAATTGTTCTTTGAAATAAGTAATAATTTCTAAAACACTTCTTGACTAAAATGGAAAATATCGGTCATATAAAAGTTATTTTAACTGTCTGTTTTCTTAGAGTTTGTTCAATTTTTTGAATCATGTTTTTTTTCTTAATCAATATTCTCAATCAACCTTTCTTTCTTAACCATCTTCTTCTCCGGGCATCTTTGGGATGCCTTGTGGACTCCACAAGGCATCCCAAGGCATCCCAAGACTCCACAAGGCATCCCAATGCTTTTTTATGCTCCACAATGTGGAGCATAACAAATTCATGAGACATTCTGAGGAAGTTCTACGGAGAAATGTGCTGTAAAGGTTTAGTTAGTTAGTACACTCGGTATCGTACAACCTGTGCTGTAAGGGAATAAAACAGAACCATCCCCTCCGCTGAGGATCAAAATTTGATGGCATGTCTCCGAAACACCTCTAGAGGTGAATCTCAAACCATAGCCAAAGAACCTCACTATGCAGCTCTAGGGGAACGTTAATCAACCAACCCAACTTTTCTTTTAAAATATTTCATCTGCATTTTCTGGACATTACCAATAGACTCCTACGTCCGCCTTCGCGTTTACTTAAAATCATTTTCTACGACAAATATCACAGCTCCGGAATACAATTAATATTCTTACTTCACGTATACCAATCATCAGTTTTAACCTCTGATTTTTCATTTTGTACCTTTTTAAATCTTTAACCCAATAAAAACTCCTGTTTGTTCTACCTCTGTTCGTAAATGATGGTCTGACTTAATCTTTTCAATTTGTGGATCTTTTTAAAACTACTTTATATTAGATCCAGCTATGTGTAACATATCACAATATCGTCTAAAGTGATTTCTGCAATATGTATTTTCTATGGCTGGTCTTGCGCTGCAGTAATGAACTCACCTGCGTTGGTGATATTAGGAAAAATTAAATATGCCCCTCAGCTAGTACACTTACATCAGAATTTTCATTAAGTAAGTCTTAATTAAGAATATTAACTTTACTTACCTTTACGTGATCTCCTTTTTTTTTTTTTTTTTTTTTTTTCTTTTTCTTTTTTTTTTTTTTTTAATGCTTATGTTATTCAGGAACGATTCTGGAACTTCAGAATACTTATATGCATTTTAGTTTAAATCTTATTGTTAATGATAAATGGTGTTTAGTATTGCTTCCCCAAAAAACTCTGTGATAAATTACAGCTTCTGATAACATTGATCTGGCAATACCTACGAGTGGATGCTATGTTACCTTTTGACAATACATTTTTTGAAGGATAGCAAGGAACTGTGAGTTTATATTTTAAACCTGTTTCTTCAAGGAAATTTTCTACATTCTTCCTCAAGTGTTCTTTACCATTATCTGACCTAATTCTTTCAGGCAATCTGCCAAATTTATTTTTGACTAACTCTGTGTATTGCTTTAACATAGGCAATACCTCACTTTAATGTTTTAAAAAATAGAACATCATAAACTTACTAAAATAATTAATGAATATCAAAAAATATGTTTTTCCGCCTGTGGATTGTGTTTGAAAGGGTCCACAAATATCTATGTTATACTAACTGAAATGTCGTACTTGATCGGTATTTAGATTGCTGAGGATATGGCAAATCTGTTAATTTGCTTTTTATATATGTTTCACAAGTTTCGCATTTTTATAGAAATTTATATTTAATCTTAAAGCTAACTGTTTACCCATAATTTCTTTTAACATGTCAACGTAAATTTTCTATGGCCACGACATTTGTGTAATAGCGTGACGCATTTCTTGTTATTACAATTGTAAGTTAATTTAGCGCGTGTTTATCTAAATAATTTTTCAGTTGTTGTATTACTTGGTATTATTATATCATAAACATCGATCGACACTTCATCATAATCAAGATATTACAAAAACTGAAATCATATTTCAAGTTATCTACGAGCTATAAATTACGCGTGTATAAAATCTGAATTACATTTCCTTCTTCACATGATTATCTGTTGACAGACACTAACGATGATTAGTCTTTGTTCCTGCGTTTTCAAGGACTTTTATTATAAATACATACTATTTACACAAACTATGAAGTAATATGAAATTTTTTATTATATTTCATATAAATATTAATCTTGTAATTTAAAATATCGTAAGCAATTTAGATAATTGTGATTTATAGCATTAATTTTCAATGTCAAAACTAAAAATATATTTTTCGCTTTGTAATTTCACTCACTTGCTCACTTCCATATCTGATTCCGTACCAAAAGGACGCAGAATAAGATGCATCCAAAATTAAAAATAATTACTATAATTAAGTTCAATCATGGATAATTTCATTTTAACACGTGCAAAATCACACATCTTTTGTATACTCACTGGATTATTCAACGAATTCTAATATTATGTTTTTAGTTATATATATTAACAGATCTGAAAGACTGTGGATGTTGCTGATTTTGTTAGAAGACTAGCGCTGAGATTACTGGACAGAATGTAAGAAAAGAATTTTTGTTATCTATATACAAGTCTTACCTTTACCTTCAAAATATTAGTTTAAACTTATCTACTTAATTAATTATTTACGATTTAATTAAAAGTGATTTCAAACATTTTTCATCAAGATTATGGAGACTGATAAAAGTCTCTAACAAGTAACATACATAACTTTATAATTAAGCAACATAAATAAACAGCCGATAATGGCGTTAAAGGAAAATATCATCATCGATAAACTTGATGATTACAATTATTCAACTTGGTCATTTAAAGCCTAAATGCTTTTGGCCAGAGAAGACTTATTCGAAGTTATTTTTGAAGCTCCTCCAGAACCTCTTACAACCGAATGGTCCAAAACAAAAACAAAAAAGAAATTAATAATAGGGCTAAAGCGCTGATAAATCTATCTATCAGAGGTTCTCAAATAGCCCTTGTAAAAGACCTTACTATTGCTAGAGAGATTTGGAAAAAATTAAAAAGTATTTATGAACGCCCAATTCTCTCAAACAAATTATATTTACTTAAAAGTTTGTACAGTTGCAAATTTTCCGAGGGTGAAAATATAAATAGTCACATTACCAGAATACTGGAACTAAAATAAAAACTGTTTAAAACAAAAACTGCAATTGGGGAAAATATTGATGAAGCTTACCTGTCCGCATTGCTTCTATGTTATCTGCCCCTCTCTCATGACCCTTTGATTACCGCATTAGAAGGCAGGGATGAACAGGATCTAAATCCAACTTATATTCAAAATAAACTTATTGACGAATATAATCGAAGATTCTGTAATAAAAAATCAAACGCCAATTCGGAAGATAATGACACGGCGTACAGGGTTAACAGAAATAAAAATAATTTCAAGAAACGCCCTTACAAATTTTGTACATATTGTAATTCAAAAAGTCGCGATACCGAATGTGGGTATCACAAAAATAAAAAACCAAACAACGCGTCAGAAAATTATGATAAGGGTTTCAAGTAGAGGTCTGCACGGGCCGGGCTTCCGGCCCCAGCCCGAGCCCGGCCCGGCCCTCGGGCCGGGCCGGGCTCGGGCTCAGTTTTTTTGTGTATATTCGGGCCGGGCCGGGCCAAATGAAATTTGTTCCGGGCCAGGCCGGGCCTGAATGAAATTTTCTCCGGGCCGTGTCGGCCCGAATCTTTTTCTGGTTTCCTCGTTAATCAACAAAAAAGGAAAATGATAAAATATTTCTTCAGTCATTTATTTTACGTAATTTTACAGGCTTGTATGTCACATAAAGTTCTATTTTGTTAAAAAAGTGTCTGTAACGTCAATTTAATTGTCTATCAGTCTGTCTGTCCGAAATCTAATTTTTCGCAAATATTTTTAGCATGCCTCGAAATTAATATATTTTATTTAAAGTAATATTAGATGGTTTCCTATTCAAAATAGTTCTGTCACTACCAGTTTGCGTACATGTACATAACAAAAGAAATTAGATACATTACTGTGTATAAGGGTTTGTTTCTTATGATCTGTTGAGTTTAGGTGGTATAAAAAGGGCTATAAAAATCTTTCCGCTGTAACTTTTTCTCTAAGGCTCCTTTTCTATTTCTCCAGTGGACGAAAGTAGCATCATTTTTAACATGGGTAAAGCAACTTTTCTATTGAATATGGTTGGAATAACATTAAAGGTTTGTTTACCGGAGCACATGAAAGATTCGAATACATTATGGTATATAAAAGGAAATGGTTGAAAGTGCATTTTCAGTAGTATTAACCATTTAAAATACCTTCCTATATTGTTTGATGAACGCTAATATTTTCGATTTGACTTTCTGTTTGTCTTTGTGCTTTGTCTATAATAATGAATTTCTTCTTATATATAATTGTCTTGTAAAATTTCAGCAGTTTTGTTAAAAAACGTACTATTGTTTGATTATATGAAATCTCTGCAAAACAAAAAAAGCTAAAAATCTTTTTCATAAAAAGGCTTTTTTTTTTTTTTTTTTTTGTTATTTTACATATTTTTGAATCGGGCCTGATTTTATCGTTTTTTGTCCGGGCCGGGCTCGGGCCGCATTTTTCGACTTCATAACGGGCCGGGCCGGGCCCGGGCCTCGAAATTCCGGCCAGTGCAGACCTTTAGTTTCAAGAACAGAAAATTTAATTCCTCATGTTGTGAGACCAAATCACAACGTATAAAAGGAGAACACTCCTCCCGAGAGTTAAATAATTCTGATGAAGAGTTCGGGACGACTGTAAACAAAATGAAAAACTTAGCGTTTATTGCCGGTGACGAACATAAATCCATAGTTGGATAGTTGACAGCGGCTGTTCAGCACATATCACGAATAAGAAGAATTTATTTGTAAAAATTAAAGACACCGGTGTTTCAAATGTAGTTTTCGCCAATGGCAATGTCTTAACCTCGCAAGGTTCGGGTGCCATAATAATTAAAACTGAAACTGAAAATGGGGAAGTAAATGAAATAAAATTATTGAACGTACTTTTTGTACCCAATATTGAAACAACTTGCTCTCTGTTAGTAAAGCTACTAAAAGTGGTTGCACATTGATCTTCGAGAAAAATAAATGCCAATCGCAAAAATATGGGTAAACTTTCCTTGAGGGGGAAATAAAAGGAAACTTTTATGATGTAGTACAACCGAACTATGATGCAAATGAACAAGCTAGATTAATATATAATTGTAAGAACAAAAAATGTATCACGTTACGGCACAAACGTCTAGGCCATAGAAATTTCGCAGACATTAAAGAAATCATAGATAAGCAACTAGGTTTAGGACTTGACGTAAATTTTTGTAAACACAATAAAACGTGTGAAATGTGCATAAAAACTAAAGTAACAGATATTCTGTACCCTAAGCAATCTAAGTACCGTGCAAATAGGGTACTTGAACTAATTCATACTGATATCTGCGGACCTTTTCAGACACCCTCTATAGGAGGAAAAACATATTTCCTTACATTTATAGACGACTATAGCAGGTTTACAATTATTTCCCCTCTTAACACACAAAAGTGAAGTATTGCAAAAATTAAAAACTTACATAGCAGTAGTCAAGAATAAATTTGGCAGGCTACCTAAAAGTATAAGATCAGATAATGATAGAGAATCTGTAGGCAATGACATAGAGAATTTTCTTGAACAAACTGGAATCAGACATGAATTCACTGTCCTTTATTGTTCACCACAAAACGGGTTGCCGAAAGAAAGAATAGAACCCTTATAAAAATGGCCTAAAGTATGTTATCTGAAGCGAAATTAACGCATAAATTTGGGGGGGGGAAGCAATCCATACCGCTAACTACTTACTAAACAGACTCCCCACAAAATCTAATGACAAGATTCCCTGAGAGCTTTGGAACAAAGTTAAACCTAACCTATCTCATTTGAGAATATTCTTATCTAAAGCTTTCACTTACATTTATAAACATAACAGAAAAAATCTTAATAACAAGGCTCAAGAGGGAATCTTTGTTGGCTATGATTACCGATCCAAGAGATATCGAATTTATACAGGGGGGAGAAATATCATTATCGCGCGAAAAGTGAAGAACTTAGAAAACCAGAAATGCGAACATCCATCACAAAAGGAACCGGCTAATGATAATAATCAAACGCAGACTGTAAATATTGAATTTAACGATACCTCTGAGCAAACACATGATTCAGAAATCCAACCTAGAAGATCATCGAGATCTAATCTAGGTGTTTCTCCAGACCGTTTTAATCTACTTAGCTAAACACGAACCACAAAGTTGGTGTGAGATACAAAATATGACACATCCTGTTGAAAAGAATAACTGGATTAAAGCCGCGGAAGAAGAAATATGGTCGTTAAACGAGCATAACACATGGACCTTAGTCGATCCTCCGAAAGGAAAAAAAGTTATAGGTTCGAAATGGACTTTCAAAACTAAATACGATGATACGGGTAAATTACAAAATAACAAAGCGCGTTTAGTCGCCCACGGTTCATTCCAAAAATTTGGAGAAGATTACGATGCAACTTTTGCACCAGTAGTATCATACACAACAATCAGAGCTTTTCTGAATTCCGCAGTTCATCACAAACTGAATATAAACCATATAAATATTAAGACCTCGTTTTGTATGGAAATTTAGATGATATCTGTATGCAACAACCAGAAGGGCTCATAGATAAAGGCAATCAGAACAAAATCCCAAACGAATTAAACAAACAATTTGAAATAAAGGATTTATGAAAAGTAAGCTTTTATCTAGGTATGAAAATAACCAGAAATAAATAAGACGACTTCGTAATAAACCATAAATTAAAAATAGCAGAGTTAGTAAAAGAGTTAAACCTACAAACCTACAAACATACCAATGGAACCTAACTATCACAAATTTGATGATAACGACAATCCGCTAGAGAATAACATTAAGTATCAACAAATAATTTTTAAGTTTGTTATATTTGGGTACAGTTAGTCGCCCAGATATTTTGGCAGCTGTAAACATTTTAAGCAGGAGAAATTCGAATCCACGAGAAAAAAGGTTGGGAAGCAGCTAAAAGGGTTGGTGCGTTACCTAAACACCACCAAACAAGACTTAAATTTCGTCATTACTGCAAACCAAGAAACCAGACAAACGGCCTTCGCTCATGCCGATTGGGCAGGCGATAAAACAAATAGGAAGTCAACGTCTGGAAATATTTTCATGTTAGGAAACAATCCCATTCTATGGACAACAAAAAAACTAACTTCCATGGCATTGTCTTCTACAGAAGCGAAGTTTATTTCTGCGATAAACGCAGCCAAGGAAATAAGTTGGTTAATTAAGTTGTTAAAGGATTTACATCTAGAGCAAGATGCACCAATTATACTGTTTGAAGATAATGTCAGCTGCATAACACTACTAAATTGTTAATTTTCTGCCAAGCTCAAGCACATTGATATTAAGTATAATTATTTAAAAGACCTGAAGAAGAAACAAGTTTAGATATACAATATTGCCCAAGTGAACACATGACCGCGGATATCCTTACGAAACCTCTTCTAAGACCAATTTTTAAAGTTCACAGAAATAAATTAAAATTAAACAACTAAACTTAAGAAGTGACTCTCGATGAAGGGGGAAATATTATATCATAAACATCGATCGACACTTCATTATAATCAAGATATTACAAAAACTGAAATCATATTTCAAGTTATCTACGAGCTATAAATTTACGCGTGTATAAAATCTGAATTACATTTCCTTCTTCACTCATGATTATATGTTAACAGACACTAATGATGATTACTCTTTGTTCCTGCGTTTTCAAGAATTTTTATTATAAATACATATTGACTGTTTACACAAACTATGAACTAATATAAACTTTTTATTATTCTATTTCATATAAATATTGATCTTGTAATTTAAATTATCGTAAAAAAAATAGATAATCGTGGTTTATAGCATTAATTTTCAATGTCAAAATTAAAAATATATTTTTCACTTTGTAATTTCACTCACTTCCATATCTGATTCCGTACCAAAAGGATGCAGAATAAGATGCATCCAGAATTAAAAATAAATGTTATAATTAAGTTCAATCATGGATAATTTCCTTTTAACACATACAAAAACACACATCTTTTGTATACTCACTGGATTATTAAACGAATTTTAATATAATGTTTTTAGTTAGATATATTAACAGACCTGAAAGACTGTGGATGTTGCTGATTTTGTTAGAAGACTAGCACTGAGATTACTGGACAGAAGATAAGTGAAGAATTTTTGTTATCTATACAAGTCTTACTTTTAAAATATTAGTTTGAACTTATCTATTTAATTAATTATTTACGAGTTAATTAATAGTGATATCAAACATTTTTCATCAAGTAAAAATTTCCTTTTACTTCCCCTTCAAGAAAGGTTTTTCCCTGTTTTTGTAAATTACATTTAGTTTTCTCAAAAATCCAAGTGCGACCGATTTTAATATCTTAAGGTCAAGTACATACAATGATTTTTATTTTATTTTATTTACTTCCCTCTCACCAGTTTCGATGTTTAAATTTATATACCCTGAACCCTGTGTGGTTAAAACATTACCCTTGGCTATTACAATGTCGAATACTTTAGTGTTTTTCATTTCTGTGAATAAATTTTAAATATTTGCGATATGAGCTGATGAGCCACTGTTGGTTATCCAGTTCGATTTATTTTCATCACAAACAACAGATGCCAAATTCTCTATGTTTATTGTCGTATCCATTTCTTCGTCAGAATTACTTGTTTCCTTGTGTGTGTGTCTTGTTTTCTCATTGGTTGAGATTTGGTTTCAAAACATAAAGATGAAATTAATCTTTTATTTCTAAAACCTTTATTGTTATAGCTTGCTGATGAGTTGTTCTTTTAGATGCCACTAATCATTGATGTTATGACTTTTTAAGTTGGAGTAGATGTAAAATTCATTTTTGTGTTTTCTGTAATTTGTGTTTTTACTTCTGTGTATACGTTAACACATTCTCTTCAGTTTGGGAAGTAGCATTATTGTTACTTTATGTCCGATTATAAACATCTGTAAGCTTACATTGTATATATATATATAACAAGTCACATTTTCAACATCTCAACATATATTGTTTCTTTTCAACGAGTTATTTCGTCCTTATTCATATTGAGATCTCCCCCTTCTTACCATATTATTAATTCATATAAATACGTGAAATGAGCATTTTAGCCACTTTTGGTGTCATGTTTCCAACACTTTACTAATACTTTGTGGGTCTTATAGCTCTTAAACGCTTATCCCTCTGCCCCTAACATTTCACAGTTTTTCTACTTGTGATATAAGCTTTCAGAAAATGCATGGGTTTCCGGGAAACTAGTATCAAAGGAGAGAAGGTTTACTTGTTAGAATAGTAATTTTATTCAAAATGTTGTAAAAGAGGTTATAATTGGTAAAATCAAAAAATCTAACCAACCATTAAAAAATAAAATTATTTTTTCAAAATTTTGTATTTTATAATTTTAGTTGGTTTAAACACTTAATAATTACTTTTCTTTTGAATTTACAAATTGTTTGTTATTTTCTATCATTATAAAAATATTTAATATTTGGAAAAAAAAAAAAAAAATGCCTTTCAAGTTTTAACAAAGAGAATTAGAAGTAATATTAAAAAATTTTAGAAATAATGTTATAAATAAATAATGTTAGAAATAAATGATTTTTACGTTAATTTTTATGTTAATAATTATTATTTATATATTGACATTTTATTCAATACCTTAATTTATTATTATATTTTTTATCATGATTAGATGTACCTGAATAAAGATTTGTTTGAGAATTGTTCTCCTATTGTGCTAATATCTAATAAAATTTAAAGTAAAATTTTCGATTTTCTTAAAGTACTCTTTTAATGCTTAAAAAAAAAAAAAAAAAAATTAAATAATTTTTTTTTTATTAAAACTTAAATTCCTGAAAAACACATTATTGTAAATATGTTCTATAAATTAAGTAGGAATTTGAGTAGCATATAAATAACAGTTCTGAAACATGTGTGCAACAATGGGGGACCGGGGGCCATATTTACTACCTTTACTCGAGTTCAAACGGGGATGCCGTTCGGCGTTGTTGATTTTCTTTTGTTTTGCGTGTCATATCTGATGTCACGCTTTCCGCGAAAATTTGATGGAAAATTCTATCCCATAAAGTTTTAATGATAATATTTTATTGTATTTCGACTTTATTTGTAAAACATCTATATTTTCGGAGTCAAAATTTCCTCCAGCATTTATTCATGAAATTGAATCAATTTCTGATAATATAATTACAATTCTCAGTAATACAAAAAATTTAGAAGAGTGTGAAAAATGGATACAAGAGTTTGGCGAGTTGACAAACACCAAGTGGAAATCAAGATCATTAAAACCATCAGCTCAAAGGTTTGCTTGCTCGTAAGTATTAATATAAGGTTTTTTTTTTTTTTGTTGTTGTTGTTGTTGTTCTATTTTAACTTTATATTTATCGTAGTTATCGCACAGCAATTTTAAAGAAAAAGCTGTAATGTAAATAATGATAATAAATAGACAGATAAAATAATACATTTCCTATTCTGTTTTTGATTTATTTATTTTAATTTTTTTTTTTTTTTTTTTTTTTAATCTTTTTGTCTCTGCAATACTTAAACAATTTTTAATATCTTTAAAATATGTTTAAGTGTGGCGCCATCTGTATAATCGGAATTTAGTTAATGCACTTAAAATATTATTATTTATTTATTTTAATTTATTTTATCTAAGGATTTTATATTAAAGGATTTTACAAGATATTTTAATTATAATTTATAAGGATACATATGAAATTTTTATGCAGCTGTACTCTACGTTACTTTATTTTTATATAATAAGCATTTATTATTTATTTATTCATTTTTGAATTATCTTAACTATTTTATGTTACAGTTTTTTATTTAAAATTTTTAATATATATATATATATATATATATATATATATACATATATATTGTCAGATAATATCTTCTTAAATCGAGTAACTTTTAACAGAAGGAATGGTTTTCAATATCATAAATATTTTACATTTTATAACTGGAATCTTATTTAGAATATCTAAACAATTTGTGCATGAATGTTTTTATATTATTTTACTATACAGAAAAAAAAAATTAATTTAGTTTTATAAAAGCGCTATATTTTATTTGTTTATTTATTTTTTAATTAGTTATAGTTTTTTGTTTTAACCCTTTCGCTACCAACATTTAAAAATAAAATAAAATAAATATTGTAATAATAAATAAATTTAAAAAAAAAAAAGAAATAAAACGGTCTGGTGCTGCTATCTATTAAGAAAAGTTGTAACGTGAAATATAATATATATATATATATATATATATATATATATAATTTTTTTTTTTTTAACCATAAAATGGATAAATAATGAAAGAGAGAGAGAAAAAAACATCATATTAATTTTCTCAAAAAAAAAAAAAAAAAAAAAAAAAAAAAAAACAGGGAAGGAAGGAAGAAAAGAAATGAAAATAAAGAAAAAGAAAAAGACATATTTTCAAGTATACAAGAATTTAAAATGTATTATTGTGAATTTTAATGGATAAGCCATATTCCTTAAATAATTATAAATTGTTTATTTATTTTCCCAAAAGTACAATAAATTAGTAAGGTAATTAGTACTACATGTAATTATTTATTTTTCAAATCATATTTCCAGAAAGTGTTTTTTTTTTTTTTTTTTTTTTTTAATTTGTTATTTCGATGTTTATAATTTTATTTTCTCTGAGGCTCGGGGGGGGGGGAGAATCAACTTTTTTTTTTCTTTCCTTTTTTTTCTTTTAATTAATAAAGTATTTAGAATGCTTACAAGGTATTTTGTATTACATGTACTTATTTAGTTTTGAAATCAGATTTCATATATATATATTGAATATGTTTAATTTTTTTATTTTGATGATCATAAAAGAATAAAATAAAAAATAAATAAAAGAATCTTTTTTTTGCTGTTAAAGGTATATGCATCAATAAATAAAAATGATAATTATTTAATAAAATTGTTGTTAAGGAATTGTTTAAAAATATGTTTAAGAAATTTTGCGTGAAAGCTATACAAAATTCTTTCATAAATTAATTAAGAAAATAAGAGGAATTAAAAAATAAAATGAAATGAAAATATTGCATAATAATTAAAAATTAATGAAAAATACAGATGGTGCCACTATGTTTCTTTTTCAGAATTACTTTATTAAAGTAATTTTATCTGCCACAAATTTAATTTGGTAAAATTTAAATTACTCAGAAGAAAACTTTGTTTTCCAAATACAGCTATAAAATTCTTTTAAATATTCATATTCATTTATTCGCATAAAACGAGGGGAATATTGCAGATTATTACTGGTTTAAGCAACCAAGGAAACATTCAAAAGGTGTCATCTTCAAAAAGTATTGAAAAAAATATATGTGATTCTACTCTTTATAAAACACCAGAAAATGAAAAAATTATCTGCTGAAATTAATTACAGCAACCACAAAAAATTATCAAATTTAAGCATATTTGGCGATTTAGCGCTGTTATGCGATACGTTTGCTAGCACCGAGATTGCCGTGTACGAACAAAACCGTGTTTTGCTTTTCCGCCAAGTACTCAAAATCAATCGCATAGCAGTGTAAAATCGCCAAATATGCTTAATTTTGTTAATTTTTTGTGGTTGCTGTAATTAGTTTCAGCTGATATTTTTTTCATTTTCTGGTGTTTTATGAAGAGTAGAATCAATTTTTTTTTTCAATACATTTTGAAGATGACAACTTTTGAATGTTTCCTTTTAAGTATTATAATCAGTGGAGAATCATTGCGTCATAAAAGCTAGCAACCAATCAGCAACGTCGAACTGCATCCCTGTTTGAACTCGAGTAAAGTTAGTAAATATGCGATCGGGGGACCGGCGAGCCGTGCGGGTGTCACGCGGATTACGGAGACATGTTCTATCATGTCCACGGCCTTGGCGGAGCTCGGAGCACCCTCTGACTTAACCGACTTAATCGTGGAACGTATAATAATGGTTTTAATTGATAAAATTTATTAAGAAATATTAATGAGTGGTTTTGGGTGAAAGGTGATGACTGTTTTAAAAAGAGGTCATTTTTGACTAGTTTTAAAAAGAATGCTATTGTTTGAGCATGATTCAGTAATTAAAATGATATTAATTACAAAATATTAATTACAAAACTATTAATTAAGGATTTTCTTGCAAAAGATAGAAATATTTTATGAAAAATGACAATGAGAGTAAATATTAAATGAAAAGGTGATTAAAATTTTAACAGTATGACTGAGATTTGAACCAGACATCTGATTTATTATTGCATGTTTAACTATGAAAAATGTGTTATTGTTTCTTATTCGGATTTGTTTGTTAGTGTTAATCTAATTAATGATTTTCAGTTATTAATTATAAATTTATTTAATTATTACTTTTACATTGTGATAAACCATGTTATTTTCACAAAAAAAGTGAAGACGTTATATTAATCTAAAATTAATTTGTCTTATTACTAATTTTTAAATTATTAGTTTGTTTACTAGAATGATACCTGAAATAATGTTACAATAGCCAAACCCTTCGAGGTATTTGTTGAATGAGTAAAAAACCTGTGCGAAACCGGTTTTACCACCTTGCATCGGAAGTACTACACAGCATTTACAAGAAGGAAGAGTCTAGTTTTTCGCATATTTAGATGTATTTATTTGGATAAACGTTAGATGTTTTTAAAAATATGAATACATTTCTTTTTTATCTTTAGAATAAACCCGGAGAATTCGATATCCAATACGAAAATATAATAACTTTTAATAGGAATTTAGCATGATTAATAATCAGTTGGACTCTATTTTTAGGTGTGTTTGACGAGAAGAAATATGCTTTTCTTGAATTTTTCAGCATGCTCTGGAACTGAACCAGACATTTTCTTCCACATAGATTTGAGAGTAGAATGTCTCACTCACCACTCATTTAGAATGATATCTTTTTCAAATTAAAAAAAAAAAAAATCTTTAGACATTTTTGGTAGATTTTTACTGACTTTATAGAATACTTTAAAATTTATTCAATTGACTTTTTATACACGACTCATCGCAATAAATTCATCACAACTTCAGAAAATCAAAAGTTTTTTAGGTAGAAATATGAACTTTATGAGCAGTTTCAACCCTCACTCAGTTCATTGTAATTTTTTTTTCCGCTATATATATATATAGTTTAACCATTTTTGCTGCAATTCCCTTATTCGTTTCATTACTTTAGGGTAAACGTGTGAAATTTTAGCGATAAATTTAGAAATATGATAGTAACTATAACTAATAAGAATTTGGCATGATTTTAAAATAATTTAGTAATATTTTCGGATATATCTACAAGATTTTTAAGATATTTGACGATAAGATAATTAAGATTTGGCAATAAACATTTAATATTAATTTTGAATGAAGGAAAATTTTATCACTTGCTAACCTTATTTCGTGAGGTGAGGACGTTTATTTTACAACCCGAATCCAGCGTTACATAGTAATAATTTTAACAAGATGAATGCCAGAACAGATATCATTTTATTAAACAAATTTACTCATATATTCAATCGATCTCATTTACGCAATTCAGAAAAAGAAATTATTAATCAAATTAAATTTCGAATGAACGAATTTATTGATTCCGAAATTAGCAAAGAATTTTATAAAAATGTCGATGTGTTGTCTGAGGAAAACTTATGCACTAGTTTAGAAGTTGTTTTACAAGAGATGATAAAAAATGAAATTCATTGAGACAAAATTGTAATTTATTTAATATTTTCAAACGAAATGATCGCAAAGTCTATGGAGAGATCTGGGGATTTTATTATTCCTTGGATAAAATTTTTTGATATCTTCCAGAAGAATTTAGGGATTGTTGATCAAGAGAATGTGTGAAAAGCAGACAAGAAAAGAAAAATATTTTTCAACGAATGTGGATTTTTATCACCCGGTCATTATACAAAAACTGTAAAAATATTATCTGCTGTTTTGAATTATGTTCCGATCAATATTTTATAAGAACGCTGTTCAAGAAAATTTCATCTAATGTAAAATTCAAAGTAAATAAAAAAACTTTATAAATGAAAAATTTGTTTAAGGAAAAGAAAAGTAAATGTTTACCATTTCTGAAAAAATTCACTGTTTGAAAAAGAAATCTAGATACGTTTAAGGAAAATTTGTTTAAAATAATAAAAGTTTTTTAATGTTCACACATGCGTATAAACATTTACACATACATTCTTTTTTACACATATACTTTTTGCAAAGATTTATGATTATAAATTTTCTTACGTTTTACCTTAAACTTAATTATACTTGTAAAAATAACATACGTTTTCTAAACTTCACACATGCGTATATTCATTCATACATACATTCTTCACATACACTTAAAAACATTAAAGTTTTATTACATATGATAAATTTTCCAACACTCTAAAAAATATCAGTTCATTCATTCATTTTACTATAGGTAAAACAAACTTTCTTTTAATATTATAAGAAAGACTTATTACTCTTAAAATGTATATAAGTTTTCAAACATAGAGATAATTAATAATTACCATTCATTAGTTTTAAACGCGATCTAGGATGAAACCTGACACTTCCCAAATGGTAGTTATTCCCAACATTAGTTAGTTTTGATGCGTTTCCTAAGAATTATTCAACGATCCATCTGTAGATAAAGACCTTCTACGGTTTTAACACTGTGAAATTCCCCAACTTGTAAGTTACCTTTCACTCCAGTTTTCTTTACAGATATGCAAGATTGTAAAAAATTCAGAGATTAAAAATTTTTAATATATGATAATGATATTTTAATGTGTGCATCTATGATAATTCATGATCATAGAGGCATCCTTAGGTTTTCTAAACTTCACACATGCATTGACCCATACTTAAATAATATTTTGTCCAAGTAATATAGTTTGAAGTTTTTCAAACATCTATAAACTGAAATGAACTGAATATAAATTTATAAACTGAAAATGAAATTTTTTTGCACAAAGTATTTTAGAAATTAAGATAACTTATTTTTGATAAAAATACAAAAAAACTTATTTTTACAATAATGATATTGTAAATGTAAGATAAAATCTCGCACTTACTAATTTAAGAGACTGTAAGTATTTGAAAAAAATCATGAAGTATCGAGTTTTAGTGTTTCCCATGTGTTAATAACACATCTTATTTTACAAAGTAATATATTGCTAAGTTTTCTTTAAGTAATATAGTTTGAAGTTTTTCAAACATATGCTTAAAAACGAATTTTTTGGTAAATGAAAAGTTTTTACACATATTATTTTAGAAAAATATCATCTTGAAAATTAATTAACTTATTTTTAGAATAAAAATATGAGAAACTTATTTTTTCAAGTAATAAGATAAGAATGAAAATGTAAGATAAAGTTACCAATTTAAGAGACTATAGATATTCGATAAAATCATGAAGTATACAATTTTAGTGTTAATAACATATCTTATTTTAACTAAGTATTATATTTTTAAGTTTTAAAATGTGTGCATAAACGAAAATTTTTTGTAAATGAAAAGTTTTTTCATAAAGTATTTTAGAAAAGTATCATCTCAGAAAAATTAACTTGTTTTTTTAGATTGAAAATATAAGATAAAATCCCCTACTTACCAAATTTAGAAGTTGTATGATATAAACTCAACAGTTTAAGAAACTGCAGACGTATAATGAAATCATGAACTTGGAAATTTAAGTATTAACAACCTATTTTCTTTGAAAATACTTAACCACAGGTTACGACAAATCTGTATCTAATCGTCAAAAAACTTGGGCTTTACGGCAGGTCTTAGAATATTTTTATCCTAAAAATTTTAACATAGATGTTACTTGTATTTAAACACAGAGTGAAAATGAGCAAATTATCTGTTTAGACATGTTTGTAAACTAGAATTTTCTACAAGATTTGGCTATTATAGTAACACATAAGACAATATTTGGCTAAATTTCCGATAATATTGGCAACAGTTATAAAAATTTGATGTTAAATAAGGGAATTTGGCATTAGTTATTAAGTAAAACGGAAGAATGAAGAAAAAAATTTGTATTAGTTGCAATCTTTTCTCGCTGTAGAGTTGATTTAGCTCTCACACTTAATAGTTTTTACGCATTTTAAATGTCTTGGTGATTTTTTTTATACTTTCAAAAACTGAAGTACAAAGTGGATAACACTTTACCATCTGAGGAGACTCTCGTTTCAGTTCAACAACCTCCTTCATCAAGTTTTGAGGATGAGAAGTTGTCTAAACTTTTTATTTGTACAACTTGTAATAAGACATTTAAAAAAAAATCCTATCTTACTCGACATAGGAAGATTCACAATGATGTAAAACCTAATATTTATTACGTATGTGAGAAAGCTTTTGTTACTTTATATCAATTAAAAAGACATTAGAAAACTCATAAAAAAATTCCTATAAGATACGAATGTGAACATTGTATCAAAAATTTCAAACACAAGTGTGATTTATTAAATCGTAAGAGACACATTTCAATCAATATACACAAATTATGAGTAAAAGCAATGATAACATAAATAACGATATTTACGATATTAACGAATTTTTAGTTTATGACAAATTTCTCAACAACTTTGTTTAAACTTATCTATGATATATATATATATATATATATATACACGATACAATGTTAAAGTTTTGCCCATCACCATATTAGGGTATGGAGCCCTTTTCAAATTATGGATTTTTACTTTCCGAACACTATAGTGAGGAAAGTATTGTAATCATGTCAAAAATCCGAATTCGAGATTTTGATGTTTCTATACGTTTCGAGGTCCAACGAGTCCGTTTTCACTATTTTTACGATGATGTATGTATGTATGTGTGTATGTATGTGTGTATGTATGTGTGTATGTATGTGTGTATGTCTGTGAGTGAACACGCTAGCGTCTAAACGCTTTGTTCGAATAAGCTGAAAGTTGGTACGTATATTGTAAGTCACCATAGTACGAACCCTATAGATTTTGGTGAATCTAGCACTTATAGTTTTTTTACAGGGACACAAAGAAAAATTCTTTATCATTATGGCCAAGGGACCAAAATCTTAAAAGTGCGATAGCATCTAAACGCCTTATTCAATTGAGCAAAAACTTTATACACATATTATAGGTCACAGATACTCAATCTGTACAGATTTAGGAGAATCTAGCACTTATAGTTTTTTTACAGGGACACAAAGAAAAATTCTTTACCAAATTTTTAAAAGTGTGATAGCGTCTAAACGCCTTATTAATCTCAGCAAAGAATTTGTACACATGTTATAGGTTACATTTGAACCAATTGTATAGATTTTGGTGAATCTAGCACTTACAGTTTTTTTACAGGGACACAAAGAAAAATTCTTTATCTTTAAGGCCTATGAGACCAGCGATAGCATCTAAACGCCTTATTCAATTGAGCTGAAAATTTGTATGAATATTATAAATCACTGTTGCACTAATTATAAGCATTTTGGTGAATCTAGCATTTATAGATTTTTACAGGGACACAACGAAAAATTCTTTATCATTATGATCTAAGGGCTCAAAGTTCAGTATCGTTAAATAAAACCTCGTTTGATATATGGAGAAAAATACTCAAACACACTGTTATGTTTTCTCTTTTTTGTTTGTTTAGCAACTCCTCTTTCTTTATTTTATCTACAAAACTGTTAGTTACTCAATGTTCGGAAAGTCGAGTGGAGTCACTCCAGATTTTTTTTTTTTTTACTTTCCGAACAGTATAGTGAGGAAAGTATTGTAATCATGTCAAAAATCCGAATTTGAGATTTTGATGTTTCTGTACGTTTCGAGGTCCCCTGAGTCCGTATTCACTATTTTTTCGATGATGTAACTATGTATGTGTGTATGTATGTATGTGTGTGTGTATGTGTGTGCGTGAACACGCTAGCGTCTAAACGCTTTGCTCGAATGAGCTGTAAGTTGGTACGCATGTTGCAAGTCACCGTAGCACGAACCCTATTGATTTTGATGAATCTATCACTTATAGTTTTTCTACAGGGATACAAAGAAAAATTCTTTACCATTATGGCCTATGGAACCAAAATCTTTAAAGTGCGATAGCATCTAAACGCCTTATTCAATTGAGCAAACAATTTATACACATATTATAAGTCACAAATACTCAATCTGTATAGATTTTCGAGAATCTAACACGAAAAATTTTTTATCATTATGGCCTATGGGACCCAATTTTTAAAAGTGCGATAGCATCTAAACGCCTTATTCAATTGAGCAAAAACTTTATACACATATTATAGGTCACAGATACTCAATCTGTATAGATTTTGGTGAATCTAGCACTTACAGTTTTTTTACAGGGAGACAAAGAAAAATTCTTTATCTTTATGGCCTATGAGACCAGCGATAGCATCTAAACGCCTTATTCAATTGAGCTGAAAATTTGTATGAATATTATAAATGACTGTTGCACTAACTATAAGCATTTTGGTGAATCTAGCATTTATAGATTTTTACAGGGACACAACGAAAAATTCTTTATCCTTATGATCTAAGGGCTCGAAGTTCAGTAGCGTTAAATAAAACCTCGTGTGATATATGGAGAAAAATACTCAAACACTCTGTTATGGTTTTCTCTTTTTTGTTTGTTTAGCAACTCCTCTTTCTTTATTTTATCTACAAAACTGTTAGTTACTCAATGTTCGGAAAGTCGAGTGGAGTCACTCCAGATTTTTTTGTGCAGGGCTGCATAATTCTTCAAATTGAATCCCCTGAAATGATATTGCATTTATTTGCTCCCTCTTGCATCTATGTAATTAGTAAGTATGTGCGAAATCAAACCTTTAAATAATTAAGACACACATTAATTTTATACTAGCCATATTGCCAATTATTACTTAACCATGTTGGCAATACATTCTAATTATTTCGTATGATCCTGTAAAGGAATAAGGAATGTTAACTATAAAATTCATATTCTATACAAAACATGTTAGTAGTGAGAGAATGTATGTTCTGCACCAAGAGGTGGCGAGGTGGGTTGCGTTGTTGCGTTGTTGCGTTAGAGGAATATGCTAATGGAACGCAACATTCCCATTCACTACTACCTATTCGTATGATACAAGCTTGAAAGTAACCTTCTATAGTATATACCATAATAATTTTCGGTATTGCATCATATTTAATATTTAAAAAAACTTATAATCAATTATAAAGTTCATAAAATTACTTTTCCTAATATTTTTTTTTTTTTCGCTAAAATTTTTACAAATCTATTTCCCCTCTTTTTTCTTTTTATGTTATTTCAAAATAATTCACACACATTCTAAAAAATTGTGACTTTGAAATAAAACAGAGGCAGTTTACAGTTAATAAAAAACCTTTATTTTACAATATTTACAAGTATTACTCATAATTTCATCAATAAAATTAAGTTCGCAATATTAAATCTTAATCAATTTCACAATGTCCATATGCTAAACTTGTTATTCCATCTTCAGCAATGTATCGTTTATCATCAAAGGGACTGAGACTGATTTTATTTTGGCAGATTGTATATAGTTTATGTTTTTCTTGACCAATTTTTAATTGTTTTTCTATGCTTGTTTTCTGTTGCAGTAAGCACTGTAAATAGTCTTCGTGACTAATTTTATGTCTAACAACCCTGGTTGACACACCTTTAGCTCTCTTTTTTTCACTTTTACTTGATTTGATAGAGTACATTTTAGCCTTCAGTCCTACAAATTCCAATGCTATTTCACCACTCAATTCATCTTTAAATTTCCCTATAACTTTTTTATTATCATCGGAATAAAGCGGGTGAGTTTTGGGATAGTCAGAAAAGTCAAATTCAGATGAATAATTTTTCATGTCTTTATATATATCATCGGTAGTAATATGGTATGTAAGCGAGTCTGTATCTGTAAATAACAGTACAGCCCTGTTGTTATAAATTGGTTTTATATAATTATAATGAAAATTATACATTAGGAGTTTTGATAATTCGAGTATTGTAAACGCAACGTAAATAGGTCGGTTCATCAGAATGCTTGTTTTAAGTCTTTCTACAGCGGTTAAATCTTCATCATACGTTTTAAACGATTTAAAAGTAGGTGATGCTATCAATTTTAATGCTCTCTTAGATGTATTACTACAAAGTTCTATATTACGTCTTTTTCGCAAGTTTTCCATAGTCTTGCCATATACACTATTATTAAGGAGTTTAAAAAAGTCCTTTTCAAAGGATGATGTTGCTTCTTTCCTTTTATTGGTGTTAAATAGTATATACTTTTTCAACCATGGTGCTTGTTTAAATTGAAAGGCTTTATGCACTGCTGTAACTTTTAATCCCAGTTGCAGATAAAGTTTTAAATTTCTGTAATGCACAACATAATTCTTTTTATTACATAAGTTAGGTATTAACTTGGGTGTACCAACATATTTTCTGTTTTGCAGCATACTTTTAGCATAAGGTGATAGCATTTCTTCATTCAAGGTTAATCTTTCAGGGGCAAGCGGGTAATCGTTATGTAATGCATGAAGGTGGTTAGGATAATGCAGATCAATTTCGAATATATACCCTATATCTGATTCATCATCAAGGGATAAAATCCATTCTTCATTAATATTATGTGTATCAACCCATTCAAAGTTGCCATAAGGTAAGTACTGGGACATAGCCCAACCGTAAAGGTTGTTCGCATCCCAGTACATGATATAACTATTAGGCTCATTTGGGTTATAGTCGTTCATATAGGGGTTATTTGCTCTAGCCTGTCTTCGGCTAATCATGCTAATACTACCTCGTATCCCTTTTTCTATAAGCAGCAACATGTTAATATCTGTTAAGAGCTCTAAAGGTGTTTCAGTCATTTTTAGGCATGCTTGCCATGCAAGTCCTGGAGTTGTAAAAAGATGCGGGCAATCAATTTCGTAGAATTGCTGACATAAAGTTCTAAAATTTTGAAATACATCCGCGAGAAACAAAACGTCAGTTTTTACATATAAATTATGGTAATCACCCAAAGTCTTCATATTAAACGTGTTCCAAATAGTTTTGACGTGTTGATAATCATCATCATCAATAATTTCATCAGTCAATGCATTATAAAAAGTGCATGCTGGAGGTAGTTCGGTTTCTTCAAACTTATCAAAAGAGGTAAAGTATTCATAGGGATAGACTCCTTTCCTCGTTAGCATATTCAGCGGTGTATTAGCAGGGAAATTCTCTTTCAAAATCTTAAATTGAGAAGAATCGAGATTTTTTACAAGTGTTTCGAGCGATGTAGGTAGGAATTGAAAGCTGTCTAAAAAGACTAATTGGACAGGATCCTTAGGTTTCTTCAATCTGAATGTAATATAGTTTTCCAAACTTGTAGCAATAACCTCTATCTGATGATTGTTATACTTGCCTAGTTTCGTCATGATGTGATGCCCATCATAGTTTTTTAAATTATGAAAGATAATCGGTATTTTTTTAGATAATTTGAAATTCAAGTTGCAGACGTTATGGGCTGCAACCCTAAATTCTCCTGAAATGTGGCAATGATCTCTTCGACGATCCTCAGCTAACTGTTTATGGCATATATAATATACATTAGCTTCTTGAAACTCCTTTTCCTGTGCTTCTGTTAAGACTATAGGCCATATTTGTGATAAAATCTTGGTGAGTTCTTCCTTTTCAGTCATCATCTTTTCTAAAAAGTGTTCCACAGCGTCTTCTCCTCTATATACTTGAATCGGTTTAACGGAGCGACCATCTGGCCCGATAATAACATATGCATATCCACAAGGTACATGATATGCAATTTTTTCACTATGTGAATTATCAGATGACGGTGAAACCGAACTAACAGGAACAAGAAGGCTTTCGAAATCTGCATAAATACAGTAAGCGACAGGATGTTGTAAGTGCGTACCTGTAAATTTTAAAATGTTATCTTCCTCAGAAGGCATTTTAACAACTTGCACTTCATGTTCTTGACAGTACTGAAGGTGGGTTTTCAATAAATCCTCTCTGGTAAATCGGTGTAGACATCTGAAACAATAAAGGGCTTTTAGGCAGTGTTGGGTTAAATCACCAAGCAGACGCGAAAAGTTTCGAATCAGGCAATAATGTTGCCTTTCTTCATCAGAAATTAATAATAAGTTGATAACATCGCAATCATTTTTTGGCGAAATATAGAGTGGGCACACTTCATTGTCTTCAAAGCCAAAGACATTGATCCGTCGTAGATCATTTAATTTTTCAATAAGGGGTATCTTTGTTAATGGCACGGGACATGTCACATTACCTAGTTTAATGGTATTTTCATACGGTAGGTAGTGAGATGCGCGTTGTGGATTTTTACTACGATCTATATTCAGTTTATAGGCGATCAAACACCAAATGAAGCATTTTTGATCTTCGTTTTTGATATTTAGCACAGCCTTTTTCAAAGCAAGTTTCTGTGGTAGTTTAATATAGCTACTAGCAGCTAACGGATGGTATTTAGCCATTTTTAGTTCCAGATAATGAATTTTCTTAAAAATCCATCCAGATCCTCTTTGGATAAATTCATCTAGAGACTTATTAATCTTCAGATATCCTTCACGAATATGATGTTCGATAGTATTATCTAAAAGGTCAGTAAAACAACAACTTCTAAAAAAAGTTTGAATTTCTTCCATTTCATCATTGCCTCTTTTACGTTCCAAGGTCACTTTCATGACCATATACCACTTCAAAGCATTTTTTTCACGTATCTCATTCAAAAGTTTTTCATATAATGCACCCTGTATATAGGTTTGAAATACTTCCATATCACATTCATTGCTTTCGTTTGGATAAAAAAGCTCTGTATTAAACGCATTTGAAGTGTTAATCTGTTTTTTAACTCTTTTAGACTTTACGGCAGGTGCAGCTATCTTCCGTTTTCCAGTAACAAGTTCATGCTCTTGTCGCTTACGGCATGTTAATTCAGCTTTCATATCAAACATTTTATCACATTCACTGCATGAATATCGAAAACTTTGATGAAATTTTAAGTGCCTCTGCAAGTTGTCCTCGCGCGTAAATACTTGCTCACAATGCTGACACTTTATCGGTGTTACTTCATCTTTACTGCGATGTATTAACATATGTCGATTCAGTAACCATTTCTGTGAAAATTCCTTATTACAAGAAGCGCAATAAAAATTTTCTGACACTCTCTTATCACTCGTTTCAGCAGATGAAGATTGATTTTTACGATTATGAATCATCGTATGCCGAATTAAGCTTGATTTCACTCCAAATGTCTTTCCGCACGTATCACAACTGTATAACTTTTCATCTAAATGTATCTTTTCATGACGACACAAGTCCCATTTTCGCGAAAATTCCTTATTACATGTAGAACATCTGAAAACACTAAACATTTTCTTATCTGACGGTTCCATAACTTGACTCATTTTTTTAAGAACAAGAGATAATCCAGACAACATTCATAAAATTTTTCATGCAAATGACTTAAAATTACAATCACCTTCAATTTATAGCATCGGGCAAATACTTACTATTCTCTCATTGGTTAATTAAAGCTTCAGTAAAATCCTTGCTTCATAATCCGCTTCATAAAATGCGCATGACCTTGAAAATATTTACATCTCCAACGCACTTAATTTCAGAGCGATAATATTATGAATTTAAAACATCAATAAATCACCGTTTGTGATTGGTCGAAAAAATCACGTGACCTTGAAAAATATTTGCATTCACAAAATTCTTAATTTCATAATGCTAATACTATTAATTTAATTTTTAAAAAATCATTGCTTCTGATTGAGTTAAAAATGTCTACATAAAAAAACACATATGGCTAATAGCATGAATTAAAGCTTCAATAAAATCAGAGTTTGTGATTGGATGGTAAAAATCACGTGACCTTAAAAAAAATATATGTTTATAAACACCACTTAATTCCACTAAATTCTTAATTTTATAATGGTAATATTAGAAATTCAAATCTCCCACATGTAAAACTTTCTAAAAAAATAAATAAAAAATAAAATTAATGGAACCTCAAAAGTATCTGTATAAAAAAACACTTAATTTTATAATGATAATATTAGGAATTTAAGTTTCAGCTCTCTCACATACATAAGAATAATGAAAATGTTAGTTTTCGTTACGTCAGAAGGTTCTATCAGCGTATGATAAAACAATAGATAACTGTTATCTATCATTTCATCCTGCTCGCTAGAAAAACAAAGACGTGATACATCTATTCTGAAGGCAAGTCTTATTAAAGTCTTATTAAACATATATTATTTATTAAAATTAGGAATATAGTATCAAGATATTAATTTTAAATAAGCTTTATATATATTTCATTTATCAAAATGCTTAACTTATAAGAATTTTTAATGAATATTCGAAATGAAAACTCTTTTAGTAGTCTTTTTAACTTCAAAAGTGAAGAAAATTTCCACTTGTTTTAATGTAAGTCCAAATTTACTAAACAACTTAGTTAAACAGAAAAGTTAATAATTTATTCCATTAAATAAAAAATACAAATTTTAATCATTCGTTTTATTAAAAATGAAATTAGATTAATATTTTTATTAAAAATGAAATTAGATTAATATTTTTATCATAGAAATTCTAGTATATTCTAGATACATTTTAAATTATAACCATAAGAATATATATTTCATTACCACTTTTGTTAATATTTAATCACACTTGAAACAAAAAAACATATATTAAATTTTCTTAATGTACTCATTCTCTATACAAGTGTTCAATGTTCAAAGATGGTATACATTTAAAGTTTTCCAAGGTTTTCTCCAAAACTTGTGTAAATACAAACAAGAAGCACTCATCCTCAAATCAAGGATCCCAACAATCATGCTATTAAACTTTCTACACATTGAATTATATTATATCACAATTTTTCTTTAAAAAAAATATTAATAAAACTGCAAATTCATTGCTTAATTACTTCAATCATGCGCTTAAACAATCATGTTATTAAACTTTCTACATATTTGAATTATATTATATTACAATTTTTCATTAAAATTACTAACGAAACACCAAAAATAATGCTTATTTCCCTAAAAAATAATTAATTTCCTTAATTATACACTAAAAATCTACAAAAACGATGCTTAATCATACTGAATTACCTTAATTGAACATAACTGACATAAAAAAACCTATTGAAATTTAATAAAACTCATTCTTTATACGAGATTTAAAGTTTTCCGTGGTTTTTCTGAAACTTCCATACTAAAATCACTTAATTTTATAGTTTTCCATGATTTTTTCCGAAACTTGTGTGAATACAAACTAGAAGGCAAGTCTTATTAAACGACAGACATTAAAAGTTTTCCAAGGTTTTCTCCAAAACTTGTGTAAATACAAACTAGAAGACAAGTCTTATTAAACATATATTATTTATTAAAATTAGGAATATAGTATCAAGATATTAATTTTAAATAAGCTTTATATATATATATATTTCATTTATCTAAATGCTTAACTTATAAGAATTTTTGATGAATATTCGAAATGAAAACTCTTTTAGTAGTCTTTTTAACTTCAAAAGTGAAGAAAATTTCCACTTGTTTTAATGTAAGTCCAAATTTACTAAACAACTTAGTTAAACAGAAAACTTAATAATTTATTCCATTAAATAAAAAATACAAATTTTAATCATTCGTTTTATTAAAAATGAAATTAGATTAATATTTTTATTAAAAATGAAATTAGATTAATATTTTTATCGTAGAAATTCTAGATACATTTTAAATTATAAGCATTAAAAATAAAAAAAACAAACTCATAAGAATATATATTTCATTACCACTTTTGTTAATATTTAATCACACTTGAAACAAAAAACATATATTAAATTTTCTTAATATACAAAATTTGCTCTAATTTCTCATACATGCATCCATTCTACACATTAAAATAAAAATTTTCTAGAGAGATTTTTAAATTTTAATAAATTAATAATTTTACTATACACCGAAGTTTTGTTTATAATTAGATAATTAATTCTTAGTATAAAAAAATACAAATTTTAATCATTTCGTTTTATTAAAAATGAAATTAGGTTAATATTTTTATCATACATGCATCCATTCTACACATCAAAATAAAAATTTTCTATCAATCACTTCGTTAATCATCTCAAAAATAATTAATTTCCTTAATTACGCACTAAAAATCTACAGAAAAGATGCTTAATCATATAAAAAATACTTAAGTAGAATAATTGAACATAACTGACATAAAAAAAACCCTAAAAAACAAAACACCGCAGTAGGTGAATATTGGGGATTGATTTCGTTTTATTAAAAATGAAATTAGATTAATATTTTTATCATACATGCATCCATTCTACACGTCGAAATAAAAATTTTCCATCAATCACCTCGTTAATCATCTCAAAAATAATTAATTTCCTTAATTACGCACTAAAAATCTACAGAAAAGATGCTTAATCATATAAAAAATACTTAAGTAGAATAATTGAACATAACTGACATAAAAAAACCCTAAAAAACAAAACACCGCAGTAGTGTAATTTTGGGGATTGACCAACCTTCCTTATCTTTCACATCCCTCGACCGGATGTTGATAAGATAATGGTGCGGCAGCAGCACGGCTCGCCCGTACCGCGGTGCCGCGGGCGTTCAATCCCCGTTCAATCAAAAGATGCGCGCAATCAATTTCGTAGAATTGCTGACATAAAGTTCTAAAATTTTGAAATACATCCGCGAGTAACAAAACGTCAGTTTTTACATATAAATTATGGTAATCACCCAAAGTCTTCATATTAAACGTGTTCCAAATACTTTTGACGTGTTGATAATCATCATCATCAATAATTTCATCAGTCAATGCATTATAAAAAGTGCATGCTGGAGGTAGTTCGGTTTCTTCAAACTTATCAAAAGAGGTAAAGTATTCATAGGGATAGACTCCTTTCCTCGTTAGCATATTCAGCGGTGTATTAGCAGGGAAATTCTCTTTCAAAATCTTAAATTGAGAAGAATCAAGATTTTTTACAAGTTTTTCGAGCGATGTAGGTAGGAATTGAAAGCTGTCTAAAAAGACTAATTGTACAGGATCCTTAGGTTTCTTCAATCTGAATGTAATATAGTTTTCCAAACTTGTAGCAATAACCTCTATCTGATGATTGTTATACTTGCCTAGTTTCGTCATGATGTGATGCCCATCATAGTTTTTTAAATTATGAAAGATAATCGGTATTTTTTTAGATAATTTGAAATTCAAGTTGCAGACGTTATGGGCTGCACCCCTAAATTCTCCTGAAATGTGGCAATGATCTCTTCGACGGTCCTCAGCTAACTGTTTATGGCATATATAACATACTTTAGCTTCTTGAAACTCCTTTTCCTGTGCTTCTGTTAAGACTATAGGCTTGATTTGTGATAAAATCTTGGTGAGTTCTTCCTTTTCAGTCATCATCTTTTCTAAAAAGTGTTCCACAGCGTCTTCTCCTCTATATACTTGAATCGGTTTAACGGAGCGACCATCTGGCCCGATAATAACATATGCATATCCACAAGGTACATGATATGCAATTTTTTCACTATGTGAATTATCAGATGACGGTGAAACCGAACTAACAGGAACAAGAAGGCTTTCGAAATCTGCATAAATACAGTAAGCGACAGGATGTTGTAAGTGCGTACCTGTAAATTTTAAAATGTTATCTTCCTCAGAAGGCATTTTAACAACTTGCACTTCATGTTCTTGACAGTACTGAAGGTGGGTTTTCAATAAATCCTCTCTGGTAAATCGGTGTAGACATCTGAAACAATAAAGGGCTTTTAGGCAGTGTTGGGTTAAATCACCAAGCAGACGCGAAAAGTTTCGAATCAGGCAATAATGTTGCCTTTCTTCATCAGAAATTAATAATAAGTTGATAACATCGCAATCATTTTTTGGCGAAATATAGAGTGGGCACACTTCATTGTCTTCAAAGCCAAAGACATTGATCCGTCGTAGATCATTTAATTTTTCAATAAGGGGTATCTTTGTTAATGGCACGGGACATGTCACATTACCTAGTTTAATGGTATTTTCATACGGTAGGTAGTGAGATGCGCGTTGTGGATTTTTACTACGATCTATATTCAGTTTATAGGCGATCAAACACCAAATGAAGCATTTTTGATCTTCGTTTTTGATATTTAGCACAGCCTTTTTCAAAGCAAGTTTCTGTGGTAGTTTAATATAGCTACTAGCAGCTAACGGATGGTATTTAGCCATTTTTAGTTCCAGATAATGAATTTTCTTAAAAATCCATCCAGATCCTCTTTGGATAAATTCATCTAGAGACTTATTAATCTTCAGATATCCTTCACGAATATGATGTTCGATAGTATTATCTAAAAGGTCAGTAAAACAACAACTTCTAAAAAAAGTTTGAATTTCTTCCATTTCATCATTGCCTCTTTTACGTTCCAAGGTCACTTTCATGACCATATACCACTTCAAAGCATTTTTTTCACGTATCTCATTCAAAAGTTTTTCATATAATGCACCCTGTATATAGGTTTGAAATACTTCCATATCACATTCATTGCTTTCGTTTGGATAAAAAAGCTCTGTATTAAACGCATTTGAAGTGTTAATCTGTTTTTTAACTCTTTTAGACTTTACGGCAGGTGCAGCTATCTTCCGTTTTCCAGTAACAAGTTCATGCTCTTGTCGCTTACGGCATGTTAATTCAGCTTTCATATCAAACATTTTATCACATTCACTGCATGAATATCGAAAACTTTGATGAAATTTTAAGTGCCTCTGCAAGTTGTCCTCGCGCGTAAATACTTGCTCACAATGCTGACACTTTATCGGTGTTACTTCATCTTTACTGCGATGTATTAACATATGTCGATTCAGTAACCATTTCTGTGAAAATTCCTTATTACAAGAAGCGCAATAAAAATTTTCTGACACTCTCTTATCACTCGTTTCAGCAGATGAAGATTGATTTTTACGATTATGAATCATCGTATGCCGAATTAAGCTTGATTTCACTCCAAATGTCTTTCCGCACGTATCACAACTGTATAACTTTTCATCTAAATGTATCTTTTCATGACGACACAAGTCCCATTTTCGCGAAAATTCCTTATTACATGTAGAACATCTGAAAACACTAAACATTTTCTTATCTGACGGTTCCATAACTTGACTCATTTTTTTAAGAACAAGAGATAATCCAGACAACATTCATAAAATTTTTCATGCAAATGACTTAAAATTACAATCACCTTCAATTTATAGCATCGGGCAAATACTTACTATTCTCTCATTGGTTAATTAAAGCTTCAGTAAAATCCTTGCTTCATAATCCGCTTCATAAAATGCGCATGACCTTGAAAATATTTACATCTCCAACGCACTTAATTTCAGAGCGATAATATTATGAATTTAAAACATCAATAAATCACCGTTTGTGATTGGTCGAAAAAATCACGTGACCTCGAAAAATATTTGCATTCACAAAATTCTTAATTTCATAATGCTAATACTATTAATTTAATTTTTAAAAAATCATTGCTTCTGATTGAGTTAAAAATGTCTACATAAAAAAACACATATGGCTAATAGCATGAATTAAAGCTTCAATAAAATCAGAGTTTGTGATTGGATGGTAAAAATCACGTGACCTTAAAAAAAATATATGTTTATAAACACCACTTAATTCCACTAAATTCTTAATTTTATAATGGTAATATTAGAAATTCAAATCTCCCACATGTAAAACTTTCTAAAAAAATAAATAAAAAATAAAATTAATGGCACCTCAAAAGTATCTGTATAAAAAAACACTTAATTTTATAATGATAATATTAGGAATTTAAGTTTCAGCTCTCTCACATACATAAGAATAATGAAAATGTTAGTTTTCGTTACGTCAGAAGGTTCTATCAGCGTATGATAAAACAATAGATAACTGTTATCTATCATTTCATCCTGCTCGTTAGAAAAACAAAGCCGTGATACATCTATTCTGAAGGCAAGTCTTATTAAAGTCTTATTAAACATATATTATTTATTAAAATTAGGAATATAGTATCAAGATATTAATTTTAAATAAGCTTTATATATATTTCATTTATCAAAATGCTTAACTTATAAGAATTTTTAATGAATATTCGAAATGAAAACTCTTTTAGTAGTCTTTTTAACTTCAAAAGTGAAGAAAATTTCCACTTGTTTTAATGTAAGTCCAAATTTACTAAACAACTTAGTTAAACAGAAAAGTTAATAATTTATTCCATTAAATAAAAAATACAAATTTTAATCATTCGTTTTATTAAAAATGAAATTAGATTAATATTTTTATTAAAAATGAAATTAGATTAATATTTTTATCATAGAAATTCTAGTATATTCTAGATACATTTTAAATTATAACCACAAGAATATATATTTCATTACCACTTTTGTTAATATTTAATCACACTTGAAACAAAAAAACATATATTAAATTTTCTTAATGTACTCATTCTCTATACAAGTGTTCAATGTTCAAAGATGGTATACCTTTAAAGTTTTCCAAGGTTTTCTCCAAAACTTGTGTAAATACAAACTAGAAGCACTCATCCTCAAATCAAGGATCCCAACAATCATGCTATTAAACTTTCTACACATTGAATTATATTATATCACAATTTTTATTTAAAAAAAATATTAATAAAACTGCAAATTCATTGCTTAATTACTTCAATCATGCGCTTAAACAATCATGTTATTAAACTTTCTACATATTTGCATTATATTATATTACAATTTTTCATTAAAATTACTAACGAAACACCAAAAATAATGCTTATTTCCCTAAAAAATAATTAATTTCCTTAATTATACACTAAAAATCTACAAAAACGATGCTTAATCATACTGAATTACCTTAATTGAACATAACTGACATAAAAAACCTATTGAAATTTAATAAAACTCATTCTTTATACGAGATTTATAGTTTTCCGTGGTTTTTCTGAAACTTCCATACTAAAATCACTTAATTTTATAGTTTTCCATGATTTTTTCCGAAACTTGTGTGAATACAAACTAGAAGGCAAGTCTTATTAAACGACAGACATTAAAAGTTTTCCAAGGTTTTCTCCGAAACTTGTGTAAATACAAACTAGAAGACAAGTCTTATTAAACATATATTATTTATTAAAATTAGGAATGTAGTATCAAGATATTAATTTTAAATAAGCTTTATATATATATATATTTCATTTATCTAAATGCTTAACTTATAAGAATTTTTGATGAGTATTCGAAATGAAAACTCTTTTAGTAGTCTTTTTAACTTCAAAAGTGAAGAAAATTTCCACTTGTTTTAATGTAAGTCCAAATTTACTAAACAACTTAGTTAAACAGAAAAGTTAATAATTTATTCCATTAAATAAAAAATACAAATTTTAATCATTCGTTTTATTAAAAATGAAATTAGATTAATATTTTTATTAAAAATGAAATTAGATTAATATTTTTATCGTAGAAATTCTAGATACATTTTAAATTATAAGCATTAAAAATAAAAAAAACAAACTCATAAGAATATATATTTCATTACCACTTTTGTTAATATTTTATCACACTTGAAACAAAAAACATATATTAAATTTTCTTTATATACAAAATTTGCTCTAATTTCTCATACATGCATCCATTCTACACATTAAAATAAAAATTTTCTAGAGAGATTTTTAAATTTTAATAAATTAATAATTTTACTATACACCGAAGTTTTGTTTATAATTAGATAATTAATTCTTAGTATAAAAAAATACAAATTTTAATCATTTCGTTTTATTAAAAATGAAAGTAGGTTAATATTTTAATCATACATGCATCCATTCTACACATCAAAATAAAAATTTTCTATCAATCACTTCGTTAATCATCTCAAAAATAATTAATTTCCTTAATTACGCACTAAAAATCTACAGAAAAGATGCTTAATCATATAAAAAATACTTAAGTAGAATAATTGAACATAACTGACATAAAAAAAACCTAAAAAACAAAACACCGCAGTAGGTGAATATTGGGGATTGATTTCGTTTTATTAAAAATGAAATTAGATTAATATTTTTATCATACATGCATCCATTCTACACGTCGAAATAAAAATTTTCCATCAATCACCTCGTTAATCATCTCAAAAATAATTAATTTCCTTAATTACGCACTAAAAATCTACAGAAAAGATGCTTAATCATATAAAAAATACTTAAGTAGAATAATTGAACATAACTGACATAAAAAAAACCCTAAAAAACAAAACACCGCAGTAGTGTAATTTTGGGGATTGACCAACCTTCCTTATCTTTCACATCCCTCGACCGGATGTTGATAAGATAATGGTGCGGCAGCAGCACGGCTCGCCCGTACCGCGGTGCCGCGGGCGTTCAATCCCCAAAATTACACTACTGCGGTGTTTTGTTTTTTAGGGTTTTTTTATGTCAGTTATGTTCAATTATTCTACTTAAGTATTTTTTATATGATTAAGCATCTTTTCTGTAGATTTTTAGTGCGTAATTAAGGAAATTAATTATTTTTGAGATGATTAACGAGGTGATTGATGGAAAATTTTTATTTCGACGTGTAGAATGGATGCATGTATGATAAAAATATTAATCTAATTTCATTTTTAATAAAACGAAATCAATCCCCAATATTCACCTACTGTGGTGTTTTGTTTTTTAGGGGTTTTTTTTTATGTCAGTTATGTTCAATTATTCTACTTAAGTATTTTTTATATGATTAAGCATCTTTTCTGTAGATTTTTAGTGCGTAATTAAGGAAATTAATTATTTTTGAGATGATTAACGAAGTGATTGATAGAAAATTTTTATTTTGATGTGTAGAATGGATGCATGTATGATAAAAATATTAACCTTATTTCATTTTTAATAAAACGAAATGATTAAAATTTGTATTTTTTTATACTAAGAATTAATTATCTAATTATAAACAAAACTTCGGTGTATAGTAAAATTATTAATTTATTAAAATTTAAAAATATCTCTAGAAAATTTTTATTTTAATGTGTAGAAAGGATGCATGTATGAGAAATTAGAGCAAATTTTGTATATTAAGAAAATTTAATATATGTTTTTTGTTTCAAGTGTGATTAAATATTAACAAAAGTGGTAATGAAATATATATTCTTATGAGTTTGTTTTTTTATTTTTTTATTTTTTATAATTTAAAATGTATCTAGAATTTCTACGATAAAAATATTAATCTAATTTCATTTTTAATAAAAATATTAATCTAATTTCATTTTTAATAAAACGAATGATTAAAATTTGTATTTTTTATTTAATGGAATAAATTATTAACTTTTCTGTTTAACTAAGTTGTTTAGTAAATTTGGACTTACATTAAAACAAGTGGAAATTTTCTTCACTTTTGAAGTTAAAAAGACTACTAAAAGAGTTTTCATTTCGAATATTCATCAAAAATTCTTATAAGTTAAGCATTTAGATAAATGAAATATATATATATAAAGCTTATTTAAAATTAATATCTTGATACTATATTCCTAATTTTAATAAATAATATATGTTTAATAAGACTTGTCTTCTAGTTTGTATTTACACAAGTTTCGGAGAAAACCTTGGAAAACTTTTAATGTCTGTCGTTTAATAAGACTTGCCTTCTAGTTTGTATTCACACAAGTTTCGGAAAAAGTCATGGAAAACTATAAAATTAAGTGATTTTACTATGGAAGTTTCAGAAAAATCACGGAAAACTTTAAATCTCGTATAAAGAATGAGTTTTATTAAATTTCAATAGGTTTTTTTATGTCAGTTATGTTCAATTAAGGTAATTCAGTATGATTAAGCATCGTTTTCGTAGATTTTTAGTGTATAATTAAGGAAATTAATTATTTTTTAGGGAAATAAGCATTATTTTTGGTGTTTCGTTAGTAATTTTAATGAAAAATTGTAATATAATATAATTCAAATATGTAGAAAGTTTAATAACATGATTGTTTAAGCGCATGATTGAAGTAATTAAGCAATGAATTTGCAGTTTTATTAATATTTTTTTTAAAGAAAAATTGTGATATAATATAATTCAATGTGTAGAAAGTTTAATAGCATGATTGTTGGGATCCTTGATTTGAGGATGAGTGCTTCTAGTTTGTATTTACACAAGTTTTGGAGAAAACCTTGGAAAACTTTAAATGTATACCATCTTTGAACATTAAACACTTGTATAGAGAATGAGTACATTAAGAAAATTTAATATATGTTTTTTTGTTTCAAGTGTGATTAAATATTAACAAAAGTGGTAATGAAATATATATTCTTATGGTTATAATTTAAAATGTATCTAGAATATTCTAGAATTTCTATGATAAAAATATTAATCTAATTTCATTTTTAATAAAAATATTAATCTAATTTCATTTTTAATAAAACGAATGATTAAAATTTGTATTTTTTATTTAATGGAATAAATTATTAACTTTTCTGTTTAACTAAGTTGTTTAGTAAATTTGGACTTACATTAAAACAAGTGGAAATTTTCTTCACTTTTGAAGTTAAAAAGACTACTAAAAGAGTTTTCATTTCGAATATTCATTAAAAATTCTTATAAGTTAAGCATTTTGATAAATGAAATATATATAAAGCTTATTTAAAATTAATATCTTGATACTATATTCCTAATTTTAATAAATAATATATGTTTAATAAGACTTTAATAAGACTTGCCTTCAGAATAGATGTATCACGTCTTTGTTTTTCTAGCGAGCAGGATGAAATGATAGATAACAGTTATCTATTGTTTTATCATACGCTGATAGAACCTTCTGACGTAACGAAAACTAACATTTTCATTATTCTTATGTATGTGAGAGAGCTGAAACTTAAATTCCTAATATTATCATTATAAAATTAAGTGTTTTTTTATACAGATACTTTTGAGGTGCCATTAATTTTATTTTTTATTTATTTGTTTAGAAAGTTTTACATGTCGGAGATTTGAATTTCTAATATTACCATTATAAAATTAAGAATTTAGTGGAATTAAGTGGTGTTTATAAACATATATTTTTTTTAAGGTCACGTGATTTTTACCATCCAATCACAAACTCTGATTTTATTGAAGCTTTAATTCATGCTATTAGCCATATGTGTTTTTTTATGTAGACATTTTTAACTCAATCAGAAGCAATGTTTTTTTAAAAATTAAATTAATAGTATTAGCATTATGAAATTAAGAATTTTGTGAATGCAAATATTTTTCGAGGTCACGTGATTTTTTCGACCAATCACAAACGGTGATTTATTGATGTTTTAAATTCATAATATTATCGCTCTGAAATTAAGTGCGTTGGAGATGTAAATATTTTCAAGGTCATGCGCATTTTATGAAGCGGATTATGAAGCAAGGATTTTACTGAAGCTTTAATTAACCAATGAGAGAATAGTAAGTATTTGCCCGATGCTATAAATTGAAGGTGATTGTAATTTTAAGTCATTTGCATGAAAAATTTTATGAATGTTGTCTGGATTATCTCTTGTTCTTAAAAAAATGAGTCAAGTTATGGAACCGTCAGATAAGAAAATGTTTAGTGTTTTCAGATGTTCTACATGTAATAAGGAATTTTCGCGAAAATGGGACTTGTGTCGTCATGAAAAGATACATTTAGATGAAAAGTTATACAGTTGTGATACGTGCGGAAAGACATTTGGAGTGAAATCAAGCTTAATTCGGCATACGATGATTCATAATCGTAAAAATCAATCTTCATCTGCTGAAACGAGTGATAAGAGAGTGTCAGAAAATTTTTATTGCGCTTCTTGTAATAAGGAATTTTCACAGAAATGGTTACTGAATCGACATATGTTAATACATCGCAGTAAAGATGAAGTAACACCGATAAAGTGTCAGCATTGTGAGCAAGTATTTACGCGCGAGGACAACTTGCAGAGGCACTTAAAATTTCATCAAAGTTTTCGATATTCATGCAGTGAATGTGATAAAATGTTTGATATGAAAGCTGAATTAACATGCCATAAGCGACAAGAGCATGAACTTGTTACTGGAAAGCGGAAGATAGCTGCACCTGCCGTAAAGTCTAAAAGAGTTAAAAAACAGATTAACACTTCAAATGCGTTTAATACAGAGCTTTTTTATCCAAACGAAAGCAATGAATGTGATATGGAAGTATTTCAAACCTATATACAGGGTGCATTATATGAAAAACTTTTGAATGAGATACGTGAAAAAAATGCTTTGAAGTGGTATATGGTCATGAAAGTGACCTTGGAACGTAAAAGAGGCAATGATGAAATGGAAGAAATTCAAACTTTTTTTAGAAGTTGTTGTTTTACTGACCTTTTAGATAATACTATCGAACATCTTATTCGTGAAGGATATGTGAAGATTAATAAGTCTCTAGATGAATTTATCCAAAGAGGATCTGGATGGATTTTTAAGAAAATTCATTATCTGGAACTAAAGATGGCTAAATACCATCCGTTAGCTGCTAGTAGCTATATTAAACTACCACAGAAACTTGCTTTGAAAAAGGCTGTGCTAAATATCAAAAACGAAGATCAAAAATGCTTCATTTGGTGTTTGATCGCCTATAAACTGACTATAGATCGTAGTAAAAATCCACAACGCGTATCTCACTACCTACCGTATGAAAATACCATTAAACTAGGTAATGTGACATGTCCCGTGCCTTTAACAAAGATACCCCGTATTGAAAAATTAAATGATCTACGGATCAATGTCTTTGGCTTTGAAGACAATGAAGTGTGCCCACTCTATATTTCGCCAAAAAATGATTGGGATGTTATCAAGTTATTATTAATTTCTGATGAAGAAAGGCAACATTATTGCCTGATTCGAAACTTTTCGCGTCTGCTTGGTGATTTAACCCAACACTGCCTAAAAGCCCATTATTGTTTCAGATGTCTACACCGATTTACCAGAGAGGATTTATTGAAAACCCACCTTCAGTACTGTCAAGAACATGAAGTGCAAGTTGTTAAAATGCCTTCTGAGGAAGATAACATTTTAAAATTTACAGGTACGCACTTACAACATCCTGTCGCTTACTGTATTTATGCAGATTTCGAAAGCCTTCTTGTTCCTGTTAGTTCGGTTTCACCGTCATCTGATAATTCACATAGTGAAAAAATTGCATATCATGTACCTTGTGGATATGCACATGTTATTATCGGGCCAGATGGTCGCTCCGTTAAACCGATTCAAGTATATAGAGGAGAAGACGCTGTGGAACACTTTTTAGAAAAGATGATGACTGAAAAGGAAGAACTCACCAAGATTTTATCACAAATGAAGCCTATAGTCTTAACAGAAGCACAGGAAAAGGAGTTTCAAGAAGCTAAAGTATGTTATATATGCCATAAACAGTTAGCTGAGGATCGTCGAAGAGATCATTGCCACATTTCAGGAGAATTTAGGGGTGCAGCCCATAACGTCTGCAACTTGAATTTCAAATTATCTAAAAAAATACCGATTATCTTTCATAATTTAAAAAACTATGATGGGCATCACATCATGACGAAACTAGGAAAGTATAACAATCATCAGATAGAGGTTATTTCTACAAGTTTGGAAAACTATATTACATTCAGATTGAAGAAACCTAAGGATCCTGTACAATTAGTCTTTTTAGACAGCTTTCAATTCCTACCTACATCGCTCGAAAAACTTGTAAAAAATCTTGATTCTTCTCAATTTAAGATTTTGAAAGAGAATTTCCCTGCTAATACACCGCTGAATATGCTAACGAGGAAAGGAGTCTATCCCTATGAATACTTTACCTCTTTTGATAAGTTTGAAGAAACCGAACTACCTCCAGCATGCACTTTTTATAATGCATTGACTGATGAAATTATTGATGATGATGATTATCAACACGTCAAAACTATTTGGAACACGTTTAATATGAAGACTTTGGGTGATTACCATAATTTATATGTAAAAACTGACGTTTTGTTACTCGCGGATGTATTTCAAAATTTTAGAACTTTATGTCAGCAATTCTACGAAATTGATTGCGCGCATCTTTTTACAACTCCAGGACTTGCATGGCAAGCATGCCTAAAAATGACTGAAACACCTTTAGAGCTCTTAACAGATATTAACATGTTGCTGCTTATAGAAAAAGGGATACGAGGTGGTATTAGCATGATTAGCCGAAGACAGGCTAGAGCAAATAACCCCTATATGAACGACTATAACCCAAATGAGCCTAATAGTTATATCATGTACTGGGATGCGAACAACCTTTACGGTATGGCTATGTCCCAGTACTTACCTTATGGCAACTTTGAATGGGTTGATACACATAATATTAATGAAGATTAATAATAATGATAATAATAATGATTTTATCCCTTGATGATGAATCAGATATAGGGTATATATTCGAAATTGATCTGCATTATCCTAACCACCTTCATGCATTACATAACGATTATCCGCTTGCCCCTGAAAGATTAACCTTGAATGAAGAAATGCTATCACCTTATGCTAAAAGTATGCTGCAAAACAGAAAATATGTTGGTACACCCAAGTTAATACCTAACTTATGTAATAAAAAGAATTATGTTGTGCATTACAGAAATTTAAAACTTTATCTGCAACTGGGATTAAAAGTTACAGCAGTGCATAAAGCCTTTCAATTTAAACAAGCACCATGGTTGAAAAAGTATATACTATTTAACACCAATAAAAGGAAAGAAGCAACATCATCCTTTGAAAAGGACTTTTTTAAACTCCTTAATAATAGTGTATATGGCAAGACTATGGAAAACTTGCGAAAAAGACGTAATATAGAACTTTGTAGTAATACCTCTAAGAGAGCATTAAAATTGATAGCATCACCTACTTTTAAATCGTTTAAAACGTATGATGAAGATTTAACCGCTGTAGAAAGACTTAAAACAAGCATTCTGATGAACCGACCTATTTACGTTGGGTTTACAATACTCGAATTATCAAAACTCCTAATGTATAATTTTCATTATAATTATATAAAACCAATGTATAACAACAAGGCTGTACTGTTATTTACAGATACAGACTCGCTTACATACCATATTACTACCGATGATATATATAAAGACATGAAAAATTATTCATCTGAATTTGACTTTTCTGACTATCCCAAAACTCACCCGCTTTATTCCGATGATAATAAAAAAGTTATAGGGAAATTTAAAGATGAATTGAGTGGTGAAATAGCATTGGAATTTGTAGGACTGAAGGCTAAAATGTACTCTATCAAATCAAGTAAAAGTGAAAAAAAGAGAGCTAAAGGTGTGTCAACCAGGGTTGTTAGACATAAAATTAGTCACGAAGACTATTTACAGTGCTTACTGCAACAGAAAACAAGCATAGAAAAACAATTAAAAATAGGTCAAGAAAAACATAAACTATATACAATCTGCCAAAATAAAATCAGTCTCAGTCCCTTTGATGATAAACGATACATTGCTGAAGATGGAATAACAAGTTTAGCATATGGACATTGTGAAATTGATTAAGATTTAATATTGCAAACTTAATTTTATTGATGAAATTATGAGTAATACTTGTAAATATTGTAAAATAAAGGTTTTTTATTAACTGTAAACTGCCTCTGTTTTATTTCAAAGTCACAATTTTTTAGAATGTGTGTGAATTATTTTGAAATAACATAAAAAGAAAAAAGAGGGGAAATAGATTTGTAAAAATTTTAGCGAAAAAAAAAAAATATATATATATTAGGAAAAGTAATTTTATGAACTTTATAATTGATTATAAGTTTTTTTAAATATTAAATATGATGCAATACCGAAAATTATTATGGTATATACTATAGAAGGTTACTTTCAAGCTTGTATCATACGAATAGGTAGTAGTGAATGGGAATGTTGCGTTCCATTATCATATTCCTCTAACGCAACATCACAACAATGCAACCCACCTCGCCACCTCTTGGTGCAGAATATACATTCTCTCACTACTCATGTTCTTGTGCATATAAGAAATATACGTTAATTTCACTAGTTTAGAGCAATGTAAAAGTGCGAAAATATACAAATTAGAGATACAAAACATAATCGTATAGTATTTGAAGTCTTTTGTGCATCAATTTAACTAATGATAATTGATGATTATTGACCATTTATTGACCATTTGAGTTGTAAAAAGGATTTGGATTATCAAATTTGGATTTTCTGCTAATATCTGCTTGCGAGTTGCTGGCAACAGACAATACAGACCAAGTATTAAAAACCTTATTTGATTATTCAAGAGTTTAAGGCCGATTGACTGCGTTAGGTTCCTAGGCGTATCGGTAGAATGTGTGTGGAGGGGTGTCTTTTCTGAAGGGTCCTAGTCTGTATTTACGCGAGATTCGGAGAAAACCACGGAAAACTCCGAATGGCTAGGACGATTAGTGTGACCTGGGATCTATCCCGGCACTTCCCATCTACCAGCTTTGAGTGTAGAACAGCTCGGCTACTATTGAAGCGATACCAATTTGTATGAAATCCTGCGCAGTAGTTTGTGAGTGGTCAGTGGTTCGTACATGAACGAAAACACCTTCACTAATATAACGTTTTATCCATCAAGTCAGTATCGCAATTAGAATTTCATGTAGGCAAAAGTAGGAGGCAAAATAAGAAAGAAGCTGTGTTAATCATAAAACCGTGCAATTTACAGGACTCTGACTTGGATATTTCTCGTTATGCATTCATGCAGCACCCTCTATTGATGAAAAATATAACTATTTTTTTCCCCTTTACAAAAAAAAATAAAAAAAAATAAAAAAAATAAAATAAAAATATCCCACATCATAAGAATGATTTTTCCGTAAACAGCGTTCAATTCTACCAATTTCTTCCATTTTTACGAATTTTTGAAATATCTACAGCCTTATGGGACATCCGGTATATAATAAAATACAGATATAGTTTTTTTTTTTTTGTTTTTTTTTTTGTTTTTTTTTAATGGAAATTTATTAAATTCATATTACAAGAGATATCAGAATACTATAAAAAAAAAAAAAAAAAACTGATTTTTAATTTAAATTCTTCTTTTCTTTATAGCATTTATTAATATTAATTCCATTTGCATCAAAGACTTTATAACATGACTTCATAATTCTATAAACATATGTAAAATCTTTTTAAATATAAATCTTTCTTTTCGCTTTAATATTTCATAAAATTTGCCTGCGATCTTGATAGCATAATTTTATAATACTTTCATGAAAAGAAAGAGGAAAAAAAAAAAAAAAAAAAATACGCTATTTTTAAAACAAAATTAAATAAAATCTTTTCCCTAATTCTTTAGCTAAATCTTACATATTTCAATAGCATATAAAAGAAATATCGAATAATCTATTCATGTATTTCTAAAGAAAATAAATTCGAATGAAATCATAATATATCGATATTATATCTACCACTCAAGATCTCATCGAATGTTATGTAAAAACATACACCGAAATATTTATCAAAAATACAGACAATACTTCAAATGCAGCGAAGTTATTTAAAGAGATCTATACAAAAGCACTTGTTAGTAATTATTCTTTCAAACTGTTCAGTTCCTGGAGAGCCCTCGACAAAATTTTGTTGAACGAAATAATATTGCTCAAGGCTATAATTTCGAAAATTTGTGCCAAAAAAAGCAGAGAAAAATCAAAACAATTCTAAAAGTAATCAAGCTCAAATTTCAAGTTTGAATTGCAGAATGACGGATGCTGAAGCTAGAATAATTTCTTGCCAAAAAAATAAATAAATAAATAATTGTTCAGAAAATTGTAGCAAATGTATTTTGAATAAAAGTTTCAGAATTTACAAATTTTATAAATTTAAAAAAGTCTGATAAAATATAAAATGTTAGCATTTTATATTAGTTAATAAAATGTGTAATGAATATTAAAACTTTCAATAAAATAAAATTTTATTGAAAGCAAATAATGCATTATCAGTCATTAAAAAGAATTTTGTTTTCCAGAAAATTATAAAAAGGTACTTTATACATACATCTATAAATAAATGAATACTAGGACAAATTTTGTTAAAAAAAAAAAAAAGAAACATATAAATATGAATTGTTTCTTTACATATATATTAATTAATTACCAGAAAGTAACAGTTAGCGTTAAAATAAATAAATAAATTTTCGTTAAAAAATTAAAAATGACAAAGCATAAATAACAATTACAGTAGAGCACCGTTTATACGTCTTTGAAGGGACTGGCGTAAAAGGGCGTATAAATGAAAAGACGTATAATCGAAATTTTAATAATAACACTTTGATGACTACAAATTGAATGACACTTAAGCAAAATTCAAATGAAAATATCAATTAATAAAGTTTCTTAAGTTAGTAAATGTATATTATACTTATCTAAGACAATAATTAATTATTATATATATATATATATATATATATATATTATAAAAGGACAGAAAAGTCAGACTATTAATGCATGACTGGGTACTTAATTAGATATATCATATTAAGTTACATTTCTTAAGAACTATATGAACACATTTTGAATATTAATTATATATATTGCTTATCTTTAATAATGAGCATGCGATTTATGTCCACACAGATAGTTATTAAATAACATTAAAAATCTTTAATATTCGTCTGATTTGCTGCTTGTCTATGAGTATTAAAAATTCTACAGTGGATTCAATTGATTCTTGAATCAGTATTCTTCGATCTTTCCTGTGTTCCTCCATTTAAGATGCTTTCTAGGAAAAATCCGTCTTATTTAGAATGAAAAATAATGACAGGTCGAGAAATTTTGCGAATTTTAGTAAAGTGGAAAAGACGTATAACCGATGTTAGTTGAGTATGAACAAAGAATTTTTGCATTAAAATGAATAGGAATGAATCGGGACTTCACTAAAAGGACATATAAATGTAAAAGACGTATAAACGAGGGACATATAAACGGTGCTTCACTGATATGGAAATTAGAAAAATTTGGAAATTAGCTTAAATATTTTAGAGTACGTATAATTACATAGTTTGTCTAAGAAATTTTTTGCTTAATATTTTTTAGTGATAAGTAGTGAGAGTAAGTTCCCTTTATATATATATATATATATATATATTGTTGACTAATTTTTAGATTTAGTTTGTCATTTTAGCAATAATTTAATTAGTTTAGTTAACTAAATCAACTTACTTCGGTTCGATTAACCAAAAGAAAGCGGTCGAAAGAAGAGTAATTTTCATTTGTTAATTCGATAAGCTACGTCACAGATCTCTCTGGAAACATCCAATGAGCGGATTATGTGCTAAATCAACAAAATTATTTGTTTCAATCAACAAAATAATTTTGTTTATTTAAACATATATATCTGTATACTATACATAAGAAAGTAGTTGATTTAACAAAATTTTTGTTGTTTTACCCAAACATTTTTTTTCTCTGTAGAAATAAAATGCTGTTCCAGATTTAATAACATCTTTCTTCTTCTTTAGTAATAAAAATGATAAAAAAATTTCGTACTAGTATTATCATAGAAGAAAATAAATACAATTTCCATGTCGATTTACATCGGCGCTACCAAACTATAGAAAGTGGCAGCTTCGATGATTGACAACCTAGAGGAAGCCATATGAAACCGCGGGTAACCTCCGTCAAAGATATCACACAAAAGGGGTTTGTAGTGACGCCCATCTAATGGAGATATCACGCATCACAAAAAATTTCGAGTAGACAAATTTTCCACATGACTAGGCAATGAAATGTGCGGGGAGGTTTTCTTCTTTTTTCTTTCTTTCCTTTTTTTTTTTTTTTTTTTTTTTTTTTTTTTTTCCTTAACCGATTTTTCCCCCCCAATACGACTTATTTCGTTAATTCCATTTTATTTTGTATTTATACGTTTCTTGATAAGAAATATTGTACTATTAGGAAAAAAAAAAAAAAAAAAATGAATGAAAGAATGAGTGAATAAAACTCTAAAATGTGTAAAGCTGTGAGTAAATTTATAATAATCAGTCATAAAGGTAATAGTATAAAGATAAAAATACATTACGATAAACTAAATACGATAATTTTTTCCATGTATGTATATGTAAAGCTGTGAGTAAATTTATACTAGTCAATCATAAAGGTAATGGTATAATGATAAATAATATATCACGATAAACTAAATACGATAATTTTTTCGATGTATGTACATGTAAAGCTGTGAGTAAATTTATAATAGTCAGTTATAAAGGTAATGGTATAATGAGGAATATATATTACGATAAACTAAATACAATAATTTTTTCCATGTATGTATATGTAAAGCTGTGAGTAAATCTATAATAGTCAGACATAAAGGTAATGGTATAATGATAAATATATATTACGGTAAACTAAATACGATAATTTTTCCATGTATGTATATGTATTAAGAAAAGAGGAAATAAAAAAACTTGTCTACAGTAGAATTAGTTTACAACAATCATCCAAAAAGTTATTTACACACTTTAAATAATATTTTGAAATTCTTATTTGGTTGATAACGAAAATATTCATTTCATTGATCAATACTTTTGCAGTGGATTAAATCTTTTTCCCTGCATCAGTTGTGCTGTTGTAATGAAAGTAGTTTTACAGTCAAAGTGAAAATAAATAGAATTTCCCTTCACTTCCTGTAAGGTCAGCCTTGAAGACCAACTTAGCGACGGCTTTGGCAAAAAATGATAGTTTAGGATTTCCTAACTTTCGAAGATCTATGACGAATAAAAGTCGACTTCTGAATCTTTTCAATGGATTCTAGCACAGAGCCATCGCTAAATGTATAACTAGGAGTAAATTGACTCCGCAAGTCAGTGCTGTTCACAGAGCATTTCTGAGTGACTGCGCTTTTGAGTCTGTGTTCCAAGATACATCCTAGATATATGTTTGTTCCTGAATCATCAAAATTCCTGCTGTGGGGTGTACTGGACACTGTTTTCTTTACTCTTTTAGAACAAGTTGAATAGGAGCTGTCCATAAATGATGTCACGCTTTTTTTCAGAATTTTGGACCCCCCTCCCCCCCCTTTTGTCACAAAGTGTCACGTTTCAATATAACCCCCCCCCCCTTGTCACATGTCACGGAACATGACATACATCAATAATTACTTGAAGTTCAGAAACAAAATATTAGACTAGAGATCATATTTCAAATTTTATTTTTAAATGTTGACTATGCATCTTAATGACATCTGTAAATATAACCATAAGGACTTATATCTTTAGTTGGACATTTCAAGTGTGTGAGAAGGAAAGACTTTCTTCTAAGTAAAGATTTTCTATTGCTATCATATACTGAAAACCCACTCTGAATGCTTTTTTCTGAAAGAAAATAATGTATGAGGGGAGAGGTGTATCACAGGATAAAGTTACTTTTACCCGAATTAAAAAAATATCTTTAATCTTTGATGATTTTAAAATAACTTCAAAATTTCATCTGCTGAATATAATGTTTGTATTTTAACTGAAATATGTGATGTCACACTTTTTGTTACCCCCCCCCCTCCTCTCCCTTGTCACAAACTGTCACAATTCCACGAACCCCCCCCCCCTCCCTCCAAGCGTGGTATCATTTATGGACGGCCCCATAGTGATTTTTGTGATACGAGCGACAGTTTTATTGGAATTCTTCTCAAATATTCTCTGAATTAATAATAATATTGGCAGGCTTCGAAAATATTCATTGAATTGACAGTGCTTTTGAACTGTATCGAGAATATTCCTTTAAAATCACACACTGAAAAAAAAAAAAAAGAATTTTGTGACTGACGTATGGAAAACAAATTGTGGCTCTATTAAAACTAGTTTCACGTCATCCTTATAAATTCTAGTCTCTTCTGAAAGCGAGTCCTAGTAATCCCTATTAAAATTCTAGAGCGTTTTCCTATGTTATCAAGGTTAAACTTATTTAAAAATCTCTGCAACTAAAGGAAAACACGAGAGGCGAGTGTTAGTTACTATAATTCGAGTTTATGACCCAATTCTAAGAAATCAAGCGTGAATTCCTCGCAATACAAAGGATTCTTACTGTTGTTTCCCCATCTTGAAAAGTATAGACTAGAAATTCTCGATCATTTCTTCTATTCAGTTTTTTTTAGCTTACCTTATATACATAAATCGGAAATCTGTATTTTTAGTTTAAGGATTCAGAAAATGACTACTTATTCGTTCTAGATGAAAGCGGTAGATTTTTTTTCTTGGTGCAGTTTAGTTGTACTGTTTCGAGAAGTTACGCTGAATAAATTGCACTCATTGTCTAGAACCTGCCTGTTTCTTTACGAACATCTTTCTTCACATAAGAAAGTCTACATTTTTCGTAACAATATTTTCCCTAGTGTAAATTACTCTCAGGTGAAATTTACGTTGTACAGATTGTTTATTTTCAATATAATACAGTTAGCTAATTTTCTATCGTTATAATTAATTTCGTAATGAATTCCATTCTAAATACTGCAATATATAATAATAATAATAATAATAGTAAATAATTTTATGCTTTAATAATTACCGAAATTATGATAATAAGACACACTGTGTAGAATTTAAAATTTTATGGTGTCTGTCTATATGTTTCGTAATAATGGTCACAAAAAACATTCAATTCGTCTTAAATTTGATTCACATATTTATGAGGTAAACAGTAGTTACATACAGAATTTCTTCAGCAAAAAAGGTGTGCGCAGAATTAATAATCAGTTTAGAGGGTACTTAAAAGAATTCGGATATTTAAGTTCTATGGTAACTAATAAAAGCTAAATTTTAACTATGTTGTATGCTTAATTTATTTTATTTATTCATTTACTTTATAGGGTTAAATCTAAATTAACGATGGAGTGTATAAAATTTAAAGATCAAATACACTGTAACAACCAAAGCAAAAACAATCACTTTATATTTTATTGAAAGTAACATTTAGCATTTCTATATTTTAATTTCGAGTTTGGTAAAGAAGTATTATTATAATTTAATGTTTGTTGAAAATCGCATACATAGTCACACGAAAGAAAATACATTACGAGTTTATGCGAAGTCAATGCTTGAAATTTTTATTTATTAGTTATACACAACTTACGTAGACGCAATATAATTTTCTATACAAAATATTACAATTTTCGGCTGATTTAAGATCTGATTAAGAATTCCTTTGAGAAGAGAGTATTTTTCATTGCAGAAAGTTGTAATACACACACGCATACACACATACACATACTTATATATCCACACACACGTACTTATATATCCACACACACAAACACTTTATAAATAATTTTATACATTTCATAATATACATTATATAAATATTCCTTATTTCTGTAACAACAAAAGTGTAGTTGTGGTTTTAGTGCATTGAAACAACATAGTGTCATTTTAAGTCTTTCATTCAGTTGTGTGCATAACCAGTTTTGACTGAAAATAATGTACTTACTAGTGCGTTAGTTATGGCTGATAAAATGGATTTCATATTCAGCTCAATAAGATTTTTAAATTATACTACTACCCATAAATATTTATAAATAACTTTTGGAAGTTGATAACTCTCCCTTGTTGTTAAGAACGTCATTATTCTTAAAATTTTATTTTACATAAATTTAGGCCACAAATTTTAAGTATGTTGGAATTAGAATAAAAAAAGAACATTGACTTAATAATAAAATTATTCTAAAATAAATACTTTTTCAGTTCAATAATAGAAACAATTGGTATTAAAAATTGAAGATAGTGTGAAAAAAATAGTGATGATAAACAACAGTACCTTTTACAATTTCTTCAAAGATTTAAAAATCACACTAAAACTGCTCTTGTTCTAATATCACTCACAAATGCAATTCGAATAAAAAAGAGCAATAAATAAATAATGAGAATAATCCAAAGGAAATATTTTTTCTATCAAAGAATTAAAACACTTAGAACTAAAAATTAAAGATTGTGTTAAACAAATTTATTTTAAAAATTAATGCAGAGAAACTGTAGTATCTTTTACTAATTAAAAGCTTTAAAATCGCACTGAAACTGCGCTCTCATTAAAAATCGCACGGAAAGTATCTTTTACTAATTCAAAGCTTTAAAATCGCACTCAACTGCGCTCTCATTAAAAATCGCACGGAAAGTATATTTTACTAATTCAAGGCTTTAAAATCGCACTGAAACTGCGCTCTCATTAAAAATCGCATGGAAAGTATCTTTTACTAATTCAAACTGCACTCTCATTAAAAATCGCACGAAAACTGCAATCACACTAAAAATAAACACCATAAATCATATATGTAAATGTATGCAACTATCTCATTGTTTGCTGATATATCAGAAGCGTGTATATTTGCTGTAAAGTCTATCTGACTAAACATAGCAGATGTGAAGATCAAGACACCTCGAGACCCCCTAACCTCTCAAATCCTGTAAATCTCTCCCCCTGTTCCGAAATCTTACAAAGGCGGCTCCCTTGGTCCAATGATAACTACTTAGACCAAACGAAGTATTTATTTAAAAGATAATCTCCGACATTTACGTCGCGACGGGGCTGCGACAGCTGAAGGGCCAAAATGATGTTATTTTAAACAAGAAAGCGACAGGAGACAAGTTCTTTAAATCCCTCTTCTTGCTCTCTATTGTTATCCCAGTCAAGCATGTGTTGACGGTTCTTCACCCAGACCTGTTTGTATATGCTTGTGCGAGTAATTGTTGCGGCAGGATTGGAAGAATAGTAAGATTTCGTTTGCGGTGGATTGTGTTACAAACTCTTGTTATGGGGCTGATGGTGATAAAAGTACAAGAGCAGACACTATCCAAAGAATGTACTTTGCGATGGAAAAGAACGTGATGACAGTACACCTTGGAATGGATTACAATTTAGAATTTGAATTTGATAATAGATTACATGTTATGTATCAAAACTTTGAGATTTTTTTTTTTTTTTTTAATGCCACTTCTGTTGCAACATAAGAATTTCAAAGAAAAAAAAAAATCCCTTATCGGCAAGCTTAAAGGCAAAGGTAGATTCCTTTACGTTAATGTTACAAAAGTAAAGAAATATTACACATGCATTAACACATACTTAGCCAATGGCTTTGTTCCCACACATTGCATTATTTACGTCGCTATTCTGGTCTCGAGTAATTTAATTTTCAACTACAAAAGGGTTTTATTTATTCTACTTAAAATTTTAGGTTAGATTTATTGGTCAGTAAATGTTTATTATTATTATTATTATTATTATTATTATTTTTTAACCAAGGTCATAATCAATAGAAACTATAGAAATAGAATAGAATCATAAATAGAAACCATAAAGATATGCAATCCAAGCAATGGTGAATCCGGGAGGGGGTTATTGGGCTGCAGCCCCCTTCGCTGAATCAAAGCTGAATCAAAATTATAAATTTTATTTAAAAAAATTTATGACTGTATGATTAATTTTATAAAATTCATTATAATAAATTGTATGATTTGGCGAAATTTTGGTAACAAAACTTGCGACTTAGAAATGAAATTTATGATTTGGCGGCAAAATTTGATAGTTGACAACGAAATTTTTGACTTGGCGACGAAATTAGTTATTTGGCGAGTTTGGCGATGGAAAATGGAAGCTTTGGCGTCATTTTATTTTCTTCCCACGCGAAAACCTCATATCTCTTTACAGACCAATATCTTTCCACAAGATAAAAGTCAAAGGAAACTGTAACGTATTACTCTCAATTTCAATCGTAAATTTTAAATTCTTGCCTAAACCGGTGTTCTAAAAACTATTCCCCACAAACGATATTTTTATTAAGACTAACGTATTATTTTAATTTTATATTTTTAAATGATTAATTTAAGCGATTACCATGGTTTTTATATTTTCAGTGACCTTTTTTATTGTTGTCTGCACATGACGTAGGCATCATATTATAAATTTAAGCAATTAAAGCAATAGAATAAGCTATTTAAAAAAAAAAAAAAAAAATTCAAATTCAAATTCTTAATGTATCGTATCACATAAAGCGTTTCGAAGTTACGATTTTGCAAATTTTATTGCATTAAGGTGAAAGTATTAATGTATTAATATTTTAAGACATTGAGGTGAATTGCATACTTTTCTTTTTTCTTTTTCTTTTATATATATATATATATATTAAATACAGTAAAGCACCGTTTATACGTTTTTCAAGGGACTGACGTAAAAGGACGTATAAATGAAAAGATGTATAAACGAAATTTTAATTACTTTTTGCTTACTACAAATTTAATGACGCTTAAGCAAAATCTATATGAAAATACTAATTAATAAAGTTTCTGAAGTTAGTAAATGGTTATTATACATTTTTTTTAAAAACAATAATTAATTAAAAAAAAAAAAAAAGATTTATTATAAAAAGTGAGAAAAATCATTCTATTAATGCATGACTGGGTACTAATTACATATATCATGTATTGAGTATTATATTACATTTTTTAAGAATTATATATGAACACATTTTAAATATTAATTATATATATTGCGTATCTTTAATAATAAGCATACGATTTATGTTCATACAAATAGTTATTTAATAACGTTAAAAATCTTTTATATTCGTCAGATTTGTTGCTTGTCTGTGAGTAATAAAAATTCTACTTTGAATTCAATTGATTCTTTAATCATTTATTCTTCGATCTTTCCCGTATTCTTACATTTAATATGCTTTCTAGGAAAAATACGTCTTATTTAGAATGGAAAATAATGACGGGTCGAGAAATTTTGCGGAATTTAGTAAAGTGGAAAAGACGTATAACCGATATTAGCGGCGTATAAATGAAGAATTTTTGCATTAAAATGAATTGGAATGAATCAGGACTTCACTAAAAGGACGTATAAATGTAAAAGACGTATAAACGAGAGACGTATGAACGGAGCTTTACTCTTCGAATATATTTTGGCATAAAAAAAAAATAGAGTCAAGATCAAACTAATTTATCAATTATTCATATAATTCATTATAACTCGCATATAAACTCATCTTCCAATTTCGAATAGATATGTTTTAAACATTAGAAAATCTCGCCAAGCAAACTTTGTGGACGACAACAATAGATTAATGGATTAAAAGTTAATTTGTAACTTAGATTCATTTATTTATATCACGCGAAAATTTTTACACCAGAGGATTTTGCATAATTTATTTTCCTAGGCATTTGTCCGGGATGATACAGTAAGAAATCAATTGTTGCCATTAGAAATATTAGTTTAGTTAGTTAAAAGAAATTCTAATTATCGCATCGATTACAGAATTGTATTCCTGGATTCAGAAAAATCGCCCCTATCTAATGGCACCGATTCTGAAAAAATCGGATAATTACTCCTATTTTATTTGTCTCTTTTAACGGTTTTGCGACAGCTATCACTTTTAAACAAAATTTCAAACGATGAAATTCATAAACTTACCGTTCCAGATGGGAACAAGTATATAACAATTTCAGGAAAAGTCGGCTTCATAACAATTCGACTTCATAGAAATCACTTTTTAACTTGTATTTTTTAAGCAATTGAAGCTATCGAAAAAGTTTAAATAAAAAAATTGTTCTTTTGGGTAAGGCGGTAATTTGCTTGATTTGAAGTTTTTTCCTATTTTCAATATTAAAGAAATTATGGGCAAATGATAATTTCCACCCATCTCCCTCCCGCCATTTCCACCCCCTTTGAGCTGGATACCCCATCTACGAACTCGACCGAGATTTTTACTGTCCTGACAACATTTCCCGAGCTGGTTAAATTCAAATAAAAATTACTCCAGTTATCGTGTTCACAACTTAACATGGGAAAAAGAGTTATACATATATAGGTAGTATTCATTTTCATAACGGCCATCTCACATATGAAGTTTGGTGAATTTATTCACTCTAGAAACTGAGATATTGTTTTCTGGTGAATGGGGAAAACTGAAGCATAGCAGCAACACCTGTCAGCTGACATGCATTCAAATTGAATCAGCATCGTTTTTCACAACAGATCTCTCTCATATTAAGTTTAGTGCAATTATACACTCAAGTTATATTACTTGGTAGGAAAAATAAAAGGGGTAAATGAAGAGGAACTCTACCAGCCAAAATGTATTTTCTAATGCCAATTTTTAAACAGTCTAAGTCAAAACATGCCTGTAAACTCTGTGTGGAATATTAAAAAAAAAAAAAAAAAAAAAAAAAAAAAAAAAAAAAATGCAAGGATAATTCATGCAATTCAATAAAAAGAAAGATTCTTGCATTATGCACTAAATTATAGTAATTTGTGAATGTTTCAACTGAAGAAAAGAAGTATTTTTTATAAGATAAGACAGAGGGAAATATATTGTGACAAGAAACTTTTTTTTTTTTTTTTTAAAGATATTTACAGTTTTTTCTACAAGGGATAAGTAAAATTTCTAAAATAAGAGTGAGAAAATGGAAGATTTATTTCTTTTTTTTTTTTTTTTTCTGTCTTATCGGGTAAAAGTGTCCAACTTTGGACAGTAGTTCACTGTCCAACCTCCAAGTTAAAGGGGTGTCCAACTTATAGAGATTGGACATAATGTTAATCCTATGGATACATTCCGTTCCGAGAAAAACTGTCCAACTTAGAGGGGTGTCCAACTTGAGAGGTTTCACTATATATATATAAAATTTGAATAATTTAATACCTTTGTAACACTCAGCAAGTAAAAGACAGATGAAAATACCAACATATAATTAAATTTTAAATGAGATTTATTTCGAATAAAATTATTGTCACGGTGATAATTTAATTTGAGTACCAATGATTATTAAAAACAAGTTAAAGTACTTACGCAGAAGAGAAATGGCACAAACATAATAAGCCCAACAATGAGATAATAGTTTGCAAAATCCATTAAAGTAATAGAAACAGTCAACATTTTATAGAAAAGAGAAAAGGATAAAATTACCAAAGAGATCCGATTAAAAAAAGAAAAAAAAAAAAATTATGAATTGAAAATTGGAATTTTAAATGCTGAAAAATAGAAATGTTCACACATCAGGAAACGTGCATTTCTATCAGCAGAGTGCAAGATTTCGGAAAACTGTGTATAGCTAATTCAAGCCAATATACAGCTCAAGTCTCTATCTTGCAAGAAAACAAAAATAAAAAAAAGGAAATTAGATTAAACAATAACACAAACCAAAATTGATACAAGGAATAAGTATATTTAAGAAATCCACATGTTAAACGATACATAGGGAGATAGTAGAAATAAACAGGTTGCCAAACGAATATTAGTAAAAAGAAAAGATTAAAGGTAAAGAAACGATTAATCGATTTAGGTGCTACTGAAATGCAATAATTGAATGCATTAAGTGATAGTTATTAATCTTTAGAAGCTAATAACTATATTAAAGGGTGATTTTTAAAAGGGTTATTTAGTTTTAACGTTAATCATTTTTAAATTTCAGTTTATATTTAACTTTCAACGTAACGTGAGCAAGCGCCATCTTACGTGAAAAAAGAGATTTACTATTAAGTAATTACAGAAAATGTATGATTTAACTAATGTTTACTGTAGTTTAGTTTAATGTTTAGTCTTAAGCAATCTCATCCAAAGACCAACATGTCATGATTTAGACATTATGATTATTGGTCAATAAATTATTATTATTATTATTATCATTATTATTATTAATTTAATTTTATATACAATTTAATTTAATTTTTATTTATTTTTTTATTTTTTAACAGATTTTTTATTTAATCACTAGAATTTATTAAAATTAATGAAACCACCAAATTTGATTATGCATGGAATGAAATCTTATGTGAATAATTAAACAAATTTTAAGTTTGAAGAGTTGAAGCTTTCATAATATTAACCAGAATAAAAAAGGGATGTATCCTGCAATTGCAATAATACTATGCTTCCTATTTTTTTTTTTTTTTTTTATTAAATTCATCAACCCTTCCAACCAACCAGACATACAACACCACCTTTCCTCCCTTAATCAAACATCTTCCCTCCCATCCTCCATATTTATTATTTTTTTTATTATTTTTTTTTTTAATAAACATTATACATGTTTCTTTTTTTTTTTTCTTTTTTTTTTTTTTTAGACAGTAACATCTATCTATAGATAATAAAATAAATAAATCGCTTGGGATAACCCATACCAGTAGCAGTTTTAATTAAAGGGTTAACATTTTTGTTTTTGTATTTAGATGAACAAAGTCTATGTATGCGAAATAGGTGATTAAGAATGATATTTCTGTACACAGATAAATGAATATAAGAATTAAAATGTGTAAATAAATTTACTTTAAAACAAAAATCTTTTCGTTTATCAGATAGATCAGTAGAGCTTTTACCTCCATTATGTTTAATTTTTAAATCTAAAAGACTAATGCAATTATTGTCAATAAAATTATGAGTTAAAGTAAGGTGAGAGGGATATTGAAATTTTAATGAAGATGGAGTATAATTATTAACATAAAATATTATAATGTCATCAATGTATCTGTAGGAAAGGACATTATCATTACACAAACTTTTTTCATAATGGTAAAGATATAAGTCAGCTAACAAACTCGAGCTAATTCCGCCTTGTGGGATACCGACCTTTTGAATATTTTTCCAAAAGTCATGTCATGAGGACCATTGCAATAGGTAGATCTCCTATAAAGAACTACCTAAAAAGTGAAAGAAAGAAAAAAAAAAAATATTTTTTTTATTTTTTAGTTAAATCCTAGTTTATGAAAGAAAACCAATTTCAAATGAAATTTTTTGAACATTCGTCCAGAATATTTTATTTATTTATTAAATAAAAGATTTTCGTGAATGATCGGAAAATTGAGTCAAGTCGAACCTCGTTAACGTGAATCTCAAGGGGGTTTAAATAATTTGTTCATGTTATCAATAGTTCATGCAATCAGTAACTAATTTTCACATAACTAAACTAATCTTCATTTTGACGGGGATTGTAGAAACAATTCATGCTAAAAGTAATTCACGTTAACGAGGTTTGACATGTATAATTTAATTTGAGAGTAGATTATTGTATATAATCCTACTGAACATTTCAAGGAAATAATTTAAATCATTATATCTCAGCCAAGCATGCGTAGATAGTTCTTATTGGCGGGCAAAATGTAAAAAAAAAAAAAAAAAAAAAAATCCGATGGAAATAAAGTCACCGGAAATAAAGACCGCGGACCCCCCCCCCCCCCCCCATCCCCAAATATTTCTATGTTAATAACATCAGACTTATGTCTGTAAATCTGTCAGAATAAAAAAAAAAATAAAAAAAAATGCGATATCTTCCCGTTTTACATACAATGAAAGCTGAAAATGACTTTAGAAAATTTTGTCTGCGTTTGTGTGTGTCGTCGTGGCTGTATGTCTGTAATGATATTTTTGTCCGGATATCACGTGAGAACAGCTGGAACGAATTCAACAGTGCTTGGTAAGAATTTAGATCTTTATCCAACTTAAAATTATATCTATCAACATTTTCGAAATCCCCCCCCCCCCCGTTCTTCCCTTGGGGGGAAAAAGTCAAAAACATGTTTGTTAGCATAGCTCGGCTCCAAATGACTTCACAGTAAAGATATTGCGCATGGGAAGACAAAAGATGAGTACAAATAAAACACTATCTGAGATTTAGTAATTCTCGATTTTTAAGGAGAGGGATGGGGAAAATCGCAAATTCAGGATTTTTGCGTAGAACTCTATCAAAAATGGAACAAAGATGTTGAAAAACTGATGTTGACTATGCGACGTCCTTAGGATATTTCCAAAAACACATTTTTTTTTTTTTTTTTTTTTTTTTTTTGTGATTTGCCATTTTTTTTTTTTTTTTTTTTTTTTTTTTTTTGGGGGGGGGGAGGGGTTTACGAGAGGGGCCACCCCTTTTAGCGCTAAATTTGCCCTGGGAAATCCATGGGAACTGCGATCACGAATTTTGGTACTTGGATTGTTTATATCTATCCGACCCCTAAAGTAACGAGATTTAACGAAATGCCCTTCCCCTTTCCCCCTAGGAGGCAGGAAGTATAAAAACGTTTGTACGTATAACTCGGCCCCAAATTACTTCACGGTGAAGAAATTGCACATGAGGAGACTAGACTTGAGTATAATTAAAATATTATGTACGATTTTAGAGTTCTTGACTCTTAAAGGAGGGTGGGGAAAATCGTTTTTCTGGGGGAAATTTCAGAAATTCCGGATTTTTGAGTACCTCTACTTTGAGTACCTCTACTAAAAATAGTACAAAGGTATTGAAAACAGCCATGTGTCTTCTTTAGGATATTTCCAAAAACACATTTTCTCTTTTTTGTAATTTTCGATTATTTATTTATTATTTTATTTATTTTATTTTTATTTTTATTTATTTATTTATTTATTTATTTATTTATTTTTTTTTTGGGGGGGGGGGCATTACGAAGGAGCAAATTCGAGACCCCCCTTTCAGCGCTAAATTTGTCTTGGGAAATCTATAGAATCTACACTCACGAAATTTGGTGCACAAATTGTTCATATGTATTCGACGCTTACTCTAACGGGATTTTTCGAAATTCTCCCCTTATACCCCTGGGGTAAGTGGGGGGGGGGGGGGGATGAACAATAAACACATGTGTAAAAACACGTTTTCCCGTTTTAATTCGCTTTATATTATCTTAGAATGCCGAATTTTGGAGTGTGGATGTTGATTAAGTGTACACATTATGTACTTTTGTGGGATATCGCAAAACGTCGAACTCACCCGCTGGGGAATGGAAAGTAAGAAGCGAGTAAGTTGCTGCCGAAAGGAGTGGGGTCCCGGACTCCTCACGTTACGAGTGGGGAAATCCACTACCGAACACAGAGGGAATCCCTAAAGGGGGGAGTGGGCAAAATATGATTGCAAATAATACTTTATATCGAAAACAAAAAAGAAAAAAATATATATGTGAGATTTTTGCTCTAAAATATAGATCATACAAATATCTAAAACATATTTCTGGAATTTTAGAAATTCGTCCCAGGCGTGGCGGGAAGGATGGGTTGGGGCGGGGGGGGGGGCTATGGGGAAAAAAATAGAAATACAGTTAGACAGTTCAAATTTGGTACAGAGACGTTTTAGAGGCCTGGAAGTCGAATGAGGATATTTTCGAAAGTGGAAAGTTATTAGGAGGGGCGGGAAGGGGACTGGGGGGGGGCAAAAAATACAGTTAAATCATTCAAATGTGCTACATAGAGTCTTTTGATGACTACAAATCGATTGCGGATATTTTCAAATTTATAAAATTTTTAGGAGAGCCGGGAAGGGGCGGGAGGTTTGGTGAAGGGGCAAAACAATAGAAATAGATTTAGACCGTTCAAAATTGACACGTATAGGTTTTTGGAACCTACAGATTGAATGCAGATATTTTCAAAAGGGAAAAATAATTAGGATAGACGGGAAAGGTTGAGGGAGTGAAGGGGCAAAGATATAGAAATAAGAGTTAGAACGTTAAAAATTAGTATTACTAAGTTTTAAGGCCCGATAAATTAATTGCGGATATTTTCGAAAGTGTAGAATTATTACGAAGGGAGGGAAAGGGAGCGAGCACAGGGGCAAAAATAAAGAAATTCAGTCAGAACATTAGAAATTTATATTATTAGGTTTAAAAGCCCGAGAAAGCGATTGCGGATATTTTTGAAAGTGTAAAATAATTAGGAGGGGCGCAAACGGTGGGCAAAAGAATACACGCGCACGGCGTGCGTGTATACGCTGCCGCAGGCAGTGGGGGACCTGACCCATTATTCCACTGATGAGAGAAGTTTTTTTTTTTGTTGTTTGTTTTTGTTTTTTTACATTTATGTTTTTCCCTTACGATAGTATAGTGATTCCTTAAGAGTATCGAACATAAATGCGCCCGTGCAGCGCTCAATGGCCTGCGCAGCCGAAGGCAGTGGGGACCCGGTGCGACATTTTCTCCGATCAGATTTTTTTTCTTTAACATGATAAAAATTAATGCAATTTTGAGAGTTCATTAATTATAACGATTCATTTAAAAATAGTGACCAGCGAAGCGGGCGTAGCCTACTAGTGAAATATATATTGTTACTATGATTGAAGAATGGGAGAAAACAGATAATGAAACGCCATCATTATCCGCAAGAACCTTGAAAACTGATATGACCATTAATAGTTTTATTAAAGTTATGAAAATAGTTACAATTCTCATTTGATTATTATCCACAAAACCCGTATAAAAAATAAGGAATTGTTTTAAAATAAGAGCGATAAATTACATTAAAATTCCAGAACAAGTGAGAATGCAGAGTCCGAATTTTGTATACTATTTGAAAATAAAATTACATCAACAATTAGACCATTATTTCTTTACGTGTTTCTTGGACGTCTACTATACTAATTGAAAGCTAAGTATAAAATTTCCAATATTTGCATTTTATTTACATCGTTATCAAGTATTATGACATAATTTTAATGATTGAAAAAAATCTTCCACCTCTCAAGTAGTTTTATATTATAATCCAATTACATCATGTTATAAAATAATTATAAGATAAAAAAAAAAAAAATCTTTTTATATACAATGTTTTTAAAATTTTTGTTGAATCATAGCTACAGTATATTAGCACTTTATCAATGTGTATAAAAATTTTACAATGATAATGGCGTCAATTTTTGTGAGATGCCTAATTTATCTTTTTTATAATTTTTTAATAATCACGTTTAATTAAATGTATTTATTTTTATGACAAAAAAAAAAAAAAAAATGAACTCGTAATTTTTTTTTTTTTTTTGGCAACAATTAAATTATGGTTAATATTTAAATGGCTAATTTTAAAGCTATTAGGCGTTTATTATTTCCATATTTTAATTAATTAAAAGAAAACTAGTCAGAAATTTGAAATTCAGGTTTCTAGTTATTGCGTTGCCATCATGCTCTGAGCTAGTCTAAAAGTTTCAAATGTCTAGGTAGTCGGGAAGTTAGTTAAAAATCGATTGCAAGATTTCTACTGGACAAGCAAACAAGAGAGCGAGTTAATAAAAACAAGGTAAAAATAAACAAAATTGGTGTGATAGGCACATGAACTCCAAGGCCAGGCATTGAAAGACTTAATAAAAATAATACTCTGTATAAATACGTACTTATTACTCACGATATGCATTACATTACATGTGTACCACATATCATTCATCCATGTTTTTCAGTATAAACCTATATTAGGACAGACTCGTCTATTATAATCCTGTCCCATTTGTCGCAACTCTGCTTTACTTGCATAAAAATGTATAATCTTGAAGCATTATACTCTATAAACAGCGGCCTTCGTACTAAGTACTTTTTTTTTGCTTTTAAGTAAATCTGTCCGGTTTACTAAATGAAACTGATAAATCATTTATTTGTGATTTATAAAAAATAGAGAAATATGTTTTTTTTTTTAGAAGAAGAAATGTGCGATTTTACATGGGACATAATGACATGAAATATTGAAAATAAATCAAAGAAGCATAAAATCGCTTTACATTTTTAAAGGAGTTTTGAGAAACAATATTTTATTTTATTTTATTTAAACTTTCTATTTTATTTATTTAATTATTATTATTCATTCTAATGACACCAAAAAATAGTTTGATTCTCCAGTTAATTAGTTAATTGCTAACTACTACGTTGAATTAACCCTACAAGGCACCCAGTTCCATATGTGGAACACCGACTTTAATCGTTCCTATAGCTATAAAACTATTAGTAGCGACATCTCTTGACATCTTGATAGAAGCTACTGACATTTAGCAATGTAGTAATATGAATCTTTACCTAAAGATGTCGTTCGTGTTTTTGTTATAGTGCACACATTGTGAAATTTGAATGAAAGTGATACGTTAGTCGTTTTTCTGAATTCAAAAATAAAAAAAAGAATAGTTATTGAACAGTTTTGACTAGAAAAAAAAAAACTGTGTGTTATGACGAAGTGTATATTTTGCAGAGGTACGTTGTTTTTTTCATATTACAATAGTAAATGGATTAGTAAATCATATTTTTATGTATGTTCCACGTACGGTGCGTTGAGCTAAAAAGTTGATTTTTCTGTAAAATATGGTTTTATTTTTATTTTTATAAGTTTTCCCTATCTTCTGATCACTGATTACAACCTATATATTTTTGTCGTGCACTAAAAAAAAAATTGAACCTTGTAGGGTTAAAATTAGTCGCATTTCTCAACTTAGCAAAATCCAATATTTTATCAGATTTTTATTTTAAATTTCAAATGTTAAAAGTGACTCGTTATTATGGAAAGTAAAAAAAAAAAAAAAAAAAAAAAAATGTTTATAGAAAAGAATTAGATGGAAATTTTAAAGCTGAATTTATTCAAAATATTGTAAACGTAATAATAACCTTCACAATTGAAATCATAAATAAATAAATAACTCTGATTATAATGCATCTTACTAAAGTATTGAAAAATGCAAATTCTGCATAAAAATTAAAGCGTTTTCAGAGGACTAAGGAAACAAAGCAAAACTGTTTGCATGAATGATGATAAAATTTGGGAAACTAGAGAACATAAAAAAAAATGAAAAATGAAAAATACAGTACAAGAGTTTTTAAAAGAAAAACTTAAATACTATAAATAAATAAATAATAAAATAATAGAATGTAAGGAAACGCTGAAACAAACGTGTTCTGAAAATTATTATTTTTGCTTTTATAAATATAGTATCGGTAAACAAAAATTTCAATAAATGTAGGATTAACTATTCTTATTTGTGATAGCATAGGGAAAAAAAAAACAATAAAAACATTTTCATTCATTAAGAAATAAATTTTACAAATAAAGGAATTTCAACAAAATGTTTTACTCCATAAATTTTGAACAAAAAGAATAATTTCTTTACAAAATTTTCCCTTTTCTTTTTTTTTTTTTTTTTTTTTTTTTTTGCAGCTAAGGAAAAAAAAAAAAAAAAATCAATATACTTCCATAAATTTCAATTCGTTTGTTTCAAACCCGTGAACAAAACACCCCCATCTTTTCTTTTACCTTGCGCCGAGAGCTTAAGGAAAACGTTCATAAAGAAAAACCTCCACTGAATGTACAATAAACTTCAAAGAAAACTTTTATTCCCACCTCAAATGTTTCATTTTTGTTTTCCAGTCAAAGATGAAAAATTTCTACTAGAAAAAAAAAAAAAAAAAAAAAAATGTATTAATACACACTTAAGAAAAACCACGTGCGTTGTAGCGTTTGGGAGGGAATAAAAACGCAAACTCCCCAACAAAAGAGCGAAAAGAAAAAAAAGATTTCAAAGTCAAAAGCGTGCAATTCAATTAGTGGAAACAAAGAACGGCAGCTCAGTGGAAAATAATTAGCCCTAACGAAATGATGCAAATTAAGTGCAAATTACTAACGAAGCAACAAAATGGGTGAAGAAGGAAGCAAAATCCGATCCAATTTATTCGGGAGAAAAATCCGGAAGTTTATTAATGTTTTCGATCGGCATAGAGGCAACTATTATTTTGGGAAATGGGAAAGGAAAGAAAGAGGCAAGGGAGGGACGGGGATGCCGAAGAGGAGGAGGGAAGTGAAAGGGAGATTTGGCGGAGACCCGCTCGGCATATGAGTGCGACAGACAGCGAGAAAGAAAGAGATAGAGAGAAAGACGAAGACGGGGCAATTAGCACAAGTTACGTTTGACATGTCACCAGCAGAAAAGTGGAGTTTTTTTCCCCCACCACTCCTTTACTGAGAGGGACTAACGACGTATTGAAAAATATTTCGGCATAGTTCTCTAAGTTATTAAATAAAATCCTCGCTCATTACTTAATGAGTGAAGTGGATTGATTTTTCCAAAGCTGCATTGATAAGGAAGATAATTAATAAAGCAGAAATGTTACGTTCGTTGCTTGGTCCTAACGGCTTGAGTAACTTTTAAGTAGTTTTGGAAAAACTCATCTTTTGAAATTAAAACGAAGTTGAACGCCAAACAAAGATTAAATTCTTCCAAATATACGGAATAAGAAAATAAAACATTATGATGTTTAACACAAATGTTTAAGAAAGAAGTTTTTCGATCAAAACTCTGTTAATCTACATATAAATGTTTGCATTTAATAGATAAAATTAAATATAAGAGTTATGATAATCTGATAATCAGAGTTATAGGCTTATCTGGTATTTATAATTTAAAATAATTCAATAGATGTAGATGATGCGTAAGATGAGACGATTTGTTGAGAGCTTACTGCGTCCAGTTTCACTTTAATATAACACACAACCAGTTTCACTTTAATAACCAGTTAACAACCTAACAACCACTTAACAACCAGTTTCACTTTAATATGATATAAATGTAAAATATGTAGGTTGTCGCAGAAAGTTCAAATGAATTCAATAGGTAAGCAATCCTTAAAAAAAAATAAATAAAGAAATAAAAATTCGTTAAAGAAATCTTCTAAAACAATACAATTTGGCAAATTTGTATAAAAATATTCAATAGACATGCTAAAAGTAAACCGTTTATATTCTGTTAAAGATTTTAGATGGTTGTTTAGTTTTGAATTTGGCTAAAACATTTTCTGTCATAAAAGTTTTTATATGAATTAAAAACAATGATAAACGATTCATTGATATATTGATACATCTATCGTGATATTATTCGTATATTCATGCTCAATGACGATAAATGATCTAATCAGTTCTTAAAAATAAATAATTTAATTAAATAAAAAGAAAAGAAGTCTTTTTTTGAAGCAATTTTCTTTTTAAAATTTAAAAGTAAAATATCTTAAGTGCGTTTTCACACACATACAGATAGGCTTTCACTAGTAGAATAATATAATGTGGCCGTCATTAAACCCTCTTTTGTATATTGAGAGGGATCATAATTAAAGTTACGATTTCAAAATGCTATAATTTAAAAACTACCCATCAGAACGATTTGATATTTTACCAGAGCAATCGTGAGGTAATGAAATTTTGTTTGGCAAAAGACAAAAAAATAGTTCCAAAATGTGTCGGTAATTATCCGTAAAGTATTTGTTTCATGAAGCTCCTCTTTTTCTCTTTTCACTATGACTGTTTCCGCTGTATACACGTATTCTTGTCTTTTTGCTAAAAAAAAATTGTAGTAAACCCTTGAAGTCTATTGTTTCCTGCTATTCCATTGTGTTGCTAACAACATTCCTGTGTTTAATTTAATGAGTCCATTTAGGCTACATTTTTTCTCCAAAAATAAAATTTCATTGCCTCACGATTGCTCTGGTAAAATTTCAAATAGCTCTGATGGGTAGCTTTAAAATTATAGCGTTTTGAAATCGTAACTTTAATTATAATCACCCTGTATATATATTACAAATTCACAGAGTGCAAATTATTTATTGAAATTATTAATTATCAGAATTGTTTTCCATGGTATGTGCAGACGATATTTGTCTCAGTAAATAATCCTAAATGTCAAAAGAAAGATAATTGTGTGCCTTACATATAAACGACACCTTTTGTCAAGATTTCTTTTTTTTTCCCTCTCTTTTCTTTTTGTTAAGTAAAAATGAAAAGAAAAGAATCGACAACTTTGTTTCAAAGTATATCACAAATCTATGGTTCAACCACTTTTTATAAAAATATTGACGGTCTCTTTTAAAAAATACTCGTGTTAAAAATTTACACATATACACCGGTCCCCGAAAAGAGGAACATTTTTCCCCAGGAGAGGAAAGAAATGTTCCTACATATACAAAATTTTATTCTGGTTAAATACTACTATTATAAACATATGTATAGTTTTTATACATAATTTCACTAAGATTGGTTAAAAATAATACTCATTTTATACATTTATGGTAAATTTTGTCCATGCTGCTGTATTAAAAATTTAAAACAAACGAGATGACAGCTCCACCTATTGAACGATATGCGAAAAAAAGTTCATAAATAGCAAAGGTGTAACTAAATATAAATATTTGTGATGCTATATCCATGAGTTCTTGGTTTAAAGATGCCACGAAATTTTGTCACATGGAGACAGACAGAAAGATATTTTCTAAAAATGGTCAGTTCCTGTTCTAGACCGAATCGTGTTCTAGATGGTCATACCTATAGACTTCGGGCTACTGGTTGCGCATGTTGCGACCCGCAACTTGACATCTTTGGGTAACAAAGAAAAAAATAATAAATCCGTTCTGACTCTGCTGTTTCAAAATACCTTAAACGGTTACAGTAGTTGAGAAACAAATTGCACAGTGATTATTGTTAATGAAATATTATTCGATAGTTTTATTGATCTTTTTATATATAATTATTTATGTATAGTCAGAATTTTTTTACTGTTCTAGAGTAAATCTATGAATAAACCCAGCAAAACTTATATTGATGGGCTCATTATGGCCTACAGCCGGCATCCTGCACTTGCCATCAGTTGCCGGTTTCCCCACATAACTCCACCAGTGGGCCGTTTATGGCTGCCTGCAGTATTGGAGGCCTAAAGAAAAATGGTCGGTTGTCCAGAAGTGGCATAAACACAGTTGGCCTTATGCAGGCTATCACCACAAGGCCAACATAATATTTTTCATGTTGTGGCCACAAATTATTAGGCCATAACCAATTTGTATGCCTAGAGAGCGCTGTGATTTATTTTCTGTTGATTTGAAATTCGCTCGCCATCTGCCATTTCATACGAAGTTTGTTCGTCATTGTAGTCTGCGGATGTAGGTTCTAGACTGAAAGATGTTAAATCACGAAAAAGTAATAGATTATATGAGTAAGTAATTCAATTATTAATTTGATTTTCTATTATTTTTTAAATACTATTTTTTAAAGGTGTTTGAATCTAAAGTCATTATTATAATAAAAGGATTTCTAGAAAGCGAATATTCAGTTGATCCGTTTTAAGTAAGTTATGATAGTCGTTAACGTTCTAGTTACATTTGTTATTTTTATTATTAATTTAATAAATTTCATAAAATAAAAATTATGAATCTTAATTTATATATTTATATTATATGGACGGGAGAATGTTATTAGAATATATATAAATATTTACAGTTAATGTTTTATTTTTTCTTCCTTCAGTGTATTTAAGAAGAAAGCATTAGGTTCGGGAAATTTTCGGCATCCGGTTTTCGACAGATTTTGCACTTTTTGGGTTGTTTTGATGAACTTAATTTGAGAAATTGTCTGTCTGTCCCTCGGTGTGAGCTCAAAAATTTTTTAAAGTGATAGAAATCCAAAAAGTTTACTTCTACTTTTTATTTATTTATTTATTTATTATTTATTTTTTATTTATTTTTATTTTTTTTGTAAATGTACAAACGTTGCTTCCCCACCCCTGAGGGAGAAATATACCAGATAAAGTATATTTCCAATATGAGTATCCTTGAAAAGATTTCGCCAGTATTTTTAAAACGAAAGGTTGAATTATATCTGTGATATTTTAAGGAAAATTTATTGTTTTTTTTTTTTTTTTTTAATTTTTGACAAAAACTAGTATGTTCTAGCACCACAAAACTTTCTTCTATATTTTTTATTATGCAAATTTGCGCAATGCAGATAATTTGTTAAGATTATTTTCCCGAATACATGCAAACGATTTTCATCTTAGGAAAGTGTTTCTCAATTAAAAAAAAAAAAAAAAAAATCAATTTTGTGCCAACATCTGAAAAAATGCTTTTTTTTTTTTTTTTTTAAATAATTTATAACTTTGTTTTAATTTACCACAAATTTCATTCAGTTATTTACTTAAAAGGTACTGACGAGTTCTTTTGAAAAATACCAGCATTGAAAATTTACTCCATCACGGGGAAAGGCGAGCGATTTCTCAACTTATACAAAAAAAAAAAAAAAAAAAAAAAAAAGAAATCCTCCTTGGTTGTTAGTTACTTAAATATTTATTTTTTTAATTCATTCTAAAAATAAAAAAAAAAATAATATAATTAGTACATTTATATAAAATTTCTTCCTACACTGTGTCATACTGAAAATTACGAAGAAGTAGAAATATAGAGCTATGTGTTGAGTGAATGATCCACAAATGTAATCGGGAACGATTTTAATCATGGTCTGACCAATGAAGTTTGGTTAATTTCGTCCATTGGTTCGTGAGATACAGCGTCTACAAATTTTTTTATGCACACTCACAGAGAGAAACTTTCTAAAAATGGTCAAATCGTGTTCAGGAATCTCAAAACATGGAAATACATTGAAAACCGGAAGTCGAAATTTTTCTTCTTATATATAGTTATATTGTTTCTAACAAGTGTAATTTTTTTCTAAAAAATAGTTTTCAACTCAAAAATAAAATTAAAAATCTTACTGATATTACTGGTATAAAAACTTTTGATTTCAATGATCTTTTTAATAATATTGATATTAAAGATATGTTTGATATTATAAATAAACTCTTTGTAGAAAATTTGCAGTATTTAAATCTAAATGTTAGCATAACTCCTTCAGCCTTTAAAACTCTGACTAGGTTTATCCTTTTCCATAACTATATTTTATTCAATAATTATTTATATAAACAACGTTTAGGATTGCCACAAGGTGGAATTGCTTCTAGCATATTAGCTGATCTATACTTATATTATTATGAGCGTGACATTGAGTGTACTAACTTTAAATTACTACGATACATTGATGATATAATTATATTATATTTGGATAAAAATCGCACCAAACTAGACTTACCTGTCAAATATCCTGAAAATCTGTCTCTAAGTAGTACTGATTTGGATTCTAGTGTCATTAATTTCTTAGATTTAAAAATTATTCTTAATAGTAATGGCCAATTAGAATTTGACTTGTACGATAAAAAGAAAGATTTCCCCTTTAAGGTAAATTTTTTCACTAACTTTAAAACATGCTTACATAAATCTGTATTTGTCAATATTCTTCTTAATTATAATCTAAGGATCAAATATTTAGTGTCTGACAAACATCAAAAATTACAATTTCGATTCTTTAAAAATTTAGCATTAATTAATGGCTATCCCAAACACTTAATAAAAAAATTCTTTTAATTTTTTATTTATTTATTTTATTTATTTATTTATTTATTTATTTATTTTTTTTTCTCAGCATACATTTTATTCAAATTTAAATTTACGTTTAAATATTAGGTATTATTTTTTGGTTTTCTATCAAATACATTGATTATTTGAATCCTAAATTTATTTGATTGTATTTTTCCATTATTTTCATCTTATTACTCCAGATGGCAGCACTATTCATGATTCAATATTAGGAATCATCATCTGTTTATTTCAGGATTTGAATCCTTACCCTAAATGAATTCCACTGTGAATCCTAAAAATTACTCTATGGTCCATGCTATTTTGAACTAATTAACTGTGAATCTAACTGATAACTGATTGTTACATTTTTACATGTGCGACGTTTATTGCTTCAATTTCATTTTTGAAAGGTTAAAGTAATCTTATTCTTCTACAATTTTATGGGTTTTTTATTTATTTTTATTTATTTATTTATTTATTTTTTAATCTTACATTTAAATGGTTATGGTTTTTCATATTTAGGTAAAGGTTTTATTATGATTATCGATTTATTATGATCTTCGTTTTTCGTTTTTCTGTTTTGACTAAGTATATTTCTTTTTTGAGTTGTGATCATATCAAATATTATATTCAGTAAGATGAATTTTTGTATCTTTGTATTTTTATTTTAATCTTAATTTTATATGGTTATGGTTTGTCATATTAGGTTATAGTTTTATTTTTATATTCTTCTTTAATGGATTGTCTATGGGTGTTTCGGGCCTGCGAACAAAGAAATTCTTAGCTTTTGCTTTCTTTGTTACAGAAAAACATCCATATTTTAGCATATTTGCATTCTACCAGGCCCTTGAAAACGTTAGAATGCAAATAATGCTTTTTTTCCATTTCCAATTTCCAATATTTATTTCGATTTTTCTTTAATTATTCTTTGATTTGATATGGGTAGTCTCAGCTTGTGATCCGAGGAATTGTTTTGATACTGAAGTTGATTCATCTTTAAATTTCATAAAAACATTTTTGCACTGATTATATTAATGTTTTTCAATATATATATATATATATATATATATACACACATATATATGTACATATAAGAAAGTAAAATACTTAAAAAATTTCTCGGATATTGGTAAAAAATTGATTTTTTTTTCGAAATTTAATATATTATGCTTCTTTGAAATGAAAATCAAATCGCCTGCCTTCATCGCAGAAAATAAATTTAATAAATAATAATTTTAATATGTAATTTCTATGAACTATTATTGAAAAAAAAAAAAAGTGGTAACCATAACAAACTATTTTATTTTATTTTATTTATAATAATAATAGTTAATATTTGAATGCAAGTAAGAAAAATAATTTCGCTTTTACGAAACTGAAATAGTTTCCCCATCAATTTCCCGTAAAGGATAAGAATGTTTTTGTGCATCGCTAATAAATGAAACGCAAATATTTATTTTGTTATTTTTGATTGGAAAATTTTTTTATTGCATCTTTAAAACCTATGTTCATCTATATTATTAACGTTGTGCAAAAATTTTTGCTTGCGCTGATAAGAAACTTCTCTTAGACTGTAATGTATCAAAATTATTTTATGAATTTTTATACTCAAACCATTTGTGCTACCTCTACAAATTTTTGTGACAAGCTTCCTACAATAAATCTGGAAATTCTGTAATGACATATATGAGTTTTATGGGATTCTAAAAACATTTTAAAAGAAGGAAATTAGCGGATGGATGGACAGAAGTCTAAGCAATTTCCTATTTTGTTGAAAAATGTAAATAAACACACTCAAAAACATATTTGAAGTAAAATTATACATTATATTAACAAGTGAAATTCTTTTTCTTGAATTTTTGCATGCTTCACACGCTCCCACATTTATATCTCTGACTACTCATTAAATCAGAAAACCAGCTGTACTTAAAAACAACAAACTTTAACTGACAGTTGTCCCATCAGCGTTATTTTTGTTGGTCTATTGGGCAGGAAGGAAATTTGTTTATCAAGATGACGAGCAACAGTGTTCACAAAATAAAAGAGAAGAAAAGTCAATTCATCAATTATTTTTAAATGAAAATTATTGTAAGTATACAGCTAAAAGTTTGTCGGTGTAATATATGTCATCATTGCATGAATAGTATAAAGATTCATGAAGTGACCTCTATTTTGGAACCTCTCGTATTTTAAATGTATAAATAGAGGGGGGGGGGGTGCTAAAAATCCATAGATTTAGCATGGGATGAAAACGAAAAGTACGCGCAATGTTAAGTGTGTAAAAGAAAAAAAGTTTCACACCGGAAGTAATAAAAGGATAAAATTGACTAGAAATTACAACGAAGAGCGGGAATATGGGGCCTCTATTTTTTAAGGAACTATAAAGGAGGATATTTATTTATTAACAGCGTATAGATTAAATTATTTAAAGTACAAATACTTCAATAAAATAACAATTTCTATCTGAAATTATGCCAGGATTTGTGTCAACGAATCTATATAAATAAAAAGAAGTATCTATGCGTCTGTCTGTGTTCTAGTGCTCACACTAGTATGCGGATGGAAAAAGAGTTGCCGTAGGTAGCGGGTACCCGAAGCGAGGTTTAGAGCAATTTCAATAAAATAATTTTAGTTTTCTCTTTTTTTTTTTTCTTTTAATAATGTGATGTAAAACATAAATACTGGTCCAATTATTTTGAAAATTCATTAAACATAGTGACCAGCCAAGTGGGCGTAGCCTACTAGTTATTATTATTATTATTAGTAGTAGTAGTAGTAGTAACCATAATCAGAGTACTGTAGATAATGGAAGCATTGTATTCGATCAAAAATTTCGACATCGAGTTTTCACCTAATTTACATATTTTAAGGTCTCCCGAGTCAAAAAAGTGGTTTTTGGCAAGTGGTCTGAGTGTCTGTGTGTCTGTACTGCATATATAGTATTTCTAGAATTTTTCTGACTTGATCATCTGCCTGCTGTTTTAAAAAGAAGGGAAAAAAATTATCAATTGGGTACCATTTGATGTAGGGGAAAAGAAAAATATTCAAGATTTTCTGGACACTTAAGAGTTATAATAAAAAAGCACCACAGAATTGGTGTTTAAAAGTAATAAGAGTAGCACCATAAAATGTAAGAGCTCGCAACAATCGTTTCGGATGGAAAGAAAACATGATCCTTCATCAGGCAAACGAAGTAGGCACGAGTGCGGCAAACAAAGCGCAAGCGTTGCTGCCTGCGTTTTGTTTGCAAAATTTTATGGTGTTTATTCAAAGTATTGTACATGTTACTTGAGAGTATACGCCAATTTCTTAAGAAATCGCACCCTCGGGCGGCGTAAGCTAGTTATTAACTAAAAGGGCGTTCGGAATGGAAATGTCCGTTTTTTTATTGCCGTAAATCAGAAAGTGTCCTAAAATCCGGAAAAGTCCGAAATCCGGAAAGGCCATGGTCCGGACGATTCCGGATTTCAGATTTTGTACTGTAGTAATAAATAGAAAAATTTGTAAATAAACATAAACATTTCCCTCCCCCCCCCCCCCCAAAAAAAAAAAAAAAGAAAAAGAAAAAAATGCATCAGTTCTTTTAGGTTGAAAAAATAACACATCATTTCGTGAGTTTAACAAAAAGCACGATTGCAGCAAATTACTTTTGCTGCACTCGTGCCCACTTTGTTTCGCCTGATGAAGGATCTTCGTGCTATTTCAACCGGAAACAATTGCTGCATTTTTTAATTAATTATTTATTTATTTATTTTTAGTTTATGGTGTTTTTTACAATGCTCTCTTTATAACAATTTTTGTTTCAATATTCTATAATTTTCACATGTAAAGTTACATTTATTTATATCAAATAGCGTAACAAAGTTAAACATATTGAAATTTGAACACTTAAAAAAAAAAAAAAAAAAAACATAATCTCCTTTATTCCAAAAAATGTTATATAGAGAAACATTTGCACTGAAAGCAACAAATTAAACTTTTATCATAAGGAAAATGGATCAACTGAATATTTCCTATATGCTGCACTAGAAATCCTGAATTTACAACCATAGTGTATGAATCAAATACTTGTAAATAGTATTTAAAAATGAATATGTACAAAATCAAATTAAATATTGGATGCATAGAAAAAACTGGCTGCTACTTCATCAGAAAAAAGAGAGAGGAAAAAAAAAAAAAAAGAATGAAAGAAAGAAAAAGAAAAAAGCACTAATAAAATCAAAGGTATCACCAATAAAATAAATATACTAGCTATAACTAAATCACTGCTGGCCTATTAACGGCCCTCTTCACTTACCGTCTCCGGAAGTCCAAGGCAATGTTATTCTATGGGAAATTTTCTTTACAAATAACTTAATAACTAATACATATTTTTAAATTCTGTTTTCACATTCAGAAAATTCCCAACTGTTAAATTGATGGACCTTTTTTGAAAATGTATTTTTTTAATTTTTAATATTTAATTTTGAATTTGCAAAATGAAAAATTTCACATATTGAAAAATCGTATTTTGCAGCTTCAAAATAAAATATAAAAAAAAATACTTTTTTATAAAAGGTCCGTCAATTTAACGGTTGGGAATTTTCAGAATATGAAAACAGAATTTAAAAATATGTATTAGTTAATAAGTTATTTGCAAAGAAAATTTCCCATAGAATAACATTGGCTTCGGCTTCCGGCGACGGTGAGTGAAGCGGGCCTTTAATGGGAAAATATAAAGGACCAATGAAGACTGCCGGCAGTAATATAATTTTTTATGTTTGCCACAGCTGGCCCACTGCAGGCTGCCAGCAATAACATAGAAAAATTACGTTTGCCACCAGGTAGTCCAACACTGGTCCACTAACAATTTCCAACCTAATGTCGGTAACCGACAGTGGCCCATTACCTATTTTCATCATACTGCTAGCTGCCAGCAGCGATCCATTCACTGGCCCACTAACTTATTTTTAACTTACTGCAGGCTGCCAACAGTGGATCGATTGAATATGGCCTACTGACGGCCGGCGTAACATATTCCCTGCGGCACCGTAACTTTTGCCACCGACGGCCCAGCTGCAGCTACTGTTGGAAACCAGCACTTGGCCTCGTGTTGGCCGTCATCTGTGGTTTTGCTGGGAAATTAAGTTTAATGTTAACGCATTTTGTTTCAAATTTCCACCCGCACCTTAAATACACACACACACACACACATATATATATATATATATATTAAAATTTATAGAAAATTACCAAAGTAAACGACAGCAAATAATCAATCTCAAGTCTACAATTTCGCTGATTAAAAATGATCAAAACGAGTTAAATAAAAATGAATGAAAACATGCCGATTTCCTAACTTTATCAAGAGCACTGTAGAAAAAAAGGCATATAAGGATAATGGTTTTCTGTGTCAAAGAGTGCCAATGCTAAATTTGCTCATATAATCAATACCTAAAGACGTTACTCGAACTGAAAATCATAAAAGAAAGTGAACCAAAATAACTAAAAATATATAATAGAATAATAGAATCAGGAAATAAAATACTACTCTCAATTTCACACATGTATAGATGATGAGAAGAAATAAACGACTGCGGTTAACAGAGAAAAAGCAATTGAAGATAGTTAAATTCTTTAAACATGGAGAATATACATCACAGTTTGGCCCTCTCGAGAAAAATGCATTTTCATTGCGGCCCACCAAGTATTTTGGATTGGACAGGCATGTTCTAGAGATCTCAAAACGTGTAAATCGATATAAAACCGTAGTCTAAAATTTTTACAATCCAATACATTCATTTATTGAACATTAAAGAAAATAAAAGATGATTTAAAAAAAAAAAATAAAACATGAATTATAAATGGTATTTTTCTATAATTATTTCAAATTAACGAAATTTTAAGATACTTATTTTATTACCTTAAAATTGCTTTTTGAGATTAAGAAAAAGTTTAAATTACGTAACCTGCTAAAATGACGTCATTTCAAATCTAAAAATTGAGTGAAAACATACATTTTCGTTGAGAAAATTTACAGCGTTTTGCTGAAATTGCATAAGAATTATGTAACTTTCAGTTTATTTATTTATTCTGCATTATATATTTGAATTCTTACTTTTAGAAAATTGAATTTCGCTTCTTATTTTTTCTTCAATTCTCACCACCCTTAGGAAAAACCGCCTTTTCATTGTCTTCTCAGCTAGTGTAATTATAAAATGCATGTGAAAACAGGAGCAAGTGGCAATAGATTCACGTAACTCAATAACTTTAATATTCTCTCCAAAATTTTGTAATAATCAAATTTGGAAATTCCTTTTATTTAAATGCTCTTTTTAAATTTCACAGTTATTTTCCCTCATTTGCATACATAATTGATTTAATAATCAAAATATATATCAGAAGACATAACTTAAATTCGTTTTCAGGATGGTTACATTTTCCTTTTTATTAGAAAAACACCCTGTACGTTTACTTTTTTCATCGTAAAATTTTTATACTGATTTATATATATGTATATATATACTTGCGCCAGTAATATATTTTTAATATTTGATTTTAAATAACTGTTAAAAATACAAACAATTATTTTTTAGATAAGCTTACGGAACAAATAATAAAATCAGAAAACTATATATCATTGATTTCAAAGGTTTTTACCCCATAATTTGTCAACTTTCTTCATACCTTAATACTGAACGTGCTTCGATTTAGAACTATTGTTACACTGGTTACTAGTCAACTATTGGTCAAATATAAATAGATAAACCTTTAAATATTAAAGGTTAACTTTAACTTTTAAAGGTTTTATGTCTCTTTGATAAATGAAATCTGTTGACCTTATTGAAAGTTTACTTTTAGCGAAAGAGCCCGAAACTGTATTTCCTTTTCAATACTTGTTCAAAGGCCAGCATTCATCTCTATCGGACTTCATCATTCATTAATCAGCAACAGCGGTTTATAAAAGCATCCGTTGTAGGGAGAGAATGGGGAAAACTTTCTGCGTTCTGGATCATTAGCGGACAAGCATTTAGAAAGCCTATCTCGTTGACTATAAATGCTATTCCACATCACACAGATAACGCAGATGAGAGGGGGTGAGCAGAAAACTCACCTTCTACTTTACTCCCTGTAGGGCTGTTCTGAATACAGGTAAAGCATAGCGGGAGGGTCGCCGAAACCTTTAGCGTCAAATGCAGTCCCGCCCGCAAACCAATAGGAAACCTCCCGCGTTTTATCCTTTCGCGTAATTGCCGTGTGTAAACGGCTGCTTTTCATGGTGCTACCAGCACATGGCAAGGCCTTTCGAATCGGTTAGGGTCCTAATTAATCGGCCGATTGAAAGGGCCCTGCCCCATCACAAAAGGGGGCACAGTCATTACCAGGGCCCAAGGTAGCACTGAACGCGCCGCAATCAAAGCAGCGGTCATCTTTTTCGGGGGGAGGCATAATTGAAAAGATTGCCCGGGCGTAATTGTGCGCCCTGGTGGAAAGGCGGTATGCATGAAGGGTTGATTCGGTCACCATGGTTACCAATACATTGAGGAGGAAGGGAGGTTACTGTCAAAACTAACGGATTAAAACTCCATTCACTGCGAATAAAGTGCTAAATATAGCGTGGTCGCTGCGAACGATTAATCGATGAGAACGATGCGCGTTTAATAAAGTTTTCATCAGAAAACGGCTGGACGAAAAATCGAAACAGAGTAACCGAATTTCAGACGTCGCGCAGGTGTGGAGAAGAAAGTATTTATTTCCATTTCTTTAAAAGTGAGGGAGCGCATTTCTAAGAATTGCATTACAAATGAGGAGTGGCTTTTGAAGTTACTTTCAAATAAATAAGCGAAAACTTTATATCGGGGTTGTAGAAAGGTTTTGGTTACAATCCGTTCCATCCTAGACTACTCATTTAGTGTTGTTTAGAAGTACGCTGTTGGTTTATTCAGAGCTATGTTAGGTGATTTGTTACTTTCAGTAAATTGTCAAACTGAATTAAGCAAATTTTTCTTTGATATGAGAAAAATGTGTCTGAAATTAGTTATTTCACCATTCTTCATATTTTTCAACGTTATTTGAACATTTATTTGTCAGCTATCCATTAGCGTTTTAGCTTACATTTGAATAACAGAAAAGAGTAAAATTTTCGACAGTATTATGTTTAGATACGAGCGAAATTTTCGATAGACAAGAATCTTTATCTTTTCTTCGTGCATCTAATTTTGTTACGAAGCTTTTAGTTAGTTTCTACGTTTAGCTGTTAGTTGATTGTTATGTGCCAAAATATTTTACATTTTAGTAATATAATAATAATCACAATTTGAACTTTTAATGAAACTTTTAATCTATTTGAAATAAAAGCAGTGTAATCCATCGGTTATTTTATTATTTTTTATTTTTTATTGACTATTTTGCTCCTATATTATTCAACATTCTTCCTTCTCAGTTTATTTTCTAGTTACCGTTAGGAAACACAAGGGGAAAAAAATCATTGATTTTCCTTTAGTAATAATAACAAAGGGAATAATCATATGAGGGAATTTGTTACACTAATAATTAACTTATTCGGTATATGATGTGGGGGGGGGGGGGGGGGAGAGTGGAATTCTTCTTTTGTAAGCTCTCTCTCTCTCTCTTTTTTATTACTTCCTTATACAAAGTATATTCTGATTTTCGAAAAAGATTTTGTATTTCGCATAGCTCAAAAATGAATGATCGTAGAATGTTGCGAATTTATATATTTGTAACTATCATGATGTCTAGTTGTACATCTGTAATTTTAGTTTTAATACGAGCTCTCGTTTAAAACGACTTTACAAGAATTTTCGTGACGTCTGTATTTAAGTATGCGTGTGTGCGTGTATATCTCGCATAACTCAAAAACGGTTGGACGTAGAAAGTTGCAAATTAGTATATATGTTTGTTATAACATCTAGTTCTGCAGCTCCCTTTTTAGACTTTCTGTTATTTTCCGTTTTGGAGATATAGGACAAATTATATTCATAATGTCCAAAAATACAAAGGTTTTGACCATCATATATGACCTATCAACATAGAGATTTCAGAAGAAGCTAATGATAGAACCATTAATGATATTGTTATGAAAGTTGAAGACATTTTTGCGTGTGGAAAGTTATGCTTAAAGACATAAGAAGGTTCTAGTTGACGAATGCGATTTATTTAATGAATATTTAGCCCATAGATAGAGCCCGTAATGATATTATTATGAAAACTGTCGACATTTTTACATATAGAAAGTAATTCGTAAAGGCATAAGCAGGTTCTAGTCGATGAATGCACTTTATTTAATAGATATTCAGCTCATACATAGGTCCCGTAATGTTATTGTTATGAAAGTTGTCGACATTTTAGCGAGCAGAAGTTAATTCTTTAAAACAGCAGCAGGTTCTAGTCGATGAATGCACTTCATTTAATGAATATTCAGCATGTAGATAGAATTTGTAATGATAATTATTAAAAAAAAAGTTGTCGACATGTTAGCGTATAAAAATTAATTCTTAAAGACACAAACAGGTTCTAGTCGACGACTTCCCTTTATTTAATGAATATTCAGCGCTTAGATAGAGCTCTTAATGATAATGTTATGAAAGTTGTTGACATTTTTGTGTGCAGAAAGTAATTCTTAAAGACATATGCATGTTCTAGTCGACGAATGCACTTCATTTAATGAATATACAGCCCGTAGATAAAGCCTGTAATGATATTGATAAAAAACGTTGTTGACATTTTAGCTTGTATAAAGTTATTCTTAAAAAAATAATCAGGTTCTAGTCGACGAATGTACTTTATTTAATTAATATTCAGTAAAAGCTCAGGCTCTTTTCTGTGCTTCAAAAATAAAAAATGAATTAATATTTTTGAAACAATCCAATAACATGCTCATTTTTACTACAGAAATAAAATAAACATTGTTAAATACAGTACAGAGAGTAAATTCCACTAAATCAGGAACAACCGAACATTTCGAAGTTTGAAGGGAATTTGAATTCATCGAGAGTATTATCAGTGGTTCATGGAATTTCCAAGGTAGTTCTGCGCGAGAAACCAATGCATCATTAAAAATTTTCCAGAACTAGACTCCTATTGAGGTTAGAGTTACCAAATTTTGTGAATACCGTACTACTACTTTTCACCACATTTGAATGCCTTGTTTGAGGTTAAGTCAATGCCCGCCTTCGTGAAAATTAAAAAACTTTCATCTGTTTCAACTTTCACGGCGTATGGACGTATAGAAAGTAGCACATAAAGATATAGACAAGTTCGAGTCTACAATCATCAACAATCACTCTTTATTATTATTATTATTATTATTAATAGTAGTAGTAGTTCTTGTGAGTCATTTATAGAACTTCCAAAGAATTTAGTCTTGCGCTATAAACCAATGATTTTTTCTGGAAATCTCCAGAACTCTTTTCTTATTGAAGTCAGAGCTCCAATTTTAAGCAAAGTTAAACTACACATTTTCGCCAAATTCGGCCGCCAATTCGCCAAATTCGATGTCAAGACCAAAAATCTACTCTGGCTGCTTGGGGAGATTAGCAATAAAATTTTTCGGCAAATATTGTTTCAGGATAGTCAGAAAAGCTTTCTTAATTTTAACAAATTTGTTTAACTTAATTGTTTTGGGGAAATTTATCGTTTATCGCCACTAATTTTGCCAAGGAGAACAAAACTAGGCCATCTATACTCGAATGATTTTCATTGAACTCTAAGCTGTGCATTTGCCTCACACAAAAATGTCAGTGTTTTCATAAAGGTATGCATATTCCTATGGCTGTATAAGGAAGTCATGTAGTGTCTACATCAGATTTTTTTTTTCTTTGTCTAAGGAATATTAATTTTTATTTCGAAGTATTTAGCTTTGCTAATCTTTGAGAAATATTGTAAAAGATTATTATAGAGTAAAATCACACGGAAAAAAAAAAAATGTAAAACTTCGGCTGAATAAACCAAAGAGTGTGATTTGAGCTTAAATCCAGCACCTCCCGTCGGCCGGATTTAAGAGCAGAACCTCTCGGCCAATGGTGGTGTGGGTGCTTGAAGAAGGCTCCTCAACTATAGTTAACATACGCCAAATCCACTGGTTGTGCAAATCGGTCCCAGAATAAAGTTGTTTCAACGTAGACTTTGTCCACTTATAAATTTTCAGCTACACAAATAATATCCTATATCTGTTATACTCTTTATATCTGTTACTCTTTAACATTCTCAGAATTCAAAAATTTGAAGCCTGGACTGGGGTAAATATAATTTTTGTATCTACCGGCTGCATTAGAATGCTTCCCAGAAGAAAATAGTTTCTTTTTTCTTTTTCCTCCTGCATCTTATCTTACATACTATGCTTGAGAATTTTAATATACCAAATTTTACAAATCCAGCAGTCGCAAAAATTATAGTGAGAAAAATATAAAGAATATTTGTTATTGCGTCTAACCCTGCACTTCTTCTAGGATAAGTGAAATCGACTAATCTTTTTATTTTTGAATTAATAACATAATACTGGCATCCTGCCAGCGGCAGAATCTCTTATATACGACAGGAAGCATTTGCTAAATATAACCAAAAAATAAAATACTATGAGAACAACACCTTTGGTTAACAGAAAAAAGGTGCCTCTCCATCCCTGCTGAAGTAAATTAGTCTTGAAAGAAACATGTAAATGGGTCCTCAACACAATGAATAAGTATAAATTCAGTGGGGAAAAAAATATGAATGTTCCTCATCAGATAAGCTGAAAAAGAAACAAACAAAATCCCAATGGTTTTTAATTCGTCGTGAAGTTTTCCTTTTGGTTTGTTACTGTTGTTCTAAAAATGACTGCCGCGTAGAGAAAGTTACAAGACGCTATAGAACGTAGGATGTTTTCAGACGGTATACGTTCATGCAAAACAGCAGAAATTAAATAATATTAAAAGTTTAACGTTAGAATGAATAATGTCTTAGTTAACTGTCAATACCATTTGCAAGAAACTAAGTACAAAATTATTATATGAAAATTAATATCATTTTACGTCTTTCTGCCTGTTTCTATTGGGAAATGATTTCTTTTTCAAAGAGAATTTCAAAATTAAATCGCTATAATAGTTATTATTGCTTTTTAACACGAGAATTACTACTAGACTATTCTTTTAAAGACTTTGCCTGTATATATGAAATTTTTTGAAGTGGAATTTGTCCGAACAACCGACTTGTCTTTTAAAAAGGGAAATTGAGCAGAAAAGGTGGAATAAAATAGGTGGCATTATATAGGATGAATGTGGAACGTTTTCACGGAACGAATATAGACAGAATGAATGTGGACATCACTTTGTGATTTTTTTTAAAGCAAGCGGTATATATATATTATCTTTGTATTCATCAGCACTCACAAAATCTCGAATATCTTAATATTACGGCTTTTCCCTTGGCTTAGAATGCAGCATCTACCAATAAAGGTGATAATGTAAAGATTAAGGCCGATTGTCCACTCTATATGGTAATCTATAAAAGGTTTCCTAGCAGTCTAGAGTCAAATATTTTACTAAAGCCTCTACACACACCTTTTCGCAAACCAGTTTTCGTTTGTTTAGATAAAAAGTGAAACTTATAGTATCATATCCTTATCTAAGGGGTTGAAGTTGCGCAAAATTTATATCCTGTTCTATGTTTCAATCATTCTCTTTAATTTACATTTGGATTTGTTTTATTAGGAATTTTATAGATTCATACTTCCCTTCTCAGGGAAACATAAAAGTAACTCAAGCCCGGAAATAAACTAAGCTACATTCAAATAGGAGCATGTCACAGGGGAGTTATAAAGTGACAGTCACTTGAAAGTTGTTATGTGATATTTTTGCTTAATAATTTAGTCATCAGTCATCTGGAAAAATTAATTTAAGACTAAGTAATATTATGGCAGAAAATCCAAACTGTATACACTGAAAAGTGCCAAAAGTCATGGGACAGCAATATGCAAATATATTAGCCGTAGCCCATAGCACTGCATAAATAATATATAAATGGATAATGCCAGGTCTTCCGTCTACTAATAATTACTGAAGTTAATTATTCATGCGAAAAGTTTTCTTATGGGATTGGCTGCACGGTTGGAATCAACAGACTTTGTTCACGAAATACTTGTTGAAGTTGTATGGATGGAGCATTTCATTTCAGAAATTGTTAGAGAATTCAATAATCCTCGATTCACAGTGTCAAGAATGTACCGAAAATATGTAATTTTGTCTTACCATGGATAACGCAGGATCGACCGCCTTTACTTAATGACTTAACCGAGCGACATTCTATATAAAGTTGACAGCAATATTGGACAATCAACATTGCGTCAGACAATAGCAACAATCACTGTAGTATTTATGACAGATGTTTCCGAGAGGACAGTGCAGAAAAATTCGTTGTTGATCAAATATCGAGTCAAAATGCTTATTCGAGTATCTGTACGCTTTTAACATCCATCTATTGTAGCACTTATGATGGACTCGTGGACTTATTGGTTGGACCTTAAATGAATGGGGAAATGTTGCTTGATCATATCAGTTGCGGTTCCAGTTGATAAAAGCTGAATGTAGGTCTTGAGTATAGACCAGAACCCATAAAGTCATGGATCCAGGCAGTGAACAAGGTACTTTGCAAGTTTGTGTGGGCTCCATAATAGCGTGAGTTGTTTTTACAAGTTATAAATTATCTTCTGGTTAAAAAATCAACTAATCTTTTATTGGGAATGATCATGTTCTTCTACTTGGAGACCATTCACAGCTTTTCATACACTTCAAATACCCCAAAAAAGATTGCATTTTTCAGAATAACAGTGCCTCATATCACAGGGCCAAAATCGTACGCGATTAGTTAGAAGAACATTTCGGACAATTACAGCGAATGACTTGGCCATCTAGATTGCTAGACATTATTCTCATCGAACATGATTGAAATGAGATGTCACTTCAGGCCCAAAACATTGCACGGGCAGCACTTTTATAATTATGGATAGCTGTAGAGGCCGCAAAACTGAATATTGCTTTAGGCGACGACTTGTTGAGACAGTGATATGTTGAAATGTTGGCATTTCATCCGGAAAACAAAGATTCTGCATGATGTTAAGAGATATTCCATGACTTTTGGCTCTTCAGTTAGGATTTTTAAATATTTTTTTTTCTTTTTAACTTTTTCTTAGATAACTTTAGTCTATGTAGGAGTACATTCCCAGCGTGTATTATTGTCAGCGTATAAATGTCAAAATATTATGCTGTCATTGGTCAACAAAATCATGTGATCTCACTCTCTACTCTGGGTATTTTAGGTGAAACAAAGATTAAGTGAAATCACATGACCTCAGACATCTTTCGATCCTCGTAATTGCGGATAACATTCAGAAAACTAAATTTAATCCTCAATAAGCATATTAAAATATTTAGAATTAAAATTATTCGTGACAATTGTTATAAAATTAAAAAATATATATATTGTTGGTGCCTTGTTACCAGAAACATTAACTAGTCATTTGCTCATACTAATGAATAATTTGAATACTTAAAAGGGGACAATACCTAATCCCACGGACAGCCGTGGCCAACGTTATTCTATGGGAAAATTTGTTTCCACAATTACTCATTACCTAATGCATATTTTTAAATTCTGTTTTCACAGTCAGAAAAAATTCATAACTGTTGAGTACTCATTTTCGAAAAATTCATTTTTTTAAATTTTTACATTTTAAGTTCAAAAATACGATTTTTCACAAAGTGTAATTTTCTCATTTTCTAGTCTTAAAATGAAATACTAGAAAACTAAAAAATCAGTTTTTGGAAAACAATTACTAATTTAACACTTAAGAATTTTCTAAATATGAAAACGGAATTGAAAAATATTCATTAGGTAAAGAGTAATTATGGAAAAAAAATTTCCTATAGAATAACATGGGCTGTCGGCGAGATTCCAGTCGGCAGCAAAAGTATCCGAGCACTAGCCAATAATTCCGATATCAAAAAAGTAGGCTTAATACTGTTTTGTTAAATAAATCCTTGTCGAATCATGTTCTTAGACTGACTAAGAATATGACTCGACAAGGATTTATTTAACAAAGCATTATTAAGTGTAATTTTTTTAGATACGGATTATTGCTAGTGCTCGGATACTTTTGCTGCCGACTGTAGGTATTGTCCACTCTTAAGTGCGAAAAATTGTTAAGTCTAATACTAACCCTTTAAAAAGTAAAATAAAATAAAATATTTGTGTTCCGATTCTTTTTCTTTTTCATTATATATATATATATATATATATATATATATATCAAGTATTTAATTTCGTTTCTGACGCCTACAGCTATTGAATTTTTTTCTTCTTAAGACATAATTTTTCCTTCTATTCCTCGGCAATATGCTAGAATTATATCCTGTTTATTTTAAAAATTCTCTTAATAAGCTATTTTAAATACTTAGATAGTCACGTGATGAAATAAACCGTTTGTGATTATTCCATATTTCACATTTATCAAAATTGCCTCTAAAAGTCTCTGTCATATCTGCTGTCAAAACTGAAAATTTAATTAAATAACAAACTGTATATAAAACGTACGCTTTTTTTTTTTTTTTTTCAACACATATCAAAAATAAATATTCCTTTTTTTATGTTTACTTATCTTGGCTTATTCGAAGGGAAAGGGGGGAAATTTCACTTTATGTAATATGGGCGAATAAGGTTCTCGAATGGCAAAATAGATTAAATAATTCAAATTCAAATTATTATCATATTTTTCTACACTTTGTGAGAATTTTACGAATATAAATTTTCATCACCCTGGAAACCTTCGTTTTTCCTTCCGCTTAAAGGTGAGACAGCTCAGAGTAGAGAAAATATTTTCATATGTTATTCACTTTTTCAAAACTGGCAACAATATTGATTTTTCTGCCTGCATCGACTGATTTGCCTGTGTAAACATTGCTTTGCGGGCATTGCATTTTTCCCGTCACTTCCACTAAAATTGCAAAACATTATAAAATAATTCGCGTTTTTCGACTTTAAAGCGTCAGTTCTCGTCACGACAAAGCGTCTCAAGGAAAAGGGAATTCCAAAATTGAATTCTACTTTGATTGAAGACACTTTCTTTTTCTGTAGGCACATCCCACAGTTTTCTTTTCAAATCATGCATTTAATAAAACTAACGCTTTTTGAGGGGGAAGTAAAGACTGAAAAACAGAGTTATTAAAAAGTTCTGACGTGATTGTTTTGTATTTATTGAAGATGGTTAGAAAAGACACATTTGTAAGTCTAAGCATTTTTTTTTTTTTTTTTTTTTTTTTTTTTTTTTTTTGATGTTTTTAAAATGTTTATGATCAAAATGTACTTGAATTAATGATTAGTTTTTTTTTTTTTTTTTAATAAATTTATAATTGATATAAAATACAGTTATTCCGAATATTTCAATATGAATTACCATTTTTCAAGTGATTTCTTTCCTACTGTGGAGAATCAAAATTGTGATAACCTGCCTTCGGACCACCATTACAAGTGAGTGCCAGACCGTACCTATTTGCACAAAGGCGATGTAAAACTCCCTCAAGATCAGCAACAAGTGATTTATCTTTCTCTTTTTTTAAAAAAAATATCGAAATATTTAAAAGTTACATATTGATTTATACAATATCGCATGTACGCACTCACATATGCACGTAGACAGCTTGTGGCATTTTCTTTTTATTTATAAATATTGTATAACTTATAACTATATATATATATATATATATATATATATATATATGTATAAAACTTTTATGTAATTTTCTATAACTTATTAAAATAATAAGAATAATAATAATTAATATTAAAATGAACAAATATTTTGATCAACAAGTATTAAATAAAAAATCTGGTGTGACTCACTCGACTTTCCGAACATTAAGTAATGAACGGTTGTATAAATAAATGAAAGTAAGACAAGTCGTTAAATATACAAAAGTGAAAATTATAAAAAGATGTTTTTTAGTATTTATTTCTCCATTGTTTAATTTTACACTATAGAGCATTTCCTCGTGACGTCATGTGGTTGGCAAAAAAGCGCGCTCGACTTTTCCGCGCCCCGCCCACCATTGATTTTCCGTTGGTAGTAATCAAGTAATCGCCATCGCTATGCTTTTCCCAAGCCTTTTTGCCAACCACTCATAAAAGTTGAGATGTTTGTTTACAAACAAGGAACTGCCCTATTGCTTTTCAAATAATTTGAGCCTATAGATTATAATGGCAAAGAATTTTCGTTGTGTCCCTATAAAAATCAATAAGGGCTGATTCACCAAATTCTATGCAATTCGTGCGATGGTGACCTATAACATGTGTATGAATTTTCAGGTCACATGAATAAGGCGTTTAAATGCTATCGCATTTAAAATAATTTGGCCTCGTAGACTATAATGATAAAAAATTCTTCTTTGTGTCCCTGTAAAAAAAAACTATAAGTATTAGAATACAATTTTTTTAATAAATCACACAATCAACTGTGGAAGAAAATGATATTTATTGAAATTTTATTTTTCCGACTGAGTGAAAATAATGCCTGGACCGGGACTTCTGCCTAAAAGGTTGTCTGAGTGAGTAATGCTGACCGGGATGTCGGCCTGGATAGCTCAATTGGTAGAGCCTTGACCTTGTAAGTCAAAGTTCCGGGGTTCGAGTCCCGGTCCAGGCATTATTTTCACTCAATCGGAAAAATAAAATTTCAATAAATATAAGTATTAGATTCACCAAAATCAATACAGTTCGTATGATGGTGACTTATAACATGTGTATAAGTTTTCAACTCAGACGAATGAACCGTTTATACGCTATCACATTTAAAAAAAATTTGACTCACAGGCCATAATGATAAAGAATTTTTCTTTGTGTTCCTGTAAAAAAAACTATAAGTCCTAGATTCGCAAAAATCAATAGGGTTCGTGCTATGGTGACCTATAACATACTTACCAACGTTCAACTCATTCGAACAAAGCATTTAGGTGTTATCGTGTTCACTCACACAAATACACACACATATGCACATATACACACACGTACACATACATACATACATACATCATCGTAGAAATGGTAAAAATGAATTTAGGGGGACCTCAAAACTTATAGAAACACCAAAATCTCAAAATCGAATTTTTGACATGATTACGGTACTTTCCTTACATATGTATATTCGGAAAGTAACAGGCAAGTATTTTATAATGCATTAATAAAAGAGATGAGTGGGTTTTCTTGTTGAAGAGCACCTATAGAAATCATAAAGACATCTCATTTACACAGAAAAAAGCATTTTTATTTATTACTTTTTTATTTATTTATTTCGTTTTACTTTGTTTTATTTTACTTTTTACATTATTGCTAAAACGTTCCGAACGCAACGAATGAAGGCAAATCAAGAAAACACAATAGGAAAGCAATCTTGTATGATTTGATTTTATACTAGAATTTACGCAGTGAATAGAACCTATACAGCAAGTACAGAAAATGGAGTGTGGCCTTTTTTCCTAAGAAATTCAAGGAATTTAAGAAATGAAGCTCTTTTATATGATATTTATAAGGTGTTGGCTTTTCAACAAAGGAATAAAAAGAATATATATATATATAGGGTAATCCACACTGTTAAAAATGAGCAAAATTGTCTCAAAATAGCTCCGAAACAATATATACTTAAATTTGAAAACCCACGTACTTATTTTTGAGTATACTGACATGCTCAAATATGGGGATATTAGGATTCCTAGTGGTCAACCCCATTTTTGAGCATGCCACTATACTCAAAAATGAGTACATGGGATTTTCAAATTCAAGTACATATTGTTTCGGAGCTATTTTGAGACAATTTTGCTCATTTTTAAGAAACCATTTTTAGCAGTGCAAATTTTATTATTTGAAAAGTATTGACTGTAGCACTATGCGGTTTTCTCTAAAATGCACAGAAAGACATGTTTTTTTTTTTTTTTTAGGTAACAAAAGATTTATTAGTACAGGGTGATCCAAAAGGTCACAGAAAAAATAAAAGATATATTATTCAAAAAATGTTGATCATAGCAGTGTGCGGTTTTTCCTGAAATGCAGAGAAAGACATGGGATTTTTTTAGGTAACAAAAGATTTATTAGCAGATTAGTTTAAATTTCTTCATCTGGTGGCGCTTAAATTGTAAAATTACTTTTTTACAGTGGCATAGTACATTCATCAACGTAACTATGACTATAAATATTCAGTATGACGGCTATCATTTATTAGATTGAGCATCAGACGTTGTGCATTGGAAATTCTCCTAAAAAAAGCTTCAGTATTTGAAATATGACGTCATTTGATCAGGTGAATCTGTTTAAAATGTGAGGAGGATACTACAAATACAGCGCGATATATTGGTGAAAAATGTAACTTATATTTTTTTTCTTATTAAAAAACATCCCATGCTTTTCCGTACATTTCAGTTAAAATTACATAGAGCAACAGTCAGAGCTTCTTATATATATATATATAATGAATAATTTAATTCCTTTACAATACTCAGCAAATGAAAGAAAGATGAAAATACCAACAATGAAATTTAAAATGAGATGTATCTAAGATATATATGGGGAAGGTCTCTGGTAAAAAGTTACTCTATCAAATGTTTTCGGTTAATTCAAAATTTGAAAATAATCTAAAAAAATTTATTCTGTGTCGTGATAAAAGATGTTTGACCTGTCCTTTTGCGGGAGTGGAGCAGATAGAGGAGGGAAATAAGTTATTTTGTAAAACCGAAAATGTAGTTTATTTATTGGAATGCGGTATTTGTCAATTTAGTTATGTAGGTCAAACCTCCAATTCTTTGAATATTAGAGTTACAGGGCATAGAAATGACATTAAAAATTGCCATATTAAAAATAATTGTGATAAAGAAATTCATCATTTTCAATTACATGATTTCAAAAAAATCAAAATTTATATCTTGGATATTGTTTCTAATAAAAATGAAAGGCTTGATATGGAAAAACTTTTTATGTATAAACTTAAAACTATTTATCCTTACGGGTTAAACTCTGAATTTAATGGCACTAACGTGGCTAATAAAAAGGACTGTTGTATTTTCAGCAAATTATGTTTAAAAAATAGAGTAGATAAAGCTAATAGTAATTTTGCTATTATTTGTAAAGTTTTTTATAAAAATCTTCTTTTAAAGGAATATTCAAGTAATAGTTCTTTCAATAAGTTAACTGACAACCCCTCTATTATCAAAAAACGTATATTGGCCTTTGATAAAAAACTAAATTTAAGCAGAAATTGTTTTAATTTTCCATATCTATTCGTTACTGTAAAATTTCATAAAAATCCAGTTAAATTTCGTTTTGTCACCTGTGGTACTAATAGCTATAATGATAAAGCCGGTAAAATCTTGTTTAAATATTTAAATTCAATTTTATAAGTAATAAATAAATTCTGCTAATGATTGTAACATTATAAACAATAACCAGAAAGTTTTAGAATATTTCAAGAATAATTCAGAAAGCATTACTTCCGCAAATACCTATGATTTTGAAAATTTGTTTGGCAGTATTCCACATAACTTGGTAATAGAAGTTTTTGAAAGCATTTATGATGAATTTGGCAGCTACTTAAATTGTGATAAAAATTACTGGACTAATCTTATCAGGTTTTGTATTTTTGAAAACGTTTTGTTTAACGGGAAAGATTACTTTTTACAGCGGAGGGGGATCCCGATGGGAACGAGTTTTTCGAGTGCTTTCGCAAATTTATTTTTATATTTTTTCGAATTTTTTTTTATAAATATTACTTTCTTCAGATATATTGATGATTTAATTGTTTTTAACTGTAATTGTTTCGAAAAAATCTCTAAAAAAATATATCCTAAGGAATTGGTTTTGAACCGTACAGATACTGATAAAATTTCTTTCCTAGATTTAAATATAAAGAGAAATGAAGATAAATGGCTCATTGGATTATATGATAAAAGAAAGGATTTTAATTTTAAAGTTAATAGTCTTACTAATTGGTTTTCAAATATCAGTAGAAAAGTTTTAAAAAATATTATGTTCGCACAGCTTAAAAGAATTCATACTATTTGCAATAATGAAGAAGATTTAAAATATGCTCTTGAAGACTTAAAAAATACCTTGCAAATTAACTGTTACCCGTCACAATTTTTAACTGTGACTTTTCAGAGTTTTCCTATCTCGGTTTGTTCTACTTCCTCATTCAAGGGCGATATTGAAGTACCGACGAGTAGCCCCGTCGGCCGAAGATAGTTTGTGTTCCAGATGAAGGGTTGTATTCTTATTCCATTTTATACTTTCTTGTTTACCTTCAGTAATTCTCTTTTGTATTGTATATTTTTTAAATGAATTGATGTAATTTTGTAACTTTTACAATTTGATAATTTTATAAAATATTTTTAGTAGTTTTATACATTATATGTATGTTTGATTTCTCTTCAGTTATTGGTGGTTTTCTGTTTGGTGAAAAGTTGGGGGCTAAGGATAGTTATTAGCTTATAGCTACTGTCCTTTCAGAAACTTCTCGTTCACCCCTACACTGAGGGGCCTCCCTGATGAAGATCTCAGTGTTTTTTTGGGGTATAATTTCATTCATTTGTTTATATATTTCTACAGTTAATTTCATTCATTTGTTTATATATTTCTGCATTTATATATTACTACATCTAAGTTTTGCATTTCCTTTCGCTGCAATCTTGCGCATTGGTTTGTAATTCTCCTATTGGTTTTTCTAATCTGTAAAATTTATAAATTTTCCTGTCAATTGTTTTCTATATATATATATATATATATATATATATATATATATATATATATATTTCTGTGACTTTTGGATAACCTGGTGTGTGTATATATATATATATATATATTTTTTTTTCTGAATCAGATCACCTCCCATCTTTTTTCCTTTCCCCATGGTGGGCACTCAGTCTAGGACTAAGACTGTCATTTTAGTCAATTGGATTTAACATCTACAACTCAACACAACACTGAAATTCAGAATTTTTTTCTTGAGAAGAGAGATCGCTCTCGAACCAAATGAGAAAGGGAAAAATAAAATGCTCACCACTAGATTTTTTTTAAGTTTGATCATGTGTGCAGTTGAGGAAAATTATGTTAAGACTCTTACTCATACTTGATTCTTACCTTTCTTTCTTTTTAAACATTTCTTTACCTTTCTCTTCTCTATAGCTATAAAATTTATATTCGTCTTCGATGACTAAAAACCCATGTTATTCTATGAATAAATTTATTTATAGAAGGCATCACTTCTTCTTTTCTTTTCTTTTAATTCCGATTTTACATTCAGAGAATTCACAACCGTTTAAATTTATTTTAGTTTAATTTTGGGGCAAACCACAATAACAATTTTACAATTCCAGCGTACAAAATAAATAAATTCATTCATTAGTTCATTAAGAAAAAAAAGGATAGAAAAAAGAAATGATGTAATATATTTTCTTTATACCTTGATAATTTTTAGAAACAGTTTTATTTGCCATTATTATTGTTAAAAGCAGAGCTTACCATCTATTTAAATATTACATTTGCATTCATAAGACAGTTAAAGATATTATTAAAAAAAAAAAAAATCATTTCAAATTATTAAGAAAACTTTCACCCACATACTGTTTTTAAAATTTCACGATCTCAGTCATACGAAAATTAAATATCCTGCGTTGTTTATTTTTATTTTTACTGGTATAAGAGACACGCGTATACATAAAACAAGCATTAAAACTTCAATTCTGAATTCAGGGAATCTCAAAATGCATAATTATATTAAAAAAGAAAGAAAAAAAATCTCATCTATTAACTTGGACTTTTAAACAATATTCTATCTTATCATATGAGTATGAGAAAGTAATTATTATTATCCAATATCTGGATATGGTATTGTAATTTAGTGAACCACTTCCATTAATTTTATACATATACTGGATTTCGGATGCTCTGTATATATTGTTTATAAATTGCATTCACACCACATAATGCATATATTTAAACTTAGTTCAAATAAAAAAAGAAGAAGAAGAAGAAAAGAAAAAGAATAAATAAATAAATAAAATAAAATAAAAACGCATTTAGAGCAGTTACCAATTTCAGCCCCTAAAATATCATAATAATAAAAACATCTCTTCTTCTTCTTCTTTTTTATTATTATTTATTTATTTATTTATTTTTAATGTAGAATAAAAACAAAAAATAAAAAAGTGCGCTTGGGATTTTTTTTTTTTTTTTAAAGCTTTTATAAGTATATTTATTCTTAAAGATAAATGTGTGTTAAGAAGACACAATAACCTATACTCAATCAAGTCAAACCCCATATTATTTCCTATGTTAGTTTTATGGAGAATTTTGCTTATGGAATTACTCATTCTCTTTTCTTTTTCTCCCTCAAATTCTGCTTCTACATTCAGAAAATTCACAATCGTTATTTTTGTTTTTGTTTTCTCTCGTTTTTTTTTTTTTTTTTTTTTTTTTCTGTATTCTAAAAACTGATTGATTGATTGATTGATTGATTGATTGATTTTTTTTATCTTCCTTTTAAACGAAAAAATACCAACGATGACTCAAGTGCTTTTTTTTTTTTTTTTTTTTTTTTTTTTTTCTTTAACGGTTGAATTTAATAGTTGTGAATTTCCTGAATATAAAAGTGGAAATAAAAAGGTAATGAATAATTCTGTAAGCAATTTTTTCCCATAGAATAACATGATGTTTGGCTGTCAGACATTTCTAACGTTACTTTTATGATACTTTCGTACCTTTTGAAGTTGAGAATAGTATTTTTACTTTTTGCTAATGCATAATTAAAAAAAAAAAAAAAGAAGAAGAAGAAGAAGTATTAGATTCGTGAAGATTTTTGGATACAGTTTTCGATTTATTTACGCGTTTTGAGATGCTCTGATCATGAGTTGACCTTTTTCAGAAAATATCTTTTTGGTCTGTGTGTTATAGTGGAAAATTTTTACGAATGTTGTATTTCACGTATAAATGCACGGCAAGAATTTGACGAAACTTTATACATGGTTTGACCTTGATAGAAATTGGTGCTTTTTGGATTTAGATGCATATCACACAGCAGGTAGCAGTGCTATGTTACAATTTCCCCTTTTTACTTGATGACTATATCTCAGTTTCTATAATACATAAGTGAATCAAACTTCATATGAAAAGCTGGTATGGGAAAAACTATGATGATTTCATTTGGGTGCTTATCGGTGAAAGGTGATGCTGCTATATGCAACAATTTTCTTCAATCATGAAATGAGCTTCTATTATCTACAAGTGCAGCAAACCTCAAGTATGTGAGATGGCTTTTATGTAAAATCATTCTCATTCAATTTGGATTCACATCGCCCGATAATAGTCGGTGCTATTATGCGGTCTTTTTCAGATTTTACGTAGTTTTCCGACCAATTAATCTTTTAAAATTAGAATGATATAGAAGAAAGTTTTGTGATGACCACTGCATATTAGTTTTCTTTGTAAATGTAACTTATATTAAAATGATTGAAAGACTTAATGAAATGTTAACTTTTATTGTGTAAATGTTATTAAATATAATCATAATTATTGTTAGTACTTAAGATCTGCATCATTAAAACGTAGAATTTAACATTAAAGATTTAGCACATTTTCCATATTTCGTAGCACACTTATGACGTAATTATATTTGCGACTATTAATTGATTTATTTACAAGATTAATTAAATTAAAAATGCAATTAAGATTAAAGGACCTATAAGTCAAAACAAAGCTTGTCTCCTGTGCATTTTTTTTTTTTTTTTTTTTTTTTACATTAAAATTAACACCAGAAAGGTATTATTATTCAGGATTTATTTAATTAAGTAGTTTTTGGATTGAGATACTTTCATCTATATTTTAAAATTTAAAAAGTATTTTATTTATTTCTTTTCTTTCCTTTGGCCCACCAGCGGTCGAGCAGTTTTGCGCTCAAAGCTTGTAATTGGGAAGTGGTGGGTTCGATCCCAGGTCGAGCTCATTGACCTAGCCGTCCAGAGTTTTCCGTAGTTTTCTCTGAAATTCGCGTAAATGTATGCTAGGACCCGTTAGAAAGACCTCCATGGAGGGTATTCCACCTATAGACCTAGAACCCTAGCGTAGTCAATCGGCCGTAAAACCTACAACCTACAACCGACCTTTTCTTTCTTTTCTTTTCTTTTTTTTTTTCTTTTTTTTTTTTTTTTTTTTTATTTTCTTTTATATAATTTAGATCAGAACATCTCCAATGTCATCCTCATTTAAATAAAACACTTTTTTTTTTTTTTTTTTCTAAGCGAACAGAAACTAAATAATATACAAAATTTATTTAATTACCTCCGGCATTTTTTTTTTTTTTTTTTTTCCTTTCGAAATTTTCTTAGAGTCACTGGGAAATTTGACTATCAGTAAGTTTTTTCTAAAAAGATAATTGAGAGGAAAGCGTTTTAAATTTTGTAATGACGTTAATTTCCTCCCCAAAAATGAGGGACAAAAAAAATCTCTTCCTGTGTTTAAGTGCTCGAATAAAGAACATCTAAAAGCGGTTCAGTCCGCTAAAAGCTGCCGTGCATTTAGTTCTAAAAGTAAGTTCGTACAGAACTTGAAGCTGCATTTTAGACAAAAGATTCTCGAAAATGCCCTCGCGGAATGCGTTCCATATATGAGATTTCCTCAAACACGAACTCTGAAATGCACCTTCGCGAACGAGCGAGTATAATTATACCCACACGCGGAATTTCTAAAAAGTCGCATAGTAGATGCAAAATATGAAACGTTTTACATGTATCCGTGTATTCAGGTGGGCGGAAATGAGAGGAAATAGACTTCGAATAGCGCATCAGCCATTTTTAAGCCAGTCCTCTTTTCCTTCCCGTTCTAATACCGGGAAATTTTCTAAAAGCTCACGCTCCACCGCATCCCCTTCGTCGTACGTTTCGAATCTTTTCCTCCAAATGCTGTGCTGGATAAGACGACGAGCACTTTAATAACTTCAGACCTCCCCGGGCAGGCACTCCTCTCACCCGTTACGGATATCGCGCCCCACGGCAACAGAAGAAGAGAGATTGTTGCACACAATGCGACTGTGGAGTTATTAGCGATTTCATCCATCTTTTCCATGAGAAATGCGTGCGCACGTTAGCGGAAAAAAAATTGCGAGTGGTACTCGCATATTGCAGTTTCGACAGGGGGACCCGTCTAGCATGTTACAGAGCGGACATTATTAAAAGAGTCGAAAGCAAACAAGCTACTGTACTCTCATATTTTCAAATACAATTATTAATCCATCCGAAATGCAGTTTATGCCTTTCTGATTATAGCTCTCTCTCATTCATAAGCGCATAAAGGCTGATTCGCTCACTAATGACACTTCATCACTGAGTACAAATGAGTTTCAAGTACGTTTGAGGATGTAGACACCTGCTTTTGTTAATTCTCTTAGTAGAGTTGAAATGAACGATAGCTGCTTAGTTTGCTTTTTCTAATATAATACTTGTAAAGATTCGTTTCAATGATACATTTAAACTCAGTCTTTTTTTGTAGTTATGACTGATTCTTATATGACAAAGCGCAATTTCTTTTCCAGCAGCGCATATTATAGTACCAATAAACGATGCAATCAGTTACGGGAAAGCTTAGAGATTCAGAATCCATTTTAATTAATAACTCTTACGTAATTTCGTAAACACTAAAACTAAAACTTTTACTAGATTGTAACAGACAAACAAATATATAAATATAAACATTTTCAATTTTAAAATATATAGATGATTTAAAAGATAAAATGTGATTTTTTTTAAAGAGATGGTACACTTTATAAGTTTAAATTGCTTTCTCAGAACTACGAAAATTTTCAAATATATGCAAATAATAAATGCGAATAATAATAATAATAATACAGTAAAACCTCTCTAAGTTGGACACCTACGGTTCCAAGAAAAAGTGTCCAACTTAGAGAGGTGTCCAACTTATAGGGGTTAGACATAATGTTAATGGATACATTCCGTTCCGAGAAAAAGCGTCCAACTTAGAGGGGTGTCCAACTTATAGGGGTGTCCAACTTGAGAGGTTTCACTGTATATGCGAATATTAAAATTTTTCGAAAACTATTTAAAAAATAATAATAATTAAATATATATATATAATTTTTTTATTTCTTCAACAATGTTAAAATCATCCCCTCCCCCCTGTTGATTTTTTTTTTTTTTTTTTTTTTGAATTTTTTCGTCGATTTTGCATTATTATAGATTAAAAGTTTATTAACTCGGCAGAAGTACAGTTAACTAGAATAGCCAATATTGTTCAATATATTACAGTAATATATCTAGACATATACAAGTTTATGTATTCAAAAAGAAATACTACACTAACTTATTAACTTTGTAGCTATTTGCTATTGAAATAAAGACATTTTTATTTTCTCTAAACAAGTCATTAGAATTATGAAAAGTTCAGAAATGCTTGCCCTATTTTTCCACTTTTTATGGACTTAAGAAATTCTAGTGAAACTTAAAAAAAGATGATTCAAGACCAATTGTTTTACACAACTCAATTAAAAAATGTTTGAAATGCTACATGAACAATGGGAAATAATTTTCGAAAAATTCCCCTTATGACACATTTTTTGAGTGGGGATTTTAAAAATATAGTGGAATTTTTATATTCCTACCCTCTAATGTGAAACCTGATTAATAAATTAAAAGTTACATTTTTAATGCATGGTCCAGAAAAAAATAAATTAAAAAAAAAAAAAAAAGTAGCGTAACAAATAAATTTTTCAAGCTTGAGTTTTGATACAAAGGTTTTATCTATTGTGGTAATTAAAAGTTACATTGCAAAGTACAGTCCAGGAGAAAAAAGGTGAAATTGAAAACTCGTATTAAATTAATAATAATAATAAAGAAATACTGATTTATATATATATGGCCCTGTAAAAAATTATAAGGTCGATTAAATAGCCAGTTAAACTAGGATTCATGCAAATTTGTCGGAAAGCAACAAGGATACAAAGTATGCAAATGATTTGTTAATTATAATATGCTTTAATTTAAATATAATTTAAATAAACCAACTAATTACGTATTAAATATTGATTTTATTTGCTGATGGAAAAAAGTATAAAGTCAGCGAATTTTTTAGAGAGATATGCAAATTTTCTGTGGTCTGAGAAAGCATGAAATATAAAAGACAGCCTAACAACACATTTTGGGTTACTTTAATCTTTCTCTGTGCTATTGACGACGATTCCGAGGCTGAAACAATTGCCCGATAAAGAATGCGGGAAAATCCTTGGAGTGAAAGCGAATGGAATGAGTGCTGCAGTTATTTCGAGGTCTATCGGTAGTTCTAAAACCGTAGTCAATAACTTTTTAAAAAATCCTTCAAAGTATAATAAATTCAAACACCCAGGAAGACACAGTGCACTTTCAAAGTGCCAAAAATCGACTGTTTTTCGATGGGCGTGCGACAAAAAAAATGTCTTACTCTGAAATAGTTCATTCTTTAAACCAACCATGTACCAGTCGAACTGTCCGCAAGTTCCAATCCAGTTCGTAAAATTATAATCTCGACCACCCTTGACAAATAAGCATAAATTAGCTCGCTTACAATTTCCTAAAATATATGTTTCATTTAGAGATAAATGGAAGGATATAGTTTTTTTCGGATCAGAAAAAATTTAATTTTGATGGGCCAAACATATTTTTAAAACCTACTGGCATGATATTAAAAAATAAAATCTTGATTTTCCAAGCGACAATATGGAAGAGGATCAGTAATGGTATAGGAAGCGTTTGCTGCTAATGGCACGTTACCAATTGTGATAACTGATACTAAAATCAATACAGAAATTTATCAAGATATGCTGGATGATACTTTGCTTCCCAATGTCCAACTAGTTACATCAGGAGATTGGACTTTTCAGCAGGATAATGCTAGCATACTTGCTACTTACTCAACAAAAGCTTGGTTTGAAGCAAATGAGATCCGTCTGCTTAATTGACCATCCTGCAGTCTGGATTTAAACCCAATGGAAAATATTTGGGATAATTCTTGCGCAATCTGTTTACAAGGACATGCGATCATATCAAGGGAAAGGCGAACTCATCAGTGCGATCAGAGGAATGCTTGGGAAAATATCAACAATGAAACTTTATCTCGACATGCTACTACGATGACAAATCGACTAATAAAAGTCATTGAAAAAAACGGTGAATTTGTGAACATTGACGGTGAAAAAAACGGTGAATACTTTATATTTTTCTTCAAAACTCCTCGATTTTATATTTATTTCCAAGATGAAGTGCCGTCAGATTTCTACATTGACATTTAATAATTTGATATATTTTATACATGTTCAAAACCTATGTTTATGTTTTTTAATTTCCTTTCTAAGAAAGAGTGATATTAATTTTTTCGTGTTTAACTAAGATTTATATACTTTTTTTTTGTTAATATATTTTGTGATCTTATACATTACTCCAGGGCCTTAGTTAAAATTTTACCGCTATTGATTTTGCTACAGTAAATTTCAGTGTTTACATCCGAAAATGGATTGTGGATAAAGATATTGCAAATTTGAAGGAATTAATTGTTTTCATAAACATAAACAATATCATTTGTTTATAACAATTACATTTTTACTTATCAATTCAATTATAAGTATAAATGTGGATTTTCGAGAGATCTGACAGGAGTTTTTTAACATGACTGTTTAAACTTCCAAAAATTATCACACGTCAAGAACCTGACAACTGGATATACTTTGGAGAACTATACTTTAACCGTATAAAATTTAGATGTTTTTAAATTTCGCAAAGAGAGACACTTAGTGAGGAGAAAGGTTACCTAAAAGAGAAAATCTACCCCAGGGTCTCATATGAGTTATTCTGGCTCTCAATATATTCCAAACATACTTAGGTATTATTTTGTGGATTAATAGTAATTTTAATTTTTTAAATGTATTTTTATGTTTGAATGCCAAAAATTTCCAAGCAATTTCAGCATTTAAACATAAAAATATATTTTTTTTAAGAATTACTTATGAATTAATCCATAAATTAATATGCAGATATGTTTAGACAGACTATATCCTTAAACCATCATGGTGAAGTAAAATGGAGGGAAAAAATTAAAACTATTAGCATAGACGTTTTAAAAATAACTTTTTTTTTTTTTTTTTTTTTTTTTTCTTTTTAAGTATAAGTTTTTTGAAAAAATTTAATATACTTAATATTATTATATTTTAAACACACACACACACACAGAGAGAGAGAGAGAGAGATTTTCTAAAAATGGCCAATTCGTGTTCAGAATATCTCAGAACATGTAAATCTCCCGAAAACCAGAAGTAGAAAATTTTCAAGAATTCGCCGCTTTCTTTTTATGTTCATAGATAAAAAGATAAAATAAAATAAAACCATTTAATATAATGTCGATGTTCGCAAAACATTTATTGTTGAATTGTTGTACATAGTTTATATTTCCTGCTTGACTGCAATGTCAGACCAGGTATATGATTTCAGCTATACAGTAAAGGATAATCTCTGCATGGTTAAATTCACTCGTGGAGTCAAAGTAACTCAGAATATGTGATAGAGTTGTCTCTGACAAATTACATTTGGCATACAAATAGTGGTCTGTTTAAAGATCTATTAAAAAGTGATCTAAACAGACGCTTGATACATGGGCTGAAAAAAAAAATATATATATATATATAAACAAATAAAATAAATGAATGAACAATTTGCAGCAATAAACACTAAAAACGTAGTGTTGAAAGATAAAGATTCATTTCTTGCTTTCCATTACATTTTTGCTATTTTATCGTGGTTGATGAGGAGGCATGTTTAATTCTTTCGACCTGATAAAAATTTTTAAATATTTTATCGTTGTATTTGTTTACAAATTTAATAAATGGTGCTTGTCTATTTCATTTAAAAGCAGAAGAAATGCCATTTTTAAAAGAAGACAACGGAAAACTTAATATTCTTGATATATTATTATAACTCTTGAATTTCACATACACACACATACAAATAAATAAACAAAAAGTGATGGAGCTTGTTTTACCAGCTTATCTTTCCTTTCTGTGTGTATATGTGCTGCTGATGTTTTTTTTTTTTTTTTTTTTTTTTTTTTACTATAATTAATTTTTTTTTATTATAGTCAAGCTTATATTAATTTAATTTTATGCTGAACAACCCTTTTTTCATTATACCGTTATAAAATAAATTCTAGTATATATATATATATATATATATATATATATATTCATACTCTGCACTGTTCGAAATAAGAAGATAAAGATTTGTTGAAATAAGATAGTTATATATAATAGACAGGGTACGACTAAACTAGATCGTTTTGGTCGACTTAGCCATTTGGAGTTTTCCGTCGCTTTTTTCGAAACTCGCATACGTTCTAAGGTTCCTTAGAAGTACCTTTCACACATACATGCATGGACAGAAGCATCCCAATCCCACACATACTTAGATCACTAGGTAGGCAATCGGCTTTAACTCGCACATTACCACCATTTATGTTGCATCCCGGCAAGAAATGTGACACAACTCAAAAACGCAGTTTTTGAAAAAAATTCTCCTAATGATGCTATAAAACTTTAACATTAACTAGCCATACAGTAAAATTAATACAAATGCCTCTCAGTCTCATGTATGGATAAATTGGAAGATGGGAATGTGTGGCGCTTTTCGTGCATATTCGGGCACTTCATAAACATTTTTGAATGTCCCAAACTCAAATTTGCTATATTTTGGCGTATGTCTCTTTTCTTGCTGAATGCGATATAGTTAATACAATGTTAAAACTATACAGTCGTTCATTAGTTGTATTAATCTTGACATTTAGCTCCAACCGTCTAAGGTATTAATGCATCGCGATTCTAACATAAAACCTAAATCTCCAACCTTAAATGGACCTTTCATTACCATTGCACTAGATTTACATCACATCGATTAAAAAATGTATCACATCCGCAATTTAACTGATTAATTTCATAGCACTGACCCTATCTCGTAAAACAGAATATTGATCCCTAAATTATGGTCAACCCAATTCTACCATTCTCTCATTCTCTCCATTTCAGAAAGCTCACCTCAAAATTGCTTTTTATAATGAACGCTAGATCGAATTACAGCGCTCTCTTATCGGACGACACTTTCGTACGAAATTAATTCGAATCTCTCCTAATAAACACCGCCCATCTGAGTGGACAATTGACCACCTTTACTTGGATCAGCTATATCCTATCCCCCCGTCAATCCCATAATGACTGCCCTCCTCCCCTTAGCCTAAGGTCGTCTTCCTTGCGCATTGTGTAACCAGTCAACTGTTTAATAAAGGAATATTGGAACGGAAATTTCGCCCCCGAAATTGGTCTTTGCTGCCGTACGCGCAGTGATTACCGGAGCCGGGAGTCAACATCATCCATCGGCAGGGTGGATGGTGAGGAGGTACATTCGGGATATTGGCCCACTGACGAGCCCTCGGGGACCAATCAATGCGCTCGGCTTTCGCCATGGAACCCAGTTTAATATCGGATCTAAACGACGACCTAAGTACTAGTGTGTAAAGGTAATAAAGTTATCCCGCCTCTGGGGAAATCGGCAGAGAAGGGGCGGGTTGTATATATAGATATATCTGTATGTATGAGTTTGTCTGTATGTGTGTGAAGTTCCGAGGGATCACTCTCCCTCCGCTCCTTCTCCTAGCCTTTCATTCTCTCGTTGCTTTGCCGCTATATCGCTGGAATTGTCAGTGGATTTTCTCCTTTTCGGATTTTCACTTTTATCACTCTTGGGGTCTTAAAGAATCTTTCTGTACGTTAGAGGATGAAGGGGGGCAAAGGAACATCTTCCTAAGAAATGCAATCACTGTTTAGTTGCAGAATCTGGTCGTTGCGGCGTCGGCAGGATTTAATCAAACGGAATTTCCGTAATTTCCCCTAAGATGAAATAGATCTCTTTTCTTTCGTTTTCGTTCTACATCAACGTGTTCAAACAAATTCTCTTTTTTGAAGTCAAACTCGAGTGAATGAGTAAATCAGGAGACAAACAAATGTGCTCTTATTTGAAAAGAACATTTCTGGTACTGCGTACTCTATTAAATGTATAAAATATTAAACATTCCTACATCCCAAGACAATGAAATCTGCAAGATTTACGTTCCTTGAAAATTACTTTATTCATCATTTTGAAGCACATTCTTGACATTTTTTGGCGCATTAACACAATTAAATTTTATTTGCAGATGCATAAAGTTTGAAAATAATTAGGATTATTCAGATGCAACAAAATCAAACAAGAACAAAAATTTTATTAACAAAAAATATTTCAAAACACACAACAATTGTTTTGAGTCGAAATAATGAACCATGACTCTTCATTGGGGGGGGGGGGGGATAAAAGATAATTAGAAATACAACGTAAAAATAGCAAACAGTGGATTTATTTTTTCATTATTCCCATGCAATACCATCCCAAAAATTTCTAGTGTTGCCTTGGGAGAGAGGACGGGTCATCCTCAGGCCCAAGAAACCTTCTGAATATCTTGCGGTAGTACTACATGTGCTAAATGGATTAATGCAATGTCTCTTTCAAGAAATTATCTCGACGGTGTCACTTCAGTCGACATTCCGGACAGTAGAAATACATGGCATGAATCAGTATAATTGTCTATGTTTACAAAATATTTTAATTTAACCCGTTGAAATACTATTTTTATTTATTTATTTTATTTTATTTTATTTATTTTTATTTTATTTTATTTTAACGTTTTCCAGATGGAGCTGCTCTCTCTCTTAACTTATCGTCTCCGAAAGCCGAAGCCAATGTTATTCTATGGGAAAATTTGCTCCATTATAATTCATTAACTAATACACATTTTTAAATTTTGTTTTCAATTTCCGAAAATTCACAACTATTAAAAAATTTATCGCTTTCTAAAAATTGATTTTTTTTTTTTTTTTTTTTTTTTTTTTTTTTTAAGATTTTATTTTTAAGCTCAAAAATGAAAATTTTCACATTGTGAAAATCTGCATTTTACAACCTCAAAGTGAAATATTAAAAAAAAAAAATACGTGTGGCACTCGAGGACTGCCGCGGTAAAGCTATTGCATAGCATTTTTTATCAACTTATGCAATTATAATTATTTATTTATTTTATTTATGCAGTATTTTTTTTTCCTTTGATATTAATTCAAGTTTTCTCTTTGATATTAATTCAAGTTACACTTTTTGAGCGTGGTGACCGATAAGAAAACTAATTTTTTTTCTTTTATTGAATAAATGAGAATATATCCGCAATGATCGATTGCAATATCAAAAATATCCGCAATCGATTTGTAGGTATCGAAAACCTCGATATACCAAATTTGAATGATCTAACACTATTTTTTGAGAAAAGGTATTTTAATAGGTTTTTAAAGGCCTGCAAGTCGAACGGGGATATTCAAGTTTTTTCTTTGATATAATTTCAAGTTACACTTTTTGAGCGTGGTGACCGATAAGAAAACAAATTTTATTAGAGAAAAGGTGTTTAATAGGTTTTAAAGGCCTGCAAGTCGAATGGGAATATTCAAGTTTTTTCTTTGATATTAATTCAAGTTACACTTTTTGAGCGTGGTGACCGATAAGAAAACAAATTTTAATAGAGAAAAGGTATTTAATAGGTTTTAAAGGCCTACAAGTCGAATGGGGATATTCAAGTTTTTTCTTTGATATTAATGAATAAGATAACAATAATGATAAGAAAACAAATTTTAATAGAGAAAAGGTATTTAATAGGTTTTAAAGGCCTGCAAGTCGAATGGGGATATTCAAGTTTTTTCTTTGATATTAATTCAAGTTACACTTTTTGAGCGGGGTGACCGATAAGAAAAAAAATTTTAATAGAGAAAAGGTATTTAATAGGTTTTAAAGGCCTGCTAGTCGAATGGGGATATGCAAGTTTTTTCTTTGATATTAATGAATAAGATAACAATAATGATAAGATAACAATAATGATAAGAAAACAAATTTTAATAGAGAAAAAGTAGTTAATAGGTTTTAAAGGCCTGCAAGTCGAATGGGGATATTCAAGTTTTTTCTTTGATATTAATTCAAGTTACATTTTTTGAGCATGGTGACCGATAAGAAAACAAATTTTAATAGAGAAAAGGTATTTAATAGGTTTTAAAGGCCTGCAAGTCGAATGGGGATATTCAAGTTTTTTCTTTGATATTAATTCAAGTTACACTTTTTGAGCGTGGTGACCGATAAGAAAACAAATTTTAATAGAGAAAAGGTATTTAATAGGTTTTAAAAGCCTGCAAGTCGAATGGGGATATTCAAGTTTTTTCTTTGATATTAATTCAAGTTACAATTTTTGAGCGTGGTGACCGATAAGAAAACGAATTTTAATAGAGAAAAGGTATTTAATAGGTTTTAAAGGCCTGCAAGTCGAATGGGGATATTCAAGTTTTTTCTTTGATATTAATGAATAAGATAACAATAATGATAAGAAAACAAATTTTAATAGAGAAAAGGTATTTTAATAGGTTTTAAAGGCCTGCAAGTCGAATGGGGATATTCAAGTTTTTTTCTTTGATATTAATTCAAGTTACACTTTTTGAGCGGGGTGACCGTTAAGAAAACAAATTTTAATAGAGAAAAGGTAATTAATAGGTTTTAAAGGCCTGCAAGTCGAATGGGGTATTCAAGTTTTTTCTTTGATATTAATTCAAGTTACACTTTTTGAGTGTGGTGATCGATAAGAAAACGAATTTTAATAGAGAAAAGGTAATTAATAGGTTTTAAAGGCCTGCAAGTCGAATGGGGATATTCAAGTTTTTTTTTTTATATTAATTCAAGTTACACTTTTTGAGCGTGGTGACCGATATAAAACAAATTTTATTAGGGAAAAGGTATTTAATAGGTTTTAAAGGCCTGCAAGTCGAATGGGGATATTCAAGGTTTTTCTTTGATATTAATGAATAAGATAACAATAATGATAAGATAACAATAATGATAAGAAATGAAATTTTAATAGAGAAAAGGTATTTAATAGGTTTTAAAGGCCTGCAAGTCGAATGGGGATATTCAAGTTTTTTCTTTGATATTAATTCAAGTTACACTTTTTGAGCGTGGTGACCGATAAGAAAACAAATTTTAATAGAGAAAAGATATTTCAATAGGTTTTAAAGGCCTGCACGTCGAATGGGGATATTCAAGTTTTTTCTTTGATATTAATTCAAGTTCCTTTTTCTCAGCGTGGTGACCGATAAGAAAACAAATTTTAATAGAGAAAAGGTATTTTAATAGGTTTTAAAGGCCTGCAAGTCGAATGGGGATATTCAAGTTTTTTCTTTGATATTAATTCAAGTTACACTTTTTGAGCGTGGTGACCGATAAGAAAACAAATTTTAATAGAGAAAAGGTATTTAATAGGTTTTAAAGGCCTGCAAGTCGAATGGGGATATTCAAGTTTTATCTGATCTACTTTATACACAAATTTTACGCGTACAGCTATTCACTGTTGTACATAGATGATAGATACCTACCTATACACTTATATACTTTCTCACAAACAGCTGCTTACGTATTCGTCCGATTTCGGAGCAGCTCGGCTCAATCCGTGCGAGCTTCGTACAGCCGAAGTCTACCGAAGTCTGCCGAACTGTGTTAGGTTTTTTTTTCGTTACGGAATTTTTCGATTCGGTCGCCGCGCTCAAAGCCCGCGATAAAAGCTATACAATAGCTTAAAAATTTTAAATAATTTTTAGAAAGCGATAAATTGTTTAATAGTTCTGAATTCGGAAAGTGAAAACGGAATTTAAAAATGTGTAGTTAATAAGTTATAATGGAGCGAAATTCTCCATAGAATAACATTGGCTCTGGCTTCTGGGGACGATAAGTGGAGAGGCCTCTTAAAGCTACTCACTCTTTTTTCCGATTTCCCCATCTCTGGTCATCTAATCCTCTGAGAATGTATGGCGAAATTTGTTTATAGAATTAATCATTATCTAACTATAGTATTTTCAAATTCCGTTTTCACATTCAAAAATTCTCAACCATTAAATTAGTACTTGTTTTTCGAAAATTGATTTTTTTAAGTTTTAATATTTCATTTTACAGTTTAAAAATGAGAAAAATGCACTTAGTAAATTGTTCACATTTTTAAAATTCAAATTTAAAAGTTTTAGAAAATAAATTTCGGAAAAACGAGTACTATTTTAACGGCTGTGCATTTTCACAATGTGAAAACGGAATTTAAAAATAGCAATTAGGTAATGTGTAGTTCTATAAACAATTTTACCCATACAATGACATGGGCTTTGGCTGACCTTGATGATATGAGATGTACCCTTTAAAAGGGGAGGATATTTTATTTATGGTTTTAATTTATGTCAGTGTTAAAGTCAGTTGAATAAACGAGGGTTCATGGCATGGGTGGTGTGCCCGCTGTTGGAGTCTTTCTATGAGATCCTAACCCGTATCTACGGCTAGATCGACGAGCGCTACCTTGGATCGCAACTGCACTTCCCGTCTACCAGCTTTGAGCACAGAAACGCGCGGGCATTGGTTGGGCATACTTTATTGACATTGTAGTTAATAAATATTACTTTTTACCATAATTAAAATTACGAGTAAAATATTATATATTAAAAATAAATTGCAAATTTTAAACCAGTAATATTTGTTTGTATATCTACATTTTGCGTGGTTAAATAAAACAGATTACACGTTTAACGTTTTATAAAGAAACAAATTCATTTAATTAATTACTCTGATTAGTTATCTTCTGATATTAGTTTTATAAATTATACCTAATATTAATTGATAACTTAATATGCTTTGAAAAATAAATAAAATTCACTCATTGTAATTAACTAGCTTTACAGAAGCTTTTGATTGAATCCATTGAAACGTTATTTATTTATTTTAATGCTCTCCAAATGCAGAGTTGCTCTCTCTCATAAAGGAACAAAAAATTATCATATTGTGAAAATAAATTGTAAATTTTAAATCAGTAATATTTGTTTGCACAAATATTGATTTTATTGATTCTACCCAATTGGTAATTCATAATTTAATATTCTCTAAAAAAAAATAAATTTTTCTCAGTATAATTATGAATTACCTTTACAAAAGCTTTTAATTCAGTCTGTATTTTTATGCTCCCCCAGATGGAGCTGCTCTCTCTCATAAAGGAAAAATAAAATGTTGTATTGTGAAAATGAATAATAAATTTTAAATCAGTAATATTTGTTTGCACATCTGTAATTTGTGTGCTTAAGTAGAACAGGATTATAATGTTAAACATTTCATAAATTAACAAATTCATTTAATTAATTACTCTCCTTAATTTCCTTCAGATATTGATTTTATTGATGCCTTCCAATTGATAATTGATAATTTAATATTATCTAAAAAAATAAGATTCTCTCAGTATAATTATAAATTATCTTTACAAAAGCTTTTAATTGAATCCTTATTTTTTCAATGCTCCCCCAGATGGAGCTGCTCTTAAAGAGGAAGAAAACAAAATATTTTATTGATATTGTAATTAATTAAAGAATTTTACATCTATCATAACATATTTATTTAGAAATATTTTTAAAATATTTTATTACAAAAATAAATTGCAAATTTTAAACCATAATATTTGTTTGTATACACCTGCAATTTGTGTGGTTAAATGAAACAGGATGTTAAATATTTTATAAAGTAACAAATTCATTTAATTAATTAATCTCAATAATTTTCATCAGATATTAATTTTATCGATTATACGCAATATTAATTGATAATTTAATATGCTCTAAAAAATAAATAAATTTCTCTCAGTATAAATTACCTTTACAAATGCTTTTAATTGAATCGGTATTTTTTCAGTGATCCTCCAGATGGCGCTACACTCTCTTAAAGGGGAAAAAAAATGTTTTATTAATATTGTAATTAATAAAAGAATTTTACTTCTTACCATAATATGTATAATTAAATTACTTGTAAAATATATAATTTTAAAAACAGTAATATTTTTTAGTACATCTGTAGGATTACAAGTTAAACATTTTATAAGGAAGCAAATTCAATTAATTAATTACTCTCATTAGTCTGAGGGATATTAACTTTATAGATAATACCTAATATTAATTGATAATTTAATATGCTCTGAAAAATAAATAAAATTCGCTCATTGTAAGTAACTAACTATGCCTTTACAGAAGCTTTTGATTGAATCTGTTGAAATATTATTATTATTATTATTAGGACTGAGGACTGGAATCTCAATCTGGGATTTTTGCGGTGTCATTTTTCGATAGTTGGACATTTAACGAAAGCACTTTTCGATAGTTGGACATTTATCGAAATCTAAAATTTATCGAAAATATAATTGAATAATTTGAAAGCGATGTTAAAATTTGAAGGAAAAAAAAAAAAAAAAAAAAGTTATGACATAAATATGAATGTTAAAATTTATAAAAATTACAAAATACTATATATAGATTCTAATATTCGTGTGCCAAAATAAGTAAATAAATAAATAAATAAATAATAATAATAATAATAATAAATCTTTCTTTTCGTGTCAATCATAATAATAATAATAAAATTAGAAATTCTAACTTCTAAACTTTCATTAAATTATTTATTTTAATGTATAATTGTTGCCAAAAAAATTAAACTTTAAATTTTACATCTACTTTTTAAGATAGCACGCGATCATGTGTTACATGAAAATTAAATCATTAAATTCATTTTTTTACTTAATTTTATTTCACATTGCTCGCGCACTTTTTATTACCTAATTCAAAATTATTTAAAAAAAAAAAAAAAAACTCTTTCGATATCGTTTGTAACGATACTGATTATTATTAAATTTCTTTTTTCTTTTTCTTAAGAAAAAGAAAAGCAAAAACGATTTTGATGAAATTCTGGCAAAAGCAGAATTTAGTTTAGGATGGAGGACTATATATATATATATATATATATATATATATTTTTTTTTTTTTTTTTTTTCAAATTATAACATCGTTTTCAAATTATTCAATTACATTTTTGATAGAATTTAGATTTCGATAAATGTCCAACTATCGAAAAATGACACCGCAAAAATCCCAGATTGAGACTAATAGTCCTAGGTCCTAAAAAAAGAAAAAAAAAAAAAAAGACTAATAAACCTCCGTCCTAAACTAAATTCTGCTTTTGCGAGAATTTCATCAAAATCTTTTTTTTTTTTTTTTTTTGAAAGAAAAAGAAAATTAATCATAATCGGTATTGAAACAAACACTATCGAAAAAGTTTTTTTTTAATAGTTTTGAATTGGGAAATAAAAAGTGCGCGTGCAAAATGAAATAAAAATAAGTAAAAAAATGAATTTAATGATTTAATTTTTATATAAAACATGATCGCGTGCTATCTTAAAAAGCAGATGTAAAATTTAAAGTTTATGTGGTACGTGTGGCATTATAAAAATTGTTTTAAGGAATAGAATAGAATAAAGAAAGCAACGATGTTGGTTGGATTTTGTTATATAGTTTGAATATGTGAATTTTATAGAAGTAATATCTACCGTAGGAATAATTTCTTATGTTAAGACTATAGGGAATTGTTATGCGAGCACAAGCGCTGCTACTTTTTATTATTATTATTATTACTATTATTATTAATACTTCCCATATGCAGCTGCTTTCTCTCTTAAAAGGAAAAAAATAAATATTTCCTTGATATTGTAATTAATTAAAAAATTTTACTTCTTACCATAATATATTTAATAAGAATTATTTGTAAAATATTGTATTGCAAAAATAAATTGCAAATTTTAAAGCAGTAATATTTGTTCGCACGTCTGCAGTTTATGTTGTTAAATAAAACAAAGTTATAATGCTAAACATTTAATAAAGTAACAAATCTATTTAATTAATTACTCTCATTAATTTTCTTCAGATAATAATTTTATTGGTTATACCCAATATTAATTGATAAATCAATATTCTCTAAAACAATATGTAAATTCCTCTCAATATAAATTATCTTTACAAAAGCTTTTAAATGAATTCGTATTTTTTCTATGATCCCCATTTGGAGTTACTCCCTCTTAAAGGAAAAAATAACAATATTTTATTTATATTGTAATTAATTAAAGACTTTTACTTCTTACCATAATATATTTAATAAGAATTATATGTAAAATATTTTGTTGCAAAAATATATTGCAAATTTAGAGCAGTAATATTTGTTCACACATCTGCAGTTTGTGTGGTTAAATAAAGCAAAGTTATAATGTTAAACATTTAATAAAGAAACAAATTCTTTTAATTAATTGCTCTCATAATTTTTTCAGATATTAATTTTATTGGTTATACCCAATATTAATTGATAATTTAACATGTTCTAAAAAAATAAGTAAGTTTTTCTCAATATGAATTACCTTTGCAGAAGCTTTTAATTGTATCCGTATTTTTTTCATGATCCTCCACGTGCAGTTGCTCCTCTTAAAGGAAAATAAAAAATAATGTTTTATTTATATTGTAATTAATTAAATAATTTTACTTCTTACTTTGATAAATTTAAGTAAAATTACTTGTAAAATATTATATTGTAAAAATAATTTGCAGATTTTAAAAACAATAATATTTTTTACTATATCTGCAGGATTACAAATTAAACATTTTATAAAGAAGGAAATTCATTTAATTAATTACTCTCATTAGTTCGCTTCAAATATTAACTTTATTGATTATACCTAATATTAATTGGTAACTTTATATGCTCTAAAAAATAAATAAAATTCACTTGTTATGCCATTTACAGAGGCTTTTAATTCCATCCTCGGAATTGTTATTTTTTCAATGTTTCCAGATGGAGCTGTTCTCTAAAAAGAAAAAGAAAAAGAAAAAGAAAAAAGAAATATTTTATTGATATTGTAGTTAATTAAATAATTTCACTTCTTGCCACAATATATTTAATTAGAATTACTTTAAAATATTGTATTGTAAAAATAAATTTCAAATTTTAAACAAGTAATATTTGTTTCTACATCTGCAATTAGTGTGATTAAATAAAACAAGATTATATAATAAATATTTTATAAGATAACAAATTCATTTAATTAATTACTCACATTAATTTTCTTCAGATATTAATTTTATTGATTATACCCAATATTAATTGGTAATTTAATATGCTCTAAAAAAATAAATAAATTTCTCTCAGTAAGAATTGATTTGCAGTAGCTTTTAATTGAATCCGTATTTTTTTTTTTTTAATGCTCCCCCAGATGGAGCAACCTTCTCTATCTCTCTCTATTAAAAAGGAAAAAATAAAAGAAATATTTTATTGATATTGTAGTTAATTAAAGATTTTTACTTCTTACCATAATATATTTAATTAAAATGCCAAAACTATTAGAAAGAACATAATATTTCGTTACGCTCATGATCTTAACTTTTTTTTTTTTTTTTTTCATCAAACGAATGCAATTTCCTCATATAAAAAGAAGCTAATTTAATATTTTTTCCTCTTTTAAATTTATAACATAATGCAGTTTCAAAGGTAGTCTTTATCTCTTTTCGTCCAGTAAAACAATTAATCGCTTTTGTTCAAAGAAAAATCCGAAGATAGTTGCCTGAAAGCAGAATCGGAGAATTTCAATTAAAAGGGGATCGATTTTCGAGTTTAATTAAATATAATAAAAATGACACTAGGCACTGTAAAGCTGATAAAAGCCCTTAATTAAAAATAATATTGGAAGAAAAATAAGTTAGGTAAAAGATTTAAAAAAAAAAAATGGATTTTTAATTTATTTTGACTTGATCGTTAAAAAGCATTGGAGGGAAGAATTAAAAAAAAAAAAAAAAAAAAAAAAAAATGTTAAGTCTCATTTATTAGAGTATTATTGGTTTTATTTTAATGGTAAATTTTACATAATCGAAAGTAATTAAGTTAAAATTAAGAAATTCAATTCGCTGAAATTGCATTAGTTTGTAAAATTGTTCATTTCTTTCAATATCTTTTTATTTTATTTTTTTACAAAATTAGTTTTATGATAAAAATTTTTAGGAAATGAATGAGACTCCTAAATTAACTATTGAATTTTATTAATTATTCAGTATAATAATTCATTAGTAGTAGGTCGTATTGTTTTAAACGTGTGTGTAATGATCTACTTGATTTTGTGGAATCAATATAGGATTCATTTAATTTTAAATTTCTCAGATTCTCTCAAGTGTAATATCGCTTTTAGTTCTATCATTGTAGAATAACAAGTCATAATACTGTCATATCATGATTTAAATTCCCGCTGTTACATTATCTCCGCATCACCTTGAAACTATATGAATTCAATGGCGAGTTTTTCGTTTTAATTGTGATTCAGTTGCCATATACTCGGTTCGGATCCCAGTTCATAGAATAATTGTTCGTATTCGGTATAGTTCCCAGTCCAGTCTTGATGCGAAAAAAATTACCTTAGAGCGACACCCCAAGCTCAAAATCAAAGCTGTTTTAATTACTCATTTATGACGTCCCCTTAAAAAAATTATTTATAGAAAATAACCATTTCAAAAATAACTTTTAAATAGCCGAAAATTCCGTTAACAAGACAGTCGCACACTTATCCAGTTGTCTAAAGTTGAAGCTCTTTATCAGATATCCTGAGTGGCAGCCAAATACCATGTTAATATATGGGGATTTTGGACCATTATTATTCTTTATAAATAATATATATATTCCGTTTCCCCACAATCATAAATTCATGACTGTTAAATTAGCACTAATTTTCTAACATTTGATTTATTTGTATTATTTATTTATTTATTTATTTATTTATTTGATTTTGTAGACAAATGTTGGTTAAGAAATGTATTTTTAAATTACTATCAGTAATTACATAGAACAAATTGTATAGAAAAATCTATAGAGTAATAAATATTACTCTATTAACCCTTAAATGCACGGATGTTTATTTTTAATAAATACCATTTGAAATCAACCGGGAAATGGGTGTAATTATTGAGGGCGGGGGGGGGATAAATAAAATAAAATAAATAAATAAAATAAGAATTTTAGATATAATATACACACATATATATATATATAAGAATTTTTTTCAAAAAAAAAAAAAAAAGAGAAAAGAAAAGAATATATATATATATAAAAATCCAATCTAATTCACAGCTTATTCTAAATTATTCTAATCAAATATTTAATAGCATTAATATATCATCCATTCTTAATGATAAAACATGCATGTTTCCAATTAAAGACATTCATATTTCTCGTACCTTTAAATATCCTATTACGCTTGGTCGTCTGCTTTTTAACTATAATTCAGTCTCTAAGTCTAATTTATCTTCTCATGTGACTTGTAGTTGTGCTCATCCCTCTTATGTAAAATATGTTGACAGAGATCATGCACATATTATCACTGGTGATCTTAATATTATTAATGACTCTAATTTAAAGAAATTTATGGAATATGGTACTAAATATCGACTCCCTTCAAAAACTAATATTTCACAGATTATACAACAGTTTTCATATGATATTGATTTGTTTATTTATAAACTCTCCATCTCTTATAATAAACCTATTGAATATTTCAATCAATGGAAATTTTTAGTGATTTCAAAACTTAAAGATGAATTAATTCAACAAAAATCAAATCTCACACATTACAATAAATCAAATCTCTTTAAATCTATCAAAGAATTGCAACAAAACTTTGTTATTACTTATGTAGATAAATCTCCTAATAATTATGCTATAATATGTAAACATTATTATCTTTCTTTACTCAGTTCATCTATATCTAATAGTACTAAATTTCATCTTACAAATCATGATCTTAAAATCAATAACCGCAAAATTCACTGCTTTTATAAATTGCTAAAGCTACCATATAATAATTTTAAATATCCTTATATTGTACTTATCCCTAAATTTCACAAAAATCCTATTAAATTTAGAACTGTCACTGTAGGGTGTAATACTTACAACAATAACGCTAACAAAATTCTCCTTGATATTCTCAAACAAATCTATGACTTAATCAGTAGATCAAAAAACTTCTTTTGCCTTAAAAATAGTTATCAACTTAAAGCCAATGTCTTATCTATGAATAATGTGACTGATATCATGACTTATGATTTTGCTGACCTGTTTAATAATATTAATTTAACGGATCTTCATCATATCATCTTTAACCGTTTTGAAAAATTTAAAAGTCAAATCTCTTTACCAAAATGCTTTTCGGCAGCATCATTTAAGACACTTTTAAATTTTATTATTCATAACAATTACATTCTACACTGTAATAAGATCTATATTCAAAAGGTCGGTATTCCACAAGGAGGATGCAGCTCGAGTATGTTAGCTGACTTATACCTTTACCATTATGAACAGGGATTATGTATTAAAAATGTCTATTTTTACCGATACATTGATGACATTATAATTTTTTATGTCAATAATTTTTCCCCTAATTTATTTAAATTTGAATATCCTTCTCACCTTACCTTAACTCATAATCTTCTCAACAATAACTGTATAAATTTCTTGGATTTAAAAATCAAACTTGATGGTAGTCAAATTTATACTGATCTGTATGACAAAAGACAAGATTTCAGTTTCAAAGTAAATTTATTTACTCACTTTACTTCTTGTCTTCATATCTCTGTTTACAGAAATATCCTACTCAATCACCTCTTTCGTATACATAATCTTTGTTCTGTTAGGTTTAAAAACAAAAATATCTCTCACATAATTAATGTTGCTACAAAAATGGGTTATCCTAAAAAATTTATTTATTCACTTGTTTATCATAAAGGGTCTTTGTCTAACACAAAAAAAAAAAAAAAAAAAAAAAACTGGTGGATGGGTGGGCAGATGTTTGATTAAGGAGGTAGGGTGGTGTTGTTTGGCTGGTTGGTTGGGTGGGTTTGTTGCTGAATAAAATTAATTAAAAAAAAAAAAGAAAAGTGTGGGGGGGATTACTCATAGTTACATGCTTATATTTCTGGTTGATACTATGTATTTTGAAATCTTTTATCCTTAAATTTAATTTTGTACATCTGGCTACTTGAGGCTTCCATTGTTAAGTTTGAACAATCAATCTATATGCATAACAAAAATAAGATCTTATATTATTTGGAAAAAAAAAAAATCTTTTAAATTATAATTTTAATTATTAATGACTGCCCTATAATGCTTATCCTTATATGTGTACTCTTTGGCATTATTGCTTGTAATTGTGTCTGATTAAAACTTAACATTTAATACTATGATTTCAAGATTATTTAGTTTTGGGTTAATCACAAAAGTTCAATTCTTCTAATTACTTAATTGGCGCTAAAAATTATCTTAATCTTACAGTCAATACTTCTAATTACCTTAATCTTTCAGTCACTACATCTTAATTTCCCTTATTGCATTGGATTCTTCTCCTGAAATAATTTTACTGACTTAATGTTATTATAGCTCACCGATAGATGGCGCTTGCACTCTGTCTTATGATTTTATTCTTCTGTCTTTAACTTTAATGATATATTATTAATGAATATGGTACGATTTAATTCAACTCTACTAGTTTTAAAATTAATTAGATATAAAATCTATTTTAACATTATCATTTAATTTTAACTCTGTGTAATTTATCTTTAATGAAAATGCTCTGAAGTTTCTTCGATTAATCGATATCTGTCGAGATTTTATTTTACTTCAATTTAAGTTTTGGCATCATCCTTTTCTCCTGTTAGAGTTAATTGTTATACATGTGGTTGCTTTGCTTCATTCATGTGTTCACTGTGGTTTCCATTAAGATTAAATTTAATCTTTTTTTAATCTTTGTTTTAATTTAATATTTCAATTATTTCTAATTCTTTTTGGTTTTGCTGCATCGATCGGGGTGTGAAACGATATTAATTGCTATGATTAGCAATATCGTTGTACGAAATCGTTGCGGCTCTTTAAGCTTTATGAAGCATGCACCCCTTGATACGTATGTTTCTACGTTTAAGCATTTACATCCAAATATTTCTGTGATTTATTATTTATTAATCGTTTTCACTCTCATAAGCTTAATGGTCATTTTTATTATCATTCTGGTAGGCGTAAGTATTTTAAGTTACTATCCTAACTCATTGGTTCTTAATCTACATTGCAACTTTTTGTGTAATTCTTTCCTCTGTGTTAAATTCAGTTCTATATTTTAGTGTGCTGTTATTGCCTTAGTTCTATTAATAGCTGAATTTTATGATTTAATCTTATTACGATATCTATTATTTATATATATATATATATATATATATATAGTATATACATATTGATGTAATTCTACATCATTAAAAAAAAAACTACATTTTTCTTGCATGAGTTTATCAGTATATGCAAAAATATAAATATTATTCGTTACTCTTACCTTGTTTCTATCCGAAAACAATCGTTCCTATATGTTTTTATTACTTTTTATGTAAATAATAGCAATTCATAATACCCACCGAAATGAAATTGTACTTCGAAATCGTCGCCAACAAATGAAATTTGCCACAGATAAAGAAATAAACTGCCAAAGGTTCTAGTTGTATTCGGAAACTATAAAATAATTTTAGTAAAATTTAAAAAAATCGCTGTGCATTTAAGGGTAGACACAATGACGTAATAAGAATTTTCGCTGGACGAAGCTGATATTTCTCACGCATTTCAATTTAATTGGAACATTCCAATTTTCATCAAAATATTCTCTTTAACTCTTTATATACGATATAAAAGAAATATTATAATCCCGATTTACGAAATGTATGTTATTTCCTGTATAACTCAAAAACGGTTAGCCATAGCATGTGAAATTGTGTATTTGAGACTTTTATAACATTTTATTATTCATTACCAATCCCCCCCTCACACACACACCAACTTGACTTAGATATTTCGGAGTTTTATTCAGACATACCTGTACGCACCATATATGGTGTATGATTGAGTGTATTCATCTTACATTAAAAACAATTAGCCGTAAGAATAATAAAATTTTATACTTTGGATTGTTATAACACCTGATTTTGTGCTTCTTTCTTTTTACTCATTACATTGCCTACCGTTTCAGTGATTATTATTATTAGTAGTAGTAACAGTAGAAGTAGTAGCAGGGCTGCATGGTCTCCTATTTTACCATGTTTTTATTAACTTCGATTCTTGTTTGTGTGTTTGTTTGTTTGTGTGTTTGTCAGGGACAAATCTTGCAATCGATTTTTAACTAACTTCCCGACTAGCTAGATATTTGAAATGTTCAGGACAGCTCACAACACGGTGACAATACATTTTTTTAATAATGTTAGTCAACTGCTTCAGGTTCCGCTGCCTTCGGCAGCGTTTATATGATTCTGCGGAAAATTTTTTTAAACTAACTTCCCGACTAGCTAGACATTTGAAACTTTCAGAATAGTTCAGAATGAGGTTAAAATGCATATTTTTAATACCTTTAGCCAACTGTTTCGGGTTCCCGCTGCCTTCGGCAGCGTTATCAGTACAAAGATTGCAATCGATTTTTTCCTAACTTTCCGACTAGCTAGACATTTGAAACTTTCAGGATAGCTCAAAACACGGTGACAATGCATTTTTTTAATACTTTTAGTCAACTGTTTCAGGTCCCCACTGCCTTCGGCAGCGTTTATATGATTCAACGGAAAATTTATTTAACTAACTTCCCGATTAGCTAGGCATTGGAAACTTTCAGAATAGTTCAGAACACTGTGAAAATGCATTTTTTAAATATTTTTAACCAACCACTCCGGGTTCCTGCTGCCTTCGGCAGCGTTACCAGTACGAAGCTTGTAATCGATTTTTCACTAACTTCTCGACTAGCTAGACATTTGAAACTTTCAGGATAGCTCAGAATACAGTGACAATGAATTTTTTTTTATATACTTTTAGTCAACTGTTTCAGGTCCCTACTGCCTTCGGCAGCGTTTATATGATTCGAACGAAAATTTATTTAACAAACTTCCCGACTAGCTAGACATTTGAAACTTTTAGGATAGCTCAAAATACAGTGACAATACATTTTTTTAATACTTGTCAACTGTTTCAGGTCCCTACTGCCTTCAGCAGCGTTTATATGATTCAACAGAAAATTTAACTAACTTCCTGACTAGATAGACATTTGAAACTTTCAGAATAGTTCAGAATACGGTGAAAATGCATTTTTAAAATACTTTTAACCAAATGTTTCGGGTTCCTGCTGCCTTCGGCACCGTTACCAGTACAAAGCTTGTAATCGATTTTTCACTAACTTCCCGACTAGCTACATTTGAAACTTTTATAATAGCTCAAAACACGAGAGCAATGAATTTTTTTAAAAATTTATCCAATTGCTCCGGGTTCCCGCTGCCTTCGGTAGCGTTTATATGATTGAACAGAAAATTTAAAAATATGGTATATTAAAAGATCTTTTTATCTTGTAATTATTTAATATTTCTACGATAAATCAAGAAAAGTATCATACAATCGGGTAATTAAATTAAAATAAAAATATGCATTTTAATAAGAGTTGTTGAATGTCATACAATGAATACAAAGGGTTTGTTGATTTTAATTATAAAGTAAACCGTATGACGTTATTTGTTTCGAATGAAATCCTCCATCATCGGAATTGGCAGAGTCGTTTTGAAGGACAGTCTATCTTCATCAGATAGAACCACTCATTTAAAGAATATGACTAAACTTTTATTTTGAAAACTTAAAAATTTTTCAGAATGAAACAAAGGGATAGTTGATTGATTAACACTTAAGACCCTACTAAGAAATAATTCGACATTCATTAAAAAGGTAAGACGCATGTACTATTTACTTTTCAAAAAATTACACGAGAGTTTTAAAACAGTCAATAAATTTTATATGCAATAAAGTTATATATACATTGATTTGCTCTATAAATTAATCTTTTTATCGTCACTATACATTTAGCACAAAATAAGTTTCGCATTTAACAATTAGTTAAGATGAATTAACTGTTGCATTCGTTAAAAATTTAACACATATGTAATATTAATTTAAAAAGTTACTATCATTTTAAAAAATGCACATAAAAGATTTAAACAGTAGATAAATTTTATAGATCTCTACTATTAAATAAATTTAACATAACACGAGAGTTTTAAAGCGGTCAATAAATTTTATATGCAATAAAGTTATATACATTATAAATATAATGAATGTTATGTAAACTAAACTTTATATATTGCTACTATACATTTACCATTAAATAAATTTCACACTTAACATTATTTTTAAGCTGTAGCTTACAAATACTTTTGCATACGTAAAAAAATTAACACGCATGTAAAAAAAAAAAAAAAAAAAAAAAAATACTATTATTAAAAAAAATAAATAAATAAAATAAAAATTAGTTTTAAATCATTAATTAAATTCAATATGCAATAAAGATATAATCTATGTTACAAATTAAACTTTATATATTGTTACTTTTAAATAAATTTAGCATAACATAAAAATTTTTAAACACTAAATAAATTTTATAAGCAAAATGTTGTAATATAAGTGTATATAAGTACCTTATTCAAATTAAACTTTATATATTGTTACTATACAAGTATTATTTAATATTTATTCGAGTTTAACAAAGCAATTTAATTTATACTATCTTAGTTGATTTAAATCAAACAGGTAAATAAAAATTTTATTAAATACTTTTAGATTTTATAATAATAATAAAAAATTTAAGTTGATCATAAAACTATTTTAAAGTTTATAATGACATAAAAACAAATAAATTATTTTTTATAAACATTAATAATAATAAAAAAAGAAAAAGAAAAGAATTAGTTATATTTAAAAACTATTAGTCAGTAAAAAATAAATAAAAAACATTTTGTATTAAACATTTCTATTTAAAATTTCGAGATAAATTTCATAAAAAATCCAATATGTCAAACTATTTTAAATGAAATAAAACTTTTTTTTTTTTATTATAAATATGTCTATCACAAACAATTTCCATAAAATAGAACGAGAAATTCTATTCTATGACTAGTGTTTATCACATTCTACTGAAAAACCTATACAGTCATAAGTGGATGAATCATGCATAATAGTAATCAACACTATCTGATATAAAGATTAAGTTGAAATTATTAATAAATACAGCGAATAATTAGGAAAAAACATATTTTTTTTTTTTTCTTTTTTGATAAAAGAACTACCACACATGACTTTTTTAATAAAGCATACAGCACAATGCGTGTAAATAATTATTGCCTACCTATCAATTTTAAACCGTATTTTAATAAATTAACTGAATATTGGTTGACAAAACAACCTAATAGTGTAAAATGAATCAAAACCCTTTGTTTAAGTTTTACAATATCACTTATTATATAAACAATACCTCTGAATAATTTAACTAGAACACTTTGAATATTTAAGAAGCTATAACATTTATTAATATTAAATAACTTGAAAAAAAATTATGCTACGATATTAAAAATTAACAGCAAACGAATAAAATCAATTTTTATCTCATACGACCGATGTCATATTCATTTAAATATTCATTGAATATTTTAAAAATTCCTAAAATAGAACAAGTAAAGTTTTATTGCAATAAATATTATTTAAAAACAACATGAGAAAATTTATAACATACAAATTTTTATTAAAACAAAAATACTTTAGAAAAATAGTAATAACAAATGTAAAATAAATTATGAAACTTACTTAATTATTGAAGATTTTACCTCTACGCAAAGCAGCCTTCAATCTTAAAACTCTCTCCTACAAATGCTGGAATAAGTTTTTAGAGGAACGATGAGTCATGCACAGTTAAGAATGTTGAATCTTGCCCATCACAATAGAAGACTTTTGCTGTTAGATATCTATCAGTGTTTTTACAATAATATAAAATAATATGTACATATTTGGATCATTTATTTAAAATAAAGTTACAAACAACATTTAAATAATCCAATTAGAGTTAAACTTTGCATTTAATCTATTAAATATTGAACGATGGTTTTAGATATTATGCCAAGAAACCAACTTTTAATTAGACTTATGAGTTCAAAACAGAATTGCTAGATTACTTTACGATAAGTGAAGCTTTTTATCTTAAAACAATATAAGTATAATTTTCAATGAAATGTTATTTAACCAAAAAAGGTTTTTAAATCGCTTAAACTTTACAGGATAGAACTGAAAAAAAAAAAAAAAAAAAAAAGAGGTTTTAAAATCACTTAATGGGATAAAACCAATAAAATGAATTTAGAAATTAAAAATCTTATTGCTTTTAATAATTATTTTATCTAGTTAAAGACTATGTAAGGAATTTTCTAAACTGTCTATAAATAATCTGATAATAATTCAGAGATTTTTATGTACTAACTACATATTACAGTGAAACCTCTCAAGTTGGACACCCCTATAAGTTGGACACCCCTATAAGTTGGACGCTTTTTCTCGGAACGGAATGTATCCATTAACATTATGTCTACCCCTATACGTTGGACACCTCTCTAAGTTGGACACTTTTTCTTGGAACCGTAGGTGTCCAACTTAGAGAGGTTTTACTGTATTTAAATATATATGCATGCAATACTTCTTAGAGTAAAAATTTCAACTTAGTCATAGGGATATATGTACTAACTCTTCATTTGCATAACCGATAAATTTTATAAGTAAGAAAGTGGAATCCTCAATGTGAGTATTGTAACAATGGTAAATCAAATGTAGCACTAATTTATAAATTTATTTATTCATAATCGATGAGTCATTTATACATAAACAGATTCACATCTTATATAAAACAATACTATGTTCAAAAGTGTTGCTAATTTTTACTATACAATGAAACATCATAATTGATATTCATTTGCAATAAATAAGTTAACGTCATTAATAAATATATATATTAATGATAGATATCGTAGTAAAATTTAACCTTAAAATTTAGCAATTAATAGATACAAAACAATACCAACACAACCAAAATAGAACTGATTTTAACTTATAGGTAAAACTGACACAAAAATGTTGCGATACAGCTTAAGAACCAATAAGAGACAAAAACAATTTAAATTACTTACTCCGACATGAATGATAATAATTTTAAAAAAGTACCATTAAACTTAATGACAGAGAAAATAACTAAAGGACCACAGAAATAATAATTGGATAAAAATGCTTAAAATTAGAAGTAAAAACACGTCAGGGGGTATGTACTTCATAAAGCTGTGAAAGCTGCATCGATTTCGTAAAACAATATAGCTAATCATAGCAACTTATATTGTTCCAGACCCGATCGAGGCAGCAAAACCATTTTGAATGGGAAATTAAATAAATTATTAATTCAAATCATTAAGGAATCCAGAGAGAAAACTAGAAAAAAGCAGAGTAGTCACATGTAAAACTTTTACACGAACTGGAGAATAGGAAGATGCCATCAAATTATTGAAATTAAAAATAAAAGCAATGCAAACATCGATTAATCGACAAAGAATTAACGTCTGAGCAGTTTCATTAACAATTAAATGCACTGAGTAATTATTTAATGAGTTAGTATATATATATATATATATATATATTTCGGTGATTGATTTTAAGAAATATGCTACTAATATCAAATTAATTTGAATATGCAATAAAAATTTAACGTGAGTATCGTATAATGATAAATTGAAGTATTCAATACAATAGTAACTTATAAATTGTATTTCATGTTGGATGAGCCATACTTTATGCACAAACAGGATTACATTCTTACTTAAACATCTTACATAAAAAAATAAAATTTTGCAATGGATATTCATAAGGGTTAAGACCGAAGCTAAAGGAGGCTGCTATCAATGGAATGCCCTCCGTGCGAGTCTTCCTAAAGGGACCTAACTTGTGAGTTTTAGAGGAAACCAAGAAAAACCCTAAACGGCTTGATTGATATACGTGATTTAGAATCGAACCCATATATATATATATATCTTTACTAGATATTTTCTAAATAAATGAATGCAACATGATTATGTAACACTTGCTAGAACAGAAATTTAAACTTAGTAATTATTCATTTACATGCGTATTCAATTTAATAAATAAGATAGAGTGTGAGTAAACAGTTAGTATTGTGGAAATGATAAATTAAAGTGTTCAGAAGTAGTAACTTATAAATTTGTTTTATGATCGACGAGTCATGAGTTTTAGAGAAAAACTCCATAAGGCTAAGTTGATGAGCTCGACCTGGAATCGAACCCTACATTTCACAGTAGTAGTGTAAAAAGGAGAGTTCACCAACACGGTGGTGGGACGGTGGGATGATGTGGGTCAGGGTGGAGGGCGCCTCCAACCTAGACCCACCGTCCCACCACCCTGTCGGTCAACGTTTCCTTTTTACACTACTTAGTCATCATCTTGGAGGAGGGGGTGTTGCCATCGGAAGAATAGAAACTTTGGGTATCACCTTTTACGAGGGTTTCCGCGATGAGTGCAGCCATCTATCGGGGAGAATGGAAATTTTTTTTCATTAATTTCGGACTTAGTATTTTTTTCACAATTTCGGGAACTTTAAAATTGTTTTCGAGTTGGAAGTGAGATGACGTCACGATCTTTTGGGACTTAGCCTGAAAAGAGATACATACAAAATTTGAGAAATAAGTGAAAGAAAAATCTATAGAAAAAAGTTAGAAAGTGAATACAAATTTAAGAAATGGGAATTAAAAAGAATAAAGTTAGAAAAAAAGAGAAGAAAGAGAAAGAGAAAGAAAGAGTTCACCTTGAGCGCCTGGGAGACTGCCCTCCCGAGGCCCTGCGGTGCCCCTTTTCGCTCCGTAGAGCAAGGCGGGAGTTAGTTCCTTTAAAAAAAAATAATAATAAAAAAAAAAATAATAAAAAATATCAACCTGATGAACTCATCACATAGTTTTCTGAGGTTGTCTTCAAAGCATGGGTTCAGACAATCTTCATAGGTGCGAAACAATTTAAAATATATACAGGGTGCAGGAACAATCTTCATAGGTGCAGAAACAATTGATATATACAGGGTGCAGGAACAATCTTCATAGGTGCGAAACAATTTAAAATATATACAGGATGCAGGAACAATCTTAATATTTGCGTATTACCATTTGGAGATTATAAATTGATTACAGAATTAAATAGAAATTTTCCTATGTATTTCATGGAATTTGACAAAATGAAGCAAAGGTTGATGTGTATTATATAATTAAAAACATAGAATGTGAATGGTATAGACTTTGATATTAAAATTTGGGTGTTGCCATTGGAAGAGTATAAATAATTTCCGGTGGGACTTAACATTTTTGACTGAATGAAACAATGAATGAGCGAAGTTAATTAACATCAGTAACAATTTATGAGTATTTTAGAAACTTAGCATTCTTAGAGATTAAAAATATATTGCATTAAGATAATAAATAAGGAATTTAAATAGGAGTTCATACTTTTAGTGATGTCATTGTAAATTTATGTTAGGAAATTTTTACAGAATTAAATAGAAATTTTCGTATTTTATGGATTAACACATAGATTTAAAAGCAAAACAAATAATAAATAATTTAACATTCATTAAAAATGTAAGACACTTAAAAATTCTAACTTTATTTTAACACTAAATAAGTTTCACTTTTTAAATTTATTTAGACTATCTTAGAAATAATATTATTACATTCGTTAAAAATTGAACCCACATGCACTTAAAAAAATTACTATCATATAAATTAAACTAAATATAATAAACATTTTGTAAATTAAACTTTATATTCTCACTAAATAAGTTTAACATTTCATTAAACTCTATCTTACATTCGTTAAAAATTTAACAGAAGTTTTTAATCAGTTAATAAATTTTGTATACTGTTATGTTATATAAACTAAATATAATAAAAATTATATAAAACACATACTGTTATTTAAGCTCTAACTTTGAAATACTATTTTTACATTCTTTAAAAATTGAACACACATACACTTTAAAAAATGACTATCATATAAATGAAACTAAATATAATAAAAATTATGTAAATTAAACTTTATATTCTCACTATATAAGTTTAACATTTCTTTAAACTCTATCTTACATTCGTTAAAAATTTAACAGAAGTTTTTAATCAGTTAGTAAATTTTGTATACAGTTATGTTATAAATTAAACTAAATATAATAAAAATTATATAAATTAAACTTTATATTCTCACTAAATAAGTTTCACATTTATTTAAACTCTAACTTACATTCGTTAAAAATTGAGCACATGCACTTTTAAAAATTACTATTATATAATAATATTAATCTAAAAAATTGCTTACAAAGACATAAATTATAAATAAAGAAAAAAAGAAAAAAAAAATTACTATCATATAATAATATTAATCTAAAAAAATGCATACAAAGATATATAATAAAGTTATAAATTTAAAAAAAATACTATCATATAATAATATTAATTAAAAAAAAAATACTATTATATAATAATATAAATTAAAAAAATTACTTTCATATAATAATATAAATTTTTTAAAAAAATGACTTTCATATAATAATATTAATTAAAAAAATGCATACAAAGATATACAGTAAAGTTATAAAATAAATAAATAAAAAATAAAATAAATAAAAATGACTATTCTATAATAATAGTAATTTAAAAATACATACAATGTTTAAAATCAACAATTAAATTTTATATATATTATAATTAACTAAACTTTATGTTGTTACTATTCAATTTATCCTAACACGAAAATTTTATAAGTACATGAATATGTTATTTAAATTAAACTTTATATTCTCACTAAATAAGTTTAACATTTATTCGAGTTTAACGCAGTAATATAATTTATACTATCTTAGTTGATTTAAATGAAACAGGTAAGTACTTTTAAACTTGAAATAATAAAAATAAGTTCTTTTTATAAAATAATTGATTTAAACTATAATAATAAAAAAGATTAGTTATATTTAAACACTATCAGTTACTAAAAGTTATTTTGTATTAAACATTTCTATTTAAAATTTCAAAATAAATTGCATAAAAATTCAATGTAACATTTTAAATAAAAATAAACAGTTTCCTTAAAAAACAGATAATGCGGAATATTCTATGAGTCATCACCTGCAACGGAAAACCCCTATAGCTGATGAATCATGTGTTATATACGTCAACACTATCTCATATAAAGATTCAGTTAAAATCATTAAAACAATATAGCGAATAATTAGGAATTTGCAATATATATATATATATATATATATATATTTTTTTTTTTTTTTTTTTCCCACAAAGCATATCATACAATGAGTTTAAACGGTTATTACCTACGTATCACTTAAACGGTATTGAAATAAATAAATATAAAAGTAAGTTATAGTTAAACAATAATAATTCTTTTGCGAAAGAAGTTTTATATATTGCAAAAATTAGTTTTACTCAAATAATTTCTAAACATACACAAGTTAAATGGAAACTTTTCTAGGTTTCATTTAAGCAATAATTTTCCATATGTGAAAGTAGTTTTATTTATGCAAAATTTAGTTTTAATTAAACAAAAAAGTTTATAGTGTAACAATAAAAAAAGTTTATAGTATAACAATAAAAAATTCCTTATAAGTAAATACCAATAAAAAATATTTTTTAAAATTAATTTCTCTCTTTTCAATAAAAATTGTCTTGTGTAATGTTTAATAAAAGTTACGTTTTAATAAAATTTTTATGATATAAACAAATAATTTTATTAGAATATACATATTAAGTTTATTAAATTATCAAATAGTAATAATAAATTATGAAACTTACTTAAAATTGAAGAAATTTCCCTTAGCGAAATGCAACCTTCATTCACACGCAAATGTGACAAACTGTTTATCGCTACACGTTGACTCACTTACACAGATAAGAAGAGGGATGATTCATGCTTATCATCTCAGTAGAATGTTGTTAGAGTGCTGTGTTTTTACAATAACATAAAATAGTTTATAAGGATCATTTATTTAATATCAGTTGTAAACTACATTTAAATAATGCAATAAGAGTTGAATTCCGCAATTAACCTATTAAAATATTGAAATATTTTTAATATTTTTATTTAATTTTACTTTTTTTAATTATGCTTGAGATCAAAACAGAATTATTTTACGATAAGACATCCTTTTTCATTCAATAAAATGTAACTATAATTTTTAATGAAAGGTTTTAAAATCACTTAATAGGATAAAATTAAAAACAGAAATCTTATTGTTTTAGTAATTATTTTTTCTAGTTATTAAACTAAGTAATAAACTATCTATAAATAATCGGATAGCAAGAGAGATTTTTTGTATAATAACTATATATTATTTTAATATATGCATTACATCGCAAGGTAAAATTTTTAACTTATTTATACGGATTGAACTATAAGTAATAAAAATTACTCATTTGCGTATCCGCTAAATTTTATAAGTTGGATATGTGATTTAAAATACTAAACAATAATCCTTGTGAGAGAATTGAGGTGACACTTTCACAGAAAGAAATTATCCTTTACAATAAGATTTGCTCAGAATGTCTAAGTGAAAATAACTTACCGTGATTCATACTAGAATCATGCAGTTGTATTGAGATTCCCTGTTTTTAGTTAATGAAACTTCTAATGAGACAATTATTTTTTATTAGCATATAAATGTACATTTTTATATTATTCCTATATAGATAAAATTTTAAATAATTCATTAATGTTAAACTTTGCATTTAATCGATTAAATAAAGTTTTAGTAAAATATAAGAGTAATTTTTTAATGAATGGTTTTGAAATCACTTTAACTTTATAAGAAAAAACTAAAAAGAGGTTTTAAAATTACTTAATAGGATAAAATTAAAAATCTTATTGTTTTTAGCAATTATTTTATCTAGTTGTAAACTATATATTATTATTTTAATATATGCCTTATACTTAAGTCAGTTTTAGAGAAAAACCAAGAAAAAAATCCCAAAGGGTAGGCTGATGAGTTGGAATATTCTATTATACTTAAAGAATCCAGGTACGGAAAAACCGAAATACATTATGCGGAAAAACAGACGAGATTTTCGGCTAAAACTCCAAAGCAGTGGCCGGTAAACATAACACACACCGTAAAACAACCTACTCACACGACGGCCAAACTAAGAATGAAGGGAAACGTTGAGTTGTAACACCTTATCTACTAGAGATAAGGGGGAATTCCCGGAAAAGATGACTCACCCCTCGTTCGTTCATGTACAACATCTTCCGAGAAAGTTCGTGAAGGATCGGTGACGAGTTTGAATAATTTGCGTAACCGCTAAATTGTATAAGTGTGAATCTTTTAATGTGAGTATTATAGTAATGATAAATTTATTTCATAATCGATAACTCATTTATACATAATCAGGATCACACATTATATAAAACAATACTATATTTAAAAGTTTTTACTGTACAATAAACATTCACATATGGATATTCATAAGGTTTAAGACCGATTAAATAAATGAGGATCCTATAAGCGAAATGCATGAGAGTCTTTCTAAGGAATCCTATTGCATATGTAAGCAGGTTTTAGAGAAAACCAAGAAATACTCCAATCGACTAGGTTGATGAAATGGATTCGAACCCAACACTTCCCTTTTTACTATAGAATCGTTAACAAATCGTAAGATTGATGACTCATACTAGAGTCATACAGCTGTATTGAAACTTACTGTTTTCAGTTAATGAAACTTCGAATGAGACAATTATTTTTACCAGCACGTAAATGAAAATTTTTATATTATTCCTATATGGATAAAACTTTAAATAATTCATTACAAGTGTAAACTCATACCATTAAATATTTAACTGTTGGCTGTATAAGTGGATTGGTCTGTGTGGGAGTCTTTCTATATTTAAGTGAGTTTTGAAGACATCCTCGGAAAACTCCAAACAGATAGGTTGATAAGCTGGAATCGAACCTGGTATTAAACACAGAATCGTTTGATCTTCCAAAATCCTTGTAACAACATGTTTATGAACTTTATAAGAAAATGCTTAATACGGTTTGAGCTTAGTAGATTTTGCATGCGTTAACTATGTAACAGCGAATTAAACATCTATAGTTGTAATTTTTTTCACTATATATTATTTAACTATATTTATACACCATGCATTGTATAATATTTCCCGGGGTAAAAGTTTAAACTGAGTAATTATTCATCAACATAAGTGTTAAATTGAATACAAAAGACAGTATATGAATAAACGGTTAGTAATGTGAAAATGCTCATTTGTAAAACATTTTGAAAGAAGTAACTCATAAATTTATTTGATATCTTTATACTTATGCATACACACGCTTAAGAGACTTATATAAAACAACACTATGATTAAAAGTTTTACTAATTTTTCAGCATACAATAAAAAATAGTAATCAATATTCATTTACAATAAATAATTTAACGTTATTAAACCAAAAAATAATTTATTTTTTGATTCGATTTAAATAATTAATATTTATATAGGGTTGTTGGTTGATGAATGTCATTCAATGAACACTTAAACAAAGGGTTTGCGGATTATAATTGAACTGTAAACGAAATGTCGTTACACGTTTTGAATGTCTATCCTCCTTCATCAGGATTTAAAGGGTAGTTTCGAAAGACTATCCTGTCTTATTTATAAATTGTCAGATAAAAGAACAAAACTCATGCTGCATTCTGATGGGTTGAATCGGGTCACATGATAAAATACAGCATTCATATAACTTTTTAGAATTATGCAGAACCTTTAATAAAAAAATTTTGTATGCATTTTAGGGATTTAGCATTTTTGGAGATATTTCGGAGACATAAGTTTTGATGGAATTAAAAATTAAAGGGATTACATGGGATGGAAAACAATAACATACCGGTTGTTAACAGTTAATTTTTTAACATACATTAAGGTTAGTGGATGAGTGTCAGGTAATTCATTTAAAACAAAAATATAATAAGGGTTGATTGAAACAAAGGGTTTGTAGGTTATAATTATAGGATAAAACGTTATGTGTTTCGAAAACCCTTCATCAAGATTGGAACAACCGTTTCGAATGATACTCTCCCTTCATCAGATAGACTTAAACTTTTATTTTATCAGAATGAAAGAAAACGATAGACGATTTACACTTATTGAAAACCCAACTTATAAATAATTCGACTTTCATTAAAAATACAAGTCGCATATATACTTTGAAACAATCAATAAATTTTATATTATCACTATGCATTAAATAAGTTTCCCATTTAACATTCAAGATGAATTTATTTTTACATTAATTAAAAATTGAACACGTATTAATTTTTAAAATGACTATTTTTTAAAACAGCTAATAAATTTTATAAGCTTTTACAATTAAATAATTTTTTTTATATAGGCAATAAAAGTTATACACATTATAAATATAAACTCATAAAATAAATTTCACACTTAACATTTAAACTCTAACCAATCAATCTTAAAGTAATTTTTTATCTTTTGTACATACTCATAAACCTTTTGTTTCTATTGTAAAGTGAAGTATGACTCATGCTTTAATTAAAATCTCTAATCAAAATTATAAGAAAGTAAAGTTTAGGAAATACCTATGTATTATAGGTAAATTAATACAGTATAAATATTCATGTTTTTCAGTTAAGTAAAAAAGTTATATAATTAATTTTACAGAGTACTTAAATAATGTATAATTAAGTTTCAGAATTATTTTTTTTTTCTTCTATAGTATGTATATATAAATTTTTAAATACAAAGTTTTTATTAAAATACAATAACCAAAGTTTTGTATGATATTAACTTACAATGCACCTAAAACTTTAAATATAGAGAAACAATTGTACAGTTGGTTTTGTCTGAAGCATATATAAATAATAAAATCTTGTTCAGTTTTTAAAACACTATAAAGATTTTAGATACACATATTTTTATGTTATTTAAATAAAATTTTTAAAATGAAACAATATTAATGTTATAAAATAATACACTCAGCATGACTCACCGAGTGTGCTATTCCATCAAATTATTCCGCATACATGTAATAACATGTCTGACTTAACTATATACTGAATTACCATTATTTCAGAAAAAGTTGGGACTTACCTTAAAACACGTCCTACACCCTTGGCAGACTTGAAGAAAATGAATGATATGAGACATTCTTATCAGTGACGCCCGGTCACGAGGTCAGTGACGTCACGAGTGATGTGATTGGCTATGCTCAGTCACGTGATCATGACGTCATCCTCTCATCAATGACGTCACCGATTGCTTATCAGCTACCACAACGCGCGGAAATGTCCTTCAGTACGCAGTGAAAAATATTCAAAGTCTACGGGACATTACTCGAAACGATTCCATTGTCTTATACGGTAAATTGAAATATAACACGCGGAAAAAAGATCGACATATACCGGAGAAACTATGCATACTGTCCGATGAAGATAAGCCGCACAGCTAAGGAGATGCTACCAGGATGAGAGTCAAAATCCAACTGAATTCAAACAATATGACATGGTCTATAAATCTCCCGTGTTGATTAGATGGTTTTGATGAATGGGTTTTCCCCCACACCTAAGCAGAATGGAGAAGTCATAGGTTTTTTCCTCACCTATCACGATGATGATATCTCTTAATTAAGTTTCTTAATTAAAATTATGCAAATTATATGTAAGTCTTTCAAATATCTCTTAATTATATTTTCTAATTAAAATTATGTATCATATGCTCTCCTAGTTAAAGATTTAATAAACCTAACTTTTATACAACATAAATAAATGTAATAAGTATAATCTGTTCGATGACTCATCAAACGATGACTCATCGTAAACATGTGCGAACATGTCTAAACATGTCTGAACATGAATCTACTTGAACCTTAACATTTTATTGTATAAGATTTTATATTATTGCTTTTTATATTATTCAAACCGAAAGTTATTTTTATATAAATAAATGAACAACTTCTAAGATTACTTTTTCAATCATTATGAATAAAAATTTAATTATTAACTGCAAAATCTGTTTACTTATAAGAAACTTAATTTTCATCAAGTAGTGTTATTTACTTAATTTCCAACATCGTAGACTTTGTGATTCATATAGTAATTATCACTTATTCAGTAAAATATTAAGGTTCAAGTAGATTCATGTTCAGACATGTTTAGACATGTTCGCACATGTTTACGATGAGTCATCGTTTGATGAGTCATCGAACAGATTATACTTATTACATTTATTTATGTTGTATAAAAGTTAGGTTTATTAAATCTTTAACTAGGAGAGCATATGATACATAATTTTAATTAGAAAATATAATTAAGAGATATTTAAAAGACTTACATATAATTTGCATAATTTTAATTAAGAAACTTAATTAAGAGATATCATCATCGTGATAGGTAAGGAAAAAACCTATGACTTCTCCATTCTGCTTAGGTGTGGGGGAAAACCCATTCATCAAAACCATCTAATCAACACGGGAGATTTATAGACCTTGTCATATTGTTTGAATTCAGTTGGATTTTGACTCTCATCCTGGTAGCATCTCCTTAGCTGTGCGGCTTATCTTCATCGGACAGTATGCATAGTTTCTCCGGTATATGTCGATCTTTTTTCCGCGTGTTATATTTCAATTTACCGTATAAGACAATGGAATCGTTTCGAGTAATGCCCCGTAGACTTCGAATATTTTTCACTGCGTACTGAAGGACATTTCCGCGCGTTGTGGTAGCTGATAAGCAATCGGTGACGTCATTGATGAGAGGATGACGTCATGATCACGTGACTGAGCATAGCCAATCACATCACTCGTGACGTCACTGACCTCGTGACCGGGCGTCACTGATAAGAATGTCTCATATCATTCATTTTCTTCAAGTCTGCCAAGGGTGTAGGACGTGTTTTAAGGTAAGTCCCAACTTTTTCTGAAATAATGGTAATTCAGTATATAGTTAAGTCAGACATGTTATTACATGTATGCGGAATAATTTGATGGAATAGCACACTCGGTGAGTCATGCTGAGTGTATTATTTTATAACATTAATATTGTTTCATTTTAAAAATTTTATTTAAATAACATAAAAATATGTGTATCTAAAATCTTTATAGTGTTTTAAAAACTGAACAAGATTTTATTATTTATATATGCTTCAGACAAAACCAACTGTACAATTGTTTCTATATATTTAAAGTTTTAGGTGCATTGTAAGTTAATATCATACAAAACTTTGGTTATTGTATTTTAATAAAAACTTTGTATTTAAAAATTTATGTATACATACTATAGAAGAACAAAAAATAATTCTGAAACTTAATTATACATTATTTAAGTACTCTGTAAAATTAATTATATAACTTTTTTACTTAACTGAAAAACATGAATATTTATACTGTATTAATTTACCTATAATACATAGGTATTTCCTAAACTTTACTTTCTTATAATTTTGATTAGAGATTTTAATTAAAGCATGAGTCATACTTCACTTTACAATAGAAACAAAAGGTTTATGAGTATGTACAAAAGATAAAAAATTACTTTAAGATTGATTGGTTAGAGTTTAAATGTTAAGTGTGAAATTTATTTTATGAGTTTATATTTATAATATGTATAACTTTTATTGCCTATATAAAAAAATTTATTTAATTGTAAAAGCTTATAAAATTTATTAGCTGTTTTAAAAAATAGTCATTTTAAAAATAGTCATTTTAAAAATTAATACGTGTTCAATTTTTAATTAATGTAAAAATAAATTCATCTTGAATGTTAAATGGGAAACTTATTTAATGCATAGTGATAATATAAAATTTATTGATTGTTTCAAAGTATATATGCGACTTGTATTTTTAATGAAAGTCGAATTATTTATAAGTTGGGTTTTCAATAAGTGTAAATCGTCTATCGTTTTCTTTCATTCTGATAAAATAAAAGTTTAAGTCTATCTGATGAAGGGAGAGTATCATTCGAAACGGTTGTTCCAATCTTGATGAAGGGTTTTCGAAACACATAACGTTTTATCCTATAATTATAACCTACAAACCCTTTGTTTCAATCAACCCTTATTATATTTTTGTTTTAAATGAATTACCTGACACTCATCCACTAACCTTAATGTATGTTAAAAAATTAACTGTTAACAACCGGCATGTTATTGTTTTCCATCCCATGTAATCCCTTTAATTTTTAATTCCATCAAAACTTATGTCTCCGAAATATCTCCAAAAATGCTAAGTCCCTAAAATGCATACAAAATTTTTTTATTAAAGGTTCTGCATAATTCTAAAAAGTTATATGAATGCTGTATTTTATCATGTGACCCGATTCAACCCATCAGAATGCAGCATGAGTTTTGTTCTTTTATCTGACAATTTATAAATAAGACAGGATAGTCTTTCGAAACTACCCTTTAAATCCTGATGAAGGAGGATAGACATTCAAAACGTGTAACGACATTTCGTTTACAGTTCAATTATAATCCGCAAACCCTTTGTTTAAGTGTTCATTGAATGACATTCATCAACCAACAACCCTATATAAATATTAATTATTTAAATCGAATCAAAAAATAAATTATTTTTTGGTTTAATAACGTTAAATTATTTATTGTAAATGAATATTGATTACTATTTTTTATTGTATGCTGAAAAATTAGTAAAACTTTTAATCATAGTGTTGTTTTATATAAGTCTCTTAAGCGTGTGTATGCATAAGTATAAAGATATCAAATAAATTTATGAGTTACTTCTTTCAAAATGTTTTACAAATGAGCATTTTCACATTACTAACCGTTTATTCATATACTGTCTTTTGTATTCAATTTAACACTTATGTTGATGAATAATTACTCAGTTTAAACTTTTACCCCGGGAAATATTATACAATGCATGGTGTATAAATATAGTTAAATAATATATAGTGAAAAAAATTACAACTATAGATGTTTAATTCGCTGTTACATAGTTAACGCATGCAAAATCTACTAAGCTCAAACCGTATTAAGCATTTTCTTATAAAGTTCATAAACATGTTGTTACAAGGATTTTGGAAGATCAAACGATTCTGTGTTTAATACCAGGTTCGATTCCAGCTTATCAACCTATCTGTTTGGAGTTTTCCGAGGATGTCTTCAAAACTCACTTAAATATAGAAAGACTCCCACACAGACCAATCCACTTATACAGCCAACAGTTAAATATTTAATGGTATGAGTTTACACTTGTAATGAATTATTTAAAGTTTTATCCATATAGGAATAATATAAAAATTTTCATTTACGTGCTGGTAAAAATAATTGTCTCATTCGAAGTTTCATTAACTGAAAACAGTAAGTTTCAATACAGCTGTATGACTCTAGTATGAGTCATCAATCTTACGATTTGTTAACGATTCTATAGTAAAAAGGGAAGTGTTGGGTTCGAATCCATTTCATCAACCTAGTCGATTGGAGTATTTCTTGGTTTTCTCTAAAACCTGCTTACATATGCAATAGGATTCCTTAGAAAGACTCTCATGCATTTCGCTTATAGGATCCTCATTTATTTAATCGGTCTTAAACCTTATGAATATCCATATGTGAATGTTTATTGTACAGTAAAAACTTTTAAATATAGTATTGTTTTATATAATGTGTGATCCTGATTATGTATAAATGAGTTATCTATTATGAAATAAATTTATCATTACTATAATACTCACATTAAAAGATTCACACTTATACAATTTAGCGGTTACGCAAATTATTCAAACTCGTCACCGATCCTTCACGAACTTTCTCGGAAGATGTTGTACATGAACGAACGAGGGGTGAGTCATCTTTTCCGGGAATTCCCCCTTATCTCTAGTAGATAAGGTGTTACAACTCAACGTTTCCCTTCATTCTTAGTTTGGCCGTCGTGTGAGTAGGTTGTTTTACGGTGTGTGTTATGTTTACCGGCCACTGCTTTGGAGTTTTAGCCGAAAATCTCGTCTGTTTTTCCGCATAATGTATTTCGGTTTTTCCGTACCTGGATTCTTTAAGTATAATAGAATATTCCAACTCATCAGCCTACCCTTTGGGATTTTTTTCTTGGTTTTTCTCTAAAACTGACTTAAGTATAAGGCATATATTAAAATAATAATATATAGTTTACAACTAGATAAAATAATTGATAAAAACAATAAGATTTTTAATTTTATCCTATTAAGTAATTTTAAAACCTCTTTTTAGTTTTTTCTTATAAAGTTAAAGTGATTTCAAAACCATTCATTAAAAAATTACTCTTATATTTTACTAAAACTTTATTTAATCGATTAAATGCAAAGTTTAACATTAATGAATTATTTAAAATTTTATCTATATAGGAATAATATAAAAATGTACATTTATATGCTAATAAAAAATAATTGTCTCATTAGAAGTTTCATTAATTAAAAACAGGGAATCTCAATACAACTGCATGATTCTAGTATGAATCACGGTAAGTTATTTTCACTTAGACATTCTGAGCAAATCTTATTGTAAAGGATAATTTCTTTCTGTGAAAGTGTCACCTCAATTCTCTCACAAGGATTATTGTTTAGTATTTTAAATCACATATCCAACTTATAAAATTTAGCGGATACGCAAATGAGTAATTTTTATTACTTATAGTTCAATCCGTATAAATAAGTTAAAAATTTTACCTTGCGATGTAATGCATATATTAAAATAATATATAGTTAATATACAAAAAATCTCTCTTGCTATCCGATTATTTATAGATAGTTTATTACTTAGTTTAATAACTAGAAAAAATAATTACTAAAACAATAAGATTTCTGTTTTTAATTTTATCCTATTAAGTGATTTTAAAACCTTTCATTAAAAATTATAGTTACATTTTATTGAATGAAAAAGGATGTCTTATCGTAAAATAATTCTGTTTTGATCTCAAGCATAATTAAAAAAAGTAAAATTAAATAAAAATATTAAAAATATTTCAATATTTTAATAGGTTAATTGCGGAATTCAACTCTTATTGCATTATTTAAATGTAGTTTACAACTGATATTAAATAAATGATCCTTATAAACTATTTTATGTTATTGTAAAAACACAGAACTCTAACAACATTCTACTGATATGATAAGCATGAATCATCCCTCTTCTTATCTGTGTAAGTGAGTCAACTTGTAGCGATAAACAGTTTGTCACATTTGCGTGTGAATGAAGGTTGCATTTCGCTAAGGGAAATTTCTTCAATTTTAAGTAAGTTTCATAATTTATTATTACTATTTGATAATTTAATAAACTTAATATGTATATTCTAATAAAATTATTTGTTTATATCATAAAAATTTTATTAAAACGTAACTTTTATTAAACATTACACAAGACAATTTTTATTGAAAAGAGAGAAATTAATTTTAAAAAATATTTTTTATTGGTATTTACTTATAAGGAATTTTTTATTGTTATACTATAAACTTTTTTTATTATTACACTATAAACTTTTTTGTTTAATTAAAACTAAATTTTGCATAAATAAAACTACTTTCACATATGGAAAATTATTGCTTAAATGAAACCTAGAAAAGTTTCCATTTAACTTGTGTATTTTTAGAAATTATTTGAGTAAAACTAATTTTTGCAATATATAAAACTTCTTTCGCAAAAGAATTATTATTGTTTAACTATAACTTACTTTTATATTTATTTATTTCAATACCGTTTAAGTGATACGTAGGTAATAACCGTTTAAACTCATTGTATGATATGCTTTGTGGGAAAAAAAAAAATTATATATATATATATATATATATATATATATATATATATATATATTGCAAATTCCTAATTATTCGCTATATTGTTTTAATGATTTTAACTGAATCTTTATATGAGATAGTGTTGACGTATATAACACATGATTCATCAGCTATAGGGGTTTTCCGTTGCAGGTGATGACTCATAGAATATTCCGCATTATCTGTTTTTTAAGGAAACTGTTTATTTTCATTTAAAATGTTACATTGAATTTTTATGCAATTTATTTTGAAATTTTAAATAGAAATGTTTAATACAAAATAACTTTTAGTAACTGATAGTGTTTAAATATAACTAATCTTTTTTATTATTATAGTTTAAATCAATTATTTTATAAAAAGAACTTATTTTTATTATTTCAAGTTTAAAAGTACTTACCTGTTTCATTTAAATCAACTAAGATAGTATAAATTATATTACTGCGTTAAACTCGAATAAATGTTAAACTTATTTAGTGAGAATATAAAGTTTAATTTAAATAACATATTCATGTACTTATAAAATTTTCGTGTTAGGATAAATTGAATAGTAACAACATAAAGTTTAGTTAATTATAATATATATAAAATTTAATTGTTGATTTTAAACATTGTATGTATTTTTAAATTACTATTATTATAGAATAGTCATTTTTATTTATTTTATTTTTTATTTATTTATTTATTTTATAACTTTACTGTATATCTTTGTATGCATTTTTTTAATTAATATTATTATATGAAAGTCATTTTTTTTTTTTATTTATATTATTATATGAAAGTAATTTTTTTAATTTATATTATTATATAATAGTATTTTTTTTTTTAAATTAATATTATTATATGATAGTATTTTTTTTAAATTTATAACTTTACTATATATCTTTGTATGCATTTTTTTAGATTAATATTATTATATGATAGTAATTTTTTTTTTCTTTTTTTCTTTATTTATAATTTATGTCTTTGTAAGCAATTTTTTAGATTAATATTATTATATAATAGTAATTTTTAAAATTGCATGTGCTCAATTTTTAACGAATGTAAGTTAGAGTTTAAATAAATGTGAAACTTATTTAGTGAGAATATAAAGTTTAATTTATATAATTTTTATTATATTTAGTTTAATTTATAACATAACTGTATACAAAATTTACTAACTGATTAAAAACTTCTGTTAAATTTTTAACGAATGTAAGATAGAGTTTAAAGAAATGTTAAACTTATATAGTGAGAATATAAAGTTTAATTTACATAATTTTTATTATATTTAGTTTCATTTATATGATAGTCATTTTTTAAAGTGTATGTGTGTTCAATTTTTAAAGAATGTAAAAATAGTATTTCAAAGTTAGAGCTTAAATAACAGTATGTGTTTTATATAATTTTTATTATATTTAGTTTATATAACATAACAGTATACAAAATTTATTAACTGATTAAAAACTTCTGTTAAATTTTTAACGAATGTAAGATAGAGTTTAATGAAATGTTAAACTTATTTAGTGAGAATATAAAGTTTAATTTACAAAATGTTTATTATATTTAGTTTAATTTATATGATAGTAATTTTTTAAAGTGCATGTGGGTTCAATTTTTAACGAATGTAATAATATTATTTCTAAGATAGTCTAAATAAATTTAAAAAGTGAAACTTATTTAGTGTTAAAATAAAGTTAGAATTTTTAAGTGTCTTACATTTTTAATGAATGTTAAAGTATTTATTATTTGTTTGCTTTTAAATCTATGTGTTAATCCATAAAATACGAAAATTTCTATTTAATTCTGTAAAAATTTCCTAACATAAATTTACAATGACATCACTAAAAGTATGAACTCCTATTTAAATTCCTTATTTATTATCTTAATGCAATATATTTTTAATCTCTAAGAATGCTAAGTTTCTAAAATACTCATAAATTGTTACTGATGTTAATTAACTTCGCTCATTCATTTTTTCATTCAGTCAAAAATGTTAAGTCCCACCGGAAATTATTTATACTCTTCCAATGGCAACACCCAAATTTTAATATCAAAGTCTATACCATTCACATTCTATGTTTTTAATTATATAATACACATCAACCTTTGCTTCATTTTGTCAAATTCCATGAAATACATAGGAAAATTTCTATTTAATTCTGTAATCAATTTATAATCTCCAAATGGTAATACGCAAATATTAAGATTGTTCCTGCATCCTGTATGTATTTTAAATTGTTTCGCACCTATGAAGATTGTTCCTGCACCCTGTATATATCAATTGTTTCTGCACCTATGAAGATTGTTCCTGCACCCTGTATATATTTTAAATTGTTTCGCACCTATGAAGATTGTCTAAACCCATGCTTTGAAGACAACCTCAGAAAACAATGTGATGAGTTTATCAGGTTGATATTTTTTTTTTTTTTTTTTTTTTTTTTTTTTTTTTTTTAAAGGAACTAACTCCCGCCTTGCTCTACGGAGCGAAAAGGGGCACCGCAGGGCCTCGGGAGGGCAGTCTCCCAGGCGCTCAAGGTGAACTCTTTCTTTCTCTTTCTCTTTCTTCTCTTTTTTTCTAACTTTATTCTTTTTAACTCCCATTTCTTAAATTTGTATTCACTTTCTAACTTTTTTCTATAGATTTTTCTTTCACTTATTTCTCAAATTTTGTATGTATCTCTTTTCAGGCTAAGTCCCAAAAGATCGTGACGTCATCTCACTTCCAACTCGAAAAAAATTTTGAAGTTCCCGAAATTGTGAAAAAAATACTAAGTCCGAAATTAATGAAAAAAAATTTCCATTCTCCCCGATAGATGGCTGCACTCATCGCGGAAACCCTCGTAAAAGGTGATACCCAAAGTTTCTATTCTTCCGATGGCAACACCCCTCCTCCAAGATGATGATTAAGTAGTGTAAAAAGGAGACGTTGACCGACAGGGTGGTGGGACGGTGGGTCTAGGTTGGAGGCGCCCTCCACCCTGACCCACATCATCCCACCGTCCCACCACCGTGTTGGTGAACTCTCCTTTTTACACTACTCACAGTTTTAAACACACAGAATCGCTTGGTCTTCTATAATCCTTAAAAACGACATGTTCATGAACTTTATAAGAAAAAAATTGAATATGTTTTAAACTTACTAGATTTGCATGGGTTCGACATATTATATATATGTGACACGTAATTAAACGTCTGCAGTTGTGAGAAGTAAATTTTTTCACTTCATATTATTGAACACTATAAACATGCATTATATAACACTTGCCGGATTAAAAGTGTTAACTCAGTAATTATTCATTTACATAAAAGTGTTTAATTTAATAGATAAGACAGAGTGTGAGTAAACCGTTCGTATTGTGGAAATGTCGAATTGTAAATTAAAGTATTCACTATATCAGTAACTTATTGATGTATTTCATGTTTCATGACTCATATTTTTATACTTATATACATCCTTAAAGTTTTTCTATTATTTTCAATATACAATAAAAAACTCGTAATAGATATTCATTTGCAATAAATAATTTTACGATTTAATGATTACAATAAAAGATTAAACCAAAAACAGTTTATTTTATCTTTAAAGTTAGTAGATTTAAATTTTTTATTAATATTATATGTATGTATTAATAATTTTTTGTAATAAGATATTTCGATTAGTGTTTAGTGTATGTTTGTAAAATTAAACTTACCTTAACCCTTTAAGGTTCACTACTTAATTTATTTTAAAAATTACTAAACTAATTTTAAAAATGGCTTTTAGACACATAGCTGATCATAAATATTTAAAAAATAAAAAGTTAGCATTGTTCTTTTTCGAGAAATTTTCGGTTTGAAACACCCGTAAGTAAACCTTATTGAATTCAAATAATATTTAATTTAATAAATAAATCACTTTATAAGTAAACATTATCGACAACAAAAACTCGTAAAAGTTGCATAGATCCCAACATTTAAATTTATTCCGGAGTATTTTAACCCTTTGCGGCGCAAGGTAATTCGGATTATTTAAATTATACTGCCACCGGAATTTACGAATATAATTAAAGTAGAAGAAATTTTAAATTTTCAAGTTAAAAAAAGGGCCTTTTCTGCTATGTTACCAATGTAAATTTTTGCTAAAAAATTTCCGGGATGAGTTTTTGCACTTGGGAATTAAAATTAGGTGTTCCATCAGCGGGAACACTGCGACTGAAAGGGTTAAAACACATCCTACTCCAACTACAGTCTTGAGGCAAATGAAAGATACTGAAAGTTCTGATCAGTGACGTTACGGTCATTTGATCACCGTCTTATCAGTGACATCATCATCACGTGACCACATTCTTATCTTGTCTGATATTGCTCATCAGATATAACACCTTACAAGTTCACTCGATGATTTCACTCCGTATGTGTTGGTTGCTTCGAATTGTCTGCTATGGGTCCTACCACGAACATATCGAAGTCTATCGATGATCGAATGTGACGCCATACTGACGTAACATTTGAAAATAAAATTAAAGTTTTAATAGTTTGGTACTCTAGTAAAAAGTTACGATAGTAAATATATCAAACAATTTGGATGTAGAATTAACGAGTAGAACTGCTGTTATCATATCTTTGACTTTATAATTTTTGTAAGCATATTTCTACGTCACTATTCGACGATCGAAACGCTTCGATGTGTTCGTGGTAGCAGCCTATGAGTTTTACAGAAAACGATCTTAATATCCAATATGTTTCAAACTTTATCGAAAAACAACAAGCGGATCAGTATTTTACAGAGTCTCTATGATCATTTAAACAATGGGGTACATACAAATGAAACACTTCCAGTTGCAAAGGCGTTCCAAATATACGACTGCAGCCGGCAGCAAAAGTATCCGAGCACTAGCGAAAATTCCTATGGGAAAAAACGCATATAACACTGTTTTGTTAAATAAATCCTTGTCGAATCTTGTTCTTAGACTGACTAAGAACAGGATTCGACAAGGATTTATTTAACAAATCTGAATTAAGCGTACTTTTTTTACATAGGAATTTTCGCTAGTGCTCTGTTACTTTTGCTGCCGACTGTATTTGCAAAAAACATGCAAAATTTACGTCATCGAAATTGCAAGCGTTCAGTTTGTATGTAACCCTATAATTTATAGTGCGTTTTAAATGTCATATGTTATCAGATAGCTATTTTTCTGGCTATGATAATTAATTAAAAAATTTCCATTGACTATATCAAATTTTCAGTATTTATAAATCTCTGAGCCTTGATTTTACCCATACAATGCGAAAAAACGCAGCAAAAGTATAGATAATTGTACTTGCTAGAAGACTCGTTTTATTTCCCTTAGGTTAACATGGGTACAAATAGTTTCGTTTTCAGGTGAATGATATCGCCTTAACTTAGAGACACAGGGAAGAACGTCTCAAGTTTGGACGCAAACACATTGTCGAATCCACGGACTTCAAGCAAGTGGTTATCTCGTAGAGTTACGGGCAGTTTACCTGGAACAAATGGATTTAGCAACAAGACAATGCGAGTAACCAAACTGCAAGAGAAGTGCCGGAGAACTTGAAATCCAATAAAATGGCTGTCTTAGATTGGCCCGAGCGCAGACCTATTTGAATATTTTCCAGAATGTGTGACACCTAATGGAGAAGTAGTGTATAGCGATAAGCAATACAATGACCAGAGAGAATTGATTCGTACTCTGGAGAGATGTGCAAAGAGATTCAATGAGGAAATGAATCTATACATAGAAAATACATATGAACCTATAAATACAAATCAATTGCTGGTTGTTTGCTAAAGGTCGTTGATGTTAAAGGGGCACAAAGTCAATAATTGTCTCACGTTTTTGTCATCTTTTATTTGCTATACATGTGCGATTACTTAGTAGTAGCCAAAGTTTCGGCTACCAATTTCATTTATTTTCTGTAAAACGTTTTAATTTTGAGATATTAAACAGTTTTTGATATTCATATTTGCTTGTTAATGTTCCTTCAAATCAGGGAGGGGAACACATCCGTACATGATTTGTAGTTTTTTAGAATCAGGTGGTCGCAAAGTTTTGTGCAGCAGTGTAGACAAACACTTTGCCTCAAAGCCAAGGAATCTCGTTTCACGCTGTTAATTGGCACTAACTCTTCCAAATTCTGCTTTGATATCAAATTTTTCGTATACAAAACAGGAAAAATATGTATCCACACGATAAAATCTGTAACAATCGTTACAGGTTTTATCTGTTTAAAGAAAAAATAAGTCTGTGGACAGATAGAAGAGTGCAGTCGGCAGCAAAAGTATTCGATCGCTAGCAATAATCCCTGTCTAAAAAAAGTACAAGTAATACTGCTTTGTTAAATAAATACTTGTCGAGTCATGTTCTTAGTCAGTTTAAGAACATGATTAGAGGAGGATTTATTTAACAAACCAGTTTAAAGTCTACTTTTTTTATATCAGAATTATTGGCTAGTGCTCGGATACTTTTGCTGCCGACTGTAATTTTATGCTAAATTTTTTAATTTTAGAATATAGAAATTTTCTGTAAGAAAATTACAGAAGATTTCTGTTTTTTAAAAAAAATATTTTACAGTGTCATTAGGATTTGAATTAGTCTTCTTGTCTGTCCTTCTGTCCGCCCGATTGTCAATCTGTCTATCCGTCCATATGCCCGCGCTCTGCACTCGTAAATATTTCCAGAATTTCTTCAAAATCATATAATGCTATTCAAGTTTATTATGGTATGTTTCCTATTTAAAATGGTATAAATATCACCCCAGGTTTATGTACAGGTCATCCAAAAATAATACCAATACGTTTCGTTCTGTAACAAGCATTTTTATAAATCTTGTTTAAATAACTTCGTACTGCACAATTCATAATAGATCTGACATTTTTTATACACATAGTAAAAGAAAACTTTCTTCATAGAATATAGTACAGTCAGCAACCCCCCTCCCCCCCCCCCACACACACACACCACCTAACTTCGCCGTAAGTTGTCGTAAAAACATGCAGCTGCTACCAATCGATTTGTAATAACGTCTAGTTTATAATGGTATAGTTAGATTTTGCTTATTGGGTCGTCTACATATTAAAACTGGCACCAAATTCATTTTTTTCAATAGTAACCCCCATTTTTTATAATTTATTTAAATTATTTGGACCAAATCATCGCGGAAAATGGTATAGTTTATATATTTTGCTCAATTTTTCATAGGGTTATAAGCTGTCAAAGTATGGGGATGCTAATGTTACATGAATATGACAAACATTAATTCATATCTTCCCAAAACATTATTGTATTCAAATTCATATATATATATATATATATTTTTTTTTTACGCGTTAGAATGAAGTGACCCAAACATATTTCATGCATATTTTTGATAAAAAAACATTTTTTAAATTATAAAAATTATTAATAAATTCATATTTGAGAAAATTATGAATTATGACCTATGCTAATTTTTGCACGAATAGAACGGCCATCATCAAAAACATGTGTTTCCAAATTTACAGCTCGTTCCTAACATTAATTTTTGAGTTACAGTGATATTTCATTTTTTACTGCTGTTAGGGGAACCGTCGCTTGCTATAATTTGTATCCTCTGTGAGTAAATATCTGTATATATTTTGACGAAAAACTATTTTAATTAACATTTATGTTATTCTTATTATTTTCTAAGGAACATTTCAATGTTTATTACACAAACTGGCTTATTTTTATAAAATTATCGCAATGCAGGCGAGAGAATTGCGAAAGAATTCCAAAAGAAATCAAGCCGCGCCTCTATATCGCTGAAACAATATTTAAAAAAAAAAAAAGTTTGCACATTTGTATTTCACTCTATATGTGACGCTGGTATGCATAAATATCAATGGCATTTTATACAACGAATGCTAAAGACAAAACTTAAACGATTTAATTGCAAATGTGTAAAATAATTTTGTTTTATAATGTAAAGTTTTAGAAAAATGTGTAAAGGCATGGGTTACGTTGCAAAAAGGAATATACTCGATCCTGAAATGTTAAGTCTTTGTTCTTAAATACTGCATAATTTTTTATAGTTTCTCACTGCTAAAATTCTATTTTAACCCTGTTCTCCTTTTTTTTTTTACTTGAATATTGTAGGGTTCGTGCACCTCAAGTTAAATGTCATTAGGAAACGTGGTAAGGCGAGGATTACTGTTTGAAAGAGCAATACGCTGTGAACAATACTTTTTTTCTTCTTTTTTTAAATTAATATAGAAGAAAGGCCTCGTCCTTTCGAAACCGGTTGTACTGGCTTAAATTTTATGGTGTGTGAAGAAGTTTTGAAGTTTTAATATTGATTGTACACTAGTTTTGAATTTAGTTTTGTGAAAATTAATATAATTAATATTTGTTAATTTTTATAAGATTTCTTAAAACGAATTTTCTGTTTTAATCTTGTTGTGGCATTTTCGCAATCGTTTACTGTATTGTTTGTAAGCTAATGCTATTTAAATTTTGTCGCATAACGTAACATAATAAAATACTAAAATTTTATTAAATATTTTTTTAATATAGAATGAAATTGTGGAAAATTGTCTTTATTTTTTTAGTTTATAAAATCTATTATTGAAACAAAGCACGTGCGATATTATTTATTTTCGAGTATTCTAATCACGGCGTAAAACTGGCGTCACATTTATTATGGAAAAAGAATTTAAAACAAAGTAATATGCCTTATTACTTTTAAAGATATAGATCTTACACATATAAAATTAGGAATTCAAGTACAGTAAACGACTGTATAACGGGGGATATTCGTTCTGGGAAATAGGAAACTGTTTTTTTTTTTTTTTTTTTTTTTTTTTTTTTTAATTTAATTTTAATGTTTTCTAAGTAAGGTTTCGATGTTTACTATATAAATTAATCTACTTTTTTAAAACTAACGCATTGCAGGCTGGAAATGTTGATGGCATTCCAAAAGAAAAATAAACCCCACCCTCTGTCTTTTTCTGAAACAATACTTTACTTTAAAAAATGTTTTTTGTTTCCTTAATTTTAGTTTGTTTGATTCTTTATAGAACTTTAACATATATAAAGGAGTTAAATTTACCGTTTCGATTGTTGATGATAAAATTTCAGTTATTTAATCATGAATTTTTGAAAAAAATTGATGTTTTAGAGAAACGCATAAAGGAGTGACCTATTACTCAAAATAGGAATGATTTTGAACAGTATCTCCTTTTCACTGAGTATTAATACTTTCGCGAGTATTAATACACTTTTTACACAAGTATTAATGTACTTTTTCTGAGTATTAATACTTTCCTTTTTTTTGTCTTTTCGACAGTAAGGTCCGCCTGTGGGCGTTATTCTCTCCAGTTACAATATTTGAGAACAAAGTTTTCTATATTCAGCTTCATATTACAAATGGATATACATCATACTCTTTCTAATCAAAGTATTTGTATCCATAGCATATTTATTGTAAAAATATTAATATTGTGTGTATTCTTAACACGTTGAGTACCACGCAAATTCTTAAAATCCATTAAAAATCCATAATGATTCCTCCTGTAATAAATAAAAATTAAGCAAATCTTTAATAAATTTTCAGTCACTAAATGTAATATTTTTAGTTTTATATCCTATTTTATATCCGCCACCGTTTCCGCCACCGCCTATTTTATATCCACCACCGTCAGTCACCGATGGCTGACAGGGCACTCAACGTTTTAACTTTTTATTGGTACTGCTTTTACTTTCGGGGTAAAACTTTCACTGAAATGTTTGAAGTATGGCATGTTCTGCACACTTCTAAAGTTTCAAGATGATCCCTTCAATACTTAGAGATATATGACAAAATGTCTAGAATCTAGACTAGGTGACATGTCGCTCAACGTGTTAAGAATTAAAAGACATACAAATTGAAAAAGAAATGCCCACTGGCGGAGTTATAGATAATGATGTTAATCTACGTCAGCGGTCGCGAAAGTGTTAAATATCCTTTCTCGGATTTTAGTTTAAATCATTTTTTCTAAATTTTTGTATACTGTATATTATTGGTTTGTACCCCTCAAATTAAATGTAAAGCTTTATAATAACACTTTCATACGGGGCTTACTGTATAAAATAAAAATATACCCAACAGAAGTAGATACATTTTTTTCTTAAATATTAAACATTTTTTTTTTTTACTCCAATAATATTATTATCATTATCACTATTATTCTTTTATCTTGCTATCTAGATTTTTGAAATTCAACATTGGAGGGTTCATATGACTCAAGCTATTTAATTTTTTTCGTATGAAGTGACGTATTCAACTATTCCACGTTTATTAATAATAAACTATTTAAAACTTTTTAATTCATAAGCTAACACAGAACATTCTGTGAATTATCTTCGTTTTATAATTAACATTTCTGTACTTTTTTTCCGGTGTGAAACTTAATAAATAATGTCTATTTTGTGGTAGATCATGATTTATTTTTTCTAAATATATAGACGGGCCCCTAATACATTTTCACTTGTAAAATCGTCAAAAATTCATTTAAAGTATATAAATAAGATTTTTTCGAACCGCCTTGATCGCAGAAGTTTGTATATGATATCAAAAAATAGGGGTTGTCATTTTAAAAAATGGAGTTGATTCTTGTTTTAATATGTAGAAGACCCCTTAAGCTATACCATTAAGTTATACCCCTTAAGTTATATACCCCTCTAACTATACCATTATAAACTAGACGTTACCATTATAGACTAGTTTTGAAATTTAAAATTCAAATTTTATCAATTTTACAGCAAAAACAACTTAATCTAACGCATGCACACGATAACTAATATATATCTACACCCAAATATGAGGATTAAAATCGGGAAATAATTTTCCTCGATTTTTGATAATTTTTTACAAAAAATCCAATGGGCGATTAACACAGGAAATCCTTTTCTTGCATCCACGGACAGTCAGTGACGTCATCACTTCGCTTGCGTATTAGTCTTAATCTACGAATTTTTACGATACCAGTTTTACAATAAAACCAATGTAACATTTAAAATGAGATAATGAATACAATTTTTTTTTTTTTAAACTTTAAAAATACATTTTAATTAAAAACATTAAAATACACGACAGACGTTTCGGTTAGAACACTAGCCCTCCTCAGTGTCAAACATACAAGCACAACATTTACAAAAAAAAAAAAAAAAAAAAAAAAAAAACACTGAGGAGGGCTAGTGTTCTAGCCAAAACGTCTGTTGTGTATTTTAATGTTTTTAATTAAAATGTATTTTTAAAGTTTTAAAGTTTTTGTATTCATTATCTCATTTTAAATGTTACATTGGTTTTAATATATTAATGAGACGTATAAATTATGTTTAATTTTATTAAGTTTTAGAATAGTTGGACATTTGTCGAAATCGAAAATGTATCGAAAATGTGATTCAATAATTTAAAAACAATGTTATAATTTGAAAAAAAAAAAAAAAAAGAGAGAGAGAGAGAGAAAGAAAGAAAGAAAACTAATAGTCCTTCGTACTAAACTGTTTTTGCCAAAATTTCATCAAAATTGTTTTTTCTGTTTCTTTCTTTTCTCAGAAAGAAAAAGAAAAGAAAAGGAAATTAATAATAATCAGTATCGAAACGGACAGTATCGAAAAAGTTTTTTTTTTTTTTTTTTTTTTTTTTTCCAGAAAACTTTAATATAGCTTTAGACAAAATTTCGTATAAATGAAATTGAAATTGAAATGCATTCTTTATATGTATAAAACCACACTTCACATAGAAGATGATATGAAAAGTTTTTGTCTATTGTTTACAGGGCCACACAAATGAATCTGGATACATTAATTCCATGTTTGGAAGTTGTTCGAAATGTATTTCAAGTTCTGTCATGCCTTTTTTTTTTTTTTTTTTTTTTTTTTTTAAATATATATAATGTTAAGTGCGTATGTAATTCACAGTTAACACACAGATCTATTCAAAATTAGTTAAATAAGTGTCAGAATGTTGTGTGGGTGGGAATTAAAAATTTATTTTGAAATTTAATAAAAACTTTAAATGTTTTGTGAGTATAGCCACAATATTCAAAAGGGGTCTGACTACCTCCCAAAGATTTATGTCAGGTAAAACTGCTTCTAAATATAATTTGATCTGTCGCTTAATGTACTCTAAAAATGTTCAAATACAGTACATCATACCTTACACCATAAACTGCAATAATATTAATATTGCAATGTTCTCATTGCAATATTAATATTATTGCAGTAAGAGAAGTAAGAGAAAGCAGTGTGAGTGCCCTACCAGATTATTTTTTTCTATAAATAATACAGTGGAACCTCCATATATCGAAATTTTCTATATATCGGAGTCTTGGTGAATTTCCATGTGGTCATTACATAGAAAAATATTTCTAATATAAAATTTTTTGTTAAACGAATCCGGAATGTTAAATAAATCCCTATATTTTACGGATTTAGAATTTGGAGTTAGGATTTCTTGCCAATTCTATTCTTGAGTTTTGCTAATTACAAACTCACACACAAACACATGTACAAACTAATAACCAAAAACCTGATTTTCGGATTCGAAGAGCTCAAAGAGTGTATATATATAAGGTATATGTATTTAATGTGATGGTTTAAACTAAGTTTAGTTTTTGATAAACTTAGTTTCAAATAAATAAATAAATAAAAATAGTTACCTTTATCCAATTTAAGAAGGTAAGAGAAAATAAAGAATCCACTTTGAATCAAAACTTTAAGCAAGTTAGTCATGTCAATTACCACAAATGATTAATGTTTTGCCATTAATGATTTGAATTAAATAAAGTCTAAGGAATTATGAATAATAATATTCCTTTTGCAATAAATCAATAAATTTGTAGTTCACATTTTTCACGCAAATAAACAGTAAACAATAACTGTTATATATATATATATATATATATTAGGGTGTTCCTTAAATGAGGAGGAAATTTTGTTTTCTCTTTGTTTTACTTTTTTGAAATCTGATACGCATACCCTCTAACTTTTTTTCTATTTGACCTTAAACACTTTTTAGCAAAATATCATATCTGTGGGATACTATGAACACGTGTCGAATTGACGGGAAAATCCTGATATATGATATTAGAATTTTCCTGTCAATTCGGCAAATGTTAATTTTATCCCAGAGAGCTGATATTTTGCTAAAAAGTGTTTAGGGTCAAATAGAAAAAAATTAGAGGGTATGCGTATCGGATTTCAAAAAACAAAAACAAAATTTCCCCATCTTTTATCAGCAAAAATCAAGAACAAATATTAGCAGTAAATCCAAGTTGTGTATTTTAAGGGTTGGGGACAAAATCTCGCGGGACAAAATATCGCGTGGTCAAAATATCGCCTACATAAATGAATGGAAAGAAAAAGGGAGCTGGTAATATAATATATTTTATACAACATTATTAATATGTTGTATAAAATTTCATGACAACACATTCCTTAGACAGAGCACTGCCATACACACAAACCCACCACAAAAATTGTTATAAATTATATACTTAAAAGAGTTTAAAGACTATGTTTATTAACTTTTTTTTTTTTTAGATTAGTCATAAAGAATTCAATCGTGCTTATATATTTTAAAATTTGTAATTAAGGTTTGTGAACAGTGTTCAGCTTTGATGTCAGCTATGATGTACAATATTTTAAAAATGTATTTTGAATGGTGAAAAGCAAATGTTAAATTAACTTAAAATTAAATATAGATAAAATAATAAAATTTCATTCTATGATGTATTTATTTATTTATTTTAATTAATTAATATTAATTTATAAGGCCTTATGGCCTTCACCAGAGATCACACGTGACAGAAATACAAATTTTCAAATAGATCATATTTTTTTGACGCGATATTTTGTCCGGCGATATTTTGTCCCGTGATATTATGTCCGGATCCCGTATTTTAAATCTGTCATACGGGGATGCTACTCCAGATTTTTGGCTAAAACCCCTTAAAGAAATGCTTTATCTAATTTGACCGTCAGACTAACCTCATGTTATTTTATGGAGAAATTTGTTTATAAATTGCACATTGCCTAATACAGTAAAGCACCGTTTATACGTCTTTCAAGAGACTGATGTAAAAGGACGTATAAACGAAAGACGTATAATCGAAATTTTAATAATAACACTTTGATTACTACAAATTTAATAACGTTAAGCAAAATGTATATGAAAATACTAATTAATAAAGTTTCTTAATTTAGTAAATGTATATTATACTTTTTTTTTAAGCAATACTTAATAAAAAAAAAAAAAAAAAAAAAAAAAAAAGATTTATTATAAAAAGTGAGAAAAATCCCGCTATTAATGCATGACTGGGTATTAATTACATGTATCATATAGTGAGTATTACATTTCTTTCGAGCAATATGAACACATTTTGAATATTAATTACATATATTGCGTGTATTAAAAATTCTACTGTGAATTCAGTGGATTCTTTGATCAGTATTCTTCTGTCTTTCCTGCGTTCCTCCATTTAAGATGCTTTCTAGGAAAAATCCGTCTTATTTAGAATGAAAAATAATGACAGGTCGAGAAATTTTGCGAATTTTAGTGAAGAGGAAAAGCCGTATAACCGATATTAGCGGCGTATAAACGAGGAATTTTTGCAATAAAATGAATTGGAATGAATCGGGACTTCACTAAAAAGACGCATAAATGTAAAAGACGTATAAACAGTGTCTTACTGTATATATATTTTTAAATTCTGTTTTCACATTCAGAAACAACACAGCCGTTAAAATGTTTCTCGTTTTCCAAAAATTGATTTTTTAAATTTTTAATATTTTATTTTGAAGCTATATAAAATTCAAAAAATGCACTTAGTTATTTTTCTCATTTTACAGCTAAATACTAAATAAATAAAGCAAAATACTAAAAAATAAAAGAATTAATTTTTGAAAAATGATAAGTATTTTAAAGGTTGAGAATGTTTTAAATGTGAAAACGGAATTTTTTTTAAAAAAAAGGTAATGAGAATTTTATAAAATTTAACCCTTTCAGCGTTAGCCGTTTTTCGGTGTATCTGTTTAATGATTCATAAAATTAATACTATGCACAGTATACGTATGAGAATTTAATATTGTATACTACACATGTTTATTAATTTTATTTTCTTGAAAAAAGCAACATATATTTCAAAATTTAGCTACACCAGCCTTTTATTTTGACTGTACATGCTAGAAAAAGACAGGCTTAACGCTTATAGGAATATTTCCCTATAGAATAACATGGGTTTAGACTGCCAGTCAAATTAGATGAAGTATCCCCTTTAAATGACCCCTCACCCTACCTGAAAAACTCTACCTGAGACCCTGGGTCCCATCGCAGTCATTTGGCCTTAATCTAAACACCAACACCATCAAACTATTTATTAAAATTGAAGAAACGTTTCGTGTACAGGGACAACCAAGAGAATTCAAATGCATTACGTCTATGGGAGAATTTTATGGCAGGTACAATTTAACATCTTAAGACTGAATTTAACAAATTGAAATGAAAATATTAAGCATTCGAATATACTAGAGCTATGCTTGAAAATTCTTGGAAGTGCATTAAAAGTTACTTTATGTCTTTTCATACAGTACATTGTAAAAAATATGTCCTATTTGCTGCCAGAAATTCTCTGCAATTTGAGGAAATAAGCGCAATTTACGAAAAAATTACGTTGTCAGAACGTATTTTCTCAAATTACAGAGAATTTCTGGCAGCAAATAGGACATATTTTTTTACAGTGATACAGAATTTGAATGCAATATGTGGTGTATATATAATTTATTGACAATATGCAGGTCCTCCCAAAATTAAGCGAAAACATTCTTTTTTATTCAATGTATTTCATTGAAGTACTTTACTAAATTTTACCAAGTTCAGGAAAACTACTTAGAAATAATAATTACAGTAGTCTAATTAATTTGGAATAAACTTTTTAATTTATTGATAGGATTAATTATTTCATAAATGTAGATTCTATATTTAAACGAGGTATTGAAGGGGGTCATTAGATCACCCTCACAAGAAACATACATATATTTTTAAATTGCTTCTAAAATTACTTTGAACTTTTAAAATAAATCCGTATCTAATACTTCTATATTCAATTGCATGCAGGGTCAGAGAAAATCGTTTGAATGACTCCAGATTATTTTTATCATTATTATTTATTTATTCACTTATTTATTTATTTAAAATGCATAAATCTCATTATTATATAAATGTATCCCAATTTTATATGCTATGTACCTGCTATTGTTCCTAGGCACTTGCGTGAATTGTTTAAAATCCTGAAATGTACAAGTTAAAATAATTTATCAACAGATGGCAGCACCAAACTACAAAAATTTGTTAATTTCAATACTGAAGGCTAAGTTATTCATTATTTTATTATTATTACAAAATTGTGCACAAATGTGACACATAAAGAAAATTAATTTAACCAATTATTGTGAAATTAAAAAAGAATTATTTGTGTCAATTAGGGGAAAAAAAAAATTGCGTACGTAGACGTAGGTCTAGGTGCATCGCTTTCGAACTCTCCCTGGAAGGGGAGGGGGTGGAGGAAGAAGCCCCAGGGTGTGTAAATTTTCAAAATAAGTATATTTCAAGAGAACTCGTCAATAACTTTAAAACGAAAAGTTGAAAGATAGATCTGTAATAATTTAAAGGAAAAAGAAGTTGCTGAGTTTTTTTTTTCTTAAACATTTTTTAAAATGCCGTTCAAGGCTCAAATCGACTTTCTATCGATATTCGTTATTATACTTCTCTGAGATGAAAATCGACTGCAGTAAAATCTCTGAGATGAAAATGGCATAAAAATAATTTAATAAATATTTTTGTACTCCGTGTATTTCTATATGATATCGTAAAATAAATATTCATTTTTTGCAAAAAGAAAATGAACTCCCATTATATTGATCCACCATAAGAGGAAAATTTTTCAGAAATTTATCAGAATGTATCACAACAGCTATATCAGTTTTATACTATTTATAAAAATCAGGTGATTGGTGATTCGGAAGACTGGAATGATATTTTACAGGTGCTACAAATGGGGAAGGGCTGAGAAAAAACATAAAAAATCTACCATCTTGTTTAAGTGCACGTTATGACATTGTTTTTCTTTTCTTACTTCACATTTGCAGAATAAAGAAAAACATTAATTCAATTTTAAAGTAACTGATGCCTACAAATTTATGTGATGCAAAATCACAAATCTAAGAAAATAATAATAATAATAATAATAATAATAACTTTGAAAAGTGCATTCAGTAGTTGGCTGTTTGGATTTTGGGGACCATTAACTGTAAATTTTAATATGGTTTTCGTTTAAACATGGTTTGCTTTCATGATTTTTTTAAATTATACTTTCATTCAGAGTTTTTAATTGAGTTTTCTTTTTTACTTTTTTCCCCTCCAATTTTCGACTTTTTTTTTTTACTTTCTCTTACCTATAAGGTAGAGAAAGTATTGTTTTTGGGTCAAATTTTCGAACGCGAGATTTTGTTATATTTACACGTTTTCAGGTCCCCTGAATACGAAAATCATGTTTTTAGCAAATGGTCTGTGTGTATTTCTGTGTGACTGTGTGTGTGTCAGTCTGTTATCAGCATATTTCAAAAACAAATTATGGCAGAATGTTCAAACTTGGTATTCTAAATGTGTATCAGATAGGGATGCTACAGTAAGCTTTTCGTTAAGATCAAGCAAATGGTTCGTGTACAGGGACAATCAAGAGAATTCTAATACATTACGTCTATGAGGGAAATTGCAGGTAAGTAGAATTTAACGTCTATAGACTGCACTAAACCAAATGAAACGAATATATATTTTTTGTAATGGAGATAGTTAAATGGTAAAATAATTTTCGTGTATGTAGGAACCTCGCCTCCCCCCCTCGAGGGGAGTAAATTTTCATGATGGGCATCTTTCAAAAGAGCTCGCCAATACCTTTAAAACGAATGGTTGAACCATTGATCTGCGATAATTTAAAACAAAGTTATCGATTTTTTTTACTTTTAACGAAAAAAAACTTAGAAAAAAATCTTTTTTTTTTTTTTTTTTTTTTTTAATATTGAGAATAAAATGGACTTTTTTTGGATATTTGGTGGTGTTACACTACTTCTCTAATATGGAAATCGTCTGCATTATCATAAAAGATAATTTTTTTAAATAATAATTTTAATAAATTATTTTTTTTTAAGAATTTTTTTAAATAACCGAATTAAATTCTGTATAAATGTAGGTGCATTAATGAAATGGGGGTTGAGGGGGTGGTAGCCCCCCCCCCTCACACAGAACTAATTATTATGTAAAACTCTTCCAAAGCTTAATTTGAATTGTTTAACACAGGTTTACATAACAGTACTCGTTATCTTACATTTTAATCTGCAACCTATATTTATAGTATTAAATTTCAGGGTAAGAGAAAGTCGTGTGAGTGACACACCAGATTATTATGAATATTTTACTTCTTGCACCGAATGATAGAGACGATTTGTTAATTTTCATAGTAATAATAATAATAAACACATTAATTTATGAAGATAATATGTTTAATTATTATTTTTTTAGCCTGTTTTGAAGTGTATTTTTTCCTATTAAAATGTAGGCCCCGAACCAGTGGCTGAGCGGATATGCGCTGAAAGTTGGTAGACGGGAAGTGGCCAGGTTTGATACCAGGTCGCGCTAATCGAGCTAGCCGTTCAAAGTTTTCCATGGTTTTCTCCGAAATTCCGTAAATACGGGTTAGGACCCCTTAGAAAGATCCCCACGGAGGGCAATCCTCCTATAGGCCAAGACCCCTCGTGTGGTCAATCAGCCTTAATTCCCGCTAAGGCAGATAATTTCATTGTTTTGAGATTTTGATATAGTTTGTAATATACATATTTAAATATTTTTTTGTGGTATGGAAGCTTACTGATTTAAATATAGTCAGATGATTGAAATGTAGACGTCGAGGCCGATTGCCTTCACGATCATGGGTGGCACCCTTCATGTCTAAGGTCGCCTTAAAATCTCCGTAAGGTTTCCTTGTTTAAGTCTTCCTAAAGTATCCTAGCCCATACTTAGGCGAATTTCGTAGAAAACAGGGGGAAATTACGAATGAATTCGATAAGAGTGACCTGGGATCAAACTCGGCACCTCCCGTCTGTTAGCTTCGAGAACAAAAGCTAGGGTGTGTAGTAAGATAAAAGACATTGTGTACTAAAATCTTATACATTCTCCTCTAAAAGTGATTGATAATATATAAGAAGTTTTGAACTGTTTTGTTAAAATTTCCCTCTTTTTACTTTCTTCTATATTCAATAGAAGACGATAATGGGTTCGTAAAAATTTTCAACCTCAGATTTTCCATGGATTTACACGTTTTGAGACATTTAGAACACGACTTGACCATTTTTAGAAAACATCTGTCTATGTGTGTGAGAGAGAGAGACAAAATTTTGTGGCAACTGTATCTCACGAACTGCTGCACAGGACTTCATACAAATTGGTAGCGCTTCATCAGTGGCCGAGCTGTTCTACACTCAAAGCTGGTTGATGAGAAGTGCCGGGATCGACCCCAGGTCACGCACATCGACTTAACCATTCGGAGTTTTCCATGATTTTCTCCGAAACTGGCGTAAATACGGGCTAGGACCCCTTAGAAATCCCCACGCAGGGTACTCCTTCTATAGGCCAAGGACCCTAGTGTAATCAATCGGCCTTAAGCCACACAACAACATACAAATTGGTATGTAGTTGCACGTTGACATAAATTAGTGCCTATCAGGTTTTGGTGAAAATCGTCCAACAGGTGCCATTGCATCCCATTTTTTCTAAATTTTTAACTTGGCGGTATAGGACAAAATTTCCTATAAATATGCGAAAAGAGAATTATTTCTTACGAATTTTTTATTATAATATTAAAAAGAATTATTTATAATAGCGACAGTCAACTGAGAAATTATATATATCTAGGAGCATCGCTTCCCACCCCCCACCCTCCGAGAGGGGAAAATTTTTATTATGGGTATCTTTCAAAAGAACTCGTCAATGCCCTTAAAAATTGATTGAACCACTGATCTACGATAATTTAAAATAAAGTTATCGATTTTTATTAATTTATTTATTTAAAAAAGAAAGAAAGAAAATAAAAAAAGGTAAGGAAAAAAAACGCATTTTTCCAGCATGCCATATCGAGAATAAATTTTATATTTTTATACAATTTTCATTCTGGTGAATCATATGTATATTTACTGTTAAACTGATTCACCAGAATGAAAATCGTCTGCATTCGTCATTTAAGATAATTTTAATAAATTATTTTTACTGAGTTTCTATAGGAATAGTCCTGTGGTGGCCACGTAGTTTTATTCTTGTCCTGTTTTTTCCTATCTTTCTTTTCTTTTCTTTTTCTTTCTTTCTTTTTTTTTTTTTTGTTCTCGAGTAATTTTAATCTTTTACTTTGAAAATTCCCTCATAATATTTGTAACAACAACAGAATGTAATTCTCACCAGATAGCAGCACTATACGTTTACAACTTTCCAGTAAGTGAGACGATATAGAAAATGTCTAATGCGTTGCAGATTATTATTATAACGTGATTATAAATAAATATTTTATAAAAGTAGATAATTTATCATGTAAGTAATAAAACTAAATATATTGAATGAATGAGTAAAGTAATCCTCATGCATCAAGCATTTTCATATAGAAAAACATCCAACATCGATGAAATATTTCAAAATAAACTTGAACTGAATAAGTATAGTTAATTAAAATTCAAACACTACATTCATACAAATTAATACATTGGTATTAATCATTACAATTCTAAATTTTAAAGATTACATTTTCTTTACAAAGTTTTAAATGTAAGAGTTTTATGCCCTGGTGAGGAGAGGAGGGTTACTATCGTAGTTAAATTTCCAGGGAACTGAATGTCGAAAACTATTCTCGATATATATCTCTAAACTCTGAATGATTATGTTGTCTTTGAAAATATGTTTGAAATTTTCTGTATAATAAGTAATTCCATCGCTATAAAATGTATGGACACCATGCATATATGAAAACTTTCATTTGTAAATTATTTGAAATTTTTTATTATATCTGATTAGAATAACAGTAGATAAAATCTTGAATATAATAATGAAACATAAATTTTAAAACATTTCATACATTATAAATTAAACAGAAGTAATTTTTCATTGTTCACATTACACCTCTAAAAAAAAGTTAACATAAAACATTACTTAAAATTACATTTAGTGCTGCCGTCTATTGATAAGTTTTGAACTTAATATTTCAGGTTTAACAAGATTTTAAGTTTTCAAAATTTGAATAAATTTCGAAAGATAAAACTTACAAAAATAAGATGTTAATGTAATTTATTTCGTTTGAAAAAAGAAGCTTACAAATATATTCTATTTTTATTCGAAGTGTGAAAGATTTTCTCTTTTATTGTTATCTTAATAATTAGTAATACAAAAGAAATTCAAATAGTATTCGAACAATTTTATGACTGAAAATTAAAAATAATAAAAATAATATGAATCTGTAATTTTGTATTTAAGAAATAAATGAACATCTCAAATCAAGTGTCTTTCTTCTTTTTTTTTTTTTTTTTTTTTTTTTTTTGTTTATTTATTAATTTATTTTTTATGTTGAGTCTTTCATGAAAGTGTTTTATTCATAATATTGCAGTCGATTGGACAATACATAAGTTCCGATTTTGTTTAATTATCTGCAAAACTTCTGTCTTATTACATTTTTTTTTTTTACACATATTCCTGATACCTTCTACAGCAGTTTTCTTTCATTTAGAGTAAGTACAATTCCATAAAATAGATAGATGTTGGTGTTAAGGCAAATTGACTACACGAGGATCCAGGACTGGACGTGCGTCTTGGGATCGAATCCAGTACTTCCCGTCTGCCAGTTTTGAGCGAAGAACCACCGGCACTGATAATAAAAGACTAATAAAAGGAAATAAATAATATAATAAATAATAATAAATAAGGAAAAAATATACAGACACGACATTATTTCATTATTTAAAACATGAAAATCTGACATTGACAGATTTTAATTTAGTGCCAGAGGCCTACTGCTAAACTTGTTAATATCGACAAATTCTTCTTTAGTTAATTCGTGACGATCTAAATTCCATGATAAAGTTTTCATTAAATCAAACCAATGTGTTTCATCTGCAGATACTGTAACAAATAACGCTGGAAGTCCAAACTGTCTTATAGCTGCAAAACAACGTTTTTTCTCTTTTTCCCAATGAGGGGGAGGTGTGCCTTGGGGGGGGACTCATGTCAAAGGTGTGCCTTGGGGGGGGGAGGACTCATGTCAAAGTTGTACCTTGGGGGGGACTCATGTCAAAGTTGGGCCTGGGGGGGGACTCATGTCAAAGTTGGGCCTTGGGGGGACTCATGTCAAAGTTGTACCTTGGGGGGGACTCATGTCAAAGTTGGGCCTGGGGGAGGACTCATGTCAAAGTTGGGCCTTGGGGGGACTTCATTCAATAAATCCCCATTCAATAAACCGACTGAAATAGGCCCTTAGCACTATTAAGAGTGTATTATAAAAATTCGACAACGCTGTACCGACTGAAATACGGGTACCTTGGGGGGGGACTCATGTCAAAGTTGGGCCTTAAGGGGACTTCATTCAATAAATCCCCATTCAATAAACCGACTGAAATAGGCCCTTAGCACTATTAAGAGTGTATTATAAAAATTCGACAACGCTGTACCGACTGAAATAGGGGTACCTTGGGGGGGGGACTCATGTCAAAGTTGGGCCTTTTTTTCATTCAATAAATCCCCATTCAATAAACCGACTGAAATAGGCCCTTAGCACTATTAAGAGTGAATTATAAAAATTCGACAACGCTGTACCGACTAAAATAGGGGTACCTTGGGGGGGGACTCATGTCAAAGTTGGGCCTTTTTTTCATTCAATAAATCCCCATTCAATAAAACGACTGAAATAGGCCTCCAGCACTAATTAAGAGTGACCTATAAAAATTCGACAACTGTACCGACTGAAATAGGCCTCTAGCACTAATAAAAAAAATAATAAAGGAAATAATAAAAAAGGAAATAAGGAAATAATAAAAAAGGAAATAAATAATAATAAATAATAAAATAATAAAGAAATAAAGAATAATAAAAGGAAATAAAAGACTTGGAAATATTCTAAATTATCGATCATTAGATGAGCAAAGACCAACTAGTTTTTTTTTTTTTTTTTTTTAATAAATAATTTTTTAAACAACGACCAATTATGTCTAAAACTGCAAAATGTTTATTGTTTAAGAGAACTAAAAATAAATTTTATATACCTAGAATGTGGATAATGACATTTTCACAGGTATAAATGTGAGTGAGATTAAAAAAAAAAAAAAAAAATTATTATTATTATTATTATTATTATTATTATTATTTTTTTGTATAATTTTTATTAATCCTACCTCTGTGTCACAGATACGTGAGATCTAGGGTATGTTTAAATGAATATATATATATATATATATATATATATATATCCAAGAAAACCAATATTACTTATAGCTCAAGTAATATTTGAGCAATTTTATTTTTGCTCTGAGATACAGAATTTTGAGATGAGATGTCACTGACATTTTAGAATTAAATTATTATTATTTTTTTTTTTCTAACAATTAAGAGCCTGGTGTCCCGGGTTCTTTATGGACTAGCGGTCACCAATCTTTATCTTGCAGACCATTAAATTCATGATATAAAATCACGCAGACCATTAATTGTATTTTTTTTTTTTTTTTTTTTTTTTTTTTTTTTTCAGTTTGGTTGGTTGCGTGGCTAAAGGCCGATTGACTACACTAAGGTCCTAGGACTATGTGGGGAATGCCTTCCGTAGGGGTCTCAGCCTGTATTTATGCGAGTTTCGGAGAAAATCACGAAAAGCTCCGAACGGCTAAGTCGATGAGCACGGACTGAGATTGAGCCCAGCACTCCCCATCTACAAGCTTTGAGCGCTAGACTTCTCGGCCACTGATGGTGCTGTCTTTTTGAAGAAACGCAAATATATATGTAGAATCAGAGAGCACACATTTATGTTCGACAGCGTTGCTAAACGATGATACGACAATTACCGCCGGAGATTTACGCCTCACAAAAACTTTTGTGGCTCACACACGTGCACAGATTTTAAAAGTATTCGTTATAAGCAGAGGACAATAACTGCTCATGCAAATGAAAATTTCTTTTCGTGCAATATAGTACTAAAAACTAAATAAGATCAACTTTGCTTTTTTATTCAGTAAAAACTGTTCACTTTTTGCAGAGATTCCAAAATGAGATCTTGATTTTGATATGGAGTGGTTTTGATATTTAAGGCTGTTGCCGAATTTTACACCCACTAGTAATTTTTAGTGGACACATAACAACAACAACTATTAGTTATGCTGTTGTTATTGTTGTAGGTAGGGGTGGGGGTGTTCAGGTTAACCCCAATTGTCTACACCTGGTTCTAGGACGGGATGCGCACTGTGTGTGTGTGGGGGGGTCTTTCTAAGGGATACTAGCCCATATATGTACGCGAGTTTAAAAAAAAAAAAAGAAGAAAAAAAACAGAAAACTAAGAACGTCTAGCTCGACCTGGGATCAATCCCGGCACTTTCCGTCTACTAGCATTGAACGCAGAACCACTCGACCACTGGCGGGCTTTTATTGTTGCAAGGGTCCTACTGAACTTACGTTGGTGCTAAGCTTGTGCCCCATCAGTGACCGAGCGATTTTGTGCTCAATGCTGGTAGATGGAAAGTGTCTAGTTCGATACTAGGTCGCACTGGTCGAGCTAACCATTCGGAATTTTCTATTATTTTCAACGATTCTTGGGTGAATACGGGCTAAAACCTTTTAGAAAAGGAAAAAAAAAAAAAAAAAAAAAAAAAAAAAAACTCCCCCGTGGAGGGCATTTTCCTTTAGGCCAAGGTCCTGGTTGGAATGTCCTTCGGGGGGTGTTCTTTGAAGATTTCTAGCCCGTAATTAATAATTATGAATCATTGTACGTGGGAAATATATGTATATATCAAGTTCTGAAAAAAGAAAAAAAAAATACATCAATCTTTTAAGTGTGATTTAATTAATGAAAACTTTTGTGCGAGGAAAAGTGATTCAGAAAATTATGAAGTTAAAATCTACAAACAACCAGTGGATTTCTAAAGATGCATGGAATTATAAATAATGAGCTGATTTTTCTATGGACAGCAAAATGTTTTGCAGGATCACTGGTGGTCCACGGACAACCAAACGTCTCTAGTAGACAAAAGATGGTGCTGCCATCTATTATAATTAAATGAAAAAGAATTCTCTAGTCTAGCTAATTTTAGTTTCTCGTGCCTCTATAAGACAGGGAAAATATTGTTTTGAAGTCGGAGTTTCGGAAAAATAATTCAGTTTGTGCTAAAATTGCATGAGTGGAAATCCCCTGCTACCAAAAATATTTCTAGCGGTTGATCTCAGGAAAAACATACTCAAAAAGCATTAGCAGAAAATAGGGATTCGGTATTATAAATCTATATCACATGGTGATATTACTTGAAACTTTTTACTTACATCATACAAATAGCACTTGTACAGAGAATACAAAAGAATTCAAGTACAATATTTTTATGGGCAATATTTCTCACTGATACTTCATAATATACTTAGGCAGCACTAAACATAATGAAATTAACATATAAACACAAAAACAAGTTTCTCATAGATGGCGATGTGAAAAACATTCATCAGTCCCTTACAGAGGATTATAGGTCCCTTATAAAGGATTTCGAATGTTTTAGGGACAGTGGTTAGAAATGACTCGAAATGCATTTTAAGTTGTATTTTACTACGCATTTATTATTATTACAACCAGATATTCTTTTAATGTGTTTATAGTTTTCCATGAATTTCATTTGATTGTTAATAATACAAATAGTAAAAAGTACAATAATTCCACTACTTGAACAAAATGACTAAATGTAACAATTTGATTAAATGTTAGATGCTCACATTCTTCCTGTAGAGAAATTAATTTAATCTTTTACTAAAATAATTTTTCATGTTTTTGCGCCATGATTAATATGTTATACAATAAAACCCGTAAACTGATTCTTTTAAAAAGCAAATAAATCTTTAACTGAGGTTCAAAAGATACTCTCTCAAATTTAGAAAAATTAATATTTTGTGTGAAAGATCATGTTACTTATTTTTTAAGTTTATTATTTACCAATAAAAAACATTTTTAAAACTATTTTCCTAATTTTAAAAATCATATATGTGCCTTACACGCAAGCAACACGAAATACAAATTTAAATAAATAGTTAGAAAAATAAATAGCTCGAGTTTTTGTAAAATTTAGGAAAACCAAATAAATAAGATAGATGACGTCTCAAAACTCCAGTTAAATATACAAGAAGCAGAAATATAAATAATATAAAAACTCAAAATTAGAAATCTTAAAAGCTTCCCGTCCCCTCCTCGTCTAGTTTTGTAGCTCTACGATCAGTGGTCTCAGCTTAAGAGCACAAGCAGACTCTTAATTTATATAAATACTCTTTATAAGAGACTCTTTACTTATATAAATTATCATTATCTTCATAATCATTGTTATAAATATTTGTCACAGACGATAATTAATTTTTCAGATTGATTGTCAACATATGTAGCATCTATGTTTTTCTATGTTTATGTTTGTAGAATAGCAACAGCTATTCAGTGTTCGAAAAGTTTTGGATTGGAATAAGTTAAGCATCATGACGCTTAAATTGGTATCTTGAATAAAAATACGTGAATCCTGATAAACTGGAATTATTATTTAGAATCATGAAAATGTTCTTGTGTTATATCTACTTATTATTCTTAATTTTATTTCATTTGGCGCCCAACGTGGAGCACGAACTGTAATTAAATGACTGTTTATTTTAACAGATGTTCGAATTTCGAATATGATAACTTGATAATTGGAATGTTATATTTATAGTTTGGATTTCAAAAACGAAGTTCTTAGTTAATGATGATGTTTATAGTTCGTCGTAGTAGACATCGAAAATTTCATTTTTATTTTTTAACAAGATGCTTGAAGTATTTATGAATATTGCAGTTTGAATGAGATAAAGAATGGAATCATTATTTCAAGATGAGATCGTTTTAAAAATAAATATGTTCTTTAAAGGCATTCATCTACAGCAACATTTAATAGGTTATTGGCAATGTGAGTATATTATAAATATTCAACACGTTTTTATTAATTGAGAAAATAAGGTAAGCTCTTTTTAAATTTATATTTGTATCATTACATTTTTGTTCTTTATTATTTATATGGCTGACGAGTTAGTGAAATTTAAATCCGCGAGGAAAACTTTGCGGCAGTCTGTTTCAAAATTAATAAATATTTTGGAATCGGAAATAAAAAATGAAACTTTTGATAAAAATATAGTTGAGGAAAATCTCTTTTTGTTAAATTCTAAACAATCTGATTTAAAAATTATTAACGATAAAATATTAAATTGCTTTAAAGGTAATGAAGCAGAAATTGAAAAAGAATGCGATTCGGTAATAGAATATGAAGAAAAAATTAATTTATGTATTTTTAGAGCACAAAAGAAACTTAACTTCAGTTCTGAAATTATAAATAACAAGTCCGTAAGTGACCACACTGCCGAAACTAAAGGTGAAAATAAAAACGAAATTCGATTGCCTAAAATTTTGATAGCAAGGTACTATGGAGATCCTAGTTTATTTTTAGAGTTCTTTAATTCATTTGAAAATGCTATTGGGAATAATACTGAGTTAACGAAAGTGGAAAAATTTACATATCTTAAATCTTTACTTGGAGGGCCTGCTTTAAGTGCTATTTCTGGTTTTTCGCTTTCCGATGAAAATTATGATGAATCTATTAAATTGATTAAAGAACGATTCGGTCGTACAGATTTGGTAATTTCTTCTCACATGAATAAACTCTTGAATCTTGAACCTGTTAAAAACTCGGGTAATATCAAAGCGCTAAGAACACTTTATGATTCCCTTGAAATACATATAAGAAGTTTAAATTCCTTAGGAATTGTATCAGAATCGTATGGAAGTATTTTAGGACCAGTTATTTTAAAATTATTACGTGATGATATGAATTTAGAATTTAATAGAAAACATAATTCTAGGGGTCAATACAACCTAACAGAACTTCTTGATTTTATTAGATTGGAAGTTGAGAGTAGGGAGGCTTCTAATTTGATTATAAATTCTAAGAAAATAGATACAAATTATGTTGTTAAGCAAAATAAAAGTAATTATTCGAAAGGGATGAGCGTTCCTACTGCTTCCGCTTTAACTGTCGTGAATAAACCTTATTGTTTTTATTGTAATCAAAATACGCATGAATTAGTAAAATGTGAGAAAACAGATGAACAAAAAAGATCTATATTAAAAACTCATGGTCGTTGTTATAAATGCTTTAAAAAAGTTCACGTGTCATCTAGGTGTAAGGTTAAAATCCCTCCTTGTGAATTATGTAATAGTTTAAACCATAACAAGTTATTTTGTAAATCAAATGTTCGTGAATCAGAAACTCTTACTGAGGTTAAGCAAAATGTAGTCGCATCACTGTCACTGAATTCTGTTTCTAAAATTGATAAAGTTGTGTATTTACAAACTTGTTCTGTTTTCGCTTCTGATAAAGATAATAATAGATGTCAATTGATAAAAATTCTAATTGATGGGGGTTCTCAAAAATCATTTATAAAGTCCGATTTAGCTAAAGAACTAAAATTAAAAAGTCTGAGGAAAGAAAGTTTTTGTATTTACTCCTTTGAGTATACTGAGGGCAGGTTAATGGAATATGATGTTGTTAAAGTTACTCTTAAAAGTATTCATTACCCAAATGATTTTATAACAATTGAAGCGCTTGTTACAGACACTATTTCTGGAGCAGTCATAAAATTACCTTCTAAAAATATCTTAGAATTGTTAAAATTAGAAAATTTGAAATTAGCGGATAATGGGGAATCCTCTGAAATAAAAATATTATTAGGATTTGATACATGTTGGGAAGTACAGACTGGAGAAAAGAAAAGAATTAGTAAAAATTTGTTTGCGGTTTCCTCAATGTTTGGTTGGTCCTTGGTAGGATCGTTGGGGGAGAACCAATCTAGTGCCTCTATGTTTACAATAGGTGCTTCTCGGAACGTGAAAAAAGAGGAAAATTCAGTTAATGACTGTTTGAAAAAGTTCTGGACTTTAGATAATATGGGTTCAGGAGAAAATAATTCGCTTAAAGTGTTAGGTCTGAACTGGTGTAATAGTAGAGATGTAATATCCTTGAACATAGATAACTTGTGCGAAACATTGAATAAGTGTAGAGAGATCACAAAAAGGAATATATTAAAAGTAACTGCTACTGTTTTTGATCCAGTGGGTTTTTTGGCACCATTTGTATTACGTGCAAAATTGATAATGCAAAATCTTTGGCAATTGGGTTTAGATTTCGATGACTATGTTCCACCCGAATCTAGGCAGTTGTGGTCCGAGTGGTGCGGTGAAATTGAAACGTTAAAGAAATTTGAAATTCCTCGCGAATATTTTCCTGGTGAGTTGTATCAAAATGATGATAAAGAATTGCATGTATTTTGTGATGCATCTATCAAAGCTTATGGCGCAGTCGCGTATTTTAGATCAATTAAAAATGGAGAAATAGCGTTTGTTATGGCAAAATCTAGAATCGCACCAATAAAACAAAAACTCTCATTGCCAAGGCTAGAATTGTTAGGGGCATTAACGGCAGCAAAACTTGCCAAAAATCTGCAGGAAACTTTTACTATACATGGGGGAAATATTTTTTGTGGTCTGATAGCATGATAGTACTTTATTGGATTCATAGTGCTCCCGAACGTTGGAAGTTGTTTGTAAAAAATAGAGTTGTTGAAATACAAAATTTAACTAGCCCAAGCAACTGAAAACATTGTAGTGGTAAAACCAATCCTGCTGATATTTTATGACGTGGTTGTTCTGCTGAATATTTGTTAGCATCTAAACTATGGCGTTCAGGACCAGATTGGTTAACTGAACCTATGAGTGCTTGGCCTAAAAATGTTAATTCATCAATAAAAATTTCTCATTCTGAATTAGAAGAGAAAAAGCAGGTGAATGAGACATCGGTTTTGCCTTCGCTGGCAGAAAATTCCAACACAACCTTGAATATTGAAAAGTATAGCAAACTAAGTAAAGTAATTAGAGTTACTGCATGGGTATTTAGATTTATTTACAATTTAAGAAATAAAAATGAAAAGAGAAAGGGTGTTTTGACTGCAGAAGAACTTTTTGCTGCAGAGTTACACTTAATTAAAGAAGTTCAATATAAACATTTTCCAGCTGAAATTAAATATTTAAAATCTGAACAGTTGATATCCAAAAACTCTAAAATTTACGAATTGAACCCTTTCCTGAGTGATGAAGGAGTACTAAGACTTGGGGGTAGACTACAGAAGTCATCATTAAGTTTTCATGAAAAACGTCCTATAATTATACCTTCTAAAACCCATTTCACTGATTTACTTGTGCGTGATGCACATGAACGCGTTCTTCATACAGGTGTAGGAAATACTCTCATGTTCCTTCGCACAAAATACTGGATAATTAGATACAGGCAAAATGTTAAGCGTGTTCTCGACCAATGCAACAAGCAATGGCACCTTTGCCTTCAGCTAGAATAAAACAAACAAATACTTTCGATGTTGTGGGACTGGATTATGCTGGTCCACTTTTTGTCAAAAATGAAGATACAAAGTATTACATTCTGTTAATTACGTGTGCAGTGACTAGAGGAATTCATCTTGAACTAACAAAAGATCTTACAACAAAAACTTTTTTACTAGCCTTTCGTCGATTTGTCGCAAGAAGAGGTCTATGCTCCATTATTTATTCAGACAATGCACGTACCTTTAAGGCAGCTTACGCGGACTTCAAAAAAATGTGGGAAGTTTTACGTCATCCTGAGGTGAAGAACTATTATGCAACTAAAGGTATTGTGTGGAGATATATTGTTGAACGCGGAGCCTGGTGGGGCGGGTTTTATGAAAGACTTGTACGGACAGTAAAAACAACATTACGAAAAATTCTCGGCAGATCATCATGTATCCCTGATGAGTTAGAAACTATTCTGGTGGAGATTGAAGCGATGATAAACCATCGTCCCTTAACGTATATACAAGATGATGAGTCAGGAATCTTGACACCTGCACATTTTCTGCTGGGAAAAAAGCCAATGAATTTACCACACACCAATTATCCTGATAATGTGAATAGTAGTAAAGAAGTACTTTTTAAGTCATATAGATATCGCGAAAAACTGTTGAATAACTTTTGGAAAATGTTTTTCAAGGATTATTTATTAAATCTAAAATTAGCAAACTGTGTAAAAAACCATTCACAAAAACTGGACTTAAAAGTGAATGATGTAGTAATAATACATGATGAACATTTACCACGCAACATGTGGAAACTTGGAAAAGTTTTAAAAACTTTCACAGGAAGAGATGGTCTAATTCGTAGTTGTGAAGTGAAAACTGAAAAAGGCCTTATTAAAAGGCCTATACAGCTACTAGTGAAATTAGAGTGTTAATTAATATTTCTTCTTTTTTTTTTATTAATGTATAGTTAGCATAAAATTAATTTCATAGTGTACATATTAATTTACATAGATAGAATAACTGTTTGTATATTCTTTGATTGTAGTATTATATGTTGTAGATATTTAAATATTATTTATAAGTTGCATAAATGTACATATTTAAGAATTTTAATTTGTGTATAATGCTATAGAATTTTATTTTAAATGTAAATATTTATATTTAAAGTGTTTAAAAAAAAAAAAAAAAAAAAAAAAAAAAACAGGTTTCCGTGATAAAATTTAGTTTCTATTTAAATTAATTATTAAAATATAAATTGTTTTTTGATTAATGTTTTTATAGAAGTATTCTTGATTTTAATGTACCTGATACTTGAAAACGAAACTTGACAACAATTCTTGATATATTGTTGAAACTTGATGTACTTGATATACTTGATATACTTGAAGAACGTGGTAAGTTACTTGATATTTTTTGTATGACACTTGATTCATATTTGAATTGGATCTACACCTGAATTACATTTGTATTTAAATTCTGATACACCGGATAATTTATTTGTTCTGAACCTTGTTCAGCCGGGCCCAGTGTGTTATAAATATGTGTCGCAGACGATAATTAATTTTTCAGATTGATTGTCTACATATGTAGCATCTATGTTTTTCTATGTTTATGTTTGTAGAATGGCAACAGCTATTCAGTGTTCGAAAAGTTTTGGATTGGAATAAGTTAAGCATCATGACGCTTAAGTTGGTATCTTGAATAAAAATACGTGAATCCTGATAAACTGGAATTATTATTTAGAATCATGAAAATGTTCTTGTGTTATATCTACTTATTATTCTTAATTTTATTTCAATCATCATTGCCATCATTATCATCATCATTAGAACATTTTTCTTCATGTGTGCTGTAAAACTAAACATATTATTATGTGTTAAATATCGTTCATTCACTTTTATTATGACAATTCTGTTTTGTATTTTACTTAGTAAATAGGAAAAAGTACATAAGTATATTAAGATTAAAAAAAAAAAAAAAAAAAAAAATTAGAAAGAAAGTCTATCTCCAGAAATGGATATTCCCCAACATCTTTAGAATTTTAAGAAATTTCATTTTTATTAATTCCGTTTTTAAGAAAATTACCACAAAGTTGGAACTTAAATTGAATTGCGAGACTTTTGCAAAATGTATGTTGATTTAAAAAGAATTATCCTGTAATTTTCTTTCTATTTCTTTTTATTTATTTATTTCTTTTCCTTTTTTAATTATTGTTCAGAATACGATACATTTGCTATTAGCTTAGTCAATAATTATTGTAATACAATTTATTTACTTCTATACAAATAAAGAAAAGTACTTGTGACGTACCGAAAAATCTATGGTACGACCAGCTTTTTTTTTATTTTTTGCTAAATAAAGGAATGCGTGTAGTTTTGTAACATATCTTTTGATTTTCGATATTCTTATTAGATATTAAAAAATAAATAAATAAATATGCTTTATGTATTTTTTTTTTTTTTTTTTTTTTTAGTTTATCTTATTTGAGTTGTAATTTCAAACTAATGCAAATAAAAATACAATGCGTACAACTTTTTATTTTATTTTATTTTATTTTTTAACATAAAAGGAAACAATTATTTATACGTGAATATATATATATATATATATATAATTAACAGTTAAACCTGTATCATAAAAAATTTCTTAAAATACTGACATTATAATAGCTTTAAAATTATTAAATATACTTCCGAATGATAATAAAATATACATTTCTCTATTTAAATATCTTATTTTGATTTATTTACAATTTCAACTAATGAAATACTCTAATATGATTTTTACTATTCTTTTTTCATTTTTTTTTTTTTTTATGTGTGATTTATCATATGTGACTAATGTAAAAGAGTATTTAGTTTATTTAAAACTAATAAACTGCGCCCGCTTCGCAGGTTACTATATTTAAATGAATTTTCAAAAGAATTAAATCACTGTTTATTTTTTATTTCCCATTAAAAATAAAAAATAAAAAGCAAAGAAACTGCCTATTTTGAAATCGTTGTGGTACCCACTGCGTTTTTTTCCCGCCCGCACTGCATCGGGTCCAAGTTCTCACTAACAGTAGAAAGGTCTTTCCCGGGCACTTCAATTTGGGTATTTATCGATGACAGGTGGGTCTGCTATCATTTAAAAAATACAAATTTAAAGATAACTGTACTTCAGTATCTATTAAATATTTTAGTTTTTGAACCATGTATTTTATAGCCCTCTCTCTTTACAAAATAAAAAGTAGATTTTTTTTTTTTTTTTTTTTTTTTTTAAGGAACTAAATAAATAAAATAAATAAATAAAATAAATAAATAAATTTTAATTAAACTTAAATCTTAATCAGTTTAATCCTTCCTACTGTATATACTACCACTTTTTTCAAAAAATAAATACTATAAATTAAATAATAATAATAATAAATTTCTTTCTAATGAATTAATAAGAAAGGGGAAAAAAAAAAGTTGTTATCTGTTATAAATAAGTTTTTCAATTTTAAATTTAATACACGTAATTTTTTCTACTGCATTACGATTTGATTTTCAATAAATATAATAAATTAAAAAAAGAAAAAGAAAAAAAAGATTTCGCGTTCCACTGAATGAATTAATTAAATAAAAAATAAATAGAATAATAACCATTCTTAATACATGCAGACGATTGAAATGAAAGGATAAATTTTAGAAAAGTGAAACATGGTAGCCAATATTTAAAATAAAAAAAAATAAAAAAAACAAATAAAATAAAAAATTCAAATTTGAAATTTGAAAAATTTTCGATGAGATTCAAACCTGCAGGGTTTCAAATATACCTCTGCCAGGTTTTGTAGCTCTGCGATCAGTAGTCTCAGAGCCAGAGTGCAGACAGACACACACACAGACAGAAACACGCAGATACTTCTCTTTATATAGACTAGCAGGCTACGCCAGCTTCGCTGATCACTATATTTAAATGAATTTTCAAAAGAACTGAGTCACTATTTTGTATATTACTTTATAAATAAAAACTAAAAGAAAAGAAAAGAAAGAAAGAAATACATCGAAATCACTCTAAACCTCGCTTCGGATACCCGCCTGCAGAAAGGGCTTTCCCAGGCACATCAATTTAGGTATTTATCAACGACTGGTGGAGCTGCTATTATTCAAGAGCTACCATTTTAAAGATGACTGTATCTCATCTGTTAAACATTTTAGTTTTTGGACCGTGTATTTTATATCTTTTATATCGTAATTTTATATCGCTCTTTACTCTACATTGCCATATGTTTCCGATCAATATAATAAGTAAAAGAAAAAGTAGATTTTCCTTCAAAAGGAATTAAATAAACAAAAATTAAATTAATTTTAATTTTATTTTAATTTTATTTCTTTGTACTGTATTACCATTTTTTCCGATAAATCAAATAAACTTTAAAAAAAAATAAAAATCCTGTTCAATGTTGAGTTAATTAGTGAGTTGAATTAATTAGTGAGTTGAGTTAATTGAGTTTTGAGTTAATTAAATAAATGAAAAGTAAAAAGTTGTTACATTATAAAAGTTATACATAAACATGAACATTTTTTCCCCTATTACTTTACCATTTGGTTTCAATAAATATAATAAAGAATATATACAAAGGGCATTCCATAAAAACTGAGAGTTATTTTTTTACGTAGTGGCAACACCGCGAAACTAAAAAATAGAAGTGCAGGCGATTTTTTCAAACTGTTAACTGTACGTTTATACAAAATTCTAAACGAAGCAGACGATTTTATTTTCCTATTTCCGTGCTTGTTTAAAGAACTGTTTTATTTGCCCTACAGAAATGGAGATGAGTGATTCAGAGTTAAAAAACGAAATGCGTTGTGCCATAAAATTTTGCTACCGTTTGGGCAAAACAGCTCCAGAAACAGTTAATGAAAGAAGCTTACAAAGTCAAATGTTTTGGTGAGTCTACGATTTTTAGATGGCATGGTGATTTCAAGAAAGGCCGTTTGTTTACAGAACTGGCTCCTAGGCCTGGGCGACCAAAAAGTGTTGTGAATGATCGAAATGTTAACACTGTGTGGGTAATCCTTCAAGAAAATCGGCGAATGACATGTGAGGAGATAGCGGCATCAACAAACATTTCGAAAACGTCGATATTTCGCATTCTACGCAACAAATTACAGCTTCGCTATGTTTGTTCTAGATGGGTCCCTCATCACCTTACTAAAGAACAAATGAAAACAAGAATTCACCAATGCTGTGAATGGAAACAGATACTTCAAAATGATCCAAATCTCCTAAAGACTGTAATAACAGGTGATGAAACTTGGGTGCATCATTATGATCCCCTTACCAAGTCCGCAACAAGAGTATGGAAACATACTGATTCTCCGACTTCGAAAAAAATCCGACAAACCAAATCTGCTGGAAAGGTAGCATGCTGTGCCTCCAAAAACTAATGTGAAAGGTGAATATTATGTTTCAGTTTTGAAAATTTTGCGACAACACATATCGAGAAAACGTCATGAACTGGTAGGGAATTAGACATTACATCACGATAAAGCTCGCCCGCATATCGCTACTTCTGTTCAGCAATATCTTAGTAAATGCAATATTAAAATCATGCCACATCCCCCTTACAGTCCAGATCTCACACCATGCGATGGATTTCTGATTGTTTCCGACGTTGAAGGAGAAGCTCCGTGGCAGAAAATTTAATACAGATTCTGAAGTTATATCAGCAGTGGATGGTTCTTTGAATTTGAAGCAGCTTCCAGAAAAGGGCTTCTCTACTTGTTTTGAAAAGTGGGTTGAACGATGGGACCGTTGCATATCATCTGACGGAAGGTATTTTGAAAAAGAATGATGTATTTTTTGCTGTAAATATATTTCTTGATTTTTCATGATTTTACTCTCAGTTTTTAAGGAATGCCCTTTGTATATATATATTTCATTTTCTAATGAATGAATTAAATAATAAAATAAAATAAAAAATTAATAGCCGTTGCTAAGATATGCAGACGACTGGAATGAAAGAATAAATTACAGAAAAATTAAAAAATAAAAGTCAATGTTAAAATCAAAACAAATAAGTTAAAAAAATTCGAATTCGAAAAAATCTTGATGGTGCCCACTCGCAGGTCCAAGGTACCCCTCTGCCAAATTTTGTATATCTACGATCGGTAGTTTGAGCACCAGAGCGCGGACAGACACAAACACAGACACACGCACAGATACTTATCTTTATTTATGTAGATTAACTGTGTTTCTATTAACTGTGTTTCTATTAACTGTGTGATATAATAAAACACAAATAATTGAATGTCATTTACAGTCTTGAACGTCTTGAAAAAGATTTTATACAATTTAAATAATGAGAAATTGTCTATATGCGGTACATCACGTCGACATTTCAAGCTGGATATGTAAAACATATTAAGCAGGTAAAATGAAGACATATCCGGATAATAGCAATGATACCTTTTGTAAAATAAATAGTATGTAAATTTAGTCTGAAACTGATGTAGATTTCTCTATTTATTACAACATATATCCCATATAAGGCTACAGTATTCAAAATTAGAGTGGACCGTACTGAAATCTAAACTTTTTAGAGCTTTTTGATTAGAAAAATCTCTAATTTAACTCTTGAGAAAGCCAAACATTTTGTGAACTTTGAATATTGTACAATCAATATGATGTGAGAAATAGAACTTTATGTCAAAAATAACACCTAGATCGATTGCAGAATCAGAGTGTGGTGTTGGTGTTGTGTTAGTGTTAAAGTCAACTGACGACACAATGTATATATGTATATATAAAGATATAACACACATATATATGTATGTAGTATGGAAAAAGAAATGGTGCTTGTACTTTTTGAGCAAAATATTAAAAAATAAAACAAAAGGAATGGAATAAAATATTATTTGAGTTTGGGGCTTTAAAACTGGCTGCTCTCTTACTCATTAATTTATTAATAACTAGCAGGCTACACCCTCTTCGCTGGTCACTATATTTAAATGAATTTTCAAAAGAATTGAATCGCTATTTTTTTTAATCACATTATAAATAAAAACTAAAAAAAAAAAAAAAAAAAAAAAAAAAAATTACATTGAAATCGCTCTAATCCTTCCTTCGAGTACACGCTGCCTACGGCATCAGGTACATTTTCCCACTGTCTACAGAAAGGTTTTTCCCGGGCATTTCAATCTGGGTATTTATCGACGACAGGTGGATCTGCTGTTATTTAAGAACTACGATTTTAAAGATGACTGTATCTCAGCATTTACTAAATATTTTAGTGTTTGAACCATGTATTTTAAAGCCCTCGCTCTTTAAAGTATATTATCATATCATTCCGAGCACTATAATAAATGAAATAAAAAGTAGATTTTCTTTGAAAAGGGAATTAAATTAAAAAAAGAAAGAAAGAAAAAGAGAAGTAAATTTTAATTTTAATCAGCTTAATCCTTCCTTCTGCATACTACCATTTTTTCCCAATAAATAAATATATATATATATAAAAATTAAAAAAATAATAAAAAAAGGATTTATTAAAGGAATTAATTAAAAAAAAAAAATGAAAAATGAGAAATTGTTATACTATAAAAATTATACATAAACATAGCAATTTTTTTCTATTGCATTATCATTTGACTTTCAGTAAGTATAATAAATTAAAAAGGAAAAAAAAAAAGATTTTGTCTTCAAATGAATTAGTGAATTAAATAAATAAAAGATAAATAGCGAAATAGACGTTGCAAAGATACGCAGACGATTGAAATAAAAGAATAAATTTCAGAAAAATGAAACATTGAAGCCAATATTTAAAATCTGGGAAAAAAAAAAAAAAAAAAAAATCAAATTCGAAATTCGAAAAAAATCTTGATGAGGTACACACCTATAGGGATCCCAATACCCATCTGCCAAGTTTTGTAGCCCTGCGATCAGTAGTGTGAGCACCAGAGAGTAGACGGACCCACAGAACAGACACACTACACACAGACACTTTTATTTATTTATATAGATTATTACAATGAAGTCGTCAATTTTTTTCAATAATAAAAATAATTATAGGAAGAAGATAATAATAGTAATAATAATAAGAAAAGAATGTTTAAAAAAAACAACAACAATAATAATAATAATAATAAATATTTGTTTTTATAATATTCTAATAGATGGCAGCACTAAAAAACAGTTTTAAATCCTGTTTGATAACCCAAATTTTACTTCAAAAAGCATTATTAAAAACTTATTTCCTGATATTGTCACTCATAATTTACATATTAGTGACAGTGTTATCGGTGTTTGTTTATTAAAATAAATAAATAATAAATAGCTGTAAAAATTATTATGTGTAAAAGAAATGTGACAAAAAGAATCGGAAAGTTCATATTTATGAAGTGTTTTTTAGAAGAAGTACTAATTTATTTCCTAATCATGATTGGGAAGTAAATTACAACGGATATTTTTTCAACATACCCCCCCCCCCCTCCAATCTCTTGATCACATTTTGCGAATTGGTGACACAATAGCTAGTTGGCAGAGAGCTGTTCTCAAATTGACATATTGGTACTGGAGCAGACCAAAGACCATTAATAATGACCGGTTTACGTCGTCGCTGTAATGTCCTTCATTTCTATGTACCTCTGGGTGGGGGTTACTGATACGGGGATTCCTTCCCTCTGTAGAGGATCAAAATTGTGAAGGTATTTTTCCGGATTCAGCTACCCCCTCCTTCAAGAAATGAATCTTAGACTGTCGTCAGTAGTTCATTGCGTAGTTCTAGTTCGACGCTAAACCCACTCAGTTATGACTATTGCCGTCTTGTTAATCATCTACATACCTAATTTTAGCGCAATCCGCTCACCCATTTTAGCTGCAAAATGCGATATTTATAGCGAAAGTTTATTTATTATAACTAGTCTCTCAAAACTCTACTTATATTTTCTTGAGAACATTTCACTTCTTTTGCTGTGAACAGCTGCGTTTTTGTTTCTTTGAGCAAGTAATGCCAAACTACTTTTCATTTCTCAATGGAACGCATGTTAGTCCTGCAGTTAATAAAATTTACAGCTTTTCTCTAAACCAATAGGAAAATAACTGAATATTCTAATTTTTTGAACAATATTGTTCAGATATTCTAATTTTTGAATAATTCAAATATATATATATATATATATATATATATAAATTATTTTTAGTTGTTAAATGTATGACAATTAAAAATAAATATTTATATTATACTTATAAATATAATATTCTGAAGATATTTAGACCTTTTCAATATTATATATATATATTTATTTATTTATGAACACAGTATGCAAATCGACACTTTAGCAACATTGAACCCATTTTTTTTTTTTTTTTTTACATTATTATAATTTTTTTAATCGAAGTTGTATATATATAATTATAATAGTAAAAGTAACACAGGTAAATATTTTTGTATATACATAAGAAGTAAACCAGCTACATTGATTGGTTATTTGCATTTATATGAAATTTTGTTCTATGCTGCCATAAGAAAAATAGACGACAGTGTAGAGATAGAAACTGTTGAGAGATGTGCACTAAAATCTAATTAGCACCAGTGGCGCAGCGACGGGGGGGGGGGGGTCCAGCGGGGTCCAGACCCCCCCCCCCTCCTTATGAGCTAAGATTTTTTATTCGGAAATTTATGCATTATGCAGGGCCTGATTATCGCAGTGGCAGGTGGGGCCTGGGCCCCAAACCCTGAATAGCAGGGGGCCTTAAAACTAATTTCTTTTGTGATTACTTGATCATTATTTGTTCTGTGTTCAAAAATTTTGGTCACTTTTTCAACTATTTTCACATCGTCAAGTACTGGAGGGGGTCTAAGAAAGCATGTGTGCCTCAGGCCTTACATGAAGTCAAGCAGGCCCTGGCATTACGTATAAAAATTCGACCAGAAATTTGTACAAAAATCGACATATTTTTACTTTCTAAACATACGTATATAACATATCATAAAAAGATAATTTTTTTAAATAATAATTTTAGTAAATTATTTTTTAAAAACAGAATTATATTTTAATAACCGAATTAAATTTTATATAAATGTAGGTGCATTAAGGAAACGGGGGGTTGAGGGGGCGGTAGCCCCCCCTCACACCGAACTAATTATCGTATAAAACTCTTCTGAAGCCTAATTTGAATTGTTTTGCATAGCTTTACATGACAGTTCTCGTTATCTTGCCTCTTAATCTGCAACCTGTATTTATATTATTAAATTTCAGGGTAAGAGAAAGTCGTGTGAGTGACACACCAGATTGTTTTTTGTTACAGAGACACAAAGAACAATCCCTTATCATTATGGCCTATGGGCCCAAATTTTTTTAAAGTCAACGTCAACATGAGTGCATCGGAGTACCTGCAACCGATGACTTCCATCGAAAGTATAAAAATCTTGAAGATGATTTTTCAGGGGAAAAAAAAAAAAAAAATAGTCAGAGGGTTTTTAATTTAGTCTCTGAAAATATTCCACACGTGAGCAGAGATTTTTCAGAGTGAAGCACCAGGAGTTAAAAAAAATAAATAAAAATAAAATAAAATAAAATTTTTAACTCCTTGAAAAATCCTAAGTGCAAGTGCAACAGAGAAAGTTATTGCATGCGTTGACGAGACAAGTCCGGATGGCGGAAAGGAAGCAGGGCGTCCCCAAAAACACGGTAAACCGTTCAGAGTCCCGCAGTTAGTATAAAAAGAAATGGGGTGGAGGCATAAATTTAAATAATTATAATAAAATTCAGAAAAAATCTTTAGTGAAATAAAATATAGAACTTATATCGTCTATATGCCTTATTCAATAGAGGTGAAAATTTATACACAAGTTATGGGTCACCATTGCACAGACAGTGTAGATTTTGGTGAATCTAGCACGTACAGCTTCACTAAAATGACACAAAGAAAAATTCGTTATCATTATGGCCTATGGGCCCGAATTTTCTATGTGCGATAGCGGCTTTGTAATGTGAGCCGATATATGTGAGTGAACACGATAGGGACTAAACGCATAGTTCAAACGAGCTGAAAGTTGATACGTATGTTATAGGTCACCGTAGCACGAACCCTAAAGAATTTGGTAAATTTAGCCCTTTTTTTTTTTACGGAGACAAAGAAAAATTCTAATTATAGCCTATGGGCAGAAATTATTTAAGTACGATAGCGTCTAAGTGCCTCATTGGACTGAATTGAAAATTTATATACATATTATAGATCACCGTCACATGACGGGTAGGAATTTTGTAGAGTCTAGCACTTATAGTTTTTTTACAGAGACACCACAACGAAAAATTCTTTATCAGTATATGGCGTATGAGCTCAAATTATTTAAAGTGTGATGGTGTCTAAACGCCTTATTCGATTGAGCTGAAAATTTATACACATATTATAGGTCACAGTCGCACGAACTGTATAGATTTCGGTGATTTAAACCCTTATAGATTTTTACAGCGACACAACAAAAAATTCTGTATCATTATGATCTATGGGCTCAAATTATTTGAAGTGCAATAGTTTAAAATTAAACAGTATACTATACGGAGAAAAATACTCAAACATCGTATTATAATTTTTATTTTTGTTTATTTAATGACTTATCTTACTTTAATTTATTTATACAGCCATTAATTACTTAAAGTTCGAAAAATCGAGTGGAGTCACTCCATATTTTTTCTTTTATAAAAGCCTTATTGTCTTATTACATTCTCTCTTCTCTTTAAAAATATTAAATTAACATAGTATATATCTCATAAATTCACTCTAACCCTATATATGAGTATGCTAGCAAAATTGTTTCACAATACATATATTCTTGATTTCCACTTAAATTTCTTCAGAAAGTATCCAAGAGGCGAATTACATTATCCTTTTTTGAAAGAATGTTTTTCGGCAAGCTCGGGTGTAACAGTTTTCAGAAAACATCTGATTCTTTTGCGGCAACAATTGTTGTGCGCTATTATTCATTCTTACAGACCAGATAACACCCTACACAGGTCGCCGGTATTCCTGAAATTTTTTCTTTGTTTACATACATCTAGAATTTCTAAGAAAAAGGGATTGTAGACGAGGGTCAGTTTGGGAGAAGACTTCTCCGAGAAGTTCAGAATCAATGAAACCTTTTAAAAGTTTCTCAGGCAGTTACAGGTTTTAATTTGTTTTTTTAGACAAAAAAAGGTAAGCACTTGGCTGTTCATGTTTTAAATGGTTTAATTATAAATTCAAATTACTACAAATGTTCAAAAAAATTGTATTGGAGTAAGGTTAAGTCCGTTTATATTCTATAGGGATCTAGGCCTGAGTGGAATGCCCTCCGGTCATCCTGAATGATTCTAGTCCGTATTCACGTGAGTTTCGGAGAAAACAACGACAAACACTGTACGGCTAGACAAAGGAGCGCGACCTGAGTTCATCCAAAAGGATGATAAGTCTAGTTTTAAATGTCGTAAATCAATAGTTAAATATATAGATTTAAATCAACAGAAAGTGGAAAAACTCAAACAAAATTAACCTCGAATTTTAACAAATTAATCATTAATTAAAAGAAGTTAAATTCATTTGCAAATATAAGATTTAAAGTCCTTTTTTTATTTGGTATTTCTTAAAAAATAGTTTATTTATGCATTTATTTATTTATTTAATATTTTTTCAAATATATAATTGTAAGGAATTATACTCGTATTATGCATTTTTCATGTTCAATAAGTTCAACCCATGTACAAATTTAGAAGTTTAAAACTGAGTCTAGAGTTAAATGTTTTTCTTGGTTGGACCTTAAAAAAAAAAAAAAAAAAAAAGAAATATATGCTTCAAATTCTAAAAGTTTTTTTTTTTTTTTTTTATTAAAATAATGTTTAACGAATTTTCCTATTTAAGATTTATGAACAATTTTAATTTAATCAAAATCCTGAAAGGGGTATAAGTAGTACAACACTTAATTAAAAAAAAAAAAAAAAAAAACTCTTACTGTTTTGAAACTTTTGATTTGAACCAAAATTTGTGGATGAAAGTAAGTATCTTTAATGTGATTTAATTACTTTTTTTTTTTTTTTTTTTTTTTTTTTTTTTGTCCTTTCCATTGCGAGGAAAACTTAAACTTACTGTATTGTTGCATGGGATTTTAAAATTATCCTTGAGAAAAATGACATATACAATCGGCAGCAAAAGTATCCGAGCACTAACCAATAATTCCGATATCAAAAAAGTACACTTAATACTGTTTTATTAAATAAATCCTTGTCGAATCATGTTGTTAGACTGACTAAGAACATGAATTGGCAAGGATTTATTTAACAAAGCAGTATTAAGTGTACTTTTTGTAAAAGAGGGATTATTGCTAGTGCTCGGATTTGCTGCCGACTGTATTTTACAGTTTTTCAGTTTGGGGTTTGAATTGAATATTAAACTATTATGATATGAAGGGGATCATTACAAATTTTTCATTTATATCTTTCTAACATAATGAATAAAGTACTTTCTGGTACATCCTTCGCCAGAAAAGAAAGAAAGAAAAAAAAACAGTTGTTTTTATAAAATTACTGGCATAGTTATTTTTATTCACACTGTAAAAAAAAATTTCAGTATTTTACAACAAAAGGTGCTGGCACCGCGGCTGCCAGCACAGTTGCTGTAAAATTTACAAACTGCTGTTTTTTATGGTGCTGTAAAATTTATTGCACTTTGCTGTGAATTTTACAAGATGCTGTTTTTTATGGTGCTGTAAAATTAACTGCATTTTGCTGTGAATTTTACAAGATGCTGTTTTAAAAAGTGTTGTAAAATTTACAACAAAGTGTAGTTAATTTTACAACACTTTTTAAAACAGCATCTTGTGAAATTCACAGCAAAGTGCAGTTAATTTTACAGCACTACTAAAAACAACATCTTGAAAAATTCACAGCAAAGTGCAGTAAATTTTACAGCACCGTAAATGCAGCAGCTTGTAAATTTTACAGCAACTGTGTTGGCAGCCGCGGTGCCAGCACCTTTTGTTGTAAAATACTGTTTTTTTTTTTTTTTTTTTTTCAGTGCAGGCAGTGATGCCAGATTGGGGATTTTCGAGGCTTCTGGGGACAATTTTGGGGACCAAATGTTTGTGGGGACTATTTTGGGGAGTTCTTCAACTTTCTGTCAATGTTGGCAACATAATGATTTATCCCTACGACTAGAGACTTTCAATAGCTTTATTGTTATTTGGGGATTTTTTTCAAAAATTGCCTTCATTTGGGGAACAATCTGAGCTTAAATCACAGAAAAATCTGCTTGATTTTTTTTTTTTTTTTTTAAGAAATTTTTATTTTTCCTCTTTAGTAGAAATCAAGCTGGGGATTTTTTCGAAAAAAAAAAAAAAACACCCTGATTTGGGAAAATTTGAAGACCTGTTTGGGGAAATAATTTTCGACCATCTGGCATCACTGAGTGTAGGCGGTAGAGATGGGAATAATCGAATGATTTTACAATCGATTATTGATGACGTAAGCGTAGAATAAGCGTTTTGTAAGTAGTTTCGGTTTCTTCGTAGCTATCAGGTTGCTTTCTGTTTATACTTAGTCTTTTCACTCATTGCTATGAAATTTTAAGGTCTAACCTAGAGTCCTGCACACCCGACCCGAACCCGACAGATGAATTTTATATCAACCCGAAACCCGACCCGAACCCACAGTAGAGAAACTTTTACGACCCGCACCCGACCCAAACCCGCTGTCTTTAGACCCGAACCCAACCCGAAAATTAAATAAAAATTACCCTTATTCATCTAAAAATCATACAAAACTTTTTTAAATTTTAAAATAAGGTAAATTTTCACTCTCATACTGTTGGTAAATTATTTAAAAAATAATTTGAAATGTAATCACTAATTGTTTAGTTTAAAAATTAAAAAATCTGAATAATAGATCAATGATAATTTTTAACGATTTATGTAAATTGTTAACTTCAAGAGTAAACTAGTATGTTGTGGCCACCACAAGACTTTCTTTTATACTTTCCTATATTTTACTAAGTGCAAATTATTTATCTATTTTTTTTTTATTTTTTTTTATTATTATTATTATCTAGCAGGATGAATGCAAACGATTTGCATCTTAAGAGACAACTAACACTAAATATCCAAAGTATGCATTTTTATTGCCTATAAATGGCATCTTAAAAAGTACGTTTTTATAACCCGATAAGAATTCAAATTGGATCATCATAATGTCTCGTAATAGACTTTTCAGATTTCAAGCTTTGTTTGATTATACTCAATAGAACCTGAGATATAGCCTCCTCCTAAATCTCGAAAATTGCTGATAGCAGCGCCAACTGTTGATCGGTTGACAAAAATTGATGGGCACTAATTTAGGTCAAGGTGCCTCTACATATAAATTCATATATAATTCTGAACAGTAGTTCCGGAGATACAGTCGCCACAAAATTTTTGTCACACACACACAGGCAGACAGACATTTTCTATAAATGATAAAATCGTGTTCTAGACCTCTCAAAACGTGTAAATCCGTCGGAAACTCGAAGTCGAAAATGTTTATGAATCCAATTCTTTTCTTGAATATAGAAGAAAGTAAAAAATGCACTTCAATTTAAATGTTCATAATTTATTGTTTAATACTTATAGTCTGGGGAAAAAATGATGTATTATTCTTTATTGCTTTTTTCCAATGTGGATGTTTAACTTTACTATAATAATTTGTGTAGCATGTATGTGATTCACAGTTAAACATCTGCTATTTAAGGGTCATTGATCACTTTAAATTCCCATAATCAGCAACTTAGCTTCCTTCGGTGACAGTTTTGCTTGGTGCATTATTTATTTGTTCTAGAGAAAGCGATAAAGAATATAATCTGCCTTGATGGCATTCGTTTCCTTTATGTGTTTATTTTACATTACTTTTTTTAATTAAATTACAACAGGTATTCCCTGTATATTTTCTGCATATACAAATGTAAATGGAAGAAAATTCAAAATTTCATTAACATAAAAGCGAGGATTAAAATTCATTGAAAATAAAGATATCTTAAAAAAAAAAAAAAAAAAAAAAAAAATGTAAATTAAGAAATAATTTAAATTCTCAAAACGTAAAAGCAAGGTTATGTTGTATTTCTTATATGTGTATATATATATATACATATATTAATAATAGTAAATAAAAATTTTAATACAGTACTTTAAAATTTTCATACAATTTCTATAGATGATCAGTTTTCGATTTGTTGAAGAAAAGAAAACGTATACGGATATTTTTTTGTCATGCTTACACGGATTTTTTTTTTTTTTCAGGTGGGTATCCGCGTATAGGAAACGGAGCTCCGACACGTGTCTAAAATCAGTTAAAGAGCTATAATTATGTCTACAAATTTATGCTTTCAATTGTAATTTTTTTTTTTTTTTTAATGATGTTCTTAAGTCGACCCGACTCGTAGAAAGCTAGTTCAAAACCAGGTCATGTCCATTCGCACAGCCGTACGGAATTTTCTGTGTTTTTTCTCCAAAACTCACAGGAAAACTGCTATTGAGTGTACGCCCCTCGAACCTAGGTCCCAAGGGCAGACAAACACCTTCAATTCTCACATTATAACCGAAATGTTTAAATTAGTCCACAAATAGACACTGAATAAAATATTGGAAATTTTTATTAGGTTCATTTGGTTATTATTTATACTCAGAATTCCTTTTTTAGAAAAAAAAAAAAATATATATATATATATACACTAAGGAAAGGCCATTATGAAACCTGAATCCATTAATTTTGACATGCTTGAAAAAAAAAAAAAAAATCCTTTTTATTTGTAAATACAAGAAATAGGCAAGTATTTCTTATTCATGCACTAAAATATCTCGCAGCATTTTTTTTTTTTTTTTTTCAATGTAAACTTAAAGACTAATAATTTTTTATAAAAGTGTGTGAAACTGTTTGACCCATATTTCATCCTCGTCCTAAAATAGGACACCATGCATAATGTGTCTTTATCGTTAGTTTAAATTAACGTTTAATATATGTTTTTTAATTTTTAAAATGACGATTTTTAAAGATTTATTCATTACATTTTCAACATATTATTACTTAAAAGGTTTTACATTCAAGAATAATGGATATACAAATTTATTGAAGTAATATTCTACACTTTGTACTGGTAAAACAATTATTTAAGTATATATATATATATATATATATATATATATATATATATATATATATATATATATAATATATATAGATGTTAAAACCCGAATAAACTACTACGTCAGAAACGCCAAAGAAAAATATTGGAAATGCATACAGCTGTTTCGGTAGCCTATAGCGTACCGTCTTCAGTGCAAAAAGGATTCTGAATCAGCTGTATGCATTTCCAATATTTTTCTTTGGTGTTTCTGACGTAATAATTTATTCGGGTTTTAATATTTCAACGCCAAGTCTCCTGTTATTATTATATATATAGATGGTCTGTTTTCCTTATATTTCCAAATGTCCTAAATTATTGTCCTACTTTTAGGACAGCCTGTTCCGATTAAACTAATGAAAAGTTGGTAAGTTTTTTGATTTTGTGTGTATACACAGACATTGAAAAACATTTTTTCAATGCTTGGTAGGATATTGGTTAAACGGGAAAAAAAGGAGGGGGGGGGGGAGATTTCTTTGTGTCAGCCATAATACTCTTAAAAGCGATTACAGAAATTCTAAATGATTTTGAAGGGTTGATATTTAATTGCAGTTTTATTTTTAAACGTAGCTATGACTGCTAAAAATACCATATTGTTTATTAACTTATGCTTAGAACAAGAAAATGCTACCTTTTTTTTTTTTTTTTTCTTTTAAAGTATATAATGTTATTATTGCGTAAAAGTAAATAAATAAACAAGGGAATAAATTAAAAGAAAAGAAATGAAAAGGAAGGAAGAAATAATATTTAAAATTGTAGCGCTAAATTCAAACTCTTACGAATATATTAAATAGCCTATCGATATTGAGCCATCTTCCCTATCATTTAAAAGAATATAGACGGCGCTGTCGCCATTCTCGGCAAAATATCATCTCGGCAAAATATCTAATGATATTTTGCCGATCATTAAAATGAAGTGAAAACATTTTGTTTTCAGAAGTCAGAAGTTCGTCGGCTCTCGCTGAGAGATGTAGCTGTTTTCGTGTAAGACGCCCCTGTGGCCATGGGCCGCAGGCAGCGGCCTGTAAGAATATTCGTTCTTATGTATCCTAATGTTCTGTTTACTGCGCGCGATGTATATAGTTATTGTGATTGTGCTTTATTATAATTAAAATATTAAATAATGGAATGCCAGAGCTCGTTCTTTCAATGTTCTAAGGTGTCATTCCGTTAAAAAGTTAAGATTTTTTTTTTAAATCTTAAAACGTAAAAAAAATTAAAAATGTAAAAATCTCTAACACCAAGTTTATATGTCTCCTATTAAACATACACTAACACGCATTAAAATTAATGATAGACAGTTATAAATTTATAGTAATTCGTTTGCACTTTGAGACAGAGGAAAAAAATAAAAAGCAAGCCTTTCATTCAATATCTACAGTATATAAAAGTCATAGTTGTGGTATGGTCAGTGTCTTTGATTGAAGAAAAACTGTGATGCTTAGGCGTTTTAGAGTGAATAAACTCATCGGGTTCATTTTCAACTTTCATCCAGTATTTGTTTATCTTACTCAGCGAGAATTTCTGATTTCCGTTTTGACATGCTTAGTTTATAATCTGCGTTAAAAGATGTTAATGTTTTTTTTTTTTTTTTTTTTTTTTGAACATACATGCATATAGATACAGCATAATTGATTATCCGCAAAATTGAGAGCCATGGGTTTCGTACATAAACCGCAAAAAGGCTGAACATGAAATTGAAATGACATAAAATGCATTCTAGCTTAAAAACTTGAATGTATCGTATATAAAACATAATAAAAACAATGAAAATATTTATAAAAAGTAAAATTATTTGTACAGTCGAACCTCATTAACGTGAATCTCATGGGGGATAAAAAATTTGTTCATGTTATCAGTAGTTCATGTTATCAGTAACTAACCTTTTTGACGGGGATTGTGGAAACAGTTCATGTTAAAAGTAATTCACGTCAACGAGGTTTGACTGTACTTCATATACTATAGGATGTAAAAAACATAAAGAAAAAAAATGAACTTAAGATGAAGCCATGGTTCAATTTGTAATCTAATTTATGCTCTAAATTAAACAGTACCGCAGACATGCAAACATTTAGTTTATTCCACAGAATTGTGAATAACCGCCACATTTTCACACCACTTTATTTGTAGAAAAATATTCTCCAATATTTAATTACGATTGAATATTAAAGAAAGTACCCGCCAGGAAAACTGGTGTGGGAAAAAAAAAAAAAAGCGGTCACATCAGTGTTTTGAAATAAATTGAAATCTTGACATGTTTGGTAGCGTATTCTACTGGAGAACAAATAAAGCAAAAACCACATAATTCTTTATATTTACTTTTTTTTTAAGCTATCATTTGTATCTGTTTATTGTTGATGATTAAAAAAAAAAAAAAAAAAAAAAAAAAAAAAAAAAAACTTTCTTCTGATTTCGCCCATTTTCCGCTCCACGAATTATCCGCAACGTGTGTAATCCGTTTGCGGATAATCGAGAGTTTACCGTATATATATATACAGATTATTACGGGTAAATCGAATTGCAGTAGTCGGTCGATACAGGTTTTGGTTTTTTTTTTTTTTTTTGAGCGCATTTTAAACGCAAATTATTTTGTATGGGGTGGGGGTGGGGGGAGAAAAGTAAATCTTTTTCTTTAGCAATTTTTCTAAAAGTTAACTAATCGTGTTCAGGACATCCGAAAACGTTTAAATCCATTGAAAAACGGAGATCGAAAATTTTTACGAATCCAATATATGTATTTTTTTCTCGTTTATATTGATTTCTCAAAAAACGAGAAAAATGAAATAAAATCCTTATTTATTTATTTATTTATTATTATTATTATTATTATTATTATTTCATTTGGTCAAAATATTTAAAAAGCGCAATAAATAAATCAATAAAAATAAAAATAGCACATTCTTTTCCTTAAAATATGAAATTGCGTTCTTTAGCAGCAGTTACATATATATTAATGTTTTAAAATTTCTTGTATGCTATTTCTATTTGGTGCCAAAGGGAAAATGAAAAAAATTGTTTTCATTTACTCTACTTTGTCCGAAAGAAATAGATCTCTCGTTCTAATAGCTTATTTCCTGACAAAAGTTCAGGGCTGGAAGTTCCCGTCTTTCTTCAAGATATTTTCAAAATCTGAATGGCAATTTTTATCATAAAATAAACGAAAAAATTATCGTTACTGAATAATGGCTGGAAAATGTCCTGAAAAAAAGGAGGGTGTTTCGAATTCTACAGAAATTAAAAATTCTGGAAACAGTAAACGTAAGATTATTTAAAAAGGCAGATAAATATAATATAAAATCTAATTTCAATAGGTGTATCTGTTATAGCAGATATCGATTTTGAAAATAAATAAATAAATACATAAAATAAAATAAATTCAATAAATAAAAAAGAGAGAAAAATCTTCCGGGATTCAAAAACCCCACTATCGGATCACAGTTAATTAACAGCAGCGCTACCTGTCGACCGATATACACATAAATTTAAACTAGCGTAGTTGTCTGGCCAAATTTTTCAAAGGTCGTTTGGATGGTGAGCAAACATCCAGTTTCAGATTATAAAACGGGCATAGAATGCAACTGGCGCCAAATTTCGGCTGATTGTCGAAATTTGCTACAGGCAGAATTTTCAAAAGTATTTGCAGGGTTAGTGAACAGGCGGTCGTAGATTTTGAAACAGGAAAACAACGTCGAAGACGTCACCGAGCAGGAGTTTAATACGGTGAGTTTTCCGAAGGATCGCAAACCCACTGGTCGCCGAAGGCGAATTTGTAAGCTATACTGAAACAAAAGAACTTTCATCCTGATTTAGTTAAATTAATTATTTAAATTTTTTTTATAATTCTACCTCTATTTAAATTGGTATTAAAATTCTTAAAATAAAGAAAATTTTGGAATGTAAAATTAGAATTTCGTTTAAAATGACCTATAATGAAATCTTCAAATTAAGCTCTAAGGATCTCTACACAAATTAAGAGTAATATGAAATTGAATATGACAAGGAACATTCAAGGTCAAAGTCATTGAATATGACCGTAAAGCGCTCCCAATTTTTGCACTGATTCGGCCCCAGAAATATACCTCTTTTAATTTTTAAAATAAACTATGTGCATCATACTGTCATGCGAACATTCTTTGCTATTAAAAAAAAAAGTCAAATAATATCTTAAGGACTATGTTTTTATACTTGTTATATTATTTATCTTGAAGGCAAAGGGAATACATTTCAAGTTCAAGTTAAGAAAATATTCTTTTAACCCTAGAACACTAGCGTGTTCATAAATACTCTATCACCAGAGGTACCTAAAATTGACGCGCTCATGTAAAAGTCGTTTTATTTGCTTGTATTACATTAATATTGTTTTTAAATATGTATAATTATTTGCTGTATTACCCATACTAATTTTTCATTATTTGAATAATTATTTCTAAGCACTCAAAAACTCAAACAAGTGTATCGATAGTAGGGATTAATATTTTTTGTTGAATTTCATGAGTGCAAGTTTATACACGTTAAAATAAATCTGTTCATATAAAAAAGTGCATTTAGCACTTCCTCATATAACTTGATAAATGTAATTGTATGAAAAACCTTTAAAATGACTATACTGAATGATTAATAAGAAACATTTTTTTTTAATTAATTGTAAATTGTTAAAAGAAAGGTTATAGATGTCATGAACTAGACATGCTACAATGTTTACAACTAATGCGTTTTAACGAAATTTTAATTAATCAATACAAAATATTAATATAAAAATTAAAAACTAACCTTTCTGATGAATGGACATTCTTCATTCCATGGTCTTCACGTTGTTCATTCTTCGTTCATGGTTCATCTGCATCTGAGTTCAGAGACGCAGATGTTATGCTTCCACAAGCAGATGTTCCTGTCTAAAGTCCACAGGAAGTCGATTTTACAGCATTTAGTGCTTGAATTTATTTCACAGCATAAATACTTGAAAATATACCGCAGAAAGTGCAGGAAAAATTACAACATTTTTTTACAGTGCAATTACATCTAATAGATTCTGAGATATAGTTTTCAAAAATTTGTGGCGTTATAACAACACTTGTTAAGCTATATACTCCAAAGTTAGACCAACAGTTGATATCATTGGTATTATTATTATTATAACGTAAGTATCACTGATAATTCGGCAAATTCCATGTGATAGATTCTGTGATAGATCTTTCAAAAAATATGGTAGAAAAACTATTATTTCATAATCTTATCTGCTCCAAATTATCACAATGTGACTAAATGAGACATTTTGTGAAATTATATGCAATTGATCATGCGTTACTGGGGGAACGAAATTCTTGCACATTATTCAATAAAAAGGAAGGAAGAAAAAAAAAAGGAACAAAGGAATTCGCAAAACAAAGAGGGATAAATGGTGTTGGTGTTGGAGTACCCTCCATTTGGTCAATTCAAAAGATTCTAGCCCGTGTTCACGCAAGTTTTGGAGAAAGCCAGTGAAGACTTCGAAACGCGAAACCGAAGAGCGTGACCTGGGTTTGAACGAGGACTTTTAGATATTTGAGAAAGCCCTGGTTCGAAACCGGCATTTTCTGTCGACCAAGTTTGCGGGAAAATTGTCAAAACATCCAAATAAAACAAAATCTCGCAAAAAATTGACTGAAAACTGAAAAAAAGGAAATTAAATTAAAAAAAAATAGGAGCACAAGGCAGAAACTGGGTAGTTATTAAGTCTTTCAACAACAGTTCAAGTCTTTAGAAACACAACTAGATACATTAGAATGATATGGAAGAAAGTTTTGTGATGGCCAAGCAATACAAGATTTTGTTGGTTTCTTGTTAAGTTTTTCCTAATTATATACACAATTATGTGCACAATGTAATTTTTTCATATTTTATTTATATAACTGCCGCATGGAAAAAAAAAAAAAAAAAAACTAGCATGTTGTGGCAACCGCATGACTTTCTTATATATATTTTTTACACAAATTCACCAGCAAAAGTAATTTATTAAAATTATCTTCCATGATGATTGCAGACTATTTACACCCTAAATATATAATAAATAATAGTAATAACATTAAATATCCAAAGAAAGTCAGTTTTATTCTCTATATGACATCTTTTAAAAAAAGCTTTTTTTTTTTATTAAAAAAATCGATAACTTTATTTTAAATTATCGCAAGTCGATGGTTGAACCATTCGTTTTAAAGGTATTGTGTGGGCGAGCTTTTTTGAAAGATACACAAAATTAAAATTCGTCCCCCCCCCCTTCGGGGGACTTCCCTCCAGGGGGGGGAAGCATTGCTCCTACATATACAATTTTTCCCCCAGTTAACTATCATTATTTATTACAATTATTATTATTATTTTTAATTTCATAATGATTTTTAAAAAATAATTCTCTTTACGCATTTATACGTAATTTTGTCCGATACCATCATGTTAAAATTTTAGAAAAGTGTGATGACAACGCCACCTATTGGACAATTTCCCCCAAAATTTGATAGGCACTAATTTATGTCAAAGTGCATCTATATATCAAATTTCCTGAAATTCTGTGCTGTAACTCCTGAAATACATTTGCCACAAAATTTTGTCACACGCAGAGACAGACATTTCTAAAAATGCTCAAATCGTGTTATAGACTTCTCAAAACGTGTAAATCAATCGAAAACACGAGGTCAGAATTTTTCACGAATCTAATATTTTCTTCTATTAAATATCGAAGAAAGTAAAAATAAAACATGAAACGATTTGTAAAGATATTTTTAGTCCATTTTCAGAGATTTTATTCCCGTTTTGCATTTGAACATGTTAATTTTATTTCAAAATTTGAGGATATGACTTAGAATCGTGCTGTTAGGGTCATCCCTTTTTAATAAGAGAAAATGTGATATGCAGAAATCTTAAAATAACTCGAAAAGTATTTTTTTACCCTTATTATTTAATTTAATTATTATAATTATGGTAGGTATGGTAGGTTTCTCAGATGTGGTAGCCCATGACAACCTAAAAAAAGGGAACTGATCCATTGAACCAGAAAAAAATTTACAAATGAAGTAAAAAAATTGTTGCCTGTATCAGTCCCATAGACTAAAAATACAAAGAGCTTTTAAATATATCCAATTTCTGGATAAACTTCGTACCAGATTTCTATAATAGTGGGCCTCATTAAATAAAATCGTACAAAAACACGATCAATGATTTCTATAAAAAATAATTGTAATTTTAAAAATTTAAATGATGACAGCTATAAAAAAAAAAAAAAAAAAAAAAAAAAAAAAAAAAAACTCACATATAGGGCCCGATTAAGACTACCTGGAGCCCCGAGGCAAGCTTTTTCTGGGGCCACGCTTGCAGGGGCATAAAAGGTCTTTACGTTGCAGAATACCTGCATACGATTCTGAGTGAGCCCCTTACAGAAGAGGGGCCCAGGGCAGCTGCCCACATGCCTTAGAGTTAGTCAGGGCATATATATAAAATAGGTTTCAAATGGCCCTTCATGCTTTTTAGTTTTTCTTTCTTTCTTTTTTTTTTTTTTTTTTTTTTTTTTGGACACCCCCCCCCCCCCCCCCCTTACCGAAATTTTCCTTATGTTGAATTCTAACCATTGGCTTGTGAAATACAGCGTCCATAAAATTTTAGTCACACACAAATACAAACATACATACAGTATACAGACAAACATTTTCTAAAATGGTCAAAATGTGTTTTGGGTATCTCAAAACGTGTAAATCCATTGAAAACGGGTGGAAGAAGTAAATAAAAAGTAAAAAGTCAAGCAACGTGCGGAAATCATCGTTTGCAGAACTATGACGAGGGAATCTCCCATGAAACCATTTAAAATGCCAAAACTATAAGACAACATTTATCTAATCACATAAAGTAAAAAATAAAATAAAATTTGTTTTGATAGTTAATAATAGTATCTAAAAATAAATATTCCAATGGAAATTAAAGATATCGTTTTACTTAAAAATATATATATATTTATTTATTTATTTTGTTTATTTATTATTCTATTTATTTAATTATTTTATTTTTTACTGCAACAATTATAATTAACAGTTTTATAATTATTATTTTTTCTTCTAAATACATAAAAAAGGCATATTAATTTTTTGAAAATTTTCGACCACCTGTTTTCAATAGATTTATAGGCTTTGAGATGTCCTGAAAATGGTTTGACCATTTTTAATAAATGTCTGTCCGTCCTATGTGTGTGCCTGTCTCTCTCTCTGCATTATCAAAATTCTGTGGATGCTGTATCACATAAACCAATGAAAGGAATTCAACCAAATTTGACCCTAGGTTGAACTTTGACTTAAATTTGTGCTGAATAGCTTTTTGGATTTGCCCAACAGGTGGTAATGCTATTCTGCAATTTTCACCATTGAGGGAAAGTTGTCGTTGTGTTTGCGTGGGTTAAGGCCGATTGACCATACTAGGTCCTGAGAGGAATACCCTCTGTGTGTGTGTGGTGGGGAGGGGGGGGGGACTTCTAAGGTTCCCTAGCACGTATGCATGTTGTTTCAGAGAAAACTACTGAAATTTTCAAACCACTATGCCGACGATTGCGGCCTTGGATTAAACCCGGCAACCGCCATCTTCCAACGTTTTGAGCAGATCCTCTTGGATTTAAAGGTAGGCTATATCCCAGCTTCTAACATGTATGAATGTATCAAACTTGGTATGAATTGGATATTGTGTAAAATTATGCTGATTAAATTCAGTTGCATATTAGTCGACTGATGCTGCTGCTATGCTGCAATATTTTATGTTTACAAGAAAGCTATATCTCAGACTCTACGTTATATTAATGCACCAAACTTGGGAGTGTGAGATATATGTCGTGAAATATTATACTGATGGAATTTTCATGTACATGGGATGGCAGGTGACACTGATGTCACTTTCTCTGATATTCTAGAGGGCTATATCTCTGAACGTTTTCGGGAAAATTGAACCAAGTTGCGTATATAAAATGATAATTGTGTGGAACTAAGTTGAATAAATTTTTGTGCATGTCAGACGTTAGGTGGTGGTGTTGTATGGAATGATATAGAATGTTTTAGGATGACCACAGCATATTAATTTGAAAAAATAAAATAAAATAAATATGATTATTTATAGTTTTTATATTTTCAGATGCATATCTTTTATTCTTATAGATATTCATTTCGTTTATTATTTTTCATTTATTTGTATTGAAAATAAATAATTTAGGAATTATATTTATTTATTTAATTTCTTATTAATCTTCAGAAAAATTATTAATGATTTTATACAATTCAATTTACGTCATACAAAATCCAAAGTCGATTTTTTGGTGATTAGTTTAAAAATTTTGCAGTAAAATATATTTGAATTTGAACTCCTTGAAATATTCAAATTATTCTATGTCAAGTTATTCTTACTGTATACGCTAAAATTTTCATATTAAACAAAGTTAGGAAGAAATAATATAATGAACAATTTCCTTTTAAGAATATATAAATCTATGTAGATAAGGAATTTAAAAAAAAAAAAAAAAAAAAAAAAAAAAGAGCTAAATATAAAATTATATTGTTGCAATGGTCACATTTAAAAAACGATAGACTTTAATTTGTTTTTATAGATGCGAAAAGGATAAAATCAATTTTTCGTTTTAAGTTGTTTCAAATTTCAACAATGTCGAACAAAGAGAAAAGCGTGAATTCCAATGACAGCCAAAAATCCAGATATTTTCAGCCGTAATAAATCATCTCTATCAGCCATTCTCCTTTCGAAAACTATATCATATTCACGTGATCGTTCTATTTTAGAGGAAAAATCAGTGTCGAGATTACCGTATACCTCCACATGAAAATGTAAGATCTTGAAGAATGAGTTACACGGTCTACAGCAGGGGTGGCCAACCCGCGGCCCGCGGGCCGCATGCGGCCCACCGCGTAGTTTCTTGCGGCCCGCGAGGAGATGAACGATATTTAAAGTTTGACAGCTTTGGTTAACGGATCAAAAATTAATAAATACGGTCTGTCTTTTCGAAGTGAAAATACCTTTCAACGATTATGATAGCTAAAAAACTGTTGTAATGAAATATTATTAGATCAGTTATTCATTCTTTTTATTATAGTTTTGATACATAGTCATAAATTTTTCATGATACCATTGTTAATTTATGAATGAAAATGATTTAAAATAATGTATTCTGCTCCGGATTTTCACCCGACCCTTCCTTGAAAAAAAAACATATAGTACATACATGAATTATATACTCACAAACATACATACACATATGCATATGTACAGTCATAAAATAATAATAATAATTTTCTTCCCCGATTAATTTCATCGTAAATTATCAGCTAATTTACGGTGAAATTTGTCGGAAAACGAGGGGGAAGGGGGGGGGGGAGGCTCCTTTTATGACTGTACATACGGTGCGGCCCGAACGAATAAAATACATTTCCAATGCGGCCCACCAAGTGTTTTGGGCTGGACAGGCCTGGTCTACAGTATCGGTTGGTACAATTAGCTGAGTTCGAATGAACTCGGCACTCCGGGTGATGATATGATGATCAAATTGCCTGAGTTGTGGAGGAGAAAGGAAAAGGTTGAGAACTTATCTAAAAGCAATAACTTGCATGATAGCATACCTGATACACGCTCTGTCCGAAGAAAAAAGTATACTTTTTTTTTTTTTTAATCACACACAACCAACACTCTTGGCCCTTTCGACCTGTCTAGGAAGGTACTGTCTTGAAAAAGGCACCTTTATGGACACGCATGAGCACAGGACTAAACGCTATCCAAATTTTCCCAACATAATTACATTTGAAATATCAAAAATGGAAAAATATAAACATGAAAATTTTAAATCCTGACTAACAATTTAATTTAAAATAAAATAAAATAAAACAGTTTTGATTAAGTACAATTACATATGATTATAGTAAAACTATATATAATGGTTGAGATTTCCTTCTGGTAAGGTAACAGGTATGAAGGTTGACTGTATGCGAGTGTAGACACAGTGGATTTCAGACGTCGGGGGCAGGGGGGGGGGGACCCAGAAGAAGATGAATAAGTATTCAGTCTATGGAAAAATTAAATTTTTAGTTAAAATTCTGTGTTAGGTAACGCCATAAGGGTTACGCCTTCTACGTTTGGAAATGGAAACAAACCCATCCCCCTTGAATAGTACCACAAGTGGATGTTTTCTTTACCTTATTTACACATGGATTGTATCTTCTGATGGCGTTTAAAACAGGATTCTGAACTTTTGGGATATATCTGTGCAACTTCCACGTATGTTTCTTAATTTCATCGTAGATGGAACGAATTTTCAGGTCTTTGTGGATGACGTTATTTTGAACATAGCGAAAGACCTTAACATACCTACCTACGCAATTGCTTTTTTTTGGAAGTCTTGAAGTCTTTCAAGCACTGACATTGAGGGAGATCTGTACATAACGAACCGGCAGGTTAAAATAGGTTGGATCTTGGATTTCTACAGTAACAATTTTTTTAACAGACACAGCTCTCTAACAGTTGGCTTTTCCAAGCCAACAAATGATAGAGAGGGCGGTGGCCCGTTGAGCTTTATTCAGAACTTCTTAAATACGCTTGTTCTGCAGTAATTTGGAATCTAGGTGAAGTCCTAGGTATTTATAGGAAGTTTCCCAGGGAGTACGTTCGTTGTGAAAACGAAAATTATTGCTGGAAGTATACGATTTATTGGTGAAGAAAATGGCAGCACTTTTGGAACTGTTCACTTTTTTCTCCATTTTTCGAGCCAAATTTCATACGAATGCAGGTAGTCTTGGAGCTTTTCAAACATTGTGTGTGGTTGTGTATGTCGGAACATGATGGCTGTGTCATCGGGAAATAATGCCAAACTGTCGTCAGGTTTACGAGGAATAAAATTGATGTAGATGTTAAAAAGACGAGTCCCGGCAAGGGAACCCTGAGGAACTGAACTAAGAACAGTCTTCGGGTAAGAGAGGGAGTTACCTACTTTCACCACGAAGGATCTGTTAGAAAGACAGTCAGTAAAGCTGGTCCAGAACATCCAACTCTGTCAGAAGAATAATTTTCGCCACATTGCTGGTTTGGTATCCATCGTAAATAAATTCTATCACTCTCCACAGCTGTTGTTGTGTTCAATAACAAGTCCTAAATCCGGATTGCTCTGGTATAATCTTTTCATCAGAGTCAAGAAATTCATTCAGTCGGCGGACGAAAACATACTCGTAAACCTTCGAAAGGCAAGAAAGGAGAGAGATAGGACGATAACTTGAAGGGGAATGACTATCTTGCCTCTCTCCCTTCCGTAGGGGCCAACGACAGCTCGTTTCCAGCAATCAAGAAAGGTATTCAGTTCAGTATGCAGTTAATGAGGAAAAGGGTAATGTAAACTAGAATGCTGTAGCCACCACATGACTTTCTTCTATATTTTCCTATGCAAATTCACTCTGTAAAAATAATTTATTAAAATCATTTAATAAAATTATCTTTCATGATAATGCAGTACGATTTCCATATAAGAGAAGTATATAACACTAAATACCCCCAAAAAGTTTGTTTTATTCTCGATATTACATTTAAAAAAAAAAATTATCGCAGATTGATGGTTCAACCATTCATTTTAAAGGTATTGGCGAGCTGTTTTGAAAGATACCTATCATGAAAATTTATTCCCCTCGCGGGGGTACTTCCCCCCCCAAGGGGGGAGGCGATGCTCCTACATATACAATTTTTTTTCCCAGTTGACTATCTCTATTATAAATAATTCTTGTAAATTTCATAATAATTATTAAAATATAATTATCTTTATGCACATTTTATATATTTTGTCCTATACCACCATGTTAAAAATTTAGAAAAAGCGAGATGGCAACGCAACCTGTAAGACAATTTTTACCAAAAGTTCATAGGCACTAATTTATGTCAAGGTGTAACTACATACCAATTTGTATGAAATTCTGTTCCTGAGATACAGTTGCCACAAAATTTTGTCACACACACACAGACAGACATTTTCTAAAAATGGTCAAATCGTGTTCTACATCTCTCAAAACGTGTAAATCTATCAAAACCCGAGATCGAAAATTTTTACGATTTCAATTCTTTCTTCTATTGAATATAGAAGAAAATAAAAATGAAGTGAAGAGGTAAGCTGATGAACATGTTAGTGGTAATTTGGTTCACGACAGATGCCTTATTTTTCTTAAATCATTTGATATAGTTCTGGACCTAGGAAAGAGTCGCAAGTTACAAGGTGTTGGGTGGGGGAGACTGAAAGAAGTAGATTTCAGACCTGTAGTTGACCATAAAGTCTACCACATATCTGTGTTACCAATATCTGAATGAGATGAGAACTGACTTCTAAGACTTTCATCGATAGCTTCAGCTTTTTCCATGTTGTTATAAACCATACTATTGGAGCCGTTGATGGTCGGAATGTGTGTTCGTGTCCTACGAATACGGAAGGTTGTCCTACAAATTGTGTTGTCTTCAGTCGAAAGAGACTCGATAAAGTTGTTCAAGCGTGTTTTACTGTACTTCGAAATTGTAACCTTGACACTTCGAATAAATCTATTAAGTTTATTCCTGAAATAAGGAGACCTGTGAATGTGCCATTGCCTGCAAGCATGATTTCGTTCCCTGATAATGTCCTACCCGACAATCTATAGAAATTGCCCCTTCTTGCCCTATCCGGCAATCTGTATAAATCACTAGATCTTTTCAAAGGTCCCAACTCAGCAAGTAGGCCTCTCGAAGTGAATCTCCGAGTATGGCAGCTGCTTGATCAGATTCCTCCTTGGAATTAGGAATGATGGAGGGAGCATCACGTTCCGAGAGAATGTCTTTGAACCGACTCCATCTGGTAAACAAAGCCGTTTCAGATCAAGATCATAGGATCCCATATCATACATCAAGACAACAGGTAAGTGATCAGAGTCTAGACCATTCAGCGTTTGAATGCTGTATTCAAATAGGAAACTGCGGGTGATGGCAAAATCCAAAATATTGTGAGAAAAAACGAAAGTGGGATCAAGAGGAGTATGAATTTGCAAGAAATTTTGATCTACCCGCCATCTTAATTTAGATACGTAACTGTTGTTCCGGGAACAGTTCCAGGATGTATGCCAATCATTAAAATTACCCGTAAGAATGAAATTTTGAAAATCGTTAGTGAGGCGGAATAAGTCTTGCTCGAGCAGTTTGCTCTTTTCTATACTACTCTAAACATAAACAGCTGCAATAAGTAAATTTGGAATATTGGTAAAGTCCAAAACAATGGGCGTTGTCTCAATGCAATTTAGAGTGGGTACTTTAACAAGAAAAATATTGAATCCATTTTTAATATAAAAAATAGCAGCGCCACCAAAATTGTCTAGGGCAGTAACTAAAACTAAGTCAAACTTGTTTTAGACGACTTACGTGTCTATTAGAGAAATAATATAAAGAAATAAATGAAAATCGAAAGCAAATTAGACAGAATAGAAACTAAAGTTAAGTTACTTTTTTTTAAAGAATTTATGAACTTCGTTTCTTTTCTTTCCTTTTTTCAGTTTATTTAAACATAACTTTTGCCTGTTTTAATAATGTGCTATAGCTTTGTAAAGCATTTAGGATCAGTATTAGGAAAAATACTGTTAAAAATTGAAAACAACCCATGGCTTTGAAAATTTCATAGATTAACGAAAACTAATATGTTGTGGCTATCCACTATATGCTAGTTTTCTCATGAAAACCCTTTACCTACTGCAATAGGAAAGAGACAAAAAAACGTATCTGAAACTTACTTTTTTAGTTACTTAAGAGTATTTTTTAAATATATATATATATATACACACAATAAAAATTAAGCATATCACATCATCCTAGTAATTAATGAGAATCTATTGAGGTGGTACTTCAGTGTACCATTGGTACACAGAGGTCAAAAAATATATTAGAACCTTAAGAAATGGTAAAAAAAGGATTTACTTTTTATGCTCCTTATATTTTTTCTAAGATTGGTAGGAGATTGTTGAGGTAATATAGAAATTAATTATAACACTGATGAGATTGTGAAAACTGGCAAGCAAAAACAGCGGCAACACTCTATAAAATCCTTTATTGAACAGAAACGGTTACATGCAGCGTCTAGCGACTTATAGTGAGATTAAATGAAAGTATATACGTTCTATTCTTATAAATTCCTTTGATATTTCTTCCATAAATTCGATTTTATATGCTTTTTAAACTAAACGTACTTTAAAGTACCGTCAGTAGATAAAGGGTTAATTCTGTCTTGCCTATGACTTTCTTCTATATTTTCCTATACAAATTCATTCAGTACAAGCGCCGGCCTCGTAATTGGAAGATTGTGGGTTCGGTACTCGAGCCGGCCAAAGACCGTCGTGTACACTAATGGTGGCTGGTGCACGTAAAATCTGTCGTGGCCGCAATGTCCTCCATGTTCCCATCAAAAATTATACCTCTGGGAGTCACCGAAGCGGGAGAGCGATCCTTTCCGTGGAGGATCAAAATTGTGATGGCATGTCTCCGAACCACCTCTAGGGGTGTATCTGGGTGAAAACTGGCAAGCAAAAACAGCGGCAACACTCTATAAAATCCTTTATTGAACAGAAACGGTTACATGCAGCGTCTAGCGACTTATAGTGAGATTAAATGAAAGTATATACGTTCTATTCTTATAAATTCCTTTGATATTTCTTCCATAAATTCGATTTTATATGCTTTTTAAACTAAACGTACTTTAAAGTACCGTCAGTAGATAAAGGGTTAATTCTGTCTTGCCTATGACTTTCTTCTATATTTTCCTATACAAATTCATTCAGTACAAGCGCCGGCCTCGTAATTGGAAGATTGTGGGTTCGGTACTCGAGCCGGCCAAAGACCGTCGTGTACACTAATGGTGGCTGGTGCACGTAAAATCTGTCGTGGCCGCAATGTCCTCCATGTTCCCATCAAAAATTATACCTCTGGGAGTCACCGAAGCGGGAGAGCGATCCTTTCCGTGGAGGATGAAAATTGTGATGGCATGTCTCCGAACCACCTCTAGGGGTGTATCCCAGACCGTCGCCAATTGTCCATCTGCGCAGCACAAGTGCGACGTAAAACGCAATCAACCAACAACCATTCAGTACAAATAATGTATAAAAATTATTATTTATTAAAATTATCTTTCATGATGAATGCAAATGATTTTCATTCTAGAGAATTATGATACTAAATATCCCGAAGAAAAGCGCTTTTTTTTTTTTTTTCTGTTAAAAATGAAAAATTTGATAACTTTATTTTCAATTATCGCATATCAATGATTCAATCATTCGTGACGAACTTTTTTGAAAGATGCTCTTTTCGAAGCGATGCTCCTACATAAAAAAAAATTTCCACTTGACTATCACTATTATAAATAATTATTTTTAATTTCATAATGATTCTTTTAAAAAGATAATTCTCTTCACGCACATTTATACGAAATTTTGTCCTATACCACCATGCTAAAACTTTAGGAAAAGCGAGATGGCAACGCCACTTGTTGGACGATTTTGTCCAAAAATTGAGAGGCACTAATTTATGTGAAGGTACAACTAGATATCAATGAGTACGAAATTCTGTGCAGTAATATTTCAGATACAGTTGCCACAAAATTTTGTGAGACAGACAGGCATTTTCTAAAAAGGGTTAAATCGTGTTCTAGACCTCCCAAAACATGTAAATCCATCAAAAACCCGAGGTTGACAACTTTTTACGAAACCGATATTTTCGTCTGTTGAATATGAAAGAAATTAAAAAGAATGAAAATATCCTTCAAAAGTATGGCAGAAAATTAATTAGCAGACTGGATCAAAAAATAAGAAAAGAAAAGAAATTTTTTTACATAACTTTCTGACAATCCAATGCTTTGATTGGAAAAGTAAAAATTTTATTCATTTTTAAAATATCGTATTTCTAATGCCTGTAAATTTCATGATTTTAAGAAAAATAAATTAATAAATTTTAAAAAGCGTGCACAGTTTCTGTTTAAAAACAGCCTTAGAGGAAGAAACATTATCCTTAAAAGAGGCATGATAAACTTTCTCTGGAGTAAAGAGACTTACTTTATTATATATTAGCCAGGTAATCACTTTTAATACAATAAATAATGAAACCAGCTTCATCTATGCTGATCAGGTTACAAAGCGTCCTGTGGGTTCCGACACTTCAGCCCTTGGTACCCATTTTTGTACCTCAACACCAAAAGCACATTAAATTTAGAATGACAAAATTGTAATAAATAAATAATCAGCGCAGTTTAAATAAAATTTAAGGTTCAGGTTTAGTGCGTTTTTACGTCGTACTACAGCTACGCAAGGGTCAGTTGACGACAGCCTGGGACTCACCTTTAAGGGTGTCCCAGAGACAATTCATCACAATTTTGATCCTCCGAGGATGAGTAACGTCATGCCTTTCAACTGAAGATCTAATTAAAAGAATTCTACGTCAGAAATGCAGAAAAGAATTTTGAAAATAATAATAATGTAGTAACCGCTGTTAAGAAAGAAACACAACTTTATTTCTAAAAAATAAATAAATTCAGTGACGTAACGTAACTTCTAACAAGAAACAAAATTCAATATTAAACTTCTTCGATAAAAAAAAAAAAAAAAAAAAAAAAAAACTGTACTTTTTTATATGTTAAATACCTCATTTTGAAAAATTAACGGGGAAAAAAAAGAAATAATAATTAAAGTATCCAAGTTTCAAAAATGGAATTTATCTATTGTTTAAAAATACGTTGAGAACTTTCGATGATTAGAAAAGTAAAATATCGGACTTGCAATTTTTTTTTTTATACATGTATGTATATATATATATATATATATATATGTATAACAGATGTTTTTATACAACTGACAAAAATAGCAGAGTGTTAAATCACGAGTGTTAGTCACAAAAAAACTAAAAATTAGCAGTTAAGCTCTTTATAAAAACTGTTTCTTAAAGAAATATGTGAAATATAAAGAAAAAAGAACAATGTAATAACACACTATAAAAGTTTATTTATGTCTAAAGTTATTTAATATTTTTATTATATTCATTGAAACTAATTTATAAAAATGCATGTAAAATGTTAATATATATATATAATGTTTTAATTTAAATTAAACTCAACATCGGGAATAATATGCATAAACAAACTAGTACATACTGTTTTTTCAACTCATTAGTTTTTCAAGAAAATCTGCAACATTGCGTAGAGAACTTATTTTTCTAAACGAATTAAATTATATAGAATACGTTGCAAGCTTCTCTAATTTCTGCTTGTCATAGAAGTTCTGTTTTCAAGAATTTTTCCTCAATTTTAAATCAATAGTGTTATTTTAAGGTAGTTTATTGTGTTCCCCGTAGATTTAAGTTATGTATAATACAAGTAAAAATTTATAAATATTTTCTCCGTTTGAAAATGATTGAGAACGGCTATACAACCATTTTTTGTGTGAAATCGTAGCGTAGTGGTAGCGCGTTCGTTTACCACGGAAGGGGACCTGTGTTCGATTCCGGTGACGAGAATTTGTATTTTTTTCCAGCATCAAACAGGTTCACTCAATTCTGGCCCGATTTCTCTCAAAAATAACTTGTTTCAGTTGGCTCAAATCTGAGCCACTCATAGCAGCTCAATGATTTGAGAGGATTTTTCACAACGTGAGAAGTTGCCATTTAACCTGTTGATTGAGTAGAAAATGGCTCAATTTGAGAGAATTTTCCCTTTCCATTTTTAGAGAGAAAGTGTACTTTTTAAAATTCTAAGTCTTGACACTGCTATACTTGTGAAGTAAAATCCACAATTTTTGTTAAGGAAACTAATTTCTGTATGTAGATTTCGAATATAACTTCAGATTCATTCTATTCATTAAGCTGTTTGGTTAGTCACCCGTACTTACACTTTTCCCAGGAATTTTGTATATCAGGCTAGTGTAACCAGGTAGTGTAACCAGGTTACGGCGCGCCTCAGCTGCATCACTTATTTTTTCACTTTGCATTTTCAGATCTGTATTTTTATTTTCCATATCATCTGATATTCTGACCTTTTTTCAGGTTTCGTTTGAGTGTTAAAATGTTTAAGATGTTAAGTGCTAATTGGAGGCGTAGGGAAAAGTTTGAGATTTTGTAACTAGTTGAGATATTTTAAAAACTCAAAAAGTGGCAGATTCATGAAAGTTTTCACTATCTGGAAACTTGACTTTATTATTATTATTATTATTATTATTATTTGGTCCATTGTTAAGTTATGAAAAGCTGATATTATTAAAAATTTAATTGTAGTTTATGCCTAAAATTTCCAAAAGTATAAGGGTAATTAGCTGAGCAAAATGAGGTAAAAATCGAACTATACCAAAAGGTTGTTACACTTATCCCACTTTACCCTACACAGGATTCTGTCTCTTTTTTCCCCACAAATTATCGGTATTTTTTATAAAAGGTCACTTTTAGATGAAAAAATAGGAAAGAAATTTTTTTATTTATTAACTAAAAACATGCGCTAAAATAAAATAGTAAGCATTTTATCTCTTATTTAAATTAAAATTTATCTACACATAAATTTCAAAATATTCTACAAGGACAATTAACTTTTCTCTCTCTCTCTCTCTCTTTTTTTTTTTTTTTTTTTTTTTTTAAGAAAAGAAGAAAAAACACATTTTTTCTTTTACATTATATTACACAAGAAGCTGTAGATTCTATTACACAAGAAACATTATATTAGCATTTCTCGATCATAGAAATGATACATTTCTTATTATAGCTTTTAAACGTCGCTTTAACGTGTGAGAAATCTACTGTTTATTTCATATTGTTTATAGTAATAGTATGAAAGTTTTCAATTCAAGTTATAGTCTCAGCATTATGTGAACGCAAGTGGACAATTGTATAAGAAAACCGAGGTAATAAAAGCCGAATTGTTACCGAAAGGCTCGTAATTACAAACTCCCATAAAGGAGGCGGAATGAATGCTGAAAGAGAGGCAATAACAGTTCTTGCATTTGACAGACTTCGCATTCAAAACAAGACATTCACCAGACAGTGAATTTACGAACAAAAAGGGTTGAACGGTGGAGTTCTTCTGTATTTACTAGGGGGAGTATAGTACGCGATAATATGGCTTTACCGCAATCGAAGGAAACGCGAGGTGGTGTTTAATATCATCACATTTAATTACACAAACAAAAGGAAGTGATCTCTAGAAACATATTAGAAGTTTGGGTTTCCTTTCAACACACTAGCTGGTTAATTAAATACAGAGAAATTCGGGATTTCAATTGCTTTTGTCTTGTTTTTCAAGAGACGAGTCTTTTCTATTGTCAACTGTAGCAATTTTAAACATGAAAATTATTGGAATGTAATTACTTTGGTTTTAAATAGGTAACTTTGTTTCTGCTTAATTTGGAACCGTTTGTTTTGTTAAAATGAAGATTAATTTAGATTGTTTGCATTTAAAAGGGATATAAGAAGAGTATCCATGCATTTGCATTGGGAATTTTCTTCTTTTTCCTTTTCTTTTCTTATATATATATATACATATTCAACTTGAATACTGTTGTCAGAAAGAAAAGAATCTTATTTGTTAAAACGAAACAAATTAACGCACTTACGCAGTAATTTTCTGATAAAAATGCTTTAAATGTTTTAGCAACGATATAAAATTGTTCTGGATTCTAAAAATGACCATTTGTAGAGTCATAAGACTATTCCTTTCAAATTTGCAACTTTCAATGGTCTTCATATTCGTACATCATTGACTTTGGAAGAAATTTGAATGTCTGGCAACTTGAATTTAGAGAAAGTTTATGCCTAAAGCTTATGCAAAGTTTTAGAGAAATTTTTGAAATACAGTGGTTTTTTTTTTTTTTTTTTTTTTTTTTTCCCTGGAACTGAAAAATAATTCTATCGCTTTCAATATTTGATACCATTCAGGAGAATACAATATTTTACTTGTCAAATTTAACAGACTCTTTTTTTTTTTTTTTAGATCCAGTATTTCCTTTTCAACATTCTTAAATTTTTCATTTGTTATGAAAATATGGGCTAAAACCCATTAGAAAGATACATAGAGGCCACTCCAACAAGAACCTAGATGGGTAATCGACCTTGGGTATACAGGGTGTTTCAAAAAACATGGGCAAAAATTTAAAGGGTGGTAGAAAATATCTAAACAAGACATTTTCACCATACAATGCATGGGCGGAGAGCAAGCGGTGACCGCTAGCAGGCGCTGTAATGGAAAGTATAAAGCTCGCGTTTTCTTACACATCGTCATTTCTCATTTCTACCTTTCAGCAGGCATGGCGACATACAGTAATCAGGAAAAGGCGGACATGCATTTTATGTATGGTCTGGCGAATGGGAATGCTCTGGAAGCCGCAAGACTGTTGTGGTATTTTTCGGTCTGGCACATGTCATCTCGGAAAACGCTGCCTGTACTGTCGCCATGCCTGCAGAAATCCATGGTAGAAATGACGATGTGTAAGAAAACGCGCGCTTTATACTTTCCACTACAGCGCCCTCTAGCGGTCACCGCTTGCTCTCCGCCCATGCATTATATGTTGAAAATGGTTTGTTTAGAGGTTTTCTACCTCCCCTTAAATTTTGCCCGAGAGTTTTCAAACACCTTGTATTTCACCTAATATAACTGACAGTCAAACCCCATGTTATTTTACGGAGAAATTTGTTTTTTAAATTACTCATGAACTGACATATTTTTTTAAGTTCCTTTTTCCCTTTTAGAAAATTCATAGCCGTTAAAAATGTTCTCGCTTTACAAAAATTGTTACGATTGTTTTTAATTTTTAATATTTCTTAACAAAAGGTTATTCGGTACTAAATTAGAATTAATTTTCGTGTGAAACATACCATTTTAACAGTGTCCAAATAAAAATCTTTCATAAATCTTTTGTCAATTATTTTTATAATTCTTCTAGAAATATTTAAATTAGTGACACTTATTTAACATCTTAAATTGTAATAGCCTGTTTTTATAAAAATTCAGTATAAAGAAGAGTAATTTAGTTGCTTACGATACATTATATATTTTTATTCTTTGGAACACAATGTTTTTCAAGGCCTACGTTTTTACTGTCACTTATACATACGTATGGTAGAAAAGAAAAGGTATTGTTAATGGATCAAATTTTTGAAATTGGGTGTTTGTTATATTCACACGTTTCGTGGTCCTCAAAATCTGAAAATTATGTTTTTAGCGGTTGGTCTGTGTGTGTGTGTGTGTCTGTCTGTTATCAGCGTATCTCAAAAACAAATAGTAGCAGGAAATCCAAACTCGGTAGTCTATATCTGTATCTTGTAGTGATGCTATACTAGACTTTTCGTTTAGATCAAAGGGTTCGTGGACAGGGTTATCCAAGAGAATTTAAATACATCATGTCTATGGGCGAATTTTCTGGTAGGTACAGTGTAACATCTATCGACTGCCCCTCCCCCCCCCCCCCCCAAAAAAAAAAAAAAAAAAAAAAAAAACATTAAATAAATAAATAAATAAATAAAAAATCGAATGAACATATTTTTTTTATATGCTTAAAAACATATTTTGTGTAGATAGTGGTATGGAAATCATTCATCATTCGTTTACAAAGTTACACAATTTTTTTGGACATATTTAGACTATACTTAGAAATTTCTGGATGTGTATTTCATTTTGTGTTATGTCTTTTTAATGTAAGTCTAAGTACACAATGTGGTGTGTACATAGTTTATATATGATGTAACAAGGGTATCCAAAATTAAGTTAAACGTTCTTTTCTACCGAATGTAATTGGTGAAAGAGCTTTGCTACATTTCACTATGTCGACGAACACTGTTCAGGAAGGAAAATTCCTTTCTCAAAGAACTTTTTAAAGTTCCATTTTTCCACCCCCTTATATGTAGATGATTTTTAAACAATATTAAACATTATCATCTTAGCTTGTTGATCTTACGTCTTAATATGCTATCTCTTTTTATAATATGGAAATGCAGGCAGGCCCTGATTACCCAACAGGCACGAGAAGCATGTGCTTCACCTGGAAAAATTTTTAAAAGGCCCCAAATTAACCAAAAATGGCCCCGAATTGTAAGCTTATGGTCTAAAAGCATTGTCTGATTATAAAAAGTCCCAGTACACCTGACTGCACAACTACCATTTCTAGATTATATAGGAAATATGCTATTGAAGCTTTTACACATTCATTTATAATGGAATAATTCCATAAATTGTGGTGAATAATAGGTTTTCACCAGTTTATATTTCGGTACAAAAATTAAGTGAATTTACTTGTCTACATTTAAAGCGAATTTACCTGTCCTCAATTCCAAGTAACTACAAAATTTAATGAAAAATTTATAAAATTTTGAGATGTTTGTATGAATCTTTAGATTTTTAAAGTAAGACTAATTTTAAATACAGAGTATTCTTAATAGTGCATATTTATTATAAACAACAGGCCCTGATTACCCAATAGGCTGTGTGTAATATCACGTTCTGAGGTGACCTGATTACGAAAGTCCAATTTTTAGCGGTTGATCTGTATGCACATCTGTTATCAGCATAACTTAAAAATAAATAACTGCAGGAAAATCAAATTTGGATTGTACCTATTTTAGAATATTTTAACATTGTAGATTGAACTTTATTATCTTATGCTGTTGATCTTAAAATTTAATATGCAATCTATCATTATAATATTGAAATACAGGGTAAGAGAAAGTCGTGCGAGTTCCACACCAGATTATTTACAAATCAGGGGGGGGGGTGCAAACGGATTTGTGTTTCCCCTCAGTTGTAAGGTTAATCAGGCCCTGAATGCAGGGTAAGAGAATGTCATGTGCATGATACACCAGAATATTGTTATTATTATTATTATTATTATTATTATTATTATTATTATTATTATTATTAATTTTACTTCGCTATCATTCTGTAATAAATTAATTTTAAACATTTTAATCAGAATAAAAATATAAATACATTATAAGATTATCAAAATAAGCAGATGAAATAGGTTTTTTTTTTTTTTTTTTTTTTTTTTTTAACTATAGTGGTAAATGAAAATTATACATTTTCAATAAACTCAAATTATAAGCATTATCAGACATTGTTCAGTTACCTAACGTTAATTTCTGAATTGTTTAATCTAATAAATTTCAATTCATTTTAAGCTTCGCAAACTGCATATCTTCATTTACGCCTATTTTTATTGATCCAGCTCAAGTTTACTTTTATTTTCTCGAATAAAAGAGCATTAAAAATAAAAGCTTGGTTCTTTTAGTCCTTTTTCGAAATTCTCATGGAGAAAAGTAAAAAAAAAAAGCTGGCTTCGTAGATTTATTCAGTGACATTTTTCAGTGGAGAGAAACTTGCTAGGGAATACTTTTTGATACGGAAAAGAAACAGTTAGAAATTTGGATAAAATTTTAGTAGGTGCGGTGGTAATCTTGAAAGTTATTGTATTAATGAAATTGTTTTATTTTAAAGCGTCAAATTAATTTTTATTGGCCAATATATTTTGGATTCCTTGATGTTTTGATTTAATAATTTATTTCATTTCTCATTCAAAATGGTTTTGCTGCCACGATCGGGTCTGGAACAATATAAATTGCTATGATTAGCTATATTGTTTTACGAAATCGATGCAGCTTTCACAGCTTTATGAAGTACTTGCCCCCTGAGGAGTTTTTACTTCTAATTTTAAGCATTTTTATCCAAATTATTATTTCTGTGGTCCTTTAGTTATTTTCTCTGTCATTAAGTATAATGGTCCTTGTTTTTATTATTATCATTCATGTCGGCGTAAGTGACTTAAATTGTTTTTGTCTCTTATTGGTTCTTAATCTGTATCGCAACATTTTTGTGTCAGTCTTACCTATAAGTTAAAATCAGTTCTATTTTCTATTTTTGCTATGTTGGTATTGTAATTGCTAATTTTTAAGGCTAAATTTTATTACGATATCTATCATATATATGTATATTAATAATTTTTAAAACGTACTAAAGGCCGAGTAACAGATTTAAGAGCACTGAAGCCACATATACCAATAAGAAAAAAAAAAAAAAAAAAATTTCAAATCAAAATTACCCGTGAAGACGGATAGTTAATTATTGAAACAGTTAATTTTACTTTTGATTTTTGAAAATGGTAGTATATAGTAGAATGGATTAAACTGATTAAAATGAAAATGTAATTAAAATTTATTTATTTTTTATTTATTTAATTTCCTTTAAAAGAAAATCTACTTTTTTTTAATTTATTGTATTGGTCGGAATCATACGGTAATATAGTGTAAGCAGCGAGCACTATGAAATAAATGGTTAAAAAATTAAAATATTTAATAGTTGCTGAGATACAGTCATATTTAAAATCGTAGTTCTTAAATAATAGTAGATCCACCTGTCGTAGAAAAATACCCATGTCAAGGAAAGAACTTTTTGCAGGCAGTGGGAACCTGTCTTGGACCCGATGCAGTACCGGCAGAAAAAAATAAAATAAAAAATAACTGCTGTAGGCAGCGGGTACTCGAAGCGAGGTTTAGAGCGATTTCAATGTAGGTATTTTTTTTTTTTTTAGTTTGTATTTATAATGTGATATAAGTAAAATAAATAGTGATTCAATTATTTTAAAGTTCATTTAAATATAGTGACCATCGAAGCGTGCGTAGCCTGCTAGTTACATATATGGTGGAGTGCTGAAATTATGTAAAATAATGATAATAATAATAATAAATAAAATAAGGTTTGTTATATTTACTATGTATTAAAATACATTCCTTTTTTGGCCTTTAAATTGTTAATGTACTTAAATTTTTTAATTTCTTCGTTATTGAGTTGTCAACGATTATTAAAAATTAGTTATCAGAAATAATAAAAACCATAATAATTAACAAAAAAAAAGAAAAAAAATTAATAAATAAATAATAATAATAATAATAAAAATAAATAAAAATAAAAATAAATAAACAAATCTTGTGAAATTTCAGAGTAGGAGATGTAAATTATGCATGAGTGTTAAAGGAATTAAAAAACTGGCGAATCATGAAAAGAAATGTATTAAGACTAGTATCTAAAAGTAAAAACTATATAGTTAACCTTAATCATCAAAAAGTTACTCCTCTCGTTAAATTCAATTTGCTTTAGTAAAGAATAAGAAAAATAAAAAATCCAGAAAAAAATTAGTCAGAAGAAAAATAGCCTGCAAATAAAAAAAACCTTTTTTAAAATCATCTTATCATAAATAAATACTAATGCTATTGTTAATAATCACCACAAGATGGCGTTAGACTAATCAAACTGAAAACAATTTAAACCAATGTTCTTGCAGCATTACTAAAAGTTAAATTAAGTATAAATTTAAGTTTATTATTTTGAACAGTGGATCAGTTCTACTGAAGTTAAACACAATAATTATCTAATCTAATTAAAGTAGCTTTTTCAGTGTTTCATGTATGTTAAAACCGAATAAACTACTACGTCAGAAACGCCAAAGAAAAATATTTGAGATGCATACAGCTGTTTCGGTAGCCTTAGGCGTACCGTCTTCAGTGCAAAAAGACTGCACTGAAGACGGTACGCTAAAGGCTACTGAAACAGCTGTATGCATCTCAAACATTTTTCTTTGGCGTTTCTGACGTAGTAGTTTATTCGGGTTTTAATATTCCAACGCCAAGTCTCCTGTTATTATTTGTTTCATGTATGGTTAGACCCAATTTAAAGACTCCATGTTGGTTGAATAGTTCATTTTTTCATCGTATGTTATGAACAACTAAACCTTTAATTTATTTTACTTGCTGCAATCCATGCGAATGCAATTGCTTACTCCTGTGAGTTTTATTTATTTAATTATTTATTTATTTATTTATTTTTTGTTGTTGTTGTTGTTAACCGCTTTTTTTTTTTTTTTTTTTTTTTTTAATCTGATTTCTAGAACTAATTAGTTTTTCCACATTCTTCCTTATATTTAACTTCAAATATTTTCATGTACGATAGGGGGCCCGCTAGTAATTTGCCATTATAGCCACTAGCGAACGTAATCGTACATTGGTGCTCAACCGTGAAAAAAGTCTTCCCTGACGAGTTTTTTTTTTCCAGTTCTGAGCTATTCTGAATTAAAAAATAATATAAAAAAATGTGTTTTAGTTGTTTATTCTCTCATTTCTTGTTTGACTATTTTAGTTTTGGGTTTGTCGTTTTAACGCACAGGCACATTATTTAAATAACAACTATCTAGGAATAAAATTAAGGTAAGTTTGAAGTTAAATAAAATTCTATAAAAAAAAATCGATGAGTAAAATTTATATTTTTTCCCGATAAATACTATAAAAAAAAGTTTTTATATTATAAAAAATTTACTTAAACATAACTATTATAAATAGTTTTTAAATTTAAAATTTAATATGCTTAATTTTTTTCTTCTGCATTATCATTTGATTTTCAACAAAATAATAAAAGAATATTTCGTTTACAAATAAATGAATTAAATAAATAGAATATAAATAGCGTAATAGCCGTTGCTAAGATTAAAATGAAAGATTAAATTTTAGAAAAGTGAAACAGAGAAACCAATGTTTAAAACTGAAAAAAAAAAAAAAAAAAAAAAAAACTAATTGAAAAAATTCAAATTCGACATTCGAAAAAAATCTTGATGAGGTGCACACCTGCAGTGTCTCAGCTACCCATCTGCCAAGTTTTGTAGATCTGTGATCAGTAGTGTAATATCCCGTTTTAATAAAATACTGCAACACTCATGAATCCCTTTGAGAACTTTTCTGTACAGTGACGAAGTCATTTTATGTCTTCTCGTCAGCTGAGCAACAAAAAAACCATTTATTATTATTATTATTATTATTATTATTATTATTATTATTATTATTATTATTACAGTCATTTAAATATGCTCATCCATCGTCGACTGTTGCTACAAATTTCCATTTTTCAGCAATTAGATGTTTTTACATAATTTGTTTTTCTACAATTTTTTTTTTTTTTTTTTTTTTTTTTTTTTTCAGCAATATTCTTTGGCAAAAACAGATGAGCTTTAGGTTTAAACTTATGAAAGATTTTAATTACAGTGTTAGAAGATATTCGTAGTTTCGATGCAATGGATATTTGAGTCGGTGTATTTTCGTTTAGGATCAGAGACTTCAATTTCTTGATATTTACCTACGTTCAAACACTTTTAGAATGAAGTTTCGCGGTCATATTTACATTTTTATTTAACTTAGACTTTTCTCCCTTCAAATTCACTATATTATAAATACCTTTTTTAGAAATGCAATAACCGCGATATTTTACACCATTATATAATTTGGTGATATGAATATTTCTCCTCGGAAAGTGCCATTAGAAAAGGTGGGCTCAAAGGAAATGCCCACCTTTGAGCCATCGATCAATTTTAAGATCCATTTTCAAAGTAAATTTTTATTTTTTACATTCCAATCAAATGATAAAAGTAGCAAACGATTATTCTAAAGTTTTCAAATTTTTATCTCAAATTACAAAAGAGAAAAATGAATTATAAAATAGTTTACATAAAGGGTGAACGATTTTCTGTATATTTAATGCAAGAACTGAAGACTATACGAAACAAGTGAAAAATCCAAACAAAGGACACTGAAATAATAATAAGGAGCAGAGGTCACGGCTTATATAGTATTAGTATATTAATTACATATTAAATTAACTACTCTTTAACTACATTTCTGGCGACCATGGAAGCCTCTGCGCAAGTGCGGATTCAACGAGTCCACTAGTAAAATAGGGGAGACAAGCTTTTCGTTGAAAGAATATAAGTGATAAAGGAATACCGAATGACTGGATGTTTACTAAATTCAAACCTGTTGGTCAACTTGGAAACCCTCCAAGATTTTCGACTCGTCCTCACTGCTAGGCGTAGGAAACGTGTTTACACTATATATGAGTGCCGTGTGTTAGGAGAATGCACACATGAAATTATTTATTTCATTGTAATCTATAGCTAATTAAATTAAAAGCTAGTTTATATTTCAAAAGAAAAGTTTTGAAAAATAGTATTGATGAATTATGAAATTTTGCAATTACTTTTAAGATAACGAACTTCAAACCTGAGCTAGCAAATGTAAAATTTTCTGGCATATCAATCTTCTTCTTCTTCTTCTTCTTTTTTTTTTTTTTTTTTTTTTTTTTTTTTTTTTTCCTAACCCGTTAGTAGTCGCTATAGACAGCATCACCTATTACAGATTGCGCACTTTTCATTTAACTGTCACCAATAATTTTAAGAAGTGATGTGATAGACGTTTCTTCGATTTTATTCACATTTTATGTATATCAAATGCCACTTCTAAAAATTTTCGGTGGCTATTGAATAAAAAAATCTGGCAACATTGAAGGATGGGCGGCAAATCGACCAACTAGCGACTACTAACGGGTTAATAAAAATCAGATTTACAGATATCATCATTCAAGTGCAGAGGAATGGAACCGTCCTTCTTTTTCCTACGAATTTGGTACTGGTTGAATTAACACTTCTCTATTTCCTTGAATATTGTACCAAGAAATTCGACTTGAAATAGGAATTTAGGCAATTTGATTTGAAGACCCTCCTTTAAAGGCAAAGTTGGCTTAATTTTGCATAAGCCAAAAGAAAAAACTTTTTTTTTTTCAGAACCTTTATTTAAAATTGCACTTTTATCTCACTAATAATAAATATATAAACTTAAAACAAACATTATATTTGTGTATTATATCACAGACAAAGAAATTAAAAAAGTATCCGAAGTACTCAAATTGCTCTGTATAATAGAAGCTTGTGAAAAATCCTCATGAAAAATTGCAATGTAAAAGTTATATCAACAAGTAAAAAAAGGAAAAAATAGAATTATTTGAGAATACATAAAAAATTGGGAGACTGAAACCGATTATCAAATTTTTACAAGCACAAGAAAAGTTCATTGAATGATGTACCTATATCATAGACACATACACACACACACACACACACACACACACACATATATATATATATATATATATATATAGATAGATAGATAGATAGATGTGTGTGTGTGTGTATATATATATATATAAGTAACTTTTTCTCCTTTCTATTTTTCAGACATACTCCTTTTAAGAAATCATATAGGTTAAAAAAATTATAATGAACACATACATATTTTATTAATAATAATAATATTATTATTATTAAATTGTAATCTGATCTATGTTAGATGCATAGTAAATTCAGGCATAAAGATGGGAGAAGAAATAAAAAAATACATCTTTTTAATTGGTTATTAAATGTATATTAAATCCTTTATTTGTTTGATTACCCCTGTTAAAAAAAACTATAATAAAAATAAATAATTCACATCCCCCCCTTTTCTTAAAAAAAAAAAAAAAAAAGAAAAAAAAAGAAGCAATAACAATAATAATAATAATAATAATAATAATAGTTTTCTTATTCGGAATTATTTACTGGGAATGTAAAATTTAGTTTACTCATTTCGAACTGGAATAAATAATTGCAATTTCTATACATTTACGAATGCACAGAAGCAGATTAAATTCAGTCCTTTAAGAACGTATTTTTGTACAAAAATAGTATATAAACTAAACATGAAAATACAAAACACACCAGGTGATATGTTATGGGTGTAACTTCAATCTTACAAATTTATTTGAAAACCTGATTTCGTCTCTATTTAAATCTCCCATTCATATTTCAGCAAATATATAAGTTTTCTAAAGCAATATCTGATCATAATCTCAAGGTATCAAAGTAACCTTATTTGTTCTAATATTAACAGAGTAAATAATACTTAAAAGTAGCATGCATTAATACACGCATAACAGTATTACTATTAATAATAATAATAATAATAATAAAATAATTAAAAAAAATAATAAAAATTATACAGACACGACATTATTTCATTATTTAAAACATGAAAATCTGACATTGACAGATTTTAATTTAGTGCCAGAAACCTACTGCTAAACTTGTTAATATCGACAAATTCTTCTTTAGTTAATTCGTGATGATCTAAATTCCATGATAAAGTTTTCATTAAATCAAACCAATGTGTTTCAGCTGCAGATATTGTAACAAATAACGTTGGAAGTCCAAACTGTCTTATAGCCGCAAAACAACGTTTTTTCTCTTTTTCCCAATGAGGGGGAGGTGTGCCTTGGGGGGGGACTCATGTCAAAGGTGTGCCTTGGGGGGGACTCATGTCAAAGTTGTACCTTGGGGGGGGGACTCATGTCAAAGTTGGGCTTGGGGGGGACTCATGTCAAAGTTGGCCTGGGGGGGACTCATGTCAAAGTTGGGCCTTGGGGGGGACTCATGTCAAAGTTGGGCCTGGGGGGGGACTCATGTCAAAGTTGTGCCTTGGGGGGACTTCATTCAATAAATCCCCATTAAATAAACTGACTGAAATAGGCCCTTAGCACTATTAAGTGTGTATTATAAAAATTCGACAACGCTGCACTGACTGAAATAGGGGTACCTTGGGGGGGACTCATGTCAAAGTTGTGCCTGGGGGGGGGGGACTCATGTCAAAGTTGTGCCTTGGGGGGGACTCATGTCAAAGTTGTGCTTTGGGGGGGGACTTCATTCAATAAATCCCCATTCAATAAACCGACTGAAATAGGCCCTTAGCACTATTAAGAGTGTATTATAAAAATTCGACAACTGCACCGACTGAAATAGGCCTCTAGCACTAAAAATGAAATTCAAGCAAATAATAATAATGATAATAATAAATAACAAACAAAAAAAAAAAAAAAAAAGAAAAAGATATACTACCGATTTATTTTTTACTTTTTATTTATTTACTTTAATCATTTTTATTCATTTATTTATTTTTAGAAAAAGAGCGATAATCACTTTCCGCTATTTGCATTATAGAAATAAGTTGGGGAAAATTCGCACAAAGAGTTAAGATGAAGAATAAATTTTAACGTTTTTAGGCGATATCAATTGCATTCCTTTTTTTATGGTTTCTCTTTCTTCGTTATTTTTTTCTCTGTATATAAAAAAGAACATTAAAAAATAAAGACATTTCCGTCCTTCTTTCAATCTGAAGCGAAAAGTCGAAAAGAGCTCGGCGGATTTATTCTGTGACATATTCTTTAACACTTCCAAATAAGGAAAACTTTCATGGGAATTCTTTTCAAACCTGAAAATGAAGCTTAGAAATAGAATCGAAAAAATACCTAGAAATTGTTGAAATTGCGAGCAAATATTATGAAAAGACTGCATATGCTAATTCACTAGGTAATTGAACAAAATATATTTTATTCAATATGTTGAATGAAATGTGAATAACGTATTGAATCGCATACTAATTCATAATCTAAATGAATTATATTGAATGAAACTCAATAATTATATTAGATTTGTTTCTTTCATTTTATTAAGTACATATAAACTTAGAGTTTCTGAATAAAATAAACTTAACATGAATCTGTATAGAATAAACTTAGCATTCCTAAGAAAAGTTTTTTTTTTTTTTTCATGATAATTCTTATTAAAGGAACTTTGTCTCAGTAAACTCAAAAAAAAAAAAAAAAAAAAAAAAAAAGTTACATTACAAAAAATTCTGGCTGAAAATTTGCCAGAAAATATCTGTATACTACGGAAAAAAATACGTTAACAATAATTTTCCGTAACGGTAACAAAATAGTACACTGTCAAAAAAAAAAAAAAAAAAAATAGTCCTGTTTGCTGCTAGAAATTTTCTGTAATTCAGAAAAATACGTTCTACCAACGGAAAAATTACGTTGATAGAACGTATTTTTCTGATTTACAGAAAATTTCTGGCAGCAAACTGCAGCAAACAGGACTCTGGAATTAAATAAAATTCTTCAGTGTAACCAGCGTATAGGATCGAACCAAAGTCTACCGCATTGTACACTGTAAAAAATATGTCATATTTGCTGCCAGAAATTCTCTGTAATTTGAGAAAATACGTTATGACAACGTAATTTTTTCGTAAATTACACGTATTTTCTTAAATTGCAGAGAATTTGTAGCAGCAAATAGGAAATATTTTTTACAGTGTAGGTTGCGATGTTACCTCTCACAAGGGAAGTATGAATCAGTAAAATTCCTATTGAACCCAAACTAAGCTTAAATTAAAGAGCATGGTCTAAAACATAGGGCAGCGTGCACATTTGCTGCAAGAACCCACATGAAGCGAGAAAAGACCTTAAAAGTTTTAGCGGTTTCTATCAAAACCAACGAAAGAGATTCCATTAGCAAAATGGCGTGGCGTAGTGGTCAGAGAGCTCAGCTTGAGTGACGAAGGTCCTGAGATCAAATCCTGGTGACTGCTCGTAGTTTATATATATATAAATGAAATACAATATAAAAATATATGAATAATTTCAGGGGGGGGGGGACATGTATTAAGTTCAATTAAAAAATTTATGATATATTTTTAAATTATTAAAATATTTTATTTCAACTAATATATACAGTCGGTAACAAAAGTGTCCGAACACTAGCAAAAATTCCTATGTAAAAAGAATACACTTAATACTGTTTTGTTAAATAAATCCTTGTCGAATCCTGTTCTTAGACTGACTAAGAACAGGATTCGACAAGGATTTATTTAGTAAAACTGTATTAAACGTACTTTTTTTACATAGGAATTTTTGCTAGTGTTCGGACACTTTTGTTACCGACTGTATATATATTATATATATATATATATATATATATATATTATAATTTAAAAATTTTCTGTATTATGCATTTTTCTTTTTCCTTAAGTTTACTTGAGTTCAAACCCGGACGAAATGCTCATTATTATTATTAAGGGTAATAAGAATGAGCCTCATAATCACATGCTAAAGCCAGATCACATTTCTTATTTTTTACAGGGTTATCTCAAACATTTACATTTTTAATTTAATTTTTTAGTGGTCATCCTTATACTTTCGAGGCAATTCCTTTTTTCTGAAATATATGAGGTATAATAACATGTTCTTCTCATTCCTGAAGTTTCATGATGATCACTCGTTGTAGGTATAACAAGTCTTGGTTTCTTTAGAGGGGGCATAACTGGTTCGCTAGTCAGACTAATTCTCATATTTTTGATTTTGAGATATTTGAAAAAATGTCTGAAATCGAAAGAGTCCGGCCATTTATGGAAAGCTAGTGTATTGTTACATTCATTATCATCATTATTACTATTACTATTATCGTTATTATTATTATTATTATTATTATTAACAGTATCACGTTTTTCTTTTACTTTTTAAAATGTAATAAATAATAAAGTTTATTACTAATGTATTGGTGTACTGCTGAAAGAATCTGAACATACGCATACGAAAAAAATAAAGACATAAAGAGAGAGAGAGAGAAGAAAGAGAAACGAAAATGTATGAAGATACTATGAGATGTATCGTAAAAGGGGACAACGTATGTGCCCAGAATGCTTCTGTTAATGTACATGAGTTCAATATGGGTTTGTCAGTATGTCAGTGTGTTCTTGCGATCTATGTACATATGCTTACATTTACATGAATGTATGTGTCGAGTTTTTATGAGTAAGAGTCGATCAGGGTTCTCACGAAAAGAAATTTGAATACCACAATTTTTATATAACAATATTTTTTAAATAGATATCATGAGATATCAATGCATTGTCAAGTCTAAAATTACTATATAAAAACCATGGTATCCGAATTTTTCTTTGTGAGAAACCCTAGTGTGTAGTGTAGTCAATGAGAAAAAAAAAATACATATATATATATATACATTTTCAATGACTCGACACTACACACTATATATATATATATATATATATATATATATATATATATATGTACACACACATTCCTAGCAGCTGCTTTTAATGCAGTTTCAGGGAAGCGCCATAAAATTATTTTCATTTCTTTGTTAAGAAAGGAGATTCACGTAAATTTATTGGAAAAATCGCGTGGTAAAAAAAAAAGGCGCTATTTAAATTTATGGGTTACGAAAAACTAGTACTTTCCTCTTAACTTATGCGTAAATGTTTTCTTTGCATCACAATATCTGTTTGAATACGTTTTAACTTAATTCAGTTGCTATGGTACAAAGCAGACATTTACATAAATTTTACTTGCAGTATTGGTATAGCGTGACGCAGAAGATAAATCAGTTTATTAAAATAAATGCGTTTCAATACATAATATAAGCTCAATGAAAGTGCGTGATATATCTGGCAGTGTATCTGAAAAGTATAAAACATTGTTTCAATGTTTAAATATAATTTCTTAGACAAAACAAATGTAATTGCAATGGAATTTTAAAGCAAATCTTTTGAGGAAACACCAAGGTTTCGCCGGAATTTTAATATCACGCCTTTTAAAACTCATATTTTGAATTTATGACAGATGTGAATGAAGCAGTAGTGAGTAAATTTTGTATATATTTTCATATTGAAAATAATGTTTACATTGTAAATATAAGCAGAACAAAAGAGCAAATGTTGAAATTATATATATAAGGTAATTCGGGGGAAGACGCAAGTTTGTTCTTAGTAGTTTAATATGTCAACAGAAGGTAATACTGACCTGCTTGTGCGAAAAGTCTTGTCCCTGTCAGCGCGTGGATTGCGAACGTATCTTAATTTATCGCCTTAATCCCGTCATCTTGGATCTCGTCAGCATTTAACCTTGTGAGTATTCGGTTATAATATTCGGTTGTTCATATTTAAAATTTATAAACAGATGTTTTATTTTAAATAAGATATTAGCAATGTAGGCGAATTCCTTATTCTACTGCACATACAAGGTAAGCAGAAGCGACCTTAATCTTGCAGCAATACGAAAATAAGCATGAGTGTCATCTTCACCCCATACTTGGGGGAAGACGCAACAGGCTTCAGAAATAAATTAAATGACCTTCAAATTTTATGTTTTATTTTATATATTATTCCGTAAAATAAAAATTGAATTAATAATTATAATAATTATCATTTTTATAATATTATTCTAACAAACTTTCAAGTTTTCACTTTCAGTGAGGATTTCTCCTGAATACACATCGGAGCAAGGCCAGCCATAGTAGGAAATGGAACTTCTGGGTTTTCAGCTACTGGAATTTATCCTTATAACCCACAAGCAATACCAGATCATGCGTGTACTATCTCTGTTAGTTCCAGCAATGATATTCACAAACGGCGCATGTGACAGTAGGCCTACACTAGCAGTTCCTTCCACCAACAGAGCTAAAGGCAGTCGACTGTCACCAGCAGTTGCCACCACCAGCAAAGAAAAACCATTGCCTCCACTAGCCTTGCATACCAAATGCAAGAAAATGTAGCACGAAGATTACAATGGTGATCATTTGCATTAAATTAATGTTGTGCATGCTAACATTCAAACTTCTACTCTCTTTAGTTTTAGAAAAGTAAATTTCAAAAAATTTACTTCAGTTTACAAATTTGTTTGTTTCTCCATAGTTGTTCTTAATTCACGGGTAATTTTCCAATGTTTGCCTTATTTTTCTTATATATTGTGACGTTAATTTTACCTCATAATTGGTGGCATCTTCCCCGTATATGTGGGTAAAGATGCCACAATTACACGAGTTTGTTTAACATTAAATTTGTCAATTGTGTATATATATAAACTGGGAAGGGAATTAATTAGCATACATAGCTAATTAAACATTGAAGAACATGATGTATTTTTTCATTATCATATACAGGGTGGCTATTAAGTATCCGGAAAAATTATTTGATAATAAACAATTAGTGAAATGGCAAACAAATTTAAAGCTTCTATTTTTACAACAAGTAATGTCTAATAATTATTTTTTACTATGAGTTTTCGAAATAGCGGTCATCGGCTTTGATGCAAGCTGCAATCTTCTTCGGAAATGAGGTGACGGTGCGACGCAAGTAATTTGAATCTAAATCATCCTATATTTTGCTCAGGGCTTTGTTGAGTTTATCAAATGTATGATTTTCTGTGTTCGTAATTGCTTTTCTAAGTACCCAAGCACTGAAAAATCCATTGGATAGAAATCAGAGCTGTTAGAAGAACACAGATTTTTGGTCAGATACATTTTCACTTTGACATCGATTAATTCAAAGGTTGATTTGACTACACAATGGGCCAGAGCACAAACTTGGTGAAGAATCTTAGCAGAGTGATTTTGTTTGAAGTAGGTAGTCCATAAAAGCTCCTCAAATTTTTTCCGGATACTTAATAGCCACCCTGTATTTTCGATTTTTGGCTGTACTAACAAAACATCCTTATATATAGCATCTTCCCCGATTTACCTTATATATTAATGGCACTTAGTTTCACTCAAAATCTGATATCTTTATTTTTAAGACCCATATTTGTAGACAAATTCAATTGTCACAAAAATTGCAACAATATCAAATCAATTCAAATGATTTAAAAAATTCCCTTAAAATTTTAATATCGAGTGGGTATTTTGGATCAAGTAGAAACAATAGAACTAAATTAACCTTTCACCACATATAAAACTGAGTATAATAAATAATATACTGTAAATAAATAGAATTTAAATGAAATAATATACCACTATTAAGTGCAGTTGCAGTTAACAATAAATTTGGGTATAGTATGTATAGTATATATGAATATAATAATAAATAGATTTTAATAAAATACTCTACACTATTGAGAACATTTGCAGCTAATAATGGGCATAGTATATTAAAATTGATTAAATAGCAAGAATTTAGCTAAATGTTAGAATATATATATATAAATATAAGGCACCAATATAAAAGAAATAAATTTGTAAATGTAATAAATTATTCAATATTATGTACGCATACATTTACTTTTCAACAAATTAATATTCGAGTATGATGTTTTCGGAAAGTACATTTACAAAATGTAATATTTTTTCACAAATGTCTGTATGATTTTTACAGAGTCGTTTCTCTTCAGTTTGGAAATTATCCTATCTCTGAAAAAAGAACATTTTTGTCAGATTTCAAAACTCTCAAAGATATTGAAAAATATTTCATTCAGTAGTCTCTATTTTGGACATTATAAAGTTGCCTCGACACAAAAACTCTGTTTTAAATATTTTAAAAAATGTTTTAAAGTACGATACTTCAAAAATGTAGGATATTTATCAATATGACAACACGAGGAAACAAAGGAATATTTCTTCTTAGCTTTCTAAACAGTCTACCAAATTTCTATCTGATAGTTTTGCATAGATGGTTTTTTTCTATCCATTCAAAAACTGTCGTTTATCGTTACCACTAATGTAAAATTCGCCGCTCCAGATACATATTTGGAAAAAGGAAGATATGAATATGAATCTCCCGCTAAAAAAACGCCATTATTATTATGCAAAAAACACATTATTCAATTCACCTGCGACAAGAATTTTAAATTTAAAAATTTTCTTCCATTTCTTAGAAACAATAGTGGAAAGAGTGTCTTTTAAGAGAATAGATTTTTTTTTTTTTTTTTTCCGAAATAGATTTCTCTCCCTCTCTGTTTTTGTTTCGTATCCCGCCCTGTTCTTTTCAGGAAAAGCATATAGCCCTCCCTTTCTGAAAACTTTCGAACCTTTTTATTTTCATTTCCATTTACACTTTTTCGAAACACTGTGTTCGTAGAGAAAACAGCGGTCTTCCAGAAAACTCCACTTTTATCTTTTAAAGCCCTTTTTGCATTTGTCGTGGAAAAATTCGTCGGACATGCTATAAATTTCAATGAAATTTTCCTTCTGTCTTTAGCAGGGTGTATACTTGGCGATGGACATACTTCACACTCGATCAAGCAAGGATGGAATAGAAGAAGAAAAAAATATGTGGAGAAATAACAACAAATAGGATGATTTCGTTCAAAAAAAAGAAAGAAAAAAGAAAGAAAAAAAGAAAGGGGATGAAAGAATCGACAAACCGCATTTTTGTCACAGGCGACAGACAAAGACTTTCTGGCTCTATTTGCGAGCGCTCGGAATATTGCGTTTTAGTCGTCTCCTGTTTTTCTCTGTTCCGAACAGGAAAAGGACATTAGGCGTTTACTTCCTATCCTATTCCCTCCCCCCCTTTTCCTCTGCCATGGCCTGAAAGATCGAATCCTATTTTTCATCAGTCAGGAGATACTTCGACATCAACTGCTCATCATTTATTTTCAGGATGTAAGAGGTAAGGGTGGATTTTCAGGACCTTTTCCAGATCAGCAGTAGGGTACTTTGATGAAGAATATGCGATAAAAGAGTGAGCAAGTATATTGGCCGTTTACGGGATATTTTGTGTTCGCATTAAAATCGATTTTTCTTTCAGTCATTTTCACTTGGGTACAAAATTAAAGTAACAACCTATTTTCTCGTTTACTTTTTTTGCGAATAAATTTTAAATGAATAAACTTACAATCATACAAATTTGGATGGCATGTTCGTTACCAAATCATTAATGAATTTTTTAACATAAGTAATAGTTTTTAACTTTAGCAATAATTTTTGTAAAGTAATAATTTTTGAAATTATATCAGTTTAACTTCTTTCAAAAGTACGTTTTGGAAGAAACGAAAAAATGTTGACAATTTTAAGAAAGAAACTTAAATGAAAAGTGTTCTTAAGAATGCAGAGATACGTTAAGATACATAATAAGGATTAAGAGATAGGTAAAGATACAAATGTCTCAAATGTTAAATTCAAATATATTTTAATTTATTCATATTGAGAAAAAAAAAAAAAAAAAAAGAGGAAGAAGAAGAAAAAGAAAAAGGAAAAGTGAATACAAAAATGAAAGAAAAATCAATGTTTAATTTAATATTTGAAAACGCCTGTATCTTCACCTATCTGAAGTACATCCTTAACTAACACCATTTCTGATTTAGTTTTCTTTCCTGAAACTAAATTTTTCATTCCTTCCAAACTTACTTTTGAAAACAATTAAATTAATATCAGTTTAAAAGTATTACTTATGTTAAAGTTATATAAAATTGGATCAATGGTTTTATAACGAACATGTCATTTAAATTTTATGTCTAAAAGTTCATTTGTTTAAAAAATATGCTCAAAAGAATCAAACGAGAAAACAAGTTATTGCATTAATTTCGCACATCAGCATAATTTATTTTCTGTTTTAATGTTGTTGTTTTTTTTAAATGGTTATTTTTTAATGAATTATTGGTGAGTATATACAGGGTCTGATTAATCTATGAAGCTAGGGAAGTTCAGTACCATTTTTGGAGGTCCCTTTCATTTGAGGAAATTATTCTAATTTTTAAACACATAGAAAATATGTGTGCTACAAATTTAATGCTACAAATTTATTGCCTAAGCATGACTTGGTAAAATTCAAATGGCTGGTTGGTTGGTTGGTTGCTGGGTTAAGGTCGAATGACTACGCTGGGGTCCTAGGTCTATGGGTCGAATGCCTTCCGTAGAGGTCTTTTTAAGGAGTTCTAGCCCACATTTATGCGAGTTTTGGAGAAAACTATGAAAAACTCCGAACAGTTAGGTCAACGAGCGTGACCTGGGATTGAACCCGGCACTTCGGTAAAATTCAGTATAACGTTCCTTTTTTCTCTATTATTATTCTTATATAAAAATATTTTAGACAAAAAATCATTGGTTATGTTTATTAGTTGTTTTCCATTCGTACGCTAAGTGTGGTTTCTGCCCAAAACATTAAGATCGCATATGATTGGTTAACAGCTTATTGATTCAGATCATTCATAATTTTATAGTTAAATAATAGAATTTTTACAAAATACTGTGTACTTTCTCTTGCTTTACGCGAATTTCTTTCTTTCTTTTTTTTTTTTTTTTCAGAAAAAAAATTAAGTCTCAGTCGTTTAATATTAAACTAAAAATTTCAGATCCTATTTTCAGTTATTTTGAGGCTCCAATTAAATTTCAGAGGGGAAGTTTGTGTGTCTCGAGTCTTTTCGGTAATCGAGTTTTGAATGTACAGTCGGTAACAAAAGTGTCCAAACACTAGCAAAAATTCCTATGTAAAAAAAAAAAGTGCACTTCATGCGGTTTTGTTAAATAAATCCGTATCGAATCATGTTCTTAGACTGACTAAGAACAGGATTCGACAAGGGTTTATTTAAGAAAACCGTATGAAGTGTACTTTTTTTACATAGGAATTTTTGCTAGTGTTAGGACACTTTTGTTACCGACTGTATTTCTTCTGAAGTAGAAATATTCATTTTTAATTTTTTTTTGGTATAATAATAAATAAATAAATAAATAAATAAATAAATAAATTAAATAAATAAATAAAAATATAGAATAAAGATTGAGAATCTTGACTTTTTATGCTTAACTGAAAACTGTTGTAAATCTACAAAAATTCTAGATAAGCATTTGCATTTCAGCAAATTTAGAGAAACTTTTAATAATATAGTCATAATATGGTCACCGAATGCTCAAAAATGGTGTTTCAAACCATTAGATAAACAAGAATAACCGAATTATCTAGATTCCTGGGCAAATGCAATACGAAATGTTTATATGGAAAATGATATTATTAAAGATTCACAATAGTCAGATTCACCATTTCTTCATTCCTATGGTATTTATGTTGCTTCGTATTATAAGGAAATCTTACTCAAAAATGAAGTTTCTAGAATTCTATTTTTTGATTTCCTCTCTTTGAACACGTCTTATTTTAGCTTAGGAAGAAATTAAAAAATAAATAAATAAAATAAGTTTAAGCATTTCTTTTTGAGACTGAAAATTAAAGCCTTATGTTTGCTTAATTAAATAAAATATTTAATTTTTTTTTTAACTACTTCTTAAACTAAAAGGCGACCTGTCCAAAGATTGGAATTCAATAAATAGAATTTAAAAAACTTTATTTCGAAACGACATATCCTTATAATACGAAACAATAAAACTTCCATTGGGTTACATGGGAAGGGAGAAAGAGAGTATCTGACTACCATGCAACCTTAATGATCCTCTCTGAATTTCATGTTTTATTTTATACCTTTCGTTGGAGAAAAGAAAAAAAATATTATAATTTCATTTGAGTTTTAAAATATAGTGTGAGAATGTAAAATCGGGCGTTACTCCCTCCCCCCTCCCCTTCCTCCTCAGCCCCTCTCCTTTTTTTTTTTTTTTTTTTTTTTTTTTTTCCATAACGCTCATTTATGATATTATCCTACGTCAAAAAAATATCCATGTTAGAATGCTGGAAGACAGAAAACAAACAAATAAATAAAATAAAAATAGTTTTCCAAAAAGAAATTTCGATTTAAAACTGCGATTTTTAATACGTTCATCATTTAAGGAAATATCTTGCATTTTGCAGTGTAACGTTAAGTCGCAAAATAACCCTTGGATACAACTCCCTGATAAATGATTGTTATGTATAAACTTACACCATTTCTAATCGACTGAGTAAATTTTATTAACATATGCTTCTTATTTTTATCATTAACAAAAAAAACCCCAGAGTATAGGCCCTTTACAAGAGTTATAATGAATATACATACAACTAAAGCGAACACCTTTTGCAACAGATGAGATAACTTCAAATGTTTTAATCTCATGATGATGTAGCGTGTAGCAATGTATATAAAAACTGACTTAGTAAATAAAACATACATCATTATTATCATTTTAAAATGCACACAATTGTAAATTTTAATGTTCTAATAAACCAAAAATTATTGAGAAAATAATTCATCCCAATTTAGTTAATTTATGAACCAAAGAACAGGTGCTTTCTCATGTATGGAAATATTATGAATTATTAAATTTAAGTAACAGTTGTCTTTTTGAATTCTCGTTATCTTAATTTTCTTAATTAAATTGAATTAAATTTATTTTTTGATATATTTTAGCTTAATGGCCCAGAGACATACATATTTTCAAATTGATTCATGGAAATTCGCATATTCTTTGAAAAGAAAATTTTCCAAACATTTCACCAAAATTTAAAAAAAAAAAAAAAAAAGTTTCTGTAATGTTTTTTCCACATTCTAAGAAAGATTTATCAATGAAAGCTGATTTCTATCGAATTAATATCCTGGCAGATTAATTTGTACTTGTAAAAAGTTTTAATCTTTAATTTTTCTGTGAAATTATCAAAATTCTTTACTTTCTGTATTTTTTTACTGGGCGACGTGCAGATTACCGTTAAAACAAATTTTTCTCCAGTATTACAACCTGTCATATTGATTTCTAAATCTTCAAAATCAACCATCTTTTGTTTTATCAAAATAGTTAAAGCTATTTAATTTCTGTAATGACTTCTCCCTAACGACGAGTAGTTTATTCCTGCAAAATAATTTTCACTCTGATAGATGACATTCAGATTCCCCCGCCCCACGTTCGATGAAATTTTGATTTTCGCTGAAATGGGTAAAGTCTTTTTTTTTTTTTTTTTTTTTTTCCGGTGCGATCAATTAAATAGTGTCCATACTAACTGACTGAAACAGACTTTTAGTTAATAAATAAATAAATAAATAAAGATTGTATGGTCAGAAGGCATGAAGTTCACCTAAGTAGTAGGGACTCATACCAAATTTCCTCTAGTAACTAACAAATGCATACGAAAGGGCATTTAAAAAGAAATTAATGTCGAGTTTGAAGAATAATTGTTTTTTGATGCACACACTTCTGTGTTCTGAGAACGATGTCAATTATCTTATATACTAACTAACTAATACCAAACGAAAGGATGGTGTAAAAAGGTTTAGATATCAAATTTAAAGAAAATCGTTAGAGCCGTTATTTGAGATATCGACTTTCGGTCCGATTTTTCACTTTTCCTTCACCACTTCTGTTTTTCTGATTTTCACCATAACTTGCCAAATTCATTAAAAATTTTTTGCTGCTTTAGTTTTCAAGGTATAATAGTCAAAAGACCTCCTCCCTCCCACACACACACGGTCGCGTGTGCGTTGGACTCTAGAGGCTTTATACCATGTAAATCAGGTTTAAAACCTATGTCGAAAAATTTTACCGCAAACAATACTTCCATTACGGTAATGGAGTAAGGGGAAAAAAAAGAGAAGACTGGTTGAGGTTGAGTAGTTTTTACAACGCACTAGAGCTAAACAATGGCTATTGGCGACAGTCTGGGATTCATCCCTAGGTATGATCCGGAGATTCACCATCACAGTTTTGCTCCTCCATGGAGCGGGAAAAAAGACGGATAAATTTGGCACGACAACTTAATCAGATACATATTATTAAGTTTTTTCGGAGACCCTCACATGATCAGAAACCCGGGGTGGTTCGTCCTGTACCTTGGTACGCCACTGATTATCTGTCGTAAAACTTAACTGTGTAAATGAGATTAGAAAAAAAAAATGTATTGGGACCTTTTCTTTCTTTCTTTTTATTTATTTAATTATTCAGAAAACATATATTACATATATAAATTAATCTTACATATTTATTTTATGCTTTTTAGATTTTTTTCCCTCTGAAATTAAGCAAAATTATTATTTGAAAGAATTTAATCTGATTCTAGACACCATATTTGTCTTTACATTCCTTTGTCATTATAATGATAATAATAATAATAATTCCAAACGAAATAGCTTATATTTTATTATCTATTTATGAAAGATCATTTGCAATAAACATATCTTCAAATAAAATTCTTACGTCAAGAAGGAATGCAAGACTTTCATCCCTCCCTTTCAGGTTTGTCCCTTTATCGGTGTACGAACCACATTGTTAAGCTTGCTCTTCCAACATCCTTATTTATTTATTTATTTTTTATATGTTCTTCAATTCTTCGAAAACTTGCTGGCTTCGAGAAGTGCACAAAATTCCAAAAGCTGAAGCTATGGAAAGAATGCTTGGAGAAATATTTTTTCTTATAAGATTGCAAAATCGACTTGCTGAAGTCAACTTATACTGTTTTTAGTTCACAAAATGTACTTGAATAGATCAAACTAAATCGCTTCATTGGATGGTTAAAATTTTAAATTGCGTTGAGATCCACCTTAGTGACTATTTTAAAATTATATCTGAAATATAGAAGGTTGAAATATCACAATATCCGCAAATAAAATAATAATTCTTTCCCTTCTTCTTTTTTATTTGACAAAATCCTAAACTGATAAATCTGAATTTTTCTTTCTTTTTTTATTCAGTTAAAATGAACAACTTTTAACCGATTTTGAAGAGAAAATTCTATACGCTACGCTATTATTAGTATTATTGTTACTATTAATAAAACTACATTTTCTTAAGCCTTACATAGAATTAATAAAAAAAATATCAATTTATAACCTATAATGTTTTTGAGTAATTTTTATTTAATTTTAAGGGAACCTACAAGAAAAAGAAAGATTGTTATGTCCCCTTTATAAAATTCATATCAATAACACTGCGCTGAAAAAAAAAAACTTTTTTTTGACCCCTGATACCATTCTTGTTGATTCTTATGTAAAATGACCTTCTCAATCCGAATACGACTACCATTTTGCTCAGTCACCCACCGTTTTCTTGGAACATCATCCCCTCCCCACCAATTTTCATCACTGTTCGGTAATTTTATGGCCATGAATTTGATTTGGAGAATGAAAAAGAATTAAGTTAACACTTAAAAACAAAAAATATATAATGTTTAATAAATAACATTAATAATAAATTTAAAAAATATAAGAAATATAATACCTAATTTTGCAAATCTCCCCCCTCCCTAAATTTCCCCCTTGCCACAAATGTTGATGTTTTAGAATTTTCCAACTCTGCAGCCCCTCAGAAGGTATTTAACCGTTAAAATAATCTTCCCCTCCCCTTCCTAAAAATCAAATTTATAGCCATAAAGTTACCGAAAAGTGATAAAAATAGGTTGCCGTCCCTAAAAAAAACGGTGGGTGATCGGAGAAAATAGACGTCATATTCGGATTCAAGAGGTCATTTTACATAAAAAATTTGTCAAAATGCTGTTGGGGGCAGTTTTGATGCCGAGCAGTGTAATTTTTTGATTAATATTTATACTCAATAATTATGATATACTATACTAACACTTTAGATCAAGATTTATATAATATTTAAGTTGTCTGAAATTAAAATGAAGTTGTTTGTAGCCATGGTAACTGAAAATAACAAAGGAAATCGTAATTTTAAGCATTTTGCATAGTAACAATGGTAAAATTGAGCTGTTCTTAAAGAAAACATTATTTAATAAGTATAGGAGATCTATAGATAAATGTTAAGCTTGATTTTTGTTCGCGAAAGAGACCTACAGTCTTTGACGGATTCTAGGCGAAATATTCACATATGTGCCCCAGCACCTGAAAGATTTCATTATGCTATTAAAAAGTTGTTCTCCTCGCAACCTTCCAAAGGGTGGAATGAGGCATCAGTGCAATAGTGGAACCACTTGAGCTAAAAAACTGGCGGTAAAGAACATGAGAGTATAGTCACTCATCACAATGTCAACGAAAAACAGGGGGAAAAAACTTTCTAAACAAATAATGGGAATGTTAAGAGTGGACAAAACCTACTCTCTCCGACAGCCATGGACCATATTATTCTATGGGAAAATTTGTTTCCAAATTACTCATTACCAAATATATTTTCTTAAATTCCATTTTCACATTCAGAAAGTTCTACTTATTTTCGAAAGGTTGATTTTTTTAATTTTTCACATTTTTATTTCGAGTTCAAAAATGCAAATTTTCACTCAGTTCATTTTTCTCATTTTTAGCCGCAAAATTAAATACTAAAAATTTAAAAAATCAATTTCTCGAAAATAAGTACTAATTTAACGGTTGTGAATTTTCTGAAAGTGAAAACGGAATTTCAAAAATAGATCAGGTAATGAGTAATATTGTAGAAACAAATTTTCCCTTAGTATAACATAGGCCTTAGCTGTCCACGAGATTTAGTATTGTCCCCTCTTAAAAGCAATATACTGTCAATTCAAATCATTATTTTCTTCCCACTGCAGCGAAATTAACCCATTTTATCCCAATTTATTTTTTATTTTGCTCAAATTTGAGAAAAGTTGTATTTTTTAATGTTAATTAAACCTAAATAAACTAAATACAACAAAATTTGAAAAAATAAATATATATATTCTGTATAAGAAATCTTATCCACCTTGTACGCAGGACATTGAAATAAAGAGGATGGAATTTGCACTTATATGTTTTAGTGTTCTCTTCAATAGTGAAAAGTGCTTTCCGAGTATAAAGTTTTGCTTTATCTGTATAATACTTTCTTATTTACATGGTAGTTCTCCAGAAAGAGTTTTCAACCGCAAAGAGAAGATAAACCACGCCCCCTAATGTAATGATTAAACAAAGATTCCAGATGGAGGAGGAGGAGGAGGAGGTGAGACACATAACATGCTAGCAGAAGCTTATATATACCATTATGTATTCCAGCTGACAAAATACTCGCACCAAGAAAATTCTGAAAATAACTAAATACAACAAAATTTGAAAAAATAAATATATATATTCTGTATAAGAAATCTTATCCACCTTGTACGCAGGACATTGAAATAAAGAGGATGAAATTTGCACTTATATGTTTTAGTGTTCTCTTCAATAGTGAAAAGTGCTTTCCGAGTATAAAGTTTTGCTTTATCTGTATAATACTTTCTTATTTACATGGTAGTTCTCCAGAAAGAGTTTTCAACCGCAAAGAGAAGATAAACCACGCCCCCTAATGTAATGATTAAACAAAGATTCCAGATGGAGGAGGTGAGACACATAACATGCTAGCAGAAGCTTATATATACCATTATGTATTCCAGCTGACAAAATACTCGCACCAAGAAAATTCTGAAAATAACTAAATACAACAAAATTTGAAAAAATAAATATATATATTCTGTATAAGAAATCTTATCCACCTTGTACGCAGGACATTGAAATAAAGAGGATGAAATTTGCACTTATATGTTTTAGTGTTCTCTTCAATAGTGAAAAGTGCTTTCCGAGTAAAAAATTTTGCTTTATCTGTATTATACTTTCTTATTTACATGGTAGTTCTCCAGAAAGAGTTTTCAACCGCAAAAAGAAGATAAACCACGCCCCCTAATGTAATGATTAAACAAAGATTCCAGATGGAGGAGGAGGAGGAGGAGGTGAGACACATAACATGCTAGCAGAAGCTTATATATACCATTATGTATTCCAGCTGACAAAATACTCGCACCAAGAAAATTCTGAAAATAACTAAATACAACAAAATTTGAAAAAATAAATATATATATTCTGTATAAGAAATCTTATCCACCTTGTACGCAGGATATTGAAATAAAGAGGATGAAATTTGCACTTATATGTTTTAGTGTTCTCTTCAATAGTGAAAAGTGCTTTCCGAGTATAAAGTTTTGCTTTATCTGTATAATACTTTCTTATTTACATGGTAGTTCTCCAGAAAGAGTTTTCAACCGCAAAGAGGAGATAAACCACGCCCCCTAATGTAATGATTAAACAAAGATTCCAGATGGAGGAGGAGGAGGAGGAGGTGAGACACATAACATGCTAGCAGAAGCTTATATATACCATTATGTATTCCAGCTGACAAAATACTCGCACCAAGAAAATTCTGAAAATAACTAAATACAACAAAATTTGAAAAAATAAATATATATATTCTGTATAAGAAATCTTATCCACCTTGTACGCAGGACATTGAAATAAAGAGGATGAAATTTGCACTTATATGTTTTAGTGTTCTCTTCAATAGTGAAAAGTGCTTTCCGAGTATAAAGTTTTGCTTTATCTGTATAATACTTTCTTATTTACATGGTAGTTCTCCAGAAAGAGTTTTCAACCGCAAAGAGAAGATAAACCACGCCCCCTAATGTAATGATTAAACAAAGATTCCAGATGGAGGAGGAGGAGGAGGAGGTGAGACACATAACATACTAGCAGAAGCTTATATATACCATTATGTATTCCAGCTGACAAAATACTCGCACCAAGAAAATTCTGAAAATAACTAAATACAACAAAATTTGAAAAAATAAATATATATATTCTGTATAAGAAATCTTATCCACCTTGTACGCAGGACATTGAAATAAAGAGGATGAAATTTGCACTTATATGTTTTAGTGTTCTCTTCAATAGTGAAAAGTGCTTTCCGAGTAAAAAATTTTGCTTTATCTGTATAATACTTTCTTATTTACATGGTAGTTCTCCAGAAAGAGTTTTCAACCGCAAAGAGAAGATAAACCACGCCCCCTAATGTAATGATTAAACAAAGATTCCAGATGGAGGAGGAGGAGGAGGAGGTGAGACACATAACATGCTAGCAGAAGCTTATATATACCATTATGTATTCCAGCTGACAAAATACTCGCACCAAGAAAATTTTGATTTCTATATGCTATTTTTCAGCTGTCATTTAAACAGGGCAATGGGATAAAATGGGTTAAGCCTTCCCTTTCCCATTACAGCACAATTCAAACCCACCCATCTTTATAGTTATCTACATAATACGTTTGCGTATTTGGAAATACTTCACACTTTGTTTGTCTTGATTGCCTATTATTTAAAGGCCCGCTTTACACTCAACAAACCTGTACAGTATTTATCATGCTTTGAAATATTGCTTACTAAGCTAAAAGGCGACATGTTCAAAGAGAATAATTCAAAAAACAGAATTCGAGTTTTCCTTTTAATACGATACAACGAAAATCCCAAAGGTTTACATGTACATTGAGAAAGAGAATGGGTGAATCTGCCTGATATGCAGCCTTAATGTTAAAAAAAGAAAATCTTGTAATATTTTGGTATTCTTCTTGTAAACGTAATTTGGGAACTTCTAGAAAGAATAATGTCTCCAGTATACACGCCCTTGAAAGATTCCTTTTTTGCAATATTCGTGAAATTATTTCGATAAAATTCCAATGTACATATTAAATTCTTGTCAAAATCTTTTCTGAAATTATGCGTTGCAGTATGATGGAAATGTTTAAATAAAATAGCATCTTTAGTTAAAGAAAAATACTACAAATACTTCATATTCATAATTTAATTACTTCAGTACGTTAAATTCCTTTCAGATTTTCTGACAACGATGTAAAAGAATTCAAGTTATTCCTCTGAATATAAATATAACCGTAATGAATAATAGTGGACAGAAAGAATGATTCATTTTAAGCTGTTTTGAGAATTTTTCCTGTTGAATAATTCTGGAATTTTGAATATCTGAAATTATGATATGAGAGATTACGATAAAGGATAAAATATACTTAGATAAAGATGACAGATTTAAAAAAATAAATAAAAATGTCATCTTTTAAAGATTTGAGAGTTTTTAAAGATAATAAGAAACTGGTATGTTGTGGGTAACGCAAAACTTCCTTCTATATTTTCTTATACAAATTCCCACACCACAAATTATTTATTAAAAATATTTCTCACGTGGAAATCAGAAGTAAAACACTAAATTCAGAAAAAGAAAAAAAAATGTCCCGTATAGACTTTTCTAGAAAGGGCTTATTTTACTTTATCTTACCCCTTGGAAGAGAACGTATTGGTTTTGGGTAAAATTTTCTAAAATGAGTTTTTGCTACATTTACACATTTTGAGGTTCCCTGAATCCGAAAAATAGGTTTTTAGCGGTTGGTCACTGTGTCTGTATGTGTGTGTGTGTCTGAGTGTGTGTGCGTGTCTGTTATCAGCATGTCTCAAGAACAAATAGTAGCAGAAAATTCTGACTTGACAGACTTGGTATTCTAAATCTGTATTATATAGGAATGAGTCATTCCATGTCAAATCAACGCAGCTAAAAGCCTGACCCCCCTCAGATTTTTATGAAATTGGGCTCATTTGTTTGTTCTGTAGAGAAATGAATGTATATCAAATAATAAGCCCCTACCTCTTTTAGTTTTGATATACAGCGCTGCAAAAATGGGTAAAAAACACAAATTTCCGAAAATCTTCTACTACAAATGTACCCATATTTTCTTTCCTTAATTAACTGAGAGAATTAACTGATCATTAGGAAGCTTATAATACAGGCTTTCAAAAGATATATAACAAGTTTTTCTAAGTTTTTTTTTCGTTAAAAGTAAAAAAAAAAAAAAAAAAAAAAAAAAAAATCGATAACTTTGTTTTAAATTATCACAGATATATCAGAACCATTCGTTTTAAAGGTACTGACGAGACCTTTCGGAAGATACCCATGTTGAAAATCCCCCGAGGGGGGGGACCGATGCCCCCACATGCACAAAATGTTTTTCCTAGTTAACTACTACTATTATCAATAATTCATATTAATTTTACAACCACAAGTTTAAAATAACTCTCATTATGCACATTTATACGAAATTTTGTCCTATACTGCCATGTTAAAAGTTTACAAAAATGCGATCACAGCGCCACCTATGGAGCGATTGATCCCCAAATCTAATCAGCACCTGCTTATGTCAGGGTGCAACTAATTACTGAGTTTGGTTAAATTTCATTCATTGGTTCGTGAGATACAGTGGACACAAAATTCGTGATACACACACACACAGACAGACAGACATTTTCTAAAAACTATCAATTCGTGTTCAGGACATCCCAAAACGTGTAAATCCATCAAAAAACGGAGGTCGAAAATTTTCACGAATCCAATACTTTCTCTATATTAGATATAGAAGAAAGTAATAAATACCGTCAGATTTCTGAATTTTTCTTTGAATACTTCTGTGAAGCTCTTGTCACAATGTCACAATATGTCATTATTCGCTGCTCACATTGCAGAATAATTTTGTGTTTAGAACGTTTTATCATAAAATACCATTACCACTAAGTATCATTTATCTGTATGTAACTACATTTCTTATATTTGTTATATATAAACTAGTTTTCTTATTTTGTAGTTAATCATATCAAATTATATGAATATAATTTATAAATAATTAAAAATGGATTCATTTCTACAATAATGAAAGTAAGAAGTAAATCAAACATTTGAAATTTTCTTATTAAGAATAAATAAAAATATTTCTTTCCTAAATTATTCTTTTTAATAATTTTCATGTATACTTTAGTACTTAAAAATTTAATGTTGCCAAAAAATAACTAATAAACAGTAAAATACTTTACTAACAATATATACAGTCGTATTTAGAATAATAATTTATTACAAAGCTGATTATAATGATAGAAACTCTGCAAAGTACATTACTGTGGAATCTGTAATTTACAACCTTTAGTTCCTAATAACTCACGCTAGGGGGCGCATTTGCCGATAAGATGGATATATTCGTTATCAGCTCAGCATATATAACATGTATAAATACCTTGTGAACAGTTGGTGACCCTCCCTTGTAAGTGGAATTTTACATTTTGCAACTTCAAAATACATAAAAATAAATAAATAAAATAATTGTTGGCAAACAAGAACCTATTTAACGACCCTGAATTTTCTAAATGTAAAAGCGGAAATGAAAAATATGTATTATGTATAGTGAATAAATTGGGAATTATTTCTTTATAGGTTAACGTGAGGTTTGGCTTACCTTGATGCACACACATCAAGCTTGATTTGTTAATCGATAGATTTACAAATCAAGCTCTTTTAATCTATTAAATAATAATAATGAAAGGTTCATTAAGATTGCACGTACTCAATTCATAAGTCATATTTAGAAATAAATCAAATTAACAAAATCATAAATGTAATAAACGAAACTTAATGAAGGTAAATTCTCTCTCGCTCTCAGCCTGACAGACGTAATAAAGGATTTCTCTCTCTACCCAATGAAAAAAATCATCGTCATAGGAAAACACCCGAATAGGGGGGCAGAGGGGAATCTGAAACAATATTGGATTTTTTATTCAGGGGCGGCGACTCTTACCCAACAATCGCGGATTGATGGGTTTCTGATGATACTTAATACCCCACCTTCCCTCGCTAAAAGTTCGAACATCGGTGATTGATTTCCTTTCATTTAATCACCCAAGAATAGGCGAGAGCTAAAAGCTTGTCAGAATATTTAGTTTTTGAGATGTGGAAAAAATAGATATTTAAGGCACAGAAAAAACACGGTTCGGTTAGAAACAGAGTTGATTTGATTTTGGCCTATTCAATAATACTCATTGGAAAAAAAAAAAAAAAAAAAAAAAAAAAAAGCTTAATCTTTCATAGAAAAAAAAAAAAAAAAATCCTTATTTAAAATTGTACTTTTATTTAATCAATAATAAACATATAAATTTGAATCAAACACGATATGCATATTACATTATGGATAAAGAATTTTGAAAAATGCTGGAGGCAGTCAAATTGCTTTACAGAACAAAAGGTAAAAAAAAATTCTGATTGAAAATAATTTATTTAAAATTATATTATTGCGTTTAAACTATTAACAAATAGATCAAGGGTTCCTTTCTTGCCTTATCAGTCAATATAAATAAGTCTGAAAGATTCCAGCCAATATGTATATATTTATATAAAAAGAGAAAATTAAAAAAAAAAAAAAAGTTTGATTACTTTAATAGTGAAACACAACTAATAGAAGGACAATGATTCAAAATATTTAACAAAAGTCTATTGAATATAAAAAAATTTAATAATGCAATGTTAATAATTTATTATTTAAATACCGATTTTTTTTTTTTTTTTTTTTTTTTTTAAGGATAGATAACAAAGAATTCATATCTAGCTCCGTCACATAAAAAGACTTTAGAAATTTTAATGTTAAATTTTGATTTTAATAAATAATTCGCATTTAATTTTTCTAATTGATCTTTTTACTTACATACTGGATGTTAGCAATAAGTAAATTAAACAAATTAAATATTCTCCAAAACCTAGTAAGATTATGTTACTAGCCTGCATTTTTATTTATTTATTTATTTATTTATTTTTATTTATTTATTTATTTATTTTTATTTATTTTATTTATTTATTTATTTATTTTTTTTTTTTTTGGTTCTGAAAAAAATTCTGATGTGGTACTTACACGACCTTCTTTTACCCTGTATTTTAATATTATTAACAGAGATTGCAGATTAAAGGGTAAGATAACAGGAGCTGTATACTAACATAATTCTGTAGGGGAGGGGTTACAGCCATTCTCCAACCCCTTATTTAAATATAGTAAATACATTTATATAGAATTAAGTTATTTTAAGTTACGCTGCTAACAGGCATGCACAAATATCAACCGTTGTAAAACTTGACTTAAGTATTTTCATGAAACCTCGAAAAGCGTAATTATACAAAAAACAAACAATCTAAATTAAACTTTAATAAATACTTTACTTGCCGTATGTCCATGAGAAATTAATCATCCTTCTTGAGCAGCTTTGTGGAACATGGTAAAACATAGTAAAGCACTTTCCCCAATTACATTCAATATAAAAAGAAGGCTTTTGCTTAATTAATGATAGGCCTGTATGTCATCTTTAAATTTTGTATATACAACATTGTGTAGCTAAATATAGTCCTACATTAATAACCTACAGCACAACCTGAAATGCATTTCCAGTAATTTCCAAACACAGTTCCACTATACTCTCGTTCTTTTGGGTGGCCCTATAAACGAACGTTGAAGGACATTCCTAGTACTATATCCTACACGAAACATGCTTCTATGTGCATAAAAGATGCATGTTCATTCCATTTATTTTGTGCAGCCTATAGAGGTTACACTGCATACTTACCAAAAAATTCGCCCATACCCGCAATGTATTTGAATTGGATAGCCCGGTACATTGCATGATCTCAGCGAAAATTTAGTGTAGCATCCCTATATGATACAGATTTAGAATACTGAGTTTGGACTTTGTACTACTATTCGTTCTTGATATATGCTGATAACACAATATAATATGGCCTCTCACAGACAATTAGATAATGATCATTCTTTGGTTCCATTTTGTCAGGCATATAATGTTATTTATAAAACCAGTTGTGGACTTTGTAAACTCAGTTATATACACCTCTACATCTACGAATTAATCAGCATCGCTCTGATTCAAAAAAAAAACTTTCATCTTCTGCAGCACCTTCTAAATCAACTATAGAACTACAACACTTTAAATTACATAATCTTAATTCTTGTACTATAGAGATTATCAAAATTCATAAAAATAAATGTCAGCGTCTATTTCTAGAATCAAAATTTACGCAATATTACAATACTATTTATCCATACGGTCTAAATTCCGAATACTTTAATAAAAATGTTAAAGCATATTCTAACATCAACCCTCTTTATGATTATTCGACTATTTATGCACAACTCAATCACAAAATTAACAATAAAACTTCTAGAACTAAAAGAGGTAATAAAAAACCAGATTTAATATTTTCTAAAAGTGCCATTCTTAAACTTATTTCCGATCTACAGACTAATTACTTATCTAACTATAACTGGTTCATTATTCGAAAATTTATTTTTGCAATTAAAAAGAAATACTTAGTGAATTTTCTGAATGCCTTTCAAAGCCAATCATATAATAAACATTTTTCAGACATTTTTTATGATATTATAATGTACAAAATCAAACTACTTAATTTAAAATTTAATAAAAAGCCCAACAAATTTAAAACAAATACTCAATTAATTGTGACTTTTACAAATCAAATATTGAATAGTATTAACATTACAGCTATCATAAATGACAAAGAATGTTTGTTTCCAATTAAAGATTTAAATTTATCTCGTACCTTCAAATATCCTTTTCCTCTTGGCAGAAAGATATTCAATTATAATTCTGTATCTAAATCTACCTCTTTTACCAACACTGAAACATGTAAATGCAATGATCCTTCTATGTCAAAATATATTGACAGAGACCATGGACACCTTATCGCTGGTAATCTCAATATCATTGATAATTATCAATTGAAAAAAAATCATGGAATTTGGCACCAAATTTAGACTTCCAATTAAAACTATCATCCCAAAAATCTTTCAACAATTTTCTTATGACCTAGATTTATTTATTTATAAAATTTCTATTACTCATAATAAACCTATTGCCTACTTCACTCAATGGAAAGTTTTAGTATTACAAAAAATTAAAAATGCTTTATTCCTCTTCCTCAATTATTCAAATCTGGTGTTTTTTTTTTTTTTTAATCTGTACTTCTTAACTCAATCAAATCACTACAGGATGACTTTGTAATAAATTATGTTGACAAATCACCTAATAATTATACCATTATATGTAAATCCTACTATCTCTCTATTTTAAACTATTCAGAAACTAATAGTAACATTTTTAGTTTAACTAATAATAACCTTATTATTAATAACCGAAAAATACATAATTACTATAAACTACTTCAACTTCCCTTCAATAACTTGAATTATCCTTATATTGTTCTCATACCTAAGTTTCACAAATCTCCAATTAAATTTCGCACTGCCACTATTGGCTGTAACACTTATAACAACAATGCTAATAAAACTCTCTGGATATTTTAAAACATACAATTGTACTTGCAAAGTTGATAATTTACACTGTCTTAAAAATAGCTTTCAATAAATTCAATACATTAAATCTCTCGATTCAATAGACAATATTTTGACTTTTGACTTTCAAGATCTTTTCAATAACATTGAGTTATCAGATCTTAGTAATATCATTTACAGTCTTTTTCACGAATATAAAACTCAAATTAATCTTCCTCGCAATTTTAAAGCAGAAAAATTCAAAACACTTCTTAATTTTGTTATCTATAATAATCATATCTTCCGCAACAACAATATCTATTTGCAACAAGTAGGAATCCCACAAGGGGGTAGTAGCGCCAGTATTTTGGCAGACCTCTATCTTTATTATTATGAAAAGCAATTTTGTTATGATGATGTCCGGCTTTATCGTTACATAGATGATATTATTGTATTTTATCTTAACAAGAAATCACAAAATGCCTTTTACTTAAATTATCCATGTAACTTAAAGCTAACTCAAAATACTCTAACTGATCAATCAATTAACTTTTTGGATCTAAAAATAATCTTTGATGGTAATAAAATTTACACAGATATCTATGACAAACGGCAAAATTTTAGTTTTAAAGTAAACTTATTTACACATTTTAATTCTTGTCTGCATCTTTCGGTATTTAGAAACATCATCATTAACCATCTATTTCGAATTAATCATTTATGCTCTTCGAAGTATAAAAACAAGAATATTAATAAACTGATCACAGCCACTGCTTAAATGGGTTTTCCTAAAAACTTTGTATTTTCTATTTTATATCCTTAATCATGTCTCTGTCAGTACATAAAAAAAAATAAGTATACACTTTAGTGTATCTTAACAAAAAAATTATAAAATAATAAAAGACAATAAAAAAGGGGGGCGGTTGGGTGGGCAGAAGTCTCATTACGGAGGATGGGTGGTGGTGTTTGGCTGGATGGTTGGGTGGGATTCTGAAATTAAATTAAAAAAAAAAAAAGCAGAAGGCTTGTTGCATTTACTTTATATTAATATGACTCTTTCTTTTTCCATTAAATTTTCAGTTTCTTCATTGTTGAGTTGTCAACTATTATTAAAAATTCTATTCAAACTATTAAACAAAGTAATCAATAAATTTCATTGTTGCTTTATAGTTTCATTATTATTTATCTGCTATGAAATTTTGATATTTTTTTATTCCATATGACTCCTATTCTGGTCTTGGCAGGCTGGCGGGAGTGTTGCCGGCGTTAAACTAGTTTAACCCCACAGGCAAGTCACAAGTCTTGCCGCCTGCCTCCTTCCTTCCTTTCTTAAGTTTCTTAAATTATTTTTTCATAAATTTCGTTTCATTATAAGTTTTTCTGTTAAGATTTTGTTGAGTTAGTTTATTAATTCGTTTGTTTATCAGGCTGTTAATTAATAAATGTGGTTTCTTTAAATATCTGTATTTCATACCCTGATGAATTTATCATTCTTATTGGTCTTTGTGGTTTCAGTGATCTTGTATCTGTTGCTTGGATTTTATATGCTTAATGATTCATTATTATATATATAGTAAATATGAGCTAATATGATGTTTGTCAACATATCTTTCCTTTCTATCTTTTTTTAAATAAAATAAATAAATAAAATAAAATTAAGTATGAACTTCGCCCCTTCCTTTCATCCATTTTAGTAAAAAAAAAAAAAAAAAAATACAGACGTTACAGGTGTTTACCGATTAGAAAGTCATATTGTTCGCGCCCCTACTTATGAAAAGAATTGGACATAAATGTTTCCCGCTCGCAGTTTTACTAAAACTTCCGACAACTATATATATGACGTCACAAGAGCCCGATTTTCATTAGAAGCTCTGTAGGGGACCGCGGACCCGATGACATATTGAGTAATACGCAACATCCTGCCTTTGCAATTAATCCGTTCAGGGACACGTGCCCTTACAGGTGTGGTCAGAGATCAGTTTAAATGACGGGGCCCCGCTGATGAAACAGTGGGGGCACAGTAAGCTTGCGTCCCGATTTCCGAAGGCGTGTACGGCACGTGAACGTTGCTTACACATCCCCATCTTCCTGCATTCAGGAAATAAATGCTGCTATAGGAGTTGGGGTGAATAAATATATTGAGATATCATTCAGTTGGGAAGCGAAGCAATTAATGGTCATGTACTTTGCTTTATAAAAGGGATATGTTAAAATATTGAATTATATTTAAGATAAATAAATTATCTTTTTTTTTTTTACGTATGTACGCATGGTGGTTGGGAGGGGACTGATTAAGAGTGTTTAATACATAACCTCGCCGACAGCCAAAGCCTATGTTATTCTATGGGAATTTTTTTAATTACTCATTACCTAGTGTTTTGTTATTATCATTATTTACTTAATTCTGTTTTCAAATTCGGAAAATTTCCAACCATTAATTTAGAGCTCTTTTTTTTTTTTTTTTTTTCAGTTAAAAAAAAAAAATAATAAAGTAAAAAACTTAATGCAGTGCATATTTGAAATTATTTAACTAGGAAATAAAAAGTGAAAAATCAGGTTTTAGAAAAAGGGAACTAATTTAACGAGAGGGAATTTTCTGAATTTGAAAACGAGATAGAAAAACATGGGCTTTAGCAGTCGGTGAGGTTAGGTATTCTTAAATAGTAAATAATATTTTAACATTTGTAATTTTAGTACAAGCGAGATATTTATATTTATCACGTTGACTGCTGACTGCTTTCCAGAACATTTTAATATATGTTCATACGTTTTAAACATTATTTTATTAGAAAATAAAATAAATATTACTTTCAAATTTTATAATCTTGTACTTTCAGAGTACTAAAGAGATATATTTATGAAATTATAACGTTTGTAATCTCGAAACCAGTTTGATTGAGCAGAGTGACTTAAAAACTGAAGAAATTTATACTTCCCATATAAAACTGCAGAAAAGGTAATCCACCAGTGGTACCATGCGGTAAAAACGTAAATGTTGCCGTGGTCCATTTATGGATCACGAGGCTTCAAACACAAATGAGCGGGAATGAAAGTGTTCGAACTTTTTGCTACCACTTTTCGCCGTAGAAAAATATTTATTATGTTTCTACAGCAGTTTTTTTTTATAATTGAATATGATAAATATTAGTGGTGTTAGAGTTCCGTCTCGAGACGGAAACTCTTTGACCCTAGACGATCTCACGTGGCATTTAAGGTGTTAAATAAAGAAGCTAATTCATGCAAAATATATATCTTGATTGGTCATGTCATAGCTATATCTCAGCCTCTATAGGTTAAAAAATGAGAAATCTCGAACACTTAAAATACTGGCAAATTATTACCTCTTCATGTAATTCACACGAAAATAATTTGACAAACAAAAACAAAAATTATCAATTATTAACATGTGTTTAATTATTATTTTTTATTTAATTATATACTAGCAATTCCAATCATTCTTATCACGAGGGAGAAAAAAAAAAGTTTAAAAAGTAAATTTGGAAGTAAAGTCAATTAATTTGATCCGTTGCAAGAAATTGTTTATTCGGAGTCCGATGAAGAACAAAATTGGTTCAATTCTATTGAAAAATAATCTGGTGTGTCACTCACACGACTTTCTCTTACCCTGAAATTTATTACTATAAATACAGGTTGCAGATTAATAGGCAAGATAACGAGTACTGTTATGTAAACCTATGTTAAACAATTCATATTAGGCTTCTGATAAGTTTTATATGGCAATTAGTTCTGTGTGAGGAGGGCTACCACCCCCCTCAACCCCCCGTTTCATTAATGCACCTACTTTTATATAGAATTTAATACGGTCATTAAAAAATAATTCTCTTTTTAAAAAATAATTTATTAAAATTTTCATTGAAGAAAAATATCTTTTTATGATAAGGCAGACGATTTCCATATTAGAGAAGTAATATAACACCAAATATCCAAAAAAAAGTCCATTTTATTCTCAATATTAAAAAAAAATTCGATCTTTTTTTCTGTTTTTTTTTTTTTCGTTCAAAGTAAAAAAAATTGATAACTTTGTTTTAAATTATCGCAGATAGATGGTTCAACCATTCGTTTTAAAGGTATTGGTGATCTCTTTCGAAATATACCCATCATGAAAATTTACTCCCCTTGAGGGGGGACTTACCCCCCAGGGGCGGGAGGCGAGGCTCCTACATACACAAAAAATTTTTCCCAGTTAACTATCACTACTACAAAAAATATATATTCGTTTCATTTGGTTTAGTGCAGTCTATAGATGTTAAACTCTACTTTACTGCAATTTCCCCCCATAGACATAATGTATTAGAATTATCTTGATTGTCCCTGTACACGAACCATTTGCTTGATCTTAACGAAAAGCTTACTGCATCCCTATAAGATACATATTTAGAATACCAAGTTTGAACTTTCTGCCATAATTCTTTTTTGAGGTATGATGATAACAGACAGACACACAGACACACACACAGACTCACACACAGACACACACACAGACACACAGACCATTTGCTAAAAACATGATTTTCGTTTTCAGGGGACCTCAAAACGTGTAAATATAACAAAATCTCGCGTTCGAAAATTTGACCCAAAAACAATACTTTCTCTACCTTATGGGTAAGAGAAAGTAATAAAGATTTATACAGAAAAATACTCAAAAGTGAATTCCTTTTCATTTCCAACCTTTTATGAATTGAATATCGAAGATAAGATATTTTGCTAAGTTTCAAGCTGCTGCAGGAAAGCACTACAGATATACAATGGTAAAATTTTTAAACTTTGACACCTCATTTCATTCCCTTAAAAGTTGAATTTCGCAAAATTCTTATATTTTACCCTAATGAGGGCCTAAGATGAGATATTTTGCTACATTTTAAACTTCTGTTTAAAACGATTGCAGATACACGGCGAAAATATTGAAAAACCTCGACAACCCCTTTCAACCCCTAAAGAGTTAAACTTCGTTAAATCAATTCTAATAATAATTCGTGATAATAAAATTTTTTATCACGATAACTTCCGAAATAATACTTCAAATTGAACCAAATTTGGACAGCGAACTTATCCTATAAATATCTTGGATGAATTTGTTAACCAAGTACAATGCAGCCACATATCGTAAAACTAGTAGTGAGACGCGTCCAAAATATTGGAGGGATGCCACGATGCCAGCTTGAAATTTGAAAAGCATCCAGCAATTCCGTGCTCTGTCATTGCTCATTTTCTCCGAGTCAGTTGACTGTCACCCCTATTTCAGCATTGGACTCGTTGAGTTAGCGCTTGTGCAGATGCTTCCATGGTTACATCAAATGTGGTCAAAGAATAGCTCTACCATTTTGTTTTCAAGTAGAGGCCACTTGAAAATTTCAAATTCACATTGTAAAAAGCGTATTTAAGATTGGATTTGCTTGAATTTTGATGTATATATAAACCATATAAGGGTCTCAACCAAGTTCATTAATGAACTTTATTCGACATTTTTAATAAAGTGGCAGCTACCTTAAACTAAGCAGGACAACCTGAAATCAGGCTACCAATTGAAAATTTATAATCGCAATAACTTTCGCAATAATGCTCCAAATCGAACCAAATTTAGACAGCGAACTTATCTCATAAATATCTTTGATAGGTTTGTTAACCAAGTAGCTCCGCCATTTTGTTTTCAAGTGGAGGCCACTTGAAAATTTCAAATTCACATTGCAAAAAGCGTATTTAAGCCCGAATTTGTTTGAATTTTATGTATATATAAACCATATAAGGGTCTCAACAAAGTTCATTAATGAACTTTATTTGCCATTTTAAATAAAGTGGCGGTTACCTTAAACAAAGCAGGACAACCTGAAATCAAGCTACCACTTAAAAATTTATAATCATGATAACTTTTTAAATACTAATTCAATTCGAACCAAAGTTGGACGTTGAACTTATCACACAAATATCTTAGATGAGTTCACTGGGCAGCTTGTTCCGACATTTTGTTTCCAAGTTGCAGCCAGTTGAAATCAGGCGGCTACTTGAAAAATGTGCCATCATGATAACTTTTGAAATATTAAACAGATTGAAACCAAAGTTGGATAGTGAACTTACGGTTCAAATATCTTGGATAATTTCGGTAAGCAACTTGCTCCGCAATTTTATTTCCAAATAGCGGCCACTTGAAAATTTGTCATTATGATAACTTTTGTAATACTGAACCCATTCGAATCAAATTTCGGTAGGTTATTTATCATTCAAATATCTCAGATAAGTTCGTTGGGTATCTCACTCCGGTTTTTTGTTATGCAGTAGTTGCCACTTGAAATCACGATGTCACTTAAAAATTTGTTATCACGATAATTTTTTAAATACTCAATTAGTTTGAATCAAAGTTGGGCAGTGAAATTATAATACAAATATTTTGGATGATTTCTTTGGGGAGCATAAAATCAAGCTGTCACTTGAAAATTTCTTATCACGATAACTTTTGAAATATAGATTAATTCAAACCGAAGTTGGACAATGAACTTTCATACAAATATCTTGGATTAGTTCACTGAGCAACTTGACCCGCCATTTTAATTCAAGTGGCAGCCACTTAAAATCAGGTTGTCAATTGAAAATTTAACCATAACAATAACTTTTGAAATGTTGCAATGATTCGAAACAAAGTTGGGCAGGGAATTTATGCTTCTAATATCTTGGATGAGTTTGCTGGGTAACTTCTTCCGCCATATTGTTTCTAACTGCCAGCCACTTGAAAATTTGTTATCATAATAACCTTAGAAATACTTAGTTATTCGAACCAAAGTTGAACAATGGATTTATCATTCAAATATCTACGATTTTGGTGGGCAAGTTTCTCCACAATTTTGTTTTACAGTTGCGGCCACTTACAATCAGGCTGTCACTTAATTTCTTATCACGATAACTTTTAAAATATTGAATTAATTGAAACCAAAGTTGGACAGTGAACTTATCATACAGATATCGTGAATGTCGTCCCAGGGCAAGTTGCTCTACCATTTTGTTTCTAAGTTTCGGCCACTTAAAATCAGGCTGCCACTTGAAAATTTGTGATAACAATAACTTAAGAAATACTGCACTTATTTGAACTAATGTTGGACAGTGAATTTAAGCTTTAATTATCTTAAATGAGTTTTCTGGACAACTTCCTCCATCATATTCTTTACAAGTGTCGGCTACTTGAAAATTTGTTATCGCGATAACTTTAGTAATACTTAGTCATTTGAACCAAAGTTAAACAATGAATTTATCATTTAAATATCTATTATTTCAGTGTCCATGTTTCTCCACAATTTTGTTTCCAAGTTACAGCCACTTGAAAATTTGTTATCATGATAACTTTTGAAATACTGAATTTATTTGAACTACAGTTGGATAGTGGACTTATACTACAAATATCTTGAATTAGTTCACTGAGCAACTTGCTCCACCATTTTGATCCAAGTGGCGACCACTTAATATTTCAACACGATAACTTTTGAAATTCTGAATTAATTCGAACTCAATTTGTAGACTAGACTTACCTCACAAATGCATTTAATATATTTGTTTGCCAACTTGACCCGTCATATTGTTTCCAAGTGCTGGCCACTTGAAAATTTCAAATTCACATAAAAATGTATTTATGAACCGATTTTCTTAAAACTCCAAATGTGCATAGCCCACATCAGTATTTCTACCGAGCCCATTAATAATTTGTTGCTTCGATTTTGAAGCAAAATAGCGACTACTTGATAAGAAAAAAGAAATCAACCTTACCCTTCCAAATGAGCCGGAAGGACTTGTTTTAAAATTTTGGTCATATAAATAAAACATATAGTTGAGTTAAGAGATAAAAACTGGAAGATTTAAACAATATATTTTTTATTATAACTAACATTTTGTGTCCCTTAGAAATTTCCTGCCCACAGAACAAACCTGACTGCGCGTGCGATAGTCAGGCTCTGACTATCTCCCATACCAAATAATAATAATAATAATAATAATAATAATAATAATAATAATAATAAAACTGTTGAATGAGCATTCATTGAACATTTTATCCCTTGCTCCTTCTATTAGCTTTCAACATACGAAGAGTGAGTATAATGCTTATTCATATATAAAGACCTAAAAAGACAGAATATTATCCATTTAATTGTTTTTCGAATGATTACAGTAAGTAGAGCAAAGAGTATATCTATAATGAGCTACACAAAGTACATATATAAACTTTAATATTCATATGATGCATGACTTCGGGAATAAGTACAAACATCTACAAATTATATATAGAATTTTAACCCAAAAATATTTTTCTTTTTAGATAAACCTTCGATGTAATCAAATTAAAATAACTATCTTCTAAAAAAAAAAAAAAAAAAAAAAAATTACATTTAAACTTTTTTTTTTTTTTTTTTTTTTTTTTTTTTAACAGCCAATATTGTGATTTGACCTTATTGTTACTAAAAAGGCTATTTTTAAAATTTAGAATCCAATTTTATGTTAAAAGTGCTGATTCACTTTGTCCTATTTAAATGCCAAACTAACGAAACTGTGTTCATATTTTTATTTATTTATTTTCTTGTGGCTAAAAAACTTTTTTAAAACAAAGTTCAATATCAAAAGAACAGTATATTAAACTTGCATCACATTTGATATATGTAGTTCCCCTAAAGAGAAAAAAAAAAAAAAAAAAAAGGGCAAGGAAAAAAAATCAACCTACTTTTTTTCCGGCGAAATCACATACATTTTCTTTTCTTCTTATTATTACTTTCTCTTACCCATAAGGTAGAGAAAGTATTGTTTTAGGCTCAAATTTTCGAACGCGAGATTTTGTTATATTTACACGTTTTGAGGTCCCCTGAATACGAAAATCATGTTTTTAGCAAATGGTCTGTGTGTCTGTGTGTCTGTGTGTGTGTCTGTGTGTGTGTCTGTGTGTGTGTGTGTCTGTGTGTGTGTGTGTCTGTGTGTCTGTCTGTTATCAACATATCTCAAAAACAAATTATGGCAGAAAGTTCAAACTTGGTATTCTAAATGTGTATCATATAGGGATGCTACAGTAAGCTTTTCGTTAAGATCAAGCAAATGGTTCGTGTACAGGGACAATCAAGAGAATTCTAATACATTACGTCTATGGGGGAAATTGCAGGAAAATAGAGTTTAACGTCTATAGACTGCACTAAACCAAATGAAACAAATATATATTTTTTGTAATAGAGACAGTTAACTGGGAAAATTTTTTTGTGCATGTAGGAGCCTCGCCTCCCCCCCTGGGGGGGAAGTCCCACTCGAGGGGAGTAAATTTTCATGATGGGTATCTTTCAAAAGACCTCGAAAATACCTTTAAAACGAATGGTTGAACCATCGATCTGCGATAATTTAAAACAAAGTTATCGATTTTTTTTACTTTTAACGAAAAAAAAAAAAAAAAGCTTAGAAAAAAAATCGTATTTTTTTTTTTTTTATTGAGAATAAAATGGACTTTTTTTGGATATTTGGTGTTAAACTACATCTCTAATATGGAAATCGTCTGCCTTATCATAAAAGATAATTTTTTAAAATAATAATTTTAATAAATTATTTTTTAAAAAGAGAAATATTTTTTAATAACCGAATTAAATTCTATATAAATGTAGGTGCATTAATGAAACGGGGAGTTGAGGGGGGCGGTAGCCCCCCTCACACAGAACTAATTATCATATAAAACTCTTCAGAAGCCTAATATGAATTGTTTAACATAGGTTTACATAACAGTACTCGTTATCTTACCTCTTAATCTCCAACCTGTATTTATAGTATTAAATTTCAGGGTAAGAGAAAGTCGTGTGAGTGACACACCAGATTATTTTTTCTTTGTAATACTTAGATGATGGATTTTTTAATCAATACGAGAGAAATTTTTTAATGATAAAGATATTTTTTCTTCTACATTTAAGAAAATCATTATTAACTGTGATTTTAATAAATTTACATACTATTTTATAACCTTTTAAAAATAAATTAATAAATAAATTCCTGGTTTAAAAGTAGTTCATAAATATTAAATGCATAAAAGTAAACTGATTCACTCCTTTTTCATTTTTCAATATTTTTCAGTAACTTGAATATTGAACAAATGAATTCTAAATAATAAAAGTAATATTATTAACCAATGTTTATATCTGTGTATACTATTTTATAAATATAATTTATTAATTTTACTTCATATTTCTTTGTATGCATATATTGCTTCCAATTTACACTTATTTGTGTGTACTGATTGCCCGTAACGATAGTTTGATTAGTATAATATTCCCTTGTACTTTTAACGCGTAACAATGATTTTATGGACCAATTACGAAATAACTAGTTTGGTGTAATCATATTCTCTTTTTCTTTCTACGTATAAATAAAAAATAAATATTTTAAATAAACCTTATTGTGAGGTTATTTATTTGAAGGAAAGCAATTTAGCTTCTACGAAATAATAATTGAATTCCAAAAGCACATTAAAAAACTGATTTCTTTTGAGACCGACTCCATAAATATTGTCCTTAGTAATAGAATATAATAACCCATAGCACTGCCCACAGTGACTATTCAACATAACATTATTTTGTAAGCTTTTTTCATTTAATGCATAAAAATGACTTACTTAATAGACCAACTAAGAAATATCCAGTTTGGATTCATCAAAGTCTCTTTTATTCTACATTTAAATAAATCAGTTTAAAAAACAGATCTTATTGTGAATTTAATTATTTTCATACAGACAATTTGGCTCTTGCAAAGTAATAATTCAGCTTCAAAAGAAATAACCGACACCTTAAATAAAGCATTTCATTTCAAATCGCCGTTCGTCGCTATCGTCATGAATATTGTTCCTATAGAAATAGAACTTAAATGTTCATAGTATTGCCCATAGTGATTGATCAACATAATATTATTTTTAATCCGCTTAATGCAAAAAAAATTTACTTTATGGGCTAAATAGGAAATAACTAGGTTGGATTAATTAAAATTTCTTTCTTTCTTTTTCTTGCTTCCTTTCTACTTCTTCTTATATACATATATATATATATATATATATATATATATATATATATATATATATATATATATATATAAACAGTTGAATCATAAATCTCTTTGCGTATGCTTAACTATGTGCAGCAGTAGTTATAAAAATTATGTTTAAGAAAAAATCGCATTATTATTATTATTATTTTAATCAGATTATCATCATCATTATCATTATCATTATTATTATTATTAGTAGTAGTAGTAGTATTTAAATATATTTAAGTATTTGATACAAACATATACGTTAAACACACAACATAACCAGGGCCAGATTATGGCACGGGCACACGGGGCACTGGCCCAGGGCCTCCAAATTTAGGGGGCCTCATTTCCAAAAATTGAGAAGTTATAGCGCAATTTTTTTCATTTTATGTCTATTAAAAACAAAAATTGATTAAATTTTTCTTTCTATATTTTATTAGAGAGCTTAAACAATTATTAAGTTTTGTGAATAATTTCCTAAACATTGGCTGATCAATACGCTTCAGTTTTTCATTTGTCATTTGTTAAACATTAAACTAATATAGGTTGCTAAAAAAATGAGGAAATAGAAGGTATAATTGAAGGTAAAATTTGAAAAATGCACTATTTTTTTTTATTTATTTTTGTTTTTGAGAATGGGTCCTTTTGGTGAGCTCTTTGGAGCAGGGTAAGGGGGCCTCCAAATAGCATCAGTGCCCTGGCTCTTCAAAAAGCATAGTCGGGCCCTGAACATAACTGTTTATGTCAGAGGTCCAAACCAATTAATACAGGCAAAATATTTCTTTACATATAACTACAAAATACATATAATTATATAGATAAGAATAATTCATAAATCAGTAGGAACTAATTACGTATAATAGGGTTTTTTGCATATCTTAAAACATACTTTTCAATTATCAATATGATAATTTAAGCAAAGTATGCTTACTATTATTTCAGACATTTTATGCAGAATTTTGTACAATATGGATTTCTCTCGGAAAATCGCAGTGTTAATGTTTTTGTAAATTCATTATTAAAAAAGATTGTTCAGATTCGTTACTTGTATGACGCTGTATTATATTAATTGTTTTCGCATGATATGGATCGCATTTGAAATTTTCCTTTAATACATTTATTATAAAAAGTTAAAAAAAAAGTAAATTTATGATACATTTTTCTTTTAAATAAATTTTTACAGTATGAGACTACTAAATGTAGCAGTATGTAATTGATGTAGTACATTCATTTACTTAAAAAATTGTTTCTGTGTTATTATTCAAATCATCATTATAATCATAAATGGCCAATTTTTTATGAAGATTAAAATCATGTAAAATAAAAATATATGAGTAAATAAATAAACATTAACTTTGAAAGCTGATAAAAAAAGCAAGTAATTGAAGAAAATTACCAAAATGGTATACAAAAAAGAACAAAATTAAAATTCTATTCTAAACATATTTTAATTGAGAACAAGAGGCATTATTTTATTTTATTTTACTTACATATTTTATTCAGCTGGATGGTGTTAGAAATCCTACTTCATTGAATGCGGCTTACTGTAAAATGGTGAAGAACTTTTTTTTTTCTTTCTGGGTAGGAGGGAGGGGGGGGGATTCCTCTCATTTTCATAAAGCTGTTTTTACATATTTTAATTTAATATAAATATTTAATAATCAAAGGAGAACTAGGGTACCAAATCTCCCTGAAAACGTTGGGGCAACTCTGGTTTATTAATATTTACTCTCTTACCGTCCCTTTCACTAAAAGCTTTCTTTTAAAAATTCAATCATTAAAAAACTCACTTGCATCAATGATATATATATATATATATATATATATATATATATATATATATATATATTAACCAACTGATTTAAATCAGAGAGATTTAAACAACCTTGATTCGCAAAAAGAGAATTAGGCTCCTACGAAGTAATAATTCAGTTTCAAGCAAAACAACCGACACCTTAAATGCGTTTCATCAGAGACCGACGCCATGGATACTGTCGATAGTACATAATAGAATTCGCCAATCCTTTGAAGTGTTTCAGAGAAATGTTGCATGGAACACTTTTGTGTGGCTTTACTTGTCAAGTCTTGCATGTCGGCCGCTCTTCTGTTCAAACAGATGGTGTAAGGAATTGAGTTCGCATTGTGATTGTGTATTTGTTCAAAATGAGGCAATAGACTAAGGAACTGCAATCATTGAAAAGTGATAGATTATTCACCATTTCATGTAGAGAAAATTTATTTCAAAAGCCAAAATGTAAGTGTTGTTTGAAACGAATATTAGCTTTTAAAACATCTCTTCTTATTTACTTTATTTTAAATTTATTACTGCATTTGCATATCAAACATATTTTTCGTTTTTGCATATACAAGCGATTTTAGTGTTTGTTAAGAAGCTTAAATTTTATTTTCTTCTATGCACATAAGGAGAAATTTAGATTCGTCAAAGTTTTCAACTTCCGGTTTTCTATGAATTTACTCGAAATGAAATATCCTCAACACAATTTAACAAACAATTTTTAGAAAACGTTTGTCTGTATATCTGTCTGTATGTACGTGTAACCAAAATTTTGTACACGCTGTATCTCACGAAATAATAAAAGGAAATATTCAAAACTTACATATGGTTGGGCCTTGATATAAATTTGTGCTAATTAGACTGTGGCAAATTCTGCCCAGCAGGCGGCGTTGCTATGTTGCAATTTCACTTACTTATGAAAAGGCTATGTCTCATCTTCTATCGTATATACAGTCGGCTGCAAAATTTTTCGAGCACTAGCCAATAATTACTATATTAAAAAAGTACACTTAAGACTGTTTTGCTTAATAAATCCTTGTCGAATCATGTTCTTAGACTGACTAAGAACATGACTCGATAAGGATTTATTTGACAAAGCAGTATTAAGTGTACTTTTTTTAGACAGGGATTATTGCTAGTGCTCGAATAATTTTGCAGCCGACTGTAAGTGTACATTTGTACATAATTTGATAAGTGAGAGGACCATTATGAGAAACTATGCAGGTTCAATTCGGTTGCATAAAGGGCAACAAATGTCACTGTTATGCTATATCTCAGCTTCTACAGCGTATAAGTGTACCAAGATCGGTATGTAAGATGGCGATTATAAGATATTATTTAATTTTGGTGTGTATAGGGCGTCAGACGATGTGGCTTGTGCTTTTTTCTGATTTTCTACGAATTTCCAATTGGTTTTATCTCAGCATCTATATGTTAAATTCCAACTAAACTGCATAGTTAAAACAACTGCATATCTATAATAAACTGCTTATGTAAAAAGTCTTTGTTGTTAGAAGCTGCGTTGGTTAATTGTTTTTGTATGTTACGTAACGTGGTTATATAGAAAGATATATAGAAGAAAGTTTTGTAATGACCACAATATACCAGTTACTCTGGCTTCCGTAGGTTTTGCTGTTGATTAAAAGAGCAATACAGCAAAGTATTACAAAAACATGAGTCTATATTCCTAGAAAAACTATTCACGTATTACGATTTTTTTTTTTTTTTTTTTAATTCATGCAGATTGAGAACAAGAAATAATAAAACTCCTTCTGCATCTTAAAACGTATTTCATTTCTAAGTATGGAGGACAAAATCTCAAAGATAAGTTTCTTTTATAGCTATCCTTAATAAAAGTATAAAATAAATTGATTTGCCCTTGCCCTGTATATCGTATAATAATTACTTTGAAAATAAGTAAATACATTGGCATAGATTAGTCTTTTAGTCTAACCCTATATACTTCAAAATTTACCAGTACCAAATTCATGCTAGCGAATTAGTTTTTGAGTTACAGTGCCACAAAATTTATGCTCTATATAGAGAGGAATAAACGTTACCTAAAAATAACAAAAATATTTATTTAAGTGGTGTAATTATTCAATTAAATATTGCAATTAAATTTTTAATTTCTAAATTTTCATTGTTATCATTTCAAAACTTGTGAATCAATCAGAAACAAAAGTTCAAATTTTTCATAAATCCAATATTTTAAAGTACAAATATAATTCGAAGAAATAAAAAATACAGATCAGCTTTATTATATAAATCAAAGTTACTCGCTCTTCAAAACGAACAAACAAGCCTTTACCTTTAATTGTAACTTCGAACATTATTGAAGTATAATTTGGTAACAAATGCATTTAGTAAATGCATTCACAATTGCTAATGTTACAGCAGCTAATGTGTAAATAAATTATTCTTGAAAGATACCGGAATGATTTGACGTTCATCCAATTATTAATAGATTGATGATATAATATTAATTTGAGGTTTTATTCCCGCGTGTTTTATGGGGAAAGAACTTGTACGTCACCTGCTAGTGTTTTCCTAACGCCGTTGGATATTTCAGTCTATTTTAGTGATTTTGGACTGCGATGCAATGTTCTCGACTGATCAATATTGCATCTGTTCCAACTGACCAATCGTTTCGAATTTATTTTTAAAGTTAACAAGTCCAGAAATTCAACAAACACACACGCTTGGCTTTATCCACATAAAACTTTTAGGAATTAGAAATGTCTCTTTTCAAACGAAATTTATATTAAATTCGAAAAGTTTGAGTTGGATTTATTAACAAATACATTTTGAATGTTTGATATTAGATGCGAATCTAATGAGTATATAAAGATGCTCTGAATTTTAAATATCTATTGAATTTATTAACAATACATTTTGAACATTTGATATTAGATGTTAATCTAATGAGTGTGTAAATATGCCCTGAAATTTAAATATCTATAATTCTCCAACGCAATAACGTAATAATTTTAAATCATACAAATCTTTTTAATCATAAATGTATTAATCTAAAGCAGATTCCAATAAATAAACTAACATTTTTCGTTTCACTACAAGGATAGAGCAAATTTCGGACAATATAATCATTTAGCATTTAAAACCAATTATTGAGACGTGAAAGTACTGAAAACATTATTACTATTGCTATTACCTATGTAATATTTCTCTAACGTGGACGAGTTGCGATTAAATTTTGTCGAAACGATACGATAATGACGTAAGGTGCTATCTGATTCGTAAACCCAGATTAGAATGACCAAAAAGATTTCGACTACAAAAATTTAATTCAATACATTTGAAATGCACATTTTCTTAAAGAGATTAAAAAATATATATATTAACTTTTTATGATGAAACAGTTCAAAAATCTCATATTTAGATGTATATTTAGGAGAACTTAAAGCCAGTTAAGCTTTGGATTCATCATTGGTTATTCGATAGAGCAGTGCTAGTGCCATATATTGATCTAAATCAAAACCATCGTATTAAAATACAAATTTTTCAAAGCCAAAATTATACGTTCTTTGGATTTTTTACTTATTTTAAATAGAATGACCGTTATTTCTTTCTATTTATTTTGTTAAACAATTTACTCATTATCTAATATTTGCTTATTTTATTTTATTATTTATTTAATATCTATTTATTCCGTTTTCACTTTCAGAAATTGATTGTCATTCAATTTGTTCTTGTCTTCCAAAATTTTATTTTATTTTTACCTTTTAATATTTTGTTTTAAAGTTGTACAGTGCAAAAAAGTTACTAAGTGCATTTTTCGCAGTCCTTAACTTCATTTTGTGACTGTGAAAACTGTTTGAAAAAATAATATTAATAATAATAATAATAATTATAATACGTTAGATAATGACCAAATTTCCTCATGGAATTAGTACTTGAAGTTTGTCAGTCAGCGACGATAAATAAAGTTAATTGATTTGCTGACGTTTTGTACAACGAGTTAAGAAAAAACGATCGATCAACTCTGGAATCATATTTTAACTTGAATACCGACTACCGACACTGAGACGGAAATTAAAAAATGGATTCGTACAGACATTTTATTTTTAGCACGAGATGAAAAGTCTATTTTTTAAATAAAAAATATTAAATAGAATTTTATTTCAAATATTGTTCATTATTAAAATCTATTAAAAACGTGACTAGTATGTTGAGACTATCACAAAATTTTCTTGTACACTTTTCTGTACAAATTCAAATAGAACAAGTTATTTATTAAAACTAATATATATTACAGGTATTTTCATGGTGAATACAGATGATTTTCATCTCAGAAAAGCATAACATCAAACTTTATTTTCTCTCTTTCTTTCTTTCTTTCTTTTTTTTTTTTTTTTTTTTTTTTTAATGGAAAAAAGAGATACATTTATTTTAAATTAGCCCAGATGTACTGTTCAGCCATTCGTTGAATTCTTTTGAAAAATATTCATAATGAATATTTACACCCATATGGTTCTTCCCCAGGTGGGGGAGAAGCAATGCTAAACATATACAAAAAATTGATATACAATCAAAAACCTCTCTTAATTGACTATTACTCTTGCAAATAATTCGTTTTAATTTTATAATGATTCATTGAAAACGATTCTTATAGTGTTCTAGTATATGAGATTTTGTCCAATACTGCCTTATTAAAAATTTAGAAAAACGGGATGGCAATTCTACCTGTTGGAGGATTTTCACTAAAAGTTGATAGGCACTAATTTATGTCATATGAAATTCTGTGTAGTAGTCCTGAGATACAGTTGTCATAATTTTTTGTCACACACAGACAGGCATTTTCTAAAATGGTCGAACTGCATTCTATTGAATTATAGAAAAAAAAGAAGGAATACGATGAATATTCATATTATATGTCTCCTAATTCTAGTACCTCTTCCACCCCCCCTCCCATAACCCCGCAAAAAAAGAAAGGAGTTTTTTTTTAGGTGTGAATTGAAAAACTTTACTCTATTATTAGATGTATTATCTACTCATTATTTAATTTTCTATATTACATTAAAAAATACTTTTCCTTTCTTGGATCTTGGATCTATTAGATACAGAAAATTTTTATCTCGTTTTGTTGTGGTAAAGGGTTTAGTAATAGTTTAGTACCTGTGTCCTAGACCTTAAAAAAAAAAAGAAAAAAAGAAAAAAAAAAGAAAAGGAAGAAAGAAACAGTTTTTGAAGAATAAAGGTTAAACCAGTAATAACAATATAAACCAGTTTTTGAAGAAGAATAAAATAAACTATTCCATAAAAGATTATGCGGCACATTCATTCGGATAAGTTCTGGGGAACAAATAACAAAAGAAAGCGCCAAATATTCTGTATACGTCAAAGTGCCGCATATACTATCCGTTACTAATCTTCTAAAGATTAATATGATAAATGACGTTAGGTGGTCACATGAAAATCTTTTCAACTTTTGGTTTACTTTCACTCTGGTGGACAACAGGACGCGACTGACAACAATGAACACGTGGTCGGTGCTTTCTAAATGAGTTGCAAACAGTGCGATTCCCCGTAGTCGGATGGATCGTATAAAGAGGATCAGAGAGGCTGGTCGGTACGTGATCTCCGGGGCGGAGAGCAATATGTTCGGATGTTTTTGCCACGTGCTAGAATCGGTAATCCGTTTTGGATGACTCTGTGAAAATAGTTCTGGTACCGTGGGAGGGAATGCTTGTCTGGATATTCCGACTCCCCAAATAATATGGGTGTATTAAGTGGATGTAATGGACAGGGACAGCTTAATTAATGTACTGATATGCTTTATATGTTTTTTATCAAATGAAAATTTCAGATACATATGCTATAGACTTATTTGAAATGCCAACTTTAACGGATTATTAACGCTTTGGATTACCTGTAAGTCATCGGAGACAATGAAGAAAATAAAAACTTAAAAAAATAAATTTTCCGAAAGTAAAGAAGCTAAAAGAGTTTACATTTGGAATTTCGTCTCTGAATAGACTTCGCAAAAGTAAAATTTATTCAGAGTAAAGCACCAAACCCCCTTCCCCCACAAAAATACACACAAAATGGAAAAATATTAAGTTGTAGAGAATTTCAAGAAAAGTTGGCGACAAATCTAAATGGTGCAAAGAAGTCTAGCCCCAAGAAACAGCAAATTGCCAAGGGACCCGCTATCATACTTAGAAACCAGTTTTTAGGGTTATTTATTTTTCTTCTAACAAATTTAAAATAATAATAATAATAATAGAAGGAGAGGTTAAGTTTGTCATGGACAGTAACGTGTAATTTGAAATATATTTTCACAAAACCAGTTATAAATTAAATATAATAATAATAATACTAATTTTTATAATGTAGTACAAAAATGTGCAAGTTGGATTGTTATAAAACCTTCAAAATTTGGATATTTATCTAAATTCATCATTCTAATTTTTCTTTTCTTCTGGAGAAGTAACATTCTTTTTTTTTTTTTTTTTTTTTTTTTTTTTTTTAATTTCCCTGTTTTATTAGAAGAAAATAAATAATGTTTATCCAATTTGTAAGAATTAAAAAAAAAAATTCCGAGTTATTCAATTTAATATTTATTAAAGTAATTCTTCTTGCTATTTTTATTTATATATTTATTATTTATATATTTATTATTTTTTAATAAGAAAAAGTAAACTATGAGATTATATATAATTTTCTTAAATAAAACGCAAACCTTTATGTGATATATGTTAGCTACAAAATGTACTAATAACGATAACCGAGAATATTTTATCTGAACATTTTTATAAACAACATGGGGAAATTTACCATACTTTCAACTCTCGGAAGGATCAGGATGAAAATGGGGGGGGAAAAATGCATTAAAATAAAAAAGACTTTCACAAGTGGTAACTTTATGCCTTTCATTTTTGATATTTTAAATGAAAGATATTAGTGGTATGTAATCAAAAACATAATAAGTATTTTAAAGATACTTTATTCAAAATTTGTTTCTAGGCTACTATTTTATTTATTTAATATTTATTTATCGAAGAACGGTTAAATAACTGAAAAGGGAGAAAAAAAAGAGAGCAAAATGTGTCGAATAAAAATTTGGACATTGAATGTGCAGTAAAAAGTGTGAAATATAATAAAGTGCTTGAAATAATAGATAAATATATAATTTTTTTCAAGAAAGCGCAATGCACTTGCCAGTTGTAATATTAATTCATAGAACTGGAATAGCGTTATGGATTTTTTATTTATTTATTTATTTATTTTACTCAGATGAAACTACTGGCTGTACAAAGCTTAATATGCTTGGTTGTTGGTATAATCTCTGTGTCCGTTTGTGTGAGAGAAAGATTATATATAAAAAGAAATGCCTCTAAATTTCACGCTACGCTTAAAATAATTTTTATTCTTCAGTTTTAAAATTAAAAGTAAACTTAATCGATTTCAAAATATTTCTTAGAAACCAGTTACAATGCTATAATGCTATAAACTACAACGATGTTTAATATTAAAAATAAATAAATAACTGGTTTTTGAACAATTATAGAAAATTTCAAGTATCAAATATTTACTTGTTTGCGCATGCGTGTGTAAGAGAGAGTTGGGGTTGGAAGAGAAAGAGAGAAGAAATGAATGCATACAAACATTAAATGTACATAACTAATATTTTTTGAAATTTTATTTTTCCGACTGAGTGAAAATAATGCCTGGACCGGGAGTAGAGCCTTGGCCTTGTAAGTCAAAACTCCCGGTCCAGGCATTATTTTCTCTCAGTCGGAAAAATAAAATTTCAAAAAATATGATTTTCTTCCACAGTTGATTGTGTGATTTTAATAAAAATTGTATTTCTTTCTTCCATTGTTTAATGGTGTTTTCCATTTCCTGCGGCTTATTTCTGTTGAGCTATCTACATGATAGACCAGAGATGTTTCTGCCTAAAGGTTGTCTGAGTGAGTAATGCTGACCGGTTGTCGGCCTGGATAGCTCAATTGGTAGAGCCTTGACTTTGTAAGTCAAAGATCCGGGGTTCGTCTCCCGGTTCAGGCATTATTTTCACTCAGTCGGAAAAATAAAATTTCAAAAAATATGATTTTCTTCCACAGTTGATTGTGTGATTTTAATAAAAATTGTACATAACTAAATTTGCATTTCAATCCTAAAATAACTTTTACTCTTCAGTTTTAAAATCAACAACAAAATTAACAGATTTGAAAACATTTCTCAGATATGCTATATATATATATATATATATATATATATATATATATATATAAGTGACAGCTCTAGATCAAGAACTAATGCACAGAGTTTAATATATGCTTCTTATATTTGTCTGGGATGAAAATCGTCTGAACTGCTTACTATAAATAACTTTTTTTTTTTTTTTTAGACTATGCTGTAAAGAATTGGATAGTTTGATTTTAAACTTCTTAAAATTAGATTTGTTTTTAAATTTAATAAAAGTCTGTTTTTTTTTTTTTTTTTTTTTTTTTTTAATTAATTAATTAATTTGTTTGTTTTAGAGTTTTTAAAGTTTGATTAAATGTTCATTTGATCAGTAAAATGTACAAAATGAGTAATTATAATTATTTATTATTTCAATATATTAATAAAAAATTTATTTCATTTGCCTTAATAGCAATACGTTTAGGTATGAATTGCATATAAAGTAACTTTTTGATTTGTTTGCGGGAAGATTAACGTAAGTGCCAGGTATTTGAATTAGATTTTATTGTAAGGCAAAAAGGAATAAAAAAGAGACAAAATCAACTCTTTTGCTAGAAATAAACTAGTATAATGTGACATTTACAAAATTTTCTTTAATATTTTTCTATACAAATTCATTCAGTCATGATAGAATGGAGTAGAAGACTGATTTTTTTACCAACTATGTGAAAAATACCAGAGCCGGGAATCGAACTCCGAGCCTACCGCTTAACGCTCGGATGCTCTAACCACTGAGCTACCCTAGCTGATAACCAGCTCGGCACTCCTCTCATAATATACGTTGACAAGTTCTGCATTAGAGCAGCTATATCAAGTGACAAATTCGAAAATGGCACAACTCCAATAGGCCACGAAATTTCAGTTTAGAAATTTTTTTAACAACCAAGGCCCGGAGTTCGATTCCCAGCTCTGGTATTTTTCACATAGTTGGTAAAAAAAATAAATCAGCCTTCTACTCCATTCTATCATAAATAAATTTTCGAGGTTGTTAAAAAAAATTTCTAAATTCCTTCAGAACAAAAATATAACAAAATTATTATTAAAATTGCAATTCAGACGATTTTCATCCCAGACAAGTATAACAAGCATATATTAATTTTTATAAAACTCTGTGCATTAGTTCTTGATCTAAAGCTGCCACAATTATTTATTTATTTATTTTTTTTTTTTTTTTTGGGGGGGGGGGAGGGGGAGGTTATACGCAAGTAAACATAACTCTAAAAATAGTTAAAATGTTTCTCGGATCACTAATGACTTATAAAACCGTGAAAAACCAGGCGAAATCTTTTACGAATTCAATACTTTCTTCGATTAAAAATAGAAGAAAGAAAATAAATAAAATGAGTTTAAAGAATCTGTGTTTGAAACATGTTTCAGTTTAGCTTATAAGAAATATACATTACACCATATTATTGCTTAATTTCTTTTTTTTTTTTTTTTTAAATAACTTTCGTGCAAAAATCACACATAAGTTTTCATATTTACTACTGCTCAATTCCGTCTTGTTGGAAAGTGTTTAGTAACCAATGCTTGATGCATCTATTCTCTTTTTCTGTAAAACGGATTTGTCTCATGTACAACCATTATCTAAATTTTTTAAATCTTGTAATTTGCGTATTTCATTACCATGTTTTTATTAACTTCGATTCTTGTTTGTTTGTTTGTCTGTCTGTCCGGTACAAATCTTGCAATCTATTTTTAACTAACTTTCCTACTTAGCTAGACATTTGAAACTTTCACAATAGCTCACAACCCGATGACAACACAATACTTCGAAGTCAGATTCTCGAATAGTTTTTTTTTTTTTTTTAATTAATTAAAATATGAAAATAATAAGCTCCTAATAGCAATAAAAATAGTCATTAAAATATTAGCTATAATTTAATTGTTGCCAAAAAAAAATTACGAGTTCATTTCGACATAAAAATGAATACGTTTAATTCAACGTGCATCATTAAATGATGCATCTCACAAAAATTGACGTCATTATCACTTTAAAAATTTTATACACATTGATAAGTGCTAATGTAGTTCACGATGCTAATATACGTTGTACTAAAAAGAGTAATATTTTATTTTTAAAACCAACTTTTTTTTTCACTATCATTATTATTTCACTGAACTGAGTCCGCGTGCTTAAATATTGCTAAAATATTATTTTTTTTATCCTCACGTATTTTATTAATGATTCATCAGAAAGTTTAAAAGCATAGTATATAAAAAGTTTTTTTTTTTTTTTTTTTTTTAATATCAACACATTGTTGAGACAATTTACATCGTAATGATGATAATAATAATAAAGCGGAAATGTGTAACGTTACCCCAAAATGTTGAGACATCCCACAAATACAGTATAATGTTACACAACAACTTAAAAATTTTATAACATTACACCAAAAGTTTGTAACATTACGTATATAAATTTCTTTAATATTACACTAACAGTTTCAGGTAGTTATACTACCTGAAGTTTTTGATGTGATGTTGCACATTTTTATTTTATTTTTTCCAATACAATTTTTTGGTGCATCGTGTAACGTTACATTTTTTATTATTATTATTATTATTATTATCATTATTTGCAGTGAATAGTTACATTATTCATTTAAAGACATATGTATTTTTCCTTTTCCTCCCCTGTTAATTCAGGTTAAAAGAAATAGCACCTTTAGATAAAAGAAAATTAATTAATCTTTTAAACGTTTTATACATAAAATTTAAAAGTTGCATTTTTATACACCAATAAAAATTGCATATAAAATATACGTTTCCATTGTCATTAAAACAAAAAAAGAAAGAAAGATTTTTTTTTTTTTTTTTTTTTTTTTTTTTTTTTTTTTAGAGAGAGAGAAAGTAATAGTATTTTTCATTAAGATTATCTAAAATTCTTAATGCTTACTTCTCCAAGTACACTTTTCTGCTGTTGAATCTGGTAGAAGAAAGGTGTCAAGTTCGATTCCAAATCGAGCAAATCAATCGGGACGTTCGGAGTTGCCCGTGTTTTTCTCTGACACTAGCCTGATACGGACTAAAACACTGTTAGAAAGACACCAAAGAGAGCATCCTATACCTACGAATCCTATACCTACATCCTATAAATACGAATTCTGGCACTGTATTCATAATAGCTTTAAAATTACCCATTTAAAATTTTTAAATGTTGCTAAAGAAATTTACGAGTAAGTTTTTTTTTTTTTTTTTTTTTTTTTTTTTTCAACATAAAATGAAATATGCATTCACGCGAAAAAAAAAAAAAAAAAAAAAATCAAATATTAAATTTGCTTATGCATATGAAACTAGTATGTTGTGGCCACCACAAGACTTTCTTCTATATTTTCCTATACATATTCAATCAGTAACAATATTAAAAAAAAAAAAAAAAAAAAAAGATTTTTTTTTTTTTCTTTTTTTTTTTTTTTGTGAAAATTAATACATATTCAATCACTAACAATAAAAAAAAAAAAAAAAATCGAATTTTTTTCTAAGGTTTTTTTTTTTTTTTTTTTTGGTAAAAGTAAAAAAAATCGATAACTTTGTTTTAAATTATCACAGATTTATGGTTCAACCATTCGTTTTAAAGGTATTGACGAGATCTTTCGAATGATACCCATCTTCAAAATTTAACCCCCCCGGGGGTACTTCCCCCCCAGGGGGGGAACCGATGCCCCCCCATGCACAATTTTTTTTTCCTAGTTAACTACTACTATCATCAATAATTCAAATTAATTTTACAATCACAAGTTTAAAATAACTCTCATTATGCCCATTTATACGGAATTTTGTCCTATGCTGCCATGTTAAAAATTTGCATAAAATGCGATTACAGCGCCACCTGTTGAGCTATTGATCCCCAAATCTAATGGGCACCAGTTCATGTCAGGGTGCAACTAAATACCAAGTTTGGTTAAATTTCATTCATATGTTCGTGAGATACAGCGTCCACAAAAAAATGATACAGACAGACAGACACACAGACAGACAGACAGACAGACAGACAGACACATAGACAGACATTTTTTAAAAACTATCAATTCGTGTTCAGGACATCCCAAAACGTGTAGATCCGTCAAAAAACGGAGGTCGAAAATTTTCGCGAATCCAATACTTTCTCTATATTACATATAGAAGAAAGTAAAAATGACGCTTTCATAACTTCAAAATAAAATAATAATAATAAAAATCTAGCATGTTTCTTCCGAATTTTCTTCCATAACCTTTTTTAATATACCTCAATTATAGCTTTTTTTTTTTTTTTAATAGTATGTTTTTGGCACGAATGAATCACTCTTGGTATGAAAGCTAATTCAGTATTATATTAAAAAGCTTTCCAGGACAATTTAAAGTTTTGATGCTGAAGTAGATCGGATATTTTTCGCCAAGGACTCTATTTTCGCAACAGCCACTTTAAGCCAAGTAGCACATCAAAAATATAAATAAATTATAAAATATTGAAAAAAAAAAAAGAAAAGAAAGAAAGATAAAGAAAGAAACAGAAACAATAATCGCATAATTATGTATTTTTGCCTGAAATGGTGACAAGAATACAAAAGTCGCCAAGGGGAGCTATATTAAGGCTGTATCATAATCAAGTTTACATATTTATTTATTTATTTATTTTTCTATATACCAACTACTAGTTTATTTACTACGTAATTTTTCTATATACCAACTACCCATGAAATATATATATCCACAAAAAATAATTGTCTCGTGCGATAGACGTAGCCGATCATAGCATATTGTAATATTATATTTGGCGTGAAATTGCAGTCATTTTATGGTTGGTCGGATAAATCAAATAAATATAGGAAATAATGTGAAAACAAATATTATGTACGTCACGTATAGTGTTGTTCATGTGTAACTGGAATTCAAATATAAAAGGGGTACTTCATTTTTTTCGATTCTGTCCGTTTCGAAATTGTCATCTAATAATCACCCAAATGGAAGCCCACTGGTAAGGCGTTGTCTCAGCAATAAGGACAGGCACCCGATATTCTGCGGATGAGCAAGCAGCTGCAGAAGGCAGCGGGGACCCGAAACGAGATTTGAGCAATTTCAGTATTTATTTATTTATTTTCGTTCATAAAGCGATACAGAAAAGAGTTTATTTTAAATATAGTGACCAGCGAAGCGGGCAAAGCCTGCTAGTATTATAGTAATAGAGAAGCAACCGGTTATAACGTAAATATGGAAATTTTTAATTTTCTCATATCCGTCTAAAAATAAATTTATACACTTGTCAGAAAGTTTCGGGTTACTGACCGCAATAAAATATGAATCCCTTCTTTTCTTTCCAGCCCCCTTTTTTAAACACACACACACACACGTATATATATATATCGCTTCTAAGATTATGCATATATGTATTAAAATATATTAAAATATTTAAGTATTTTAAATTGATAATGGTGTCAAGGAATTATTAATTTAAAAAAAAAAAAAAAAAAAAAAAAAAACGTTAATTAAGAACAGTGAGAAAGGGGCAAGTGGGCAAGTATTGCTTTTAAGAATCATGGTTGCACGAATTAATTTGCAGTAATCCACATAACTCTCGGTTATTTTGTCAGTACATAGATCAATGACCAAAAAAATGCCTTTTTTCTTTCTTTTTTTTTTTTTTTTTTTTTTCTTTTTTTAACGATCAACTTATACATAATTATTAGCTTCAATTTTATTTAAATTACTTTTTAAAGACTTAGAAAATTTTATTTTACTAAGCTTTATTTATTTTAGTTATTCTCCAAAAAAAAAAAAAAAAAATAATAATAATAATAATCTATAAATTTATGTTTTGTATATCATTTCAAAATATGCCATGTAAAAACATTTTTATTATTATTATTATTATTATTAATCTTGGGAAGAGAGGATAGCATTCTAATAGATGTTAAGAGCTAAAAATTAAAGTAAATCAGAAATAGAATGTATGACTTCCTCCTTTTTTACGTTCTTTATTAAAATAGTAGTCATTCATCTCAGAATAGCATTTTAAATTCCAACTTTGTGTTTTGATTTTTTTTAATCAATAGAAAATCCGAGTAAATGTCATTACACTTTTTTGATGAGTACCCTGTCTGTCCCTTTGTGCAATTTCAAACTTTGGCGCCTTTGGTTGTTTGCTTTTTATGCAGAAATACAGTGGCGCCATGAATAGGCGGACCAGACAGCGGTTCATTTTTCCAATCCTTTGATCTTTTCTTCAAGTACTCTGATGACTACAGGTGTTTTAACTACATTCATAGAAAGGAAATGGTTGGTCTATTTGGGGTCTGCTTTATCTTTCCGTTTTTCCTACCTGTTTTTGTTCTTCAGTTTGGAAAATATCACAGATGTAGAAAGAAAGATTTAGGATGTGTTTACTTTGAAAAGTTGTGAGCTACCTAAAACTTTTTAAGAAAAAATTTCATGCCTGCATAGTAAAATGACATTTAGTGGTTGTATATACAAGTATAGGAAAATCATTAAGATATTAATCAGCAGTGTAATAAATACCCTAATGTCAAAATCGCAATTTTCTGGATAAAAAGTGAACTAAATCTTGTCTATAAGTGTAAAAAAAAATAATTTACGGATGCATCGAAGCAGTTTACAGATGAACAATAAATCCATGAACATATGCGGATAAATACTACTGCCTCTGAAAGCACGTTTTTGAGAATATTTAGCGAAAAAATTATGACGCTACCAAAGTTTGAAAATCAAAATACGCAACAGTCGACTTCTGAAAAGCAATTTGTGCAATCACCAATGTTTGAAACACAAAATATGTTACTTCCACCTGCTCCAAATGTGTCAACTCAGAATTCAGAACAGCCAAATATTAAATCTGAAGACAATCAAATTATGGAAGCTGTTTCAAAACGAAACATTGATTTTGTAAAAAATCAAAATATGCATGCGGCACACAGACTACCTATGCAATGGAATTACACACAGCAAGGCAATGCGTCTTTCAATAGCCCCCAACAATTGAATATAGCTTGGAATAATACGCAACAATCAAATATGCCATGGTGTAATACACAACAATGGAATATGCCTTGGAATACTACGCAACAATGGAATATGCCATGGAATAATAATATGCAATATCAACGAGAAAATGAGCAATGTTTGAATTTATCTCGTCGTTCTACGCAAGAACCTAATATTCCACCTATAGACATACCGAAAGAAGAAAATGATTTTCCAAGTCAAATGAATCAATTAATGGCATCTTGGAATCCGCTTTCAAATAATCTATATTCGTCTCCTGAAAATTTAACTGGGACGTCGACGTGGAATCTTCTTTCAAATAGGATATGTCCGTCATCGGAAAATGTGCCAGGAATGTCAAAAAGCAGCCCTTTATCAAACGTATGTTCGCCACCTGCAAATCCAGCGAGCACAACAACATTAATTACTTCAAGTTCTTGTTCCTCTCCGGGAAATTTAGCTGAAAGACAAAAAGGTATTTAAAATCTCATTTTAACATTTATTTATTTATTATATTTTTTACTATTCAAAATTATTTCAGTTGTCTCCTTTTTGTTTGTATATTTATATTTTATGAAGGCCGTCTATCAATGAGTGTTAAGATCATTGAAAGCCCATGTTAACCTACAGAAAAATAATCCTCATTATTATTCATCATACAGTGTATATTTTTAACTTCCGTTTTCACATTTAGGAAATTCATGACCGTTAAATTATGACTCGTTTTTCAAAAATTGGAGAGGCATACTATTGTAACAATCGCAGCTATCGTAGATCACAAGTCGGATCGTACAGTCGGCAGCAAAAGTATCCGAACACTAGCAATAATCCCCGTGAGAAAAAAGCACTCTTAATACTGCTTTGTTAAGTAAATCCTTGTTGAATCATGTTCTTAGACTGACTAAGAACATGATTCGACAAGGATTTATTTAACAAAGCAGTATTAAGTGTACTTTTTTTAGACAGGAATTATTGCTAGTGCTCGGTTACTTTTGCTGCCGAGTGTTCGATCCGACTTGTGATCTAAGATAGCTGCGATTGTTACAATAGTATACCTCCCTGGATCTTTTAGAGCTTTTAATATTTTATTTTATTAAGAAAATAAATAAATATTTTAATTTAAAAAAAATCTATTTTTGGAACATAGGGCAGATTTGGTACTCAATTTTCTAAATGTTAAAATGTAAGCAAGACCCATCCTCAGGCTAATAATAATAATAATAATAATAATAATAATAATAATAATAAATTAGCAAGGAGAATTAAAATTATATCTTAAATTTTATTTGTAATAGCATTATTTTCTTATATTTTAAATTATTAGACAACACAATAACTATACAATTTAAAATGATATGCATTTGCACTTGTTGCCTACATCCACTCTCCATACAAACAAATAAATAAATAAATAAATATTTTATATTACTATATTATTTGTTAGGTACCTTTATTTACTGTACTTAGATGTTCATTTTTTCAAAGATTTTACATTTTTTAAATACATATTTTATTATTTTCTTCCACATTCAATAGAAGAAAGAATTGGATTAAAAAAAATTTCCACTTCTGGTTTTTGATAGATTTACACGTTTTGAGAGCTTCAGAAAACAATGTGACTATTTTTTTTAAAATGCCTGCCTGTGATAAAAAAAAAAAAATAAAATAAATAAATAAATAAATAAATAAATAAATATGGCAGCTGTAGCTCAAGAGTTGGTACATATAATTTCATACAAATTTCTATGTAGTTGCACATAAGTATAAATCAGTACCTGTCATCTTTTGGAGCAAATCACCCAACACAGGCTTACATTTCGTAGATATGTTCATAATGGAAATCATTTTAATATTTATGAAATATAAAAGAACCATTGGTAATAGCAATAATCAACTAGGATTTTTTTGTTTGTTTGTTTGTTTGTTTTAATGCTGGAGGATTATTTTCCTCCCCGACAAAAAACCCTATCCCTCTCGGGAGTGTAAATTTACAATATAGATATTTTTCAAAATAACTCGTTGATACCTTTAAAAAGAATGGTTAACAATGTATTTTGAATAATTTTAAAAACAAAGTCATTAGTTTTTATTTTTATTTTTTTAATTTTTAACAAAAAAGTAAAAAAAGAAACATATTTGACCTTTTTTTAGTACGGAGGACTATTAGTCTCAGTCTACGGATAAAACGTTGTCGCCAGTTCCACGAGGGTTGGACACTTATAGAAATAAAAAAATTATCGAATATATAAATGAATAATTTGAAAAAAAAAAAAAAAAAAAAAAAACTGATAGTCCTCCGTACTAAACTAAATTCTGCTTTTGCCAGAGTTTCATCAAAATCTTTATTATTATTATTATTATTATTATTATTATTATTTTGGAGAGAAAAAGAAAAGAAAATTAATAATTTGGTATGATAGTCACACAATTTTCTCTTACCCTGAATTTCAATACTATAAAGACAGACAGCAGATTAAGGGGGAACAAAATAAATAAAATTAAATAATTAAATTAAATTAAATTAAATTAACATTACCTAAATTATGCAAAAAAAAAAAAAAAAAAAAAAAAAAAAGTTTTAGAGCTATAATGACGTTAATTTTACCTTGCAAGTTTAATTTTTCACAAAGTTTTGTATCAATTTTAATATTTAAGTGTGAATTTCTTTTCATTTCAAAAGAATTTAAAATCCCCTCGTAAACTTTTTTGGCAGCAATTAAAAATTAAAATAAATTATGTATTTTTGTCTAAAAAAGGGCTTCTTCAACGTTTTTGATAGTGTTCGGTTCGATACTGATTTTATGTTGCATATTGCTACACGAACGAGTATTTAGTTCAGCTTGACATAAAGTGGTGTCTATCAACATTTGGCATGTGTCGTATAACAGGTAATATGCCGTAATGTTAAATATGACAGTATAAGTAAATCCCCTCTTCCCCGGTGAATGTTCTCCTCGGAGTTTGTAAGTTTTCAATACTAGTAGATCTGCAGATCAGGAACCTCAACATCCTATTTTCATCGCTCATTATTCAACAGATCATTTTTATTCATTCGATATTATAATAATATATATGCATATACACACACACGCACATAAATATATACATACATCTTATTTATACACTCGCTACATAAACAGATACGTTTCTGAGGGGGTTACCGCCTCTCTCCGCTATATCTCTCTCTATATCTCTCTGTATACATGTGTATATTTATATGTTTTCCTAGTAACTGATAGATTTCTATTAATTCCTTGTAATTCATAAATACTTGCACAAAATTTTATTAAAAATAATTGTATAGCAAACCGGAATTATTTTGCGTAACCCGGCAAACTAGTTACAAATTCTATCCCCACAATTTTCCACAAAAAATAAATAAATAAATAAATAAATAAAAATAAATAAATAAATAAAATAAAAAACCATGCTTTTAAACGTTCTAATAGCATTTCATTATATTTAATGTGGTATAACCATGTTAAAATACACTTTTAAGAAATACCGTCTATGGACTCTAACGGTACGAAATTCTTTTGTGTGTCCCTGAAAAGGAGTCACAGTTATTATATGCACCTATAAAAAGAATACGCCTAAATAATTATAACTCATTAATATTTCAACCTAATTTGACATCATTTGTATAATTGCAGAATGTCATTGGATTTTTTTTTTTTTTTTTTTTTTTTTTTTGTGGTCCTGTAAATAAATTTAGACTACACATATCTTTTTTACTTTCTCTTACCATAAGGTAGAGAAAGTATTGTTTTTGTGTCAAATTTTCGAACGCGAGATTTTGTTATATTTACACGTTTTGAGGTCCCCTGAATACGAAAATCATATTTTTAGCAAATGGTCTGTGTGTATGTCTGTGTGTCTGTGGGTGTGTCTGACTATTATCAGAATATCTCAAGAACAAATAGTAGCAGACATTCCAAACTTGGTATTCTAAATGTGTATCATATATAAATGCTACAGTAAGCTTTTCGTTAAGATCAAGCAAATGGTTCGTGTACAGGGACAATCAAGAGAATTCTAATACATTACGTCTATGGGGGAAATTGCAGGTAAATAGAGTTTAACGTCTATAGACTGCACTAAATCAAATGAAACGAATATATATATTTTGTAATAGAGATAGTCAACTGGGAAAAAAATTTTGTGTATGTAGGAGCCTTGCCTCCCCCCCCCCCTTGCGGGGAAGTCCCCCCTCGAGGGGAGTAAATTTTCATGATGGGTATCTTTCAAAAGAGCTCGCCAATACTTTTAAAACGAATGGTTGAACCATCGATCTGCGATAATTTAAAACAAAGTTATCGATTTTTTTTACTTTTAACGAAAAAAAACTTATTATTATTTTTTTAAATATTGAGAATAAAATGGACATTTTTTGGATATTTAGTGTTATACTACTTCTCTAATATGGAAATCGTCTGCATTATCATAAAAGATAATTTGTTTAAATAATAATTTTAATAAATTATTTTTTAATAACCGAATTAAATTCCATATAAATGTAGGTGCATTAATGAAACGGAGGGTTGAGGGGGGCGGTAGCCCCCCTCACACAGAATTAATTATCATATAAAACTCTTCCGAAGCCTAATTTGAATTGTTTAACATTGGTTTACATAACATCGTTATCTTACCTCTTAATCTCCAACTTGTATTTATAGTATTAAATTTCAGGGTAAGAGAAAGTCGTGTGAGTGACACACCAGATTTTTTTTTTTTTTTTTTTAAGAGAAAGAGAGAAAACATGCCCTTAAACATCTTTGTAAAAAATGTTAATTTCATTATGTTGAATGCAGCATAAACGCGTTAAAATGTGCTTAAATAAAAAATTGTCCATAGGCTCTAATATCACAAAATTAATTTTGTGCCTTCATAAACAAACGATAAACATTCCATAAAAACCAGTGAAAACTATTCAACTTATTTTATGTGTTTCATGAATAATTATTAGAAATTTGTCATAATTTGAATGATTACGTGACATTGTCGGAACACTTTTGTAAGGTCCTGCACATTAATTATGAAGCCTAATCACGCATATTTTCTATAAGCACCTCAGTAATGTAAGTAAGCTAATTTCATTTTATTAAATGCAGAATAACGATGTTAAAAATCTTTCAAACGAAATTTTACCCCATAGACTGTAATGATAAGAAAAACTGTGGCGTGTCTCTGTGCACGATCCATAAATAATATACATATAAAAAATTATACAGCTTTTTCTATACAGAGCCTAAACGTGTGTACCAATTTTCAAGTCAATCGGGAAATTTTTGCGGCCGTTATTGCGGTACATACAAATTCCTGTACACGAACTACTTATAGAACTACATATACCACCGCCCACGAAAAAAACAAACTATACAGCTAGTTCAGTGTGGATCATGAACTGTGGCGATTTTTTGTGGCACTGGGTCACAAATTTTGGTATGAGGTTGGCTCTGGAGCCCTGATGCACACTAACACGGGGTTTTCCAAATCCCATCCCCCTTTTCCCCCTGCTGACGAACAACAAAAACACATTTCAGAGCATAATTCAGCTCCAAATTGCTTCACGGTGAAGAAATTGCACATGGGAAAATTAAACTCAAATACAAAAAAAAAAAAAAAAAAAAAAAAAGAGTTTGGGTGTTTTGCGATTTTTGATTATTTATTTATTTAGGGGGGGGGGGGATTTACGACGGGGCAGATTCGAGAGCTCCCTTTTTACGTTAAATTTGTCCTGGGGAATCTATATGAGCTACATTCACGAATTTTAGTGTATAGGTTGATTATTTGCATGAAACGTCAACTGTGACGGAATTTTGTGAAATTCTCCTCTCCGCTTTTTTTTCTTATGGGTGGTGAGGGGCAAAAAACTGTTTTCCAAGTGTAACTCTATCCCAAATTACCGCAAGACGATGATTTTTTTTTTTTTTTAATCTGTGTGTGCTATGTGTACGGAACATGCGCTATAAAGAGATTTCGCGAAGTGTCCCCTTCCCTTTTGGAGTAGTGGGAGGAGGGGGTAAAGAACACGTTTCTAATTGTAAAATTTTTCTAATTTATCTCATAAAAGTGACTTTTTTGGTGTATTGATTGGTTATGTGCACACTAAAACACTCTATAAATGGATTTTGTAAAAGTCCCCCCCCCTTTCCTGTTTTGGAGGGGGAGCAAAAAAGCACGTTTCCCCGCGTAACTTCTTTTAAAATTATCTCAGGAAAACAATTTTTTGTTACGTGTGTCTGCTATGTGAACCCAACATGCATTATAAAATGCTTTTACAAAATGTACTCCCTCCTCCCCCCCCCCCTTTGAGTCGGGATGGGGCAAAAACACATTACTAATAGTAACTCTGCTGTAAATTATCTCAGGAATGTGAATGCGATTTTTTGATGTGTGGATTAGTTTTGCGTATCCAACCACACAATTTAAAGGAATCTTTTGATCCCTCCCCCCCCTTTGGTGGAGAGGGGAGGGGCAAAGGACTGGGGGTTTTTGGCCGATTTCAATTAATTAAAAAAAAATATATATTTTAGAATTTTTTTATATTAATAAGTTATACGTGATTTTCAGAATTATATTAAATATAGTGATCAGCGAAGCGCACAACGCCTGCTAGTTAAATATACTTCTTATTATATATACAATGCGTATGTGTCGTGTAAGTCTATAGATATTTTAAAAGTTCATAAAAATTGAAGGAATTACAGTGAAACCTCTCAAGCTGGACACCCCTATAAGTGGACGCTTTTTCTCGGAACGGAATGTATCCATTAACATTATGTCTAACCCCTATAAGTTGGACACCTCTCTAAGTTGGACACTTTTTCTTGGAACCGTAGGTGTCAACTTAGAGAGGTTTTACTGTAGAGACTTAGAGAGGTTTTACTGTACTAGAGAGGTTTTACTGTACTAGAGATAGAGACTTAGAGAGGTTTTACTTAGAGAGGTTTTACTGTAGAGAGGTTTTACTGTACTTAGAGAGGTTTTACTGTACTAGAATTGAACGTGGTTTGCGAAAAAGTTATTCTCGTAAAGGCGGTTTTTTTTTTTTTTTTTTTTTTTTTTTTTTTTTTTTAAATAAAGTAAAAAAATAATAGTTAAAATTTTCATATACATAGGAGGCTGTACGTGAAAAAATCTCACATTTCCGTGAAAAACTATATTCATTTGCATCTAAATGTTTACAGGCGTATAAATCCTATTCTATGTGACCGCTTTCACTACAAATTACAGTTTTCAAATGAGTTACAACACCGATAACTGCGGCTTCATTCGACGGTTCTTACCTGAGGGAAAACATCTTCTTCAATAACGCTTTATCCACCAAGTCAGCATTGCAATTAAAACTTCATGTATGCGCAAGTAGGTGGTAAAACAAAAAATAAGCTGTGTTAATCGTAAAACCATGCAATTTATATGACTCTGATTTGCATATTTCTCGTTACGCATCCGTACAACGCCCTCTATCGCCGAAAAATTTAACTAATATGTTTTTTTTTTTACAAAAAAATCTCCCCCAGTATATATATGTATATATCTATATATGTATGTATGTTCGTATATGTATATAGATAGATATAGATATATAAATTAAAAAACATTTTAGGCTGATAAAAGATCGTATTGTTGTTTTTCTCCGAAACAATTGCTGTGTGCTTTGCATTTTATGCCGTTTGCTTACAAAATTTTTTATTTACTTAATTTCGCTTTCACTCTGTAACATTCAGAAAAAAAAAATAGAATTCTTCTGGAGAACAGTGTGTTCTGTGTATGAAAACTGTGCTAGATGCCGTTTTAAACTATTTTCTGAAAAATATAGGCCTTTATAGAGAAAAAAAAAAGCATCACTTCGATTTTTAAGCATTTGAATTAGAATATTTGCGAATTATTGCTTTTACATGAAAAAAGTCTTTAAGAAAAAAAGTCTTTAAGAATGTTTCGGGGAGGAGATACTGTTGCTCGATAACAAACGATACAATTTTCTGAGAAGTTTTCGACTTTTCCGGAAAACTTAAAAATATTATTCAATTTCTAAATTATTAAATTGCAATATCCGTTATTTCCATGTGCTAATTAAAAAAGAAAAATAAATAAAAATAAAATAAATAATGCTCTTTTTATTGCCCTCGTAATCAGAAAGTTGTTAATTTGGGCTTTTGGACATTTTCTTCCTCTCCTATGGGAAAGAATATTTCACCTCCTGCCTATTATTGCTGTTGGGAAACGGGTTTTACAGGCAACGAAGATATCTTCATATAGGTTTATGTAATGATGATTCAAAGTAGAAAAGTAATTCATATTATTATTATTATTATTATTTTCTTAATGAAACAAAAAGCATTGATAGGTAGCAAACTAATACTAAACCGCATAAACTTTTGCGACAGATGATATGAAATAGGATGGTTTTCTATTGCTTTCTACCTAAAGAAAAAATAAATAAATAAATAAAATAAAAAAATCTGGAAAATTTGAAATATTTCAAAAATATTTTATCCATTTGATAAGATTTATAAAATTTTAGAAAAGGAAAAAGAAATTTATAACAAAAGAACAGAATAATTTTGGAAGTTATCATTTATACTTAATTCAGGTTTTATTAATGAGAAATTTTCCTTAATTTTGGTTAAATTTTAAGTTACTGAAATAAGAGTACACACACATACACACACACACATATATATATATATAGCATGTACCTTTTGAAACAAAACATAAAATTTAACACACATTCAAATTTATAATTACACCTATATTTACTAAAAAGTACGCTATCTGGCAGAAAGAAAAGAAATGTTTAGGAGCTGTTTTAAAAGAATATTGCAGTTTTATTATTAGCAAAGACTTTTTATTTTATTTTATTTTTATGGGTCAGTCATACAAAATATTTTTTTCTTTGATATCATTTTAAAATGATAATTTATAATCAACGGCAAAGAGAGAATGTTTTACTATGGCTATGTATTTTTTATTTTTACTTTCTGCAGGAGAGGATAATCAAGTAATTTTATTAAAATATTATTCAAAAGTTTCAGTAAGAATTTTTTTTTCCTTTCTATATTTATTTTTAGCATGAGGGAATGATTATATAACCGTTATAAGTCGTCATCAAAATTTAATTTATATATATATATATGTATATTTTCAGCATGACAGAATAATTACTTAATTCTGATACTATCATAATCAAAATAAGATTTTTCTTTCTTTTTTTCTACATATTTTCAGCAGGAGAGAATGATTGTGTTATTTTAATAAAATCGTATTTAAATTAGAATTATTTTTCGGTTTATTTTCAGCATAAGCGAATAATTACGTAATTTTGATAAAATCGTAATCAAAATTTAATTTTTTTTTTTTTTTTTTTTTTTTTTTTTCAGATGAGAAAATAATAACGTAATTTTGATAAAATTATAATAAAAGTCTAAATAAGGTTTTTTTTCTTTTTTATATTTATTTTCAACATGAGAGAATAATGAAGAAATTTTGATAAAATCATAATCAAAGTTTAAGGAAGTTTTTTTTTTTTTTTTTTTTTTTTTTGTTGTTGTTGTTAATTTTATATTTATTTTAGCTTGAGAGAATAATTATGTAATTTTGATAAAATCATAATAAAACTTAAAAAAAAAAAAAAAAAAAAAAAAAAATGAATATATATATATATATATTTTAACATAAGAAAAAAATTACTACAAATTTTTGAAAAATTACTTCATTTTGACACAGTCATATCGAATAACTTAAACATTTGTTGGATGAACTAACTTCTTTTTAATGTTATATTCCCATTTCTATCAATCTGTAATTTTGCGTAGTCATTTCTAGCCAATATAGTAGAATAAATTCGGATGTTTAAGAACTTGAAATTTTGATGATTTTGTGCGGCTTTAGAAAATTTTTGAAAAAATTTTCAGATTATAACTAAATTAAAATTCGTCAAAGAAAAATTTCCTTTCCGTTCTTTTATTTTCTTCTTTTCTTTTTTTTACTTTTTATTATCTTACTTAAATAACACCGATTCGTCTGACTCCCGATCAAAGCACTGTTAATCAAAATTATAACTACCGTAATTTCGTGTATGTAACCCGTGGGTAATCTATAATAAAAACCTGACTTTGTATGTCCTGCGGGCTATCATCCGGTGCGGGGTATCTATCGCGAACAACGAAAAAATCAACACCAGTCTCATTTTTGTTTCGGAAGTCTCGATTATTAACGCATAATAACGATGAAATTGAGGACAGTGAAAAGGAACTTGATGTGGAGGATAATACGAATGATGAAGACGAACTGTCCCAAACAATATTGCAACATTTTAATTCTGATACTGAAGAATCCAATTTCGATGGATTTGAATGAATTTTGTAAATAAATTTATTATCAATCTATAATTTTCTTATAAATTGAATAAAGGTGTTAATCATTAGAAGTTACTCCAGTTCATAGTAATTTATATAGAGAGAAATGTTAATACTATGTTATGATTATTTGCTTTTTCATTATAGGTAAGTAAATTTATTTGTTAATTATTTATATTTAGTTGAATATTTGTTTATTATTTATATTTGTTGTATATTTGTTTATTATTTGTATCTTTTCCTACTTATTTTTAAAATAATAGCAACTAGTATTAAAATTATAATTAGCGATTGCCGACCATGTGATTTTAGAAGTGCGGGGTATCTTCTAGTGAGGGATATCTTTCGGTTATAATTATTTTTAAATGAATTTTTTATGCTGCGGGCTACCTTCCGCCGCGGGTTATATACGCGAAATTACGGCACTCGTTGTTATTTTTGTATTTTGAGATTCTGATTCTTATATTTGTTTAGTTCTACACAAATTGAAAATGGTCTTAAAAAGAAACAGAGAAAGAACTTCCCTTTTTAATTTTGTGGATTTCGATTAAAGAAATTTATATAGTATATAGGAATGTTTGAAATTTCGTACTCGGTTTCGATGCAGAAAATTAAAGCTAAACAAGTTAAAATAAAATGTTTACATATTACACTGTTCGGCATGAAAATTGCCCCAACACCATTTTGGCAAATTCTTATGTAAAATGACCTCCTGAATCCGAATATGACGACCATTTTGCCCTACCACTCACCATTTTTCAGGGACGGCCCCCTATTTTTTATCACTTTTCGGTAATTTTATGGCTATAAATTTGATTTTTAGGGGTGGGGGTGGGGGGATTATTTTAACTGTTAAATATCTTCTGAGGGGCTACAGAGTTGGAAAATTCTAAAACATTAACGTTTGCGGCAAAGGAAATTTAGTGTGTGTGTGTGGGGGGGGGATTTGCCTCTGAAATTATGTATTACATTTCTTATATTATTTTAATTTATTATTGATGTTATTTATTAAACATTATATATATATTTAGTGTTAAATTAATTCTTTTTCTTTCTCCAAATCAAATTCATGGCCATAAAATTACCGAACATTGATAAAAATTGGGGGAGAGGGCGGTGACCCGAGGAAACGGTGACTGGGCAAAATGTAGTCATATTCATATTTAGAAGGTCATTTTACATGCAAATCAGCAAAAATGGTATCAAGGAGTCGATTTTTTTTTTTTTTTTTTTTTTTCAGCCCCGTGTTATTTTTGAAATTTCTGTTATAGCATTTTTGTTATAGCATTAATTTAAGCTTTTATTTACAGCATTATCAAAGGATCGAAAAATGTATTTCAAATATATATTTTTCAGCTACTTAAGATGATGTTTTAAAGATGTAAACAATAAAAATTATGCATATCACCTCTACAGGGTAATTAATTAATAAGGATACAGTATGGTTGTAATTTAGTGCACCAATAAAATATGAGGGTCGAAAAGAGTGCATGACCTTGAAAATAATTGCAATATATATATATACCATGTTTATAATTTGTATAAAATTTATCGTACATTTTTATAAAAATTAATTATTACACTGCCGAAAAAAAAAAAAAAAAAAAAAAAAAAAATGGCACTCAAACACAGTGTAAACGCGCTAAATAGCCCTATCTTGAACAAATACGAATTCATGTAGAGGCCAGTGCCACAGAGTGAGATTAAAATAAAGTGCACGTGTTCGATACTTATACGTATCTCTGATATTTCCTCCATTAATTCGATTTCATACGATTTTAATCTAATGGAATTTTAAAGTTCATAGATAATGGGTTAATTTGCAGAATCATTTTGTAAGCATTTTGTTTTTTATAGATTAATTTTATAGATTGTTTAAATTTATAGATTTTATTTCATCTTAGTCAAACCTGCACATAAAAAGAACTTCAAAAAGTTTAAAAATTCATAACAATAAAATGTTTTGAAATAATTATATGCAACCCTTCATTAGTAATAAATAAATAAATGAATAAATTAGTAAACCTGCAGTGATTCCACTCGAATTTCCGAACATTAAATAATTAACAGTTATATAAATAAATTGAAGTAAGAGAAGTCGCTAAATAATAAACAAAAAAGAAAATTATAATATTGATGAGTATTTTTGTCCATATAGTACGCTCTTAAATTTAACACTATTGCACTTAAAAGAATTTGAGTGAGATAATGATAAAAAAAAATTTCGTTGTATCCTTGTAAAAATCTATAAGTGCTAGATTCGCTGAAATCTATACAGTTTGTGCGAGAATGACCTATAAAAGAGTATACAATTATAGGTCAAAAGGATAAGGCAATAAAACGCTATCGCACTCTAAGTAATTTGAGCCCATAAGGTATAATGATAAAGAATTTTTTGTTGTGTCCAAGTAACAAACTTATACGTGCTAGATTTTCCAAATTTCATATACAGTTCGTCTGACAGTGATGTATAATAATCTATAAATTTTCAGTTCGTTCAAATAAGGTATTTAGACGCTATCGCATATCGCACTTCAAATAATTTGAACCCATAGGCTATTGAGCCCATAGTGATAAACAACTTCTCTTTGTATCCATGTACAAATATATATATATATATATACCGGGTGTCCCATAAATCTTTTAAAAATAGACTTTTTAAAAATTCATAAAAATTGAAGGAATTGGTAGATTTTTTTTTTTTTTTTTTTTTTTTTTTTTTTAGTGGTAGAATTTATTGGTTTGCGAAAAAGTTATTCTCGTGAAGAGGGATTTTTTTTGCCAAAGAAAAAAAAAATAGTGAAAATTTTCGTCGATAGATGGCGCTCGGCAATAATGATATAGAACTGTTCTTTGTGTTCCTGTAAAAAACTGTAATTGCCAGATTCGCTAAAATCAATGGGGTTCTACGGTGACCTATAATATACATACCAACTTTCAGCTCAATCGTTTAGACGGAGTTGAGTTCACTCACACACACACATACACATACATACACATACATACCCACACACTCATACATCACCGTAAAAATAACAAAAACGAACTCAGGGGATCTCAACACGTATAGAAACACCAAAATCTCGAAGTCGGATTTTGTCATGATTTCAATATTTTTCTTACATATGTGTGTTTGGAAAGTAAAAAGAAGAACAATAAAATTTTCTTGCTCTTATTGTTTTCACACTGTCTATTTTATTTTTTATTAATAACTGAGCATTTTCGACACCTTGATTTTTCAATTCTTTTGCGCGTTTTGAAGTTTGAGGAACTGGAAAATAACAAAATCGAACAATAACAACAGGAAATATTGGACAATATCCGGCTTTTGAGTTTACGGCTAAATCATACACAACATGTGATTTCTGATTTCCATTTCCCCGTGAATTTCCCTATAGAATGCAAACGTTTTCCCATGCAGTACAAATATAAACTTTATAATGTTACAATTTTCCCTGCAGTGGTCACATGTGAGGGGTTTTATGACGTAGCACGGATAAAGTCTAACCTTTTAGGAAATAAGGAACCTAAAAAAGGGAGCTGACTCCTAACTCTGCCTCCTACTTTTGTCTTTTTTCGATTTTTATCGAACAATTTTTTCAAATTATGGATGGTTGTTCAACTATTAATTTTTCAAATCATCAATTACAGTTTGGGCAACATTTTCGATGTCAGTTGGCAGGGGCTCTATTAGGAAATATGCAATATATCATTCAGATTTTCCTCCTTGAAATAGAATAAAAAATGTGCACATATGTCTCTCGAAGCTTTGAAAAATGTATGGTGCTTATTTTAAAAAACTTCTCGGTAGTCTCTTTGAAAACCACTATGGAAGACAATGGCGGCTTTCTTCTGATGGACCGCCCTGTTATAAGGGCGTGAAGCCAGGCTAGTAAATTGAGAAATTTCTAAGAAAGTCGAAATACAAAATCATTTTAAAATGGAAGTTTTTATATGATTTTATGAGTCTTTCTTTGATTGTCAGTGTATAAAAATATGTTTATAAACATCAGTGTATAAACATCTGAAACTAAAAAAATTAATAAACGCATATAAAGATTCTACTTATTCTAATAAATTTTATGTATAGTTAAATAAAATTAAAATTACTGTCGACAACTTTTTTTTTCCAAAAATGTGACAGATCTTTTCGGAAAATATAACTTATATACTGATTTATTTGTTTGAGTTAAATTAAATATATCAAGAATACAATATTGTTTTATCAAAACTGCATGTATTTTAAATCAAAGAGCGTAAATTGAAGCTACCCATAATAAGCGATAAAGTCGAGCAAACACGACAATTTCTCAATTGGAGAACCCAAACAAAACATTTCAATAAACTCGTTCTTTATGAAAAGGAGAGAAATATTATCTCCGGTATAAGGTTAGAATTTTCGGAGCGTCAATTGTGCTTCGACGCTTTTCGAAAAGGCAACTTCTCCGAAATCCGTATCAGTTTTGCGTGTGTGTTTAGATATATAGACGTAACATAGATCTCTTGGAGAGAAAGAAAAAAGAAACGGCGGAGAAGAGAAGCAATGAAGAAATCGTTTCTCCAAGATCCAAGTATTGTGAAGGGGCGAAAGGGGGGTAGGACGTTTAAAGGGGGCGGGGGTAGATCGAAGAAGCGTGGCGGTGGCGGTGACAATAGTTGACAAGCGCCCGCGACGCCCTCTGATTGGTTGGAGCTGGGTTTGCGCTCGCAGCACTACCCAGAACAAAAGGAGAGGACCCATCGCAGTATATTGGACGTTTTAAACGGGGTTTGATAAAGCGCGAAGCAACCCGAATACGGCTTCGCCACTGAAAACAAGTGACAGGGTGGCCCACCGCAGTCCAGTGCCGTTCGCCTACTTCTACGGCGGCGAGGATCCGAACACCGCTAGGATGCTCAACAATCTGCACGGCGGTAACACTCCCTTAGGTAAGCCCCCGCTCTCTTGCAGCGCTCATTGGCGGCGCGGGAAACACAATTAATTGAGTTATTTCGCCCTTTCATTAGCCCCTTCTGATTTGATAGGTTTGCGCCTTGATTAAATTTGTGAAACGGGATTAACTAGTTTGCCCGGGGAGCCCTCGACTGTGCAAGGCCCGGAGATCGCGGATGCGATTTGAGGCCGAGTTACTGCTCCCGCGCATACGTTCGCGCCTTGGCCCCCCCAAATAAACAACAACCTCTGACACTGCACGCCACTCGCGCTCTGGCCGACACCAAGGATAATCGTCATCACTTTTCCTCTTTCGTCTGACTTTTTTTCCCTCCACGCTGCTCTCGTTTCTCTTTTAACTCTGCTTCATTTTTTACCACTTATTTTCCTCGTCTGCTTTGAACGAGTTGACTATCTTGAATCTGGTCGGTCATTTCAATACGGTAGTCCCACAAGGTAAACAAATATCTTTATTTACTCCGACCCAATGCATGTGTTTCTAGTCCACATGGTTAAAGTTTAAAAAATATATAAGTTAAATTGGATCAATGCACTCAAATCCTCTTATCATTTCAAAGAAAAAATATACGAATTAAAACTATTGTTTACTATTTATTTACAGTTAAAACTTCTCCATACGAAAAATAAGTTTTTTTATAAAGTCATATCTAAGTGTATTTTGTTCCTCGAAAATTACATGAAATAATAAATTTTAATGATAAAATACCCATATAACTGTATAATTAAATCCGGAAATGTTTTATAATAGTTTTCTATAAATATAACAAACTCATTACGATCTTATATATGTGTTTCCAATTCTCATGATTGAACCTATATACACATTTTTTTTTTTCAACAATTCATTTAATTTATTCATTTTATAATTTCATTAAAAATAATAATAGTTAAAAGTAATTATTCGTTATTTATTTACATTCAATGTTCAGCTTAACATTTTCTTTAATGAATAAATTTTCGCTAGAAATATTTTCTGTATGAATTATATTTAGTTATTTGTGAAGTTAAAAAACAGACTTTGATGTTAAGAATATACATTATTAATAAAATGTGACAGTATACTTTAACGTAGTGGCAATACAACATAAACTCGGACCTATGAATGCAATTTGAGTCAAATATAATTCATATAAAATTTCGATAAAACATTACTTCATTAATTCATCGAATTCATATTACTATCTCATATAATTTAATTTACTCATTATAATTATATATGCACAGTGTAGAGTTTTCAAAAAATAGTTATATATCCCATTAGCTCAACATAAATGTTATGTAATATAATATTTTCTTAATGAATTATGTTTAAGAGTAGTCACATTTAAATTTATTTTTAAAAACAAGATTTTCTAAAACATATCTATTTCCTGTGATCCATTTATAAGCACAATTCATTAGTAAAATAAAATAATTCTGAATAATTTATTGGCCAGTCAATGAGTATTCAAAGAAAATTAGTGTTTTGAAAATATTTATTAAATTATTTTTTTATTAATTATATTAGAGATAATTTACATTAATTAGTTATCTTTAGTACCAAGCTTATCTATTAATGTGGAATTAATTTTGAATACGTACGGTAATGCGGTTTTTATTTACAATAAATAACATAGTTTATTGTTCCATGCACAAATTAAATAGAAGAACATTCTTTTTATTTTACAGGTCTTTTGTAACTAAATCTTCCAATAACGTAACAAACACAAGTTCACTATATTGTATGTATATATTTATCGCCAGTTTATATAACTTTTAATGTGCAATTTAAATTTCTTTTAATCAAACATTAATTTTATATTTTCAAAATAAATTATTTTTAACGTAAGTCACTTTTAAAAATACAAAAAATATTATTTATCTAGATAATATCTAATCCATCATATCTTTTCATGAATGGAATTTAGTAAATTAAAAAAAAAAGATTTGAACGGTTTCTTAATCAATTAATTAATGCAAATTTAAAATTATGTACTTAGTAAGTTAACTTTTTTTTTTTTTTATCTTTCCTTTCTTTTTCTTTCTTTCATTTTTTTTTTTTTTTTTTTAATGAATAAGATTTTTTATATAAGTCACATCAAATATTTACAATTAATATTGAGATTATATACTGATGTCATATTAAATTTCATTATGTAGATTAATACAGCAGGGATTTATAATAAGTACTCTCATTTACAATATTTTACAAAGCCTTTTGTTACTAATTCTCCTGATTTCTTATTAAAAATGACTGCATTACATTATTTTGTTGTAAATATATTGATATGTTAATAACACAGGTCGATATGTAAAATTTTGATTTCGTAATTTTGGCTGGTCTTTATATTTTTTGATGTGCTGAAACCGAAAATCAAGCAACTTTTTCTCTAACACGTACAGATTTTTATCAATACTGGGTGCCTGCTTATACAATTTCTTCCATTACTCTTCCACCAGTATAATTATATGGTAAGTTTTATAGTATGTTTCCATGGTTAATTAATCATGGATACCTGTTGTTGTAATAGTGCAGCACTAGTGCGATGTAAAACCATACCAACCAACCAACCGATTGTTAGGATGGTGTATGTAAGAAATTGTGTCGACAAACACCTTGTATTGAAAAAAATCTATACGTGATAGAGAAAAATGGGCTGCATTTTCAGTTTCAGTACATCGAAAAACACAAAGATCAGCTAAAACCATCAAATCAAATTTTGTCAACTTCATTTTTGTTAGCCTGTGTAATAAGTTACAATTTTAAAACCAATTATAGATGCTTTATAGCTTTTTAAATATATATATATATATATATATATATATATATATATATATATATATATATATAGTTTTTTATTAAATAGCAAACATTTATTTAAACAAGTATTTGTTCTATAAATTACCTCTCATCGTATTTAATAAGATAAACTAAAGAATCATAATTTAGAATTTTATACTTAATAATGCATACTGAGGTTTAAATATTATGAATGGGTAACTTATTATTTTGATACTGCAATTTATCATTGAAGATTGTTAGTACTATCTAATTTTTATACAGTCTTATTAAATGAACATATACGTCAACTCTGTTTTTCGTTTTAAAATGTTATTTATTTAGAAAATAAAGTAATACATATGTATGAACATTTAGCTGATTCGAATCCTTTAACATTCTAAGGTATTGTATGCATCATGTTAAATAATAACAATATTAATAATATTCATTATAAAATTAAATTTCACAAAATAATAATAATAATAATAATAATAATAATTAATTCTTTACAAATTTGTGGCTGCATGCACCAATAAAATAATAATAAAAAGAAAGAAACAAACAAACAAACAAATTTTAATTGAAAATAAAATAAAATAAAAAGTACTTTTATAAAACGGTTTTTGTAACGTTAGGTTGTCCTGTATTCTAAAATACACACACACACACACACACACACATATATATATATATATATATATATATATATATTAAATAAATTATAAATAAGGGTTTAAAAATTCTCTTTCAGTTTATATATTAAATCACGATGTTTTAATTACAGGGTTGGCCAATTTTTGCCGAAGTGGAAAAAACCATGGTAAAAACCACGGAAAAAACCGCCCCGGCAAAAATAGTTTTTGCCACAATTTTTGCCAGTGGCAAAAATTACCAGTATTTCAAACAGGGTTTTAAGGATTTCAATTACACGATTTTAATGTTTAAACCATAATTTTAACAAATTAAAACCAGAGATTCAATTACACTCTTGATCAATCGATTCTTATGTAAATCATTAAAATAATGCATTCTAAAATTTCTTTAAAACGAAAATTTCAACATCAACAATCAACATAATTTTTTTCATTTTTCAAAATATTTAAATTACCTATCTAAAAAAATATTCTTCAATAATTAATTACTAGAATATTTGTGTTTTTCAATGTATTACATATTTTTGTTTACAGTGGGGAGAAGTCAAATATTGAGTCAATTATTGACTCAGCTGTTCTAAAATTTTCCAGTCAGTCACTGATCATAAATTTTTTGGAATTGAAATGTAAATTGCAAGTAAACTCTCTCTCTCTCTCTCTCTGAATATGTCTTACTTAAGATTTTTTTACTTCAATAAAATAAAAATATAATTTTGTAGTTTTATTTTTATGGTTATGTTCAGGGACTGACAAAGTTTCAATGTCTTAGGAGCCAGAAATAGCAAATTATTTCTACGACAATACTCACAGCAAAACTTAAAAATATTTCATAATTGTATAATTAATGCAGGTCATTCACATATTATTTTACATTTAATAAATGAAATGTTCAGTTAAGAATGTGAACTAAGGAAATTTTTAAGAAAATAACTATTTTTATAAAGATAAAAACAAACTATTGGGGAAAAAAAATCCACAGAAATAAATATTATTTTTACCTTTAATATAATCATCAAATATATTGAGCGTTTAAGTTTTGGCTTTAAAATACTATTTGTCTATTAATTTTTCAGGACAGAATTCCTTTAAAGAGAATCCATTTGATAAATATCATGCTATTTAAACTTTCTCGTTGTAAATTCGAACATAGTTTGCTTTAGATAGTGTTTATGATGCTTGAATCTTGTTTAACACAAAGATGTTGACATGGAAAATACCAGTATAGTGGTAAGAAGATTTATCAAATATGGGAATTCATGGAAAAACATCTTTCAAAATCAGAAAGAATTGTTAAATTTTTCAGAAAACATTAAACTCATACTATTCATTCAATATATCAGCAATGTCATCTTTTATACCAAGACAAGAAGGTGGGAGGAAAAACAAAAATATACATAAAAAATATTGTAAATGCATGAAATTTTTTTTTTTTTTTTTTGACAGTCTGCCGTAACTGGTCACCAATAGATATTTATAGTCACCCTGGCACCCGGAATTTGTCGGACACTGGTTATATATTATATTAATTAATTAGAATTACTTTTTAAATTAAAAAATCTTCAAACATTTTTTTTTTTTCATTCAGGTGCCAAAGTGTAAAGGGGATTGTGTTGTTCTAAGATTCCAATTTTATTTTTCCACTTTTCCTATATTTTCCCATTTTTGCCAATTTTTTCCATTTTTGCCACTTTTTGCCTGGTTTTTTCCACTTTTTGCCGCTGTCCTGGCAAAAATGCATTTTTGCCGGCAAAAACCCAACCCTGTTTAATTACATTGGCATTTAAATTAAAGCAAGAACCTGTTTCATGTTTTGTTCTTTTGTGTATAACTTTTAAACAAATTAACAGATGAACATAAAATTTGGATGGCATGTTTGTTATCAAATAAGTTATTTTAACATGAGCAACAATTTGTTTATTTGATATTTATTAAAATTTTCAAAATGTGAAATTTGAAAGAAATTGAAAATTTAAACAATTTTAAAAGAGAAAACAAAATGAGAATGTTGTTAAGAATGTAATAGCCTTCTAAATGTTAAATAACACCTGTTTATTTTTTTTCCCCTGTATTCACTTTTCCTGTCAATTTGTAAAATAATGAACATCTCCAGAATAAGAATAATGTCAATACGTAATTTTACACGATCATCTTTTCCAATTTTTAAGCTCGTACCTATGGGCATTTTAAAAAGTTATTCACATACAAATAATAATAATAATAATAATAAATAAAATAAAATAAACAGAGAGAGAGAGAGAGAAAGAGTAAGAAAAGAAAAAGAAAAGTGAATGCAGGAAAAATAATCCAGTCGTATTTCAACATTTTGAGGCAAATTATCTCCACCTATCTGTAATGCATCCTTAACATTATTTGTCATTGAGTTTTGTTTTCTGAAATTGTTTTATTTTTTCATTTTTTCTAAAGCTTACTTTTATGAAAAATCAAATTATTATCAGTTTAAAAATTGTTACTTATGTTAAATTTATCTAAAATTTTAGTGATGATTTTGTAACGAGCATTCCATTTAAATTTTATATTCAGATGTTCATTTGTTTAACAAATATGCTCAAAAGAAGAAAGAGAGAAAACAGGCTATTGCTTTAATTTTTCACACTAGTTATTAAGTCATTTGCTTCTAAAAATTATTTGAATAGCATTTTGATTTCTTTTGAATATATATATACATTATATGTATTTAAAAATACAGTCGAATTGCGTTATAACGATCTTGTGTTATAATGACCCAACAAGATATGACGGCCTTTTGAAAAGTCCCGATTGACTTTCCATTAAGATAATGTTATTTCGTATTTGATGTATAACAACCAGGAAAAGGCAAGACTCTTAATATAACGACTCACAAAATGACTGCGTTTCCTTCAATTTATAGTTTAAGGTGTGATCTTTAATTAAATTAAAAGTAAATAAATAAATAAATAAATAAATGAGAGAAAGAGAAACGAATTTTATTTCAACGAGAAAATGAGATGTAATTTGATGTTAGCTTTTTAATGCAGTCTGAACCACATAAGCTATTTTGCAAAAAATTTCCAAAGATCTACCAGAAATAACTTCAAACAAACAGATTTTCTCAAATTCAAGGAGTATAATGAAAATGCATTGAATATTTCTCGTAATAATCCAAAAATTAGCAATCCTACAATCAAACAGGAGCTGCGAAAACACGTAACAAACTCCCATGTGTTTTTAAAAATCAAGATATTAGAAATGAATAATTCGAGAACATCAGTCGTTTTAAAAATGCTTTTTTCCAATTTCAGAATTTCATCAACACTCGATTATTTCTTTCCTCACAAAATGTTAAACATGTAATTAGTTGTTCATAAATCTAATTTGATTTTTCTACAGTATGTACATAGTTCATATTCCTCCTTCTTTTCTTTTTTTTAATCATGTAAATACTATCGAAATAAAAATATTTTTTCATTTAAAATTTCATTTGATACCATTTCTACTTTACGGTACACATATACTGTACAATTAATTCAAATGGTCAGCTGGAATCATTATTTTCATTTTCATCAAATTTGAGAAAATTATACTGTTTCTTATTACTTAATATTTTTAATAGATTTTAGTATTAAAATTTTATTTCACTTATAAATTCTAATACAATTCATATTTTATATGCAGTATGTCACTTGAAACCCTTATCGAACTAAATTTAATGAAAAGAGCATCATTTGAAAGATTATTTTCGGACTAATTGATACAACGACCCAAATTGAAACGTTCCAATGGGGTCGCTGTAACGCAAGTCGACTGTATACTTTTAATTAAAGATAGATAGGGATTTTTTTTTCTATATTAGAAAACAATGCTTTAAGATATCAAGTCATGCAATATGACATCTATACTCCGATGTTATTAGAGCCTCCCCCCCCCCCCAGTTCCTAATTATCGAATTTCCTAGGTTTTTGGACATTAACTAAATTCACTAAAAAATACATGTATATCTTAAAATATTGCTAAATTAAATGCATTAAAAACAATATAAAGTATGCGTATCTGCTGAAATACTGATAAATTAATTCCCATTAAAAGTTATTTTAAAATATATGTATTTATTGAAATACTGATAAATTAATTCACATTCAAAATATTCTATAAAGAAGGGTAGATTTTAAAATATTTATAAATTTATTCACATTGAAACTGGTTAAAAAAAAATTATTTGTCAACTGAAATATTGATAAATTAATTCTTATTAAAAATGATTTAAAAATACACCTATCTGTTGAAACATTGATAAATTAATTCGTATTGAAAATAGTTTAAAAATTTATAAATATATTATCTCTTTAAGTAATACTGATAAATTGATTCACATTGAAAATGGTTTTAAACTTTATAAATATGTGTTATCTTTTTAAGCATTGATAAAATAATTCGCACTGATTTTTTTTTTTTTTATGCACTGATTAAACTTATGTGTTTGTATTACTTTCTTCCTTTTTCAATAGATGGTCTCGTAAATTTTATTATTCCGGATTTTGATAGGTTTGTGATGTTTGAACACAATTTGACCATTGTTATAAAGTATTTGTCTGTGTAACCCTCTGTCTGTGTATGTATTGCCAAAATTTTGTGCATGCTGTATCTCACAACCGACGAACGGAATTCATCATAAGCTTATATTTTATTGGACCTTGAATTAAGTTATTGCTGATCAGATTTTGATGCATATCGCTCAACATATGGAGCTTTCGTCCTGTTTTATTGCAACTTTTAGTATAGCAGCATTACCCCCCCTCCCCGCCTTTTCAGGAAGGTAAATTTTCAATCTGAGTATTTTTGAAAACACTTGGCTATTCCTTTAAAATGAATGGTTGAACTCTGTGATAATTTCGAGCAAAATTAATAATTTCTTTCACTTAAAAAAAAAAAAAAAAAAAAAAAAAAAATCTTTAAAAAAATGCTTAAGATGTCGTCTATATGGCACAAAATAAACATTTTGTCGACATTTATGGTTATGCTTTTCTGAGAGGATAATCGTCTGTACTCGCTATGGAAAATAATTTTGATAAATAATAACCTTACTACATAATTTATACTACATGACTTTGTATAAGAAAATATAGAAGAAAACTTTTTGACGGAAAAAATAAACTAGTTTTTTCTATAATATTATTTTGTCAGACACTGATGTTAGTTTATTTTTGTTATGCAACTTTCAGTTTTTAGAGGATTTTTTCTTTTCCAATTCTAGCCGATTACCTCAATTAGTTTCCTTTCTCTTTTCCCAAATAGGCAGCAACTCAATTTACCTAATGGTTGACTCAACTCCGAATTTTTTTGGCAGAACGATGCGTTACTGACTTATACGCGAATTAGATTTTCACGCAAAATAGTACGGTAATTAAAGAGAAAGAAACCTAATGATGATCATTGATATTGCTAAAAATGTCATTATATTCCTAATTTCAGTATTACGAGTTTTTGGCTTTATATTGTATTTAAATACATTTGTGATTCTAAGCATTATATTAATAACTCTTTCTTTAACTTTTACTAATAAATTGACTTTAAAAATCTTAATAGAATTGTTTCAAGCTAAAATCGTGATGTAAAACGTATTCAACTAACCAGTCCTTTATGTTTCATGAAAGGACCTTATTTACTTAGGTAATTTAATATTTCTCTTTGTATGCGCACAAGTTTTGTAGCTTCAACGAAAATGTTAAAAATTTCAACTGATTTAGGTAAAATGATTCTTTTATAAAACATATTTTTTATTTAGAGTTATAGATAACAATAGAGTAAAAAATGAGTTATTATTAAAACAGTATAGTTTGCCTTGAAATATCCGTATCGCAAAACTCTCTCATATAAGTTGGTATACCAACAAATACGGTTGAGAAATTTTATTGGTATACAAATGTACCAATAAATTTCTCATATAAACTGATACACCAACATAGTTATTTTAATTTCTAAAATTACACAAATAAACAAAAGAAAAAAAAGAAAAGAAAAGCAGTCTCTACCATTGGATATAAATGTTAATCGCGATAGTTAAACAATTATAAAGTTATATGTTTTATTTTCGTTCTTATTGTAAAAATAAATAATTTGTTTTTATTTTATTTTTATTATTATTCCAAATATTTTAAAAAATGTTTTAAACAGTATAATACAGTAAGACACAATTACATATATATATTTTTAAACCATATTTATTTATTTATTTATTTATTTTTTTACATAAAGAAAGATGCCATTATATATGATCGTGTGTATTTCAAATTAACCACTATTACATGATGGTTAAATGTTACATAAAGGTCTCAACTCCGCAACTAGATATACTATATAATCTATTAAAAAGTGAAAAGCAGCCAATCATAATTATCTCTCATATGGAAATATCAGTGCTAAATATTGTATCAACAATTGTGATCTTTTCTTAGATTCAATCACGAACTTTAGATATGAGTTTTGTTTTATAACATTTACTGATGCAGACAGGTGATTATAACTTCATGTATGATCTGTAAAAAGTTGTCAATCACATAGTAATACATAAGATATTCTACTATATCATTATAAATTAATTCTGTAGAAATAAAAATGATCACTTTTACTAGAATAACACTTTGTGAAGAATCATATTTAATGTTATCAACAATTTAGTAAATGAACAATAAATAAATTAAAATATGCGTTATATTAAAAATAAATTTAACCCTTTCATTCCCAGTGATGCCAATTGGAATCATAACATTTCAGCGTTTCTTTCTTATCATCTAACACTCCCGCTGGTTCAAAATGAACAATATTAAAATCTATACGCATTTTCCTACCGAAAAATATATATATTAGATGATTTCACAATCCCTGTTGATAATTGAAAATATATTTTACTCCATTCTGATAATAATATCGGAATCAGTTTCCTCTTTTGGGCAAATTAAGTAAATTAACTGTTTAAAATATTTTTATTTTATTTTTTATATGTTTATATTTTGTATTTTAATTAATTGCAATATGTATTTCTTCCAAAATTTTGATATTTTTATCTATTGAAAAGTTATGGTTTTAAATGACATCTCTGGTTATATTAAACATAAACAAACACCTCTCAGTTGCTTTGTTAGCTATATTAATTCGTACTCTGCTATTACTCCTATTAAAAATAAATATTTATGTATATTACCTTTGGAAACAAAATTATGACTAAATATAAGATTTATTGTTTTATGGCGGGAAAATCTTGGGAATGAAAGGGTTAATTAGCTTACGCTTCGTTTACGCATCGTATGTGATTTAGATAGAATGAAATTTCGAAAATGAACTCTTTCGTGCAGAAGATACATATTATTTTTCCTTCAAAAAATTCATTTAGAAAATTCATTAAATTCAGAAATATCTTGTATTTAAATTTTAAAAAAGTTAACAAAATATTTATAAATTCAAAATCAGATCTTAAATTAAGGGTATATAAATCAGCTTGAGTTTTATCTAAAATTTCCACGTATTGTTCCAGAAAAGATTTCTTAATATACTTTTGTAAATTATTTTCATTGAAACACCAATGGTAGTTTAAAATTATCATTCTAAAACTAAGTCATTTGTTAATTTAAAAAAAAATAAATAAAGGGAAAATTGTACAATCAAAAATGCAATCTAACATGATCACCCCACCCCCCAAACAAAAAGAAAAAAAAAAAAAAAAAAGAAGTAGCAAAATAAAAATAAATAAACAGACATTTAATAACCGATTCATTTTGTAATCATTTTGTTAGTCATTTCAAAATTTTTAACATTTTTTTTGCTTATACATTCAATTTTAATACAATCAATTAAATTTCCTTAATTAGTGTAATAAAAATCTTTCCTAGAAAACCTTTTATTATTTTCCATATTATTTAGTTGTTATTTACGTGTTCTGGTTTCTGTGATTTATTTACTCAATCATTTGAATTATGTTCCAATTAACGTTACGTTAAAAATATTTTTATGCATTCTTCTCTACTTCATTTCCGTGTTTATATTATTTCTTTAAACCCCCATATACTTTTATTTGTTACAACATAACTATTAATATATTAATGAAAAACGTCTTTAGGAATAATTAGGTTATTAGTTCCCCATCATACTATAGGTATGGGGAATTTAGGTAATCGTGAAAATTTTCGACCTCGGTTTTTTTACTTTTTTACACGTTTTCAGGTGTGAGGAATCCGAAAATGACAAAATTTGTATGGTGTCTGTCTGTAGGGTGTCTGTTAGTGTGTTAGTCCGTTAGTTTGTTAGTCTGTTTACACGATATCTCACGAACAAGTGATCGCAGAGAGGTCAGACCAGTTTTAGAATATTACTTTCGATACTGCCAAGAATCCTATTAATTTACAACATTCGAATTAAAACACTTCGTAAGTTATTAGAAATTTACGATTTTCTTAACTTGGGAGAATAGGACAAAATTCCACTTAAACATGCATTAAATGGAAGCTTTTTACTGTAAAAATGTTAGACCAGTTTTAAAATATCAGTTTTGATGCCGGAATGAACATCAGTAACTATAAATATGCTACTTTGAAAATTTCGCAAGTTATTGGAAATTTACGAATTTCTTAACATGGCAATATAGGGCAAAATTTCACATAAACGTCAATTTTGAGAGATATTTTCATCGTAAAGATGTCAGACTGCTTTTAAAATATTATTTAGGATACTGGCATGAATATCACTGACTACGAATTTCCCAATATAAAAATTTCGTAAGTTATTAGAAATTTACGAATTTCTTAACATGGCGGAATAAGTCAAAATTTCACACAAGCGTCAATCTTGAGGGATATTTTCATCGTAAAGGTGTCAGACCACTTTTGAAATATTATTTAGGATACTGACATGAATACCATAGAGTATGAATTTTCTAATTTAAGAAATTCGTAAGTTATTTGGAATTTACGATCCTCTTAAAATGGCAGAAGAATACAAAATTGAGCATAAACGGCCATTTTCAGGATCATAAATATATCAGACAACTTCAAAATAATAACATTTATGATACTTGTATGAACATGACTGATTATAAATATTCTAATAGGAAAATTTCGCAAGCTATTCGTTATTTAAGATTTTATCAACATAACAAAATTGAAATTTTTCCATATAAATATGCATTTTGAGGATTGTTGCATTGAAAATAGTAGCGTGAAAACTAAACTACGAAATTTACCCTAATAAAATAAATTAATAGATTAGAATAAGATAAATATATCGAAGTGAACGGTGGGTAGCCTATTAGGCGGGGATTTCAATCTGTCAATGCGTCAAGCGTTTTTTCAAATTCATTTCTCTTAACATGATAGTTATGTTTAGAGAATGTCCTGTTCTAGAAATTTATGAATATATATATATACATATGATGGGGAACTGAGCAGAGTCCACCTTTGCCAACTAGTTTTTAGAAATTTATCATCATTATTTAAAAATAAATAAATAAATAAAAGTTTGTTACAAAAAGGAGTTAAAATTTTACATTTACGTTAAAAAAACACCTTTATTATTAAAAAAAAAAAAAGAAAAGAAAGAAAGAAGGAAAAAAAAAAAAAAAAAAAGAAATGTTTCTCGTGTTTTTACATGTCAATTAAATTTTTAAATTAAAATTTATAATTTACATTATGGGAATTAGAAAAATTAAAATTGAAAGTAATACACTCGACATAAATAAAAAACTTTTTTTCAATCCATTTTTTCAGCCACATTAGTAAATTTTTTAGATTATAAGAGAAAGTTCGTAATGGTTATATATATATATATATATATATATATATATATCAGGGGTGAAACTTTTCAGGGGCTACCCTTGAATTCAGGGTTTTTGAAAATTTTGCTGTATCTGAATTTTATGTTAAATTATTTTGTTTCTATAGAAATTTCTTATCTTGAATGTTTAATTTGCTTTATAATGTGTTAAGAAGTCTTCTAATATTACTTATCATAGGTAGCAATATCATGTATCATTAATAAATCTCCCCTATCTGCATACAAGTAGCAGTTCTCAAGGTTTTTACATATAAAGGGGGGTTTTGCAAGTAATTTTACCCCTGATATATATATATATATATATATATATTGTACCTGTACAATCAGTATATATGTATATGTGTATTTTTAAATCATGTTTAGTGCTCAATAAATTTCTAATATGTATTTTTATTATTTCATATGAAAATTTCATTAAATTTATCATTGAAAAAGGAATCTAAAATAGAATATACATTTTAAAATATGTATTACATTCACTTTAGAATAACAAGCATGGATAATATATTAAAGAAATTTAAATATATATAACAAGTGCTTACTAAGAGATATAATATGCTTAATAAGAGATTATTATGAAATTTTCCGTGTTTAAATGTGAATTCAGCTTTTCTTTAAATTTTAGCTTTGAGTTTTTAGCTTTTTGGAGATTTAAAAACTTATTTTCTTTATGTAATAATATACAACCAACAAAGTTTGTAAATCAAAATATTTTACTTTTCCATCTCTATTTATGGTATATTCTCTAATCAAATAAGGTCCATGTCAGTGCAACAAAATAATTTGTTCATTTTTATAAATTATAGATAAAATGATTAAATGGCTTATTTCTGAAACGCAATGTTTTCCCATGCAGAATATTACACTTTGCTTTAATGTTTCTTTCCTGTAAATTTTTCTTTTTCGTTTTTTAATCTTTTTGCCAATATCTTACCTGGAATATATGCAGTAATTATTTTAGTAAATACATATTTTATATTCGGTATGTGTAATATATATATATATCTTAGACATATACTACAAATTGCAAATTTACGCCAAAAAAGGTAAAGGATTATATAAAAACAATTAGAAATTTAATGACATTCAATTTTAAGAACTATGAAAGTTAAACTTTTATATAATCATAATCTAAAATTGTCTAGTAGATAAAAGGTGCCTCATACCCTAATAAAGTCGTGTGGAAATTTTCCGCACTGCATCATCAGAGACTCTGAGGTATGTCAGGAGAAAAAGGCTGACTTAAACCACTTTCCAGTGCCTCAACGAAAGCTCTCATAAGTTACCCCCATTTAGAAATCATACACAAATCACGAATTAAAACAATGATACCATAAACAATAAGCCCACTGACTTAAATTTGAAACTAATCTATCAAAACATTTGCTTAAGCAAATATCTAGGAAATTTTGATGACATAATGCTGAAATTTCGCACATTGCCTAGTTAGGATATGAAAATTCCTTTACTTACCGTTATTGAATTAAAGCCTATGTTAAAATTTTTGAACAAACTGTGTATATATATACGTATACTTATTTTATGTAGTAATAGTGTATACTAATACTGCATAAAATAATGCCATTCATACTGTACTCTCAAATGCTATTTAATTGAATAATTTTATTAATACATATTTTAGAAACGCATACACAATAAACAATCGTACAATCTTGAAATTCAAATTAAAGCTTCAAACCAAAAAACAAATAAATTAAATTAATTATCTTAAAAACTAAACAAATTTTCAGTTACAAGAAGAGTCTCTAACACTTAAAAAAAAATTATTATTTAAAGAGTCAATTATACTACTTATTAACAAAAACAAATTATAGTTGTAATTATAAAAAATGAACAAATTATTTAAATAAATAGTAGGAGAGCACCTCAATATAGAGTAATATAAGGCAAAACTATTCGGAAAAATTCTGATTCCACGGACAGAAGAAAAAAAAATCTTATTTTGATGAACAAAAATTTAGTAAGTGAAACACAATAAATTAAAGAAAGGGGGGACGGATATATTTATTTATTTATTGCATTATTTATTAATATATTTATTTATTGCAATTAAGGATGCTACTAACAAAGTTCTTATTAATAATCATTCACTACCAGTAGTTAGATATATTTTCTATACTCTATACAATCTTATGTTTCTTACATCCAGTCGTAGCCCAGCCTGGCCCCCAGACAAGCCCCAAAGCAAATCAAACAAAACACTTCATTAAATAGCTTTCATATAAAAGTATATAAACAATTATTAGGAATTTACAACTAATTTGTGATTGATTTATAGATAGTTACAAGTAATATAATTAATTAATGATAATAACATTCCATTTATAAGCAGAAAGTTAGTTTTTTTTTTTTTTTTTTTAAATCTTTGAAAGCTGGCTTATCTCAAATATATTCCCTTTCATTTTCCTACACTGAGGATTCAGTACCACCCCAATGAAAGCTTCAATGATTTTATAAGGATTACATTTTCAATGTACATAATTATATTTTAGGTTTCGTTTTGTATCGTTAGTTAAAAATTATGTGCTAGGTAAATTACAAATAGATTAACAGAGTTCAATCCAGGTGGAAATTCGGTCCTTAAAAGCAGCTGCGCCTTCCCACAATTCAAATACATAAAATCGTCCGTTCCACAAAACTCAAATTTACAAAACAGCCACTTCACAAAATTTAAATTTATAAAATTCCCCCTTCATGAAATTCAAATTCATAAATTCGGCCGTTTTACAAAATTTTGTTTTATGAAAGTAATCTTTTTATAAAATGTTTTCACATTTTTAGCATCCATTATTCAAAATGATTGCTTACACTTTGTATCAGGAAACACTATTAACTTTTTGTTAAACGTTAAATAAGATGACTTCTAAAAACTAATATGACCACATGACTTTTTTCTATATTTTCCTGTATTAATTCTCTCAGCAAAAATAATTTGTTAAAATTATTATTTAAAAAAAAAAAAAAAAAAAAAAAACTGCAGACGATTTCTATATTAGAGTAGTACTATAACACTAAATATCCAAAAGAAGTCAATTTTATTCTCAATATTACATTTTTTTTTTTTTTTTTTTTTTTTTTTAAATTTAAATGAAAAAAATCGATAACTTTATTTTAAATTATAGCAGATCGATTGTTCAACCATTTGTTTTAAAGGTGAACTTTAAAGGCGAGCTCTTTTGAAAGATACCCATCATGAAAATTTACTTCCCTCGAACCCCCAAGTGGGAGGCGAGGCTCCTACATACACAATTTTTTCCCCATTTAATTATCTATATTACAAATAATTCTTTTAAATTTCATAATGATTATTAAAAAATAATTCTTTTTATGCACATTTATACATAATTTTGTCCTATACCTCCATGTTAAAAATTTAGAAAAAGTGGGATGGCAACGCAAGCTGTTGGAGAATTTTTACCAAAAGTTGGTAGGAACTAATTTATGTTAATGTGTAACTACATACCAATTTGTATGAAATTCTGTGCCGCAGTACCTGAAATACAGTTGCCACAAAATTTTGTCACACACACAGAGACAGACAGACAGACATTTTCTAAAAATGGTCAAATCCTGTTCTACAACTCTCAAAACGTGTAAATCCATCAAAAACCCGAGGTCGAAAATTTTTACGAATCGAATACTTTCTTCTATTGAATATAGAAGAAAATAATAAAAAGTTTGCATGCCTTTTTTTTTTTCCCCCCTTCAGAAAAAGAAATTTTTTCCCCTAAATATGTTCATTTTTCACCAAATTGGGATTCCTTTAAGCATCAAATTTTTACATTTACCTGTCATTTCCTTAATATTATTTATCAAATTTTGTACTTATCTTTATCTATTTTTTCCAACAAAGTCCTAAAATGAAATTTTTATTGATTTTTGAATGATTTAATCTAAATCTATTTTTAAAACAATATAATATACTAAAATAGACATTAAATGAAAAATATAAAATCATTTATTAAAAGCACTTAAAAACTTATGAATTAATATCATAAACCATCATCAGTTTAAATATGAACATAAACAAACTCAGTTATTTATTTTAATATTGGGATCAGAAAGGTACATAAAACATCAAAGACAAACCCAGTTTAAAATCAAACAAAGAGAAACATCCATTTGTATCTTTTCGTCCTCAATACTTTACAAATGGTTGAATTTGATTGTGTTCAAAATGATGATGTTTTGTCGATAGAAGCTGAAATTTTTCTTGATGCTAATAAACGTTTTTTTTTTTTTTTTTTTTAACTGTCGTCCGTTTAAAATTTATTTTAGCTTATGTATTGCTTAAAAAATATTTTACTGAGACAATAATCAGCAGCTGATATTTTCTTTCTAAGCATCATGATATGCTTCTGATTTTTCTAAAACTTAAACGAATTCGAAAATTCAATTCACTTTACAAATTATTCATTTTATTTATTGTAATTTAATTAATTTATTAATCCAATTGAAATTTTAAGAAATTCAAATAATTAAAAATTTTAAAATATGCAGCCAAAACTTTTCTCTCAAATGTTGCATAACCATAAATGTCATTTTAAACAGATCCATTTTAATTTTTAATAAAATCACACAATTAACTGTGGAAGAAAATCATATTTATAGAAATTTTATTTTTCCGACTGAGTGAAAATAATGCCTGGACCGGGACTCGAACCCCGGATCCCCCCGGATCTTCTGCCTACAAGGTTGTCTGAGTGAGTAATGCTGACCGGGATGTCGGCCTGGATAGCTCAATTGGTAGAGCCTTGACCTTGTAAGTCAAAGATCCGGGGTTCGAGTCCCGGTCCAGGCATTATTTTCACTCTGTCGGAAAAATAAAATTTCTATAAATAGATCCATTTTAGTTTAATGTCATCTTAATTTACTACATTTATAATCCCGTAAATTTAAATAGTTACATTTTTTGAGCAATTAATTTAATTATTAATGTATTTTTTAGTTTCTGAAAGAGGTAAGAGATTTTTCCAAAGTTATCTTCCCTCAGAAGATAATAATCACTAAACCTTTATCATTATGCAGCTACAGTAATGTTCGGTTTTTAATTTTTATATTTAATTTTACTTTTCTTTCTTTCTCTCTTCCTATTTTTATTTTAAACGATTTTTTGTGGCTTAGAGTCATACTTTATATTTTTTCGATTTTTTAAAAATAATTTCTTCTTCTTTTTTTCTTTTGAGAATATTTTAATGAACATAGGCCACACAGTTACATTACACTTCATTATATATATCGACCTTAAATGGTAAAATTATTAAACTAATTTGGGTTCAGCATTTTTTTACTTCTCGGAACTCTGAGTTGTTTATAAAAAAAATAACTAAATATCATTCTGAAAAATCTCTTTAATATATTTTTAGGCAGGAAAGGCATAAAATATTTTGCGTAAAAATTCTTATTTATTTATATGTATATATTAATCTGTTGCTCGGCTTTTACTACGATTTAAAAATTATTAATATATATATATTGGAAGGGGGATGCTCTAAAGAGTTTTTTCTTATTAATATGCCCGCAATAGTATCTGATTTTAATTATTTTATGATTTCAAGCATTTTGACATATTGTTATTTATTAGCATAAATAAATAATTTTAAATTCTTTTTAAAGTTTCATTGTATTAAAATTCTATTGACTACTGAGAGACATTATTATTTTTCTATCTTCATTTTAAAAATTTCGAATTAAAATCAACAATAAATAAATAATAATTAATCTAAGCAGCCCCCGCTGATAAATTTTTAAATTATTTTTTTATAAATTTACATGTTCATTTCTATTTATTTATTTTTATTTTTAAATGATTCGTTTTTCAGATTTTACTTTCATAAAAACTGTATAAAGAATAAATTTGCATATACATAAAAATGGGCGATAAAACAGAATACTTAAAATTATTATAAAATTTGATATTTTGTGTTTTAAATACTTCGATACGAATAAAAAGCAATTAAGTATTATTCAATTTTACAAATTAAATTAAAGCTTGGTTCCCCGGAGAAAAAACAAAATTATTGTATCTTCCAATTTAAATAGTCGTTTATTAAGAAACTGCGAAATAATCCTAAGAACTCATTATTATTCTCTAATCTTTTAAATTAAAATCTAAATCCATTTATTCTATCGCAATATCTCTCTGTTTGATGTTTATATCAAATTTAATTTTCTCTTAAATAAAGTAATAAGAATAATAAGAATAACCTTACAATATTCACTTTTGTTTATTATTAAAAAAAAAAAAAACTTAGAGACAAACTATTAAGTTCCGATTATAATTTAATATTTAATAAGCTGTATTTTTGTAATCGATTTCAAATAATGCTAACCTGATCTAGTTAATACTATTTCGCAATTATTTAGAATGAAAAAAAAAAAAAAAATGGCGTGAAATTCGAACCTGTTTAATTTTATGATTATACTTTAAATTTTCCTAAACATTCATGAAGAAACAGAAATAGTGAAATATTGAGTTTCCCTTTGGAATCAGGTATATCTTAACCCCATAATGTTCAATTTCGCAGTTTAATCGACTAACATTAGCTTCGTAATGAAACCAAACGTTTAACTGTATTTTTTTATGCGACAATTTTTCAGTATTTTTTCTTTGTTTTAATGGATTTTTAAATTTTTGTTCTTCCTCTGTTCGGCAGATAGCAATACTACTCCCAAATTTAACAAATGGTGTTTCAGAGCAAGCCATGGGCAGAAATCAATTTAACAGGGGCGATTGTGCACAGGAATTTTTCCTGATTTCAGGAACTTTCGCTTAATATATTTCCTTATTTCAGGATTTTTTTATTTTATTATTATTTTTTATTATTTTTATTTTTTATTGATTATTAAAAGAAAACTGTTGTATAATAAAATATTAAGAATATCTTTTGTAATTTATTAGTTTTTTTTTTTTTTTACTTACAAAACTTTACATATATTTTATTGGTTACAATTGTAAAATATGTTAATTGCACTCTGACATCTTTTTTTATTTTTCCATGTAATTTCAGAATTTTTAAAGTAAGATCACAATTAGCCCTGCTTTAAATTTGTTGATAGATGCAAGTTCACCTTGTTGTTTTGACGGTGCACTCGTGCCTTGTTTTTTCACCTGTAACTTCAGGCTATTAATTTTACCTTAAACAACTGTTGTAGATTTTTTCATCTTACAATATTTACTTATAATGTTATTTTATTTAATAATTACATTAATTATGATTTGAATTTAATCAGGTTAACATATAAATATTTCAAACCGAAAACTTCCAGAAAATTATGTATATGTATATACGCCTCATGGTTGTTTTGTGATTAAGATAAATTCAGCATGTTTTTTCAGAAGTAATGTAAGTTAAACTTTAGTTTCATTAGTTATTATTAGGAATAAATTTAATTATTATGATAAAAAGAGGTAAATATGTTTGTTTCTCACTTGTTTTTTTCCCTATTATTCCTTCAGATTTAATTTTTTTTTTCTTGTCTTTGGGGTGTTTGGGCATAGCTTGTTGTAAATGTTTAGCAATATGCATACATCAAGACAGAAATAACACCTAATTTACATGCAATATTCATTCTATGTCTTTGAAAAAGTAATGATGTTGTATGTTTCAATTTAAGGATGCTTGATTTTCGTAATCTATATTCGTTTTTTTTTTTTTTTTTTTTTTTCTAGTTTCATGTGATGCTTGGTTTCATCTAATTCAATGTTTGAAAAGGTTTTCAATATACATATATATATATATATATATATATATATATATATATATATATATATATACATACATATATATATATATATATATATATATATATATATATATATATATATATATATATATATATATATATATATATAAACTCGGTTTATGTCGTGAAGTGTCGCTTTCCGACAGAATCTACAAGGAGTCTATTCCTCCTCCAAACCCCTACCTCTCATCGCTTTTTTTATGTCAACTCTTTCTTGGGCGCTTCCTTTTTTTATTTGTTTTATAGTTAAAAGCGATTTTAGCTAAAATTTCCTCACTTATTCTTTTAATATGACCATACTAGATTAGTTTTTTTTTTTTTTTTTTTTTTTTAAGGTCATCTAATATGATTACCTTTATTTCCATGATTTCTTTAATTCTTTGATCTCGTATTCTTTCTGCCATTTCCATTGCCGCTAATTTCTTTTTTCTCTGTCTCCATAATTATCCATCGTTCTGCTCCGGATAGTTCTGAAAAATTTAAAATGCTAAATTTCTCTTTTTATACATATTCATCATCAGCTATGCGTCTAACAAACATTTTTAAAAATTCTTTTAGTGATTTTCAAAATAAAACATGTAGTGACCATTAAAGGGTTAAACTATTTTATTATTATTATTATCATTATTATTAAAAAACGTTTGTATTAAAATCCATCGTGACTTCATGATTTATACACCCGGAAATATTAAATAACAATTTATCATTCTTAATCTTAGTACTATTATTTAAAAAGTTAAATTCTTAATTTTTTTTTTTCAAAATCTTTGATTTCAGTTTATTGGACAAGTCATCAAGATCATATGTATTATGTAATCATATGTTTCTTTTTTTATGTTTAAATTTTACGAACGAGTTAAGGAATAATATTTTTTTCTATATTTTATACCAACATTGATAATTCAACTGTAAATTTGCTGTAAATTCTTTAATAGTAAATTGCTCGCTATTATTATAAGAATTACAAACAATTGTAACAATAGTTAAAATTAAAAACTACTGAAAGTTTAAAATTTGTAAGGACTTCACATTTTTAGAAAATGTCTGCCTGTAGACGCTGTATCTCCCAAACCAATGGACGAAATTCAATATAAATTTATACATGGACGGAACTTAGCGTTAGTTAGTGCTAATTAGTTTTGAGATATATTGTCTAAAAAGTGTCGCTGCTATGCTACATTTTTTCTCATTTAATGTAAGGGCATTTCTCAGTTTCTATGACGTATAAATGCACAAAATATGATATGTATCAGGGTCATGAGGAAATATTATGTTGCCGTAATTTGGGTGCACATCGGGCGGCATTTTAACCCTTTTACAGGAATACAATATCTCAGCTTCTATAATGTAGAAACGCATAAAATATCCTATGTCAGATGAATATTATTAAAAACTATGTTGATTCGTGTTGGGTTGATATCGGATGGCAGGTGACGCTACGATTCAGTTTTTTAACCACATTTACAGGAAGGTAATATTGAAATTTTTATAATATATAAAAGCACCAAACTTTGTTAGATTGATATATTAGAAAAACTATATTGATTCAGTTTCAGTCCATATCGGAAAAAGAGTGCTGATAAGCAGCAATTTAACTACATTTATGGGAAGATAATATATCACTTTTATGATATATAAATGCACTAAACCGGGTATGTGAGAAAGATATTCTGAAAAATTGAATAACCAGTTTAAAGAAAGGAACAAACGCTAAATATCAAAAATTTATTTTCATTTATTTTTTTATTTTGCATTGTGTTAACATACACTGACCAGAAAAAAAGGGGGAGGCGAAAATGCATTATTTGACGTAAAAACAGACATCGAAATATTAATGCGTTTAATTTCTCCAATGCAGTTGCAATTTTGGAGTCGCAAAACGTAAGGAAATGTGACCGAATTTATGACCACCCCAAAAATGTATAGAAGTGATTAAAACTTTAAAAAATTCGGATTCTACGTGCATCAAATTTTCTCTTTCGGTTTTACTAACTTGTGTTTTTCTCGTTTTTCTAAAAAACCTGATTTATTACTTTCTTCAAACTCGTGATTTAATTGTATTCATTCAATGTGAATGGATAAAATTGGACTAAACTACATGCGTATTTTTTTTTTTTTTTTTTTTTTAAGTTAAGTTGATTATTAATTAATTAATTAATCTGTTTGTATTAATCGATAATTCATAGCGCACTAGTTATTTTAAGTTTTTATTATAATTTGTTTAAAAATAATATTATCAGTAATTATAGCATTATTTAGCTTTTTTTTTATATAAATCTTTCCCTAGAATGGCATAATTATTTCCAAATTTATCAACATAAGTTATAAAACATCCGGTAATAAAACATTGTAAAGTACTAGAAATGTGCATCAGTTTAGTAAAGTTGTTATAATTGAAAATAATTCTGTTTAACGAAATAACATATTAAAAAACTTTATAAATATTCCTCTTTTTTTTTTAAATACATTGTCTTTATTATAAATAATATGTTGTAAATTAATTTAATTCAATACAGAGTTGCCCCAAGTTTATCAAGTTTATTCTTACTACATCATTGTAATTTTCTTTAAATTAAATTAAATTATTATTATTATTATTATTGTAAAATCTATGCTTTATTCCTGACATTTTTTTTAAAAGTATAATTTAAATATTTAAATTAGGATACAAACTTTCATATTTAAAGAATTTATATAATTGATAATAAATTAAAAGGATTTTTTTTTTTTTTTTTTTTTAACTTGTTGGCTCAGTTGATAAAGGTTTAAAAAATATTTTAAAATTAAATAAATTTGGATTTTATTAAGTCTATGATTTCACATTTTTTACAATATGCAATATTTCAACAGTGACATGACCATAACCATGCTTTTTCAAATGATAATATTCCATGTTATGTGAGAAATTCGAATTCGAATTTTGATATTTAATTTTTCAATTATGGCCGTTTAAGCTAACATGTAAATTATTTCTGGTTTGTACGATATATTACATATTACATGCATTACATTTTAGCAGATAAAGTACATTAAAAGCTTTATAATAAATAAATAAATAAATTTAAAGAATTGTTTATTTGTGATTTATCATCAAAGGGGTCGATTAAACATCTCGAAGCATCACCTGTTTTACTCAAAAGTTTGCTTGTGGGACAAAAAAAAAAAATAGGTAATTGTATAACGATCAGGGAAATTGCTATATATTTTCTTGTACTATTAGACCAAGTATTACTAACAGCTAATTTTATTTTCCCAGCAATAAAATTTTACACATAATTAACATTATTGTGTATTATACACAAAATATATTAAAATAATCTGTAAAAAATAAAGAAAACAAAATAAAATAAAATAAAAAATAAAAAGGAGGTAAAAAGAGAGAGAAAAATATAGAAGTTACTCTTCCTTTTGAAGACCGCTATATTATTTGGCACATTCTAGCAACTCATACACACGACAAGAATAAGGGTAGTGCTTTCTAAAGACCAAACTTTTTGAAATTTTCTCCTCTTTTGCAATTCATAGATTAAAATTTTGTCCTAAACAGAAATTAATTTTGTACGAGAAGCCTATTTTGACTAATTTAGTGTTTATTTTATTACTTACTGAATATTACCGGAACGCTGTTTTTTTTTTTTTTTTTTTTTTTAAGGTGATCTACTGCAAAATGGTGACGACACCTTTTATTACCTTCACTTTACTCTTTTTATGTTGTTATCCATAATTTAAAATATATCACGAGAAAAATAATGATAAATTCCAAATAAAACTCACGATGCATTTTTCTTTCATCATTTTCTCTCCATTATAACCTATTAACTAAAATATATTTTTAAATTCCGTTTTCACATTCAGAAACTTCATAACTATTAAACAATTTATCGCTTTCTAAAAATTTTTTTAAAATTTTTTAATATTTTATTTTGAGGTTATAAAAGGCAAATTTTTACAATGTAAAAAATTTCTTTTTTGAGCTTAGAATTGAAATCTTAAACAAAAAGAAAAAATAAATAAATAAATAAATAATCAATTTTTAGAAAGCGATAAATTGTTTAATAGTTGTGAATTTTCGGAAAGTGAAAAAAGAATTTAAAAAATATGTATTAGTTAGTGGATTATAATGGGACAAAATTTCTCATAGAATAACTTGGCTTCGGCTTTCGGAGACGATAGGTTTCTGTAAAATATGAAATTGTTTAAATAAATCTTTGGCCATTTGCTAGTATGTTTTACACAATATTTTGCATTATATACAGATTTTAATTATATTTCAAATCCAAATTGTATTATGGAAAAAGAAAAAAATAGAATTTTGAAAAAGATTCCAAAGGATCATTTTACCCTCATCAAAGCGCAAAATGATCCTTCATATAAAAATAAGTATAAGTTGTTTTTTTTATCGGTAAAATAAAAGATATAAAAGTAATTATGACAATACATAATGAAGTATAAAATAAGTAAACCTGATCATATTTCTGTAAATGAAAGACTGTATATCTAAATAAATTGAAAAGTTAGTGCTTACCTCATGACAGATGTTATAAAAACCACTTTTTCAACGATTTCTGCTCAATCTCGTAATACTGCGATCACTTGAATACCGCCATTGCTTCTTCTTGACTTGGTACAACAAAATTATATGTTTCCCTGTAGATAGCGCTATCTGTCTGGAAGAAAACCTATGTGGATCGTTTTGCCATCTAGGATTTTTTAAGCCACCTTCCCCTAACATATTTACAAATGTCCTTTAAACTAGTTGGCTTAGGTGGACTCTGCTCAGTTCCCCATCATATTTATGTTCTCATAAATTTCTAGTGCGAGACATATTATAATCATGTTAAAAGAAATGAATTTGACCAAAGCTTAATACAGTAACAGAATGAAATCCCCGCCTAATAGGCTATCCACCTTTCATTTCGATATATTTATTTTATTCTAATCTATTAATTTTTTTTATCAGGGTCAATTCTGTTGTTTAGTTTTCATGCTACTATTTAAAATGCAATAATCCTCAAAATTCATATTTATATGAAAAATTTACAATTTCGCTATGTTGATAAAATCGTAAGTTACGAATAATTTACGAAATTTTTCTATTAGAATATTTGTATTCATTCATGTTCATTCATTTAATTTTGAAGTTGTCTAATGTATTTATGATCCTCAAAATGGAAGTTTATGCTCAATTTTGCCTTATTCTGACATGTTAAGTAAATCGTAAATTCCAAAAAACTTACGAATTTTTTAAATTGGAAAAACCATAGTCTATGATATTCATGCCAGTATCCTAAATAATATTTAAAAGTGGTTTGACATCTTTACGATGAAAATATCTCTAAAAATTCACGTTTATGTGAAATTTTGCCCTATACTGCCATGTTAAGAAATTCGTAAATTTCCAGTAACTTACGAATTTTTTAAATTGTAAAAACCATAGTCTATGATATTCATGCCAGTATCCTAAATAATATTTGGAAAGTGGTTTGACATCTTTACGATGAAAATACCTCTCAAAATTGACGTTTATGTGAAATTTCGCCCTATACCACCATGTTAAGAAATTCGTAAATTTCCAATAACTTGCGAAATTTTCAAAGAAGCATATTTATAGTTACTGATGTTCATTCCGGCATCAAAACTGATATTTAAAACTGGTCTGACATTTTTACAGTAAAAAGTTTCCATTTAATGCACGTTTAAGTGAAATTTTGTCCTATTCTCCCATGTTAAGAAAATCGTAAATTTCTAATAACTTACGAAGTTTTTTAATTCGAATGTTGCAAATGAATAGGGTTCTTGCCAGTGTCGAAAGTAATATTTTAAAACTGATTTGACCTCTCTGCGACAATTTGTTCTTGAGATATCGTGTACACAGACTATCAAACTAACGGACTAACGGACTAACAGACACCCTACAGACAGACACCATACAAATTTTTGTCATTTTCGGATTCCTCACACCTGAAAACGTGTAAAAAAGTCAAAAAACCTAGGTCGAAAATTTTCACGATTACTTAAGTTCCCCATACCTATTGTATGATGGGGAACTAAAAACAGTCAACAACAAATGTCAAGCATTAATTATCTAAAACATAAAATTATCCTATAACAATAAAATAATTATGCTAGTGTTAACATAAAAAATCCTGTTGGAACAGTGTAAAAAAAAATTTATAATGTATAAACAAAAAAAGAAATTTAAGTTAATATGAATCGGAAGTTTTGTAAATAAATGCAGGATATATTATGTATAAGTAGCTAAATAAATAAATAATTATCAGTTTAAGATATTAAAAGTTTTAGCCAAACAGCGCATTTTATAAGTTGAATATGATATGCAAAATTACATGATGCGATATTTAAAACATGAAAAGCGAAACATTCTGAAATATCAGTGGTTGTGTAACATAATGAATTAAAATAATGTATATATTAAAACCTTTGAAAGATATATGGCATAAAATAGGTTGGCGTAATTAATGTAATTTAATTAATCTAATAAATGGATCAATGAATGTCATAATTAAATCATAATATATATATATATATACCATCCATTTTTTTAAACTCTTTTTTATTTATTTATTTATTTATTTATTTATTATTGTTGTAATTATTATTTTATGGCTAAAAGATTTCACCAATAATATACCAGAATATACTCATAAAAAAGTTTGGTTAGATTAGCAAAAATTTGGTAGCATAACAAAGATTTCTTTTTGTAAGTGTTCCAATACATTTATTTTTTTTTATTTATTTATTTTTAGATTAACAAAATAATTTTAATAATTTCTTTTGCAAGACTAAAAAGAAAGTTTTCTTTCAAAAAAAAAAAAAAAAAAAAAAGTTTTTAATTACAAATATACAAAAAATAATATAATTAATGGACGTTATAATTAAAACATTAAAAAATGCATGTCTTTTTTTTATGAATAACAAAATAATTTTAATGATTTCTTCTGCAATTCTAACCACAAAAATTGTCTTTCTTACAAAAAAAAAAAAAAAAAAAAAAAAAAATGCTTTTCTATTATAATTATATAAAAATTATAGTAAAATTATTATTATTATTTGTTATTATAAGCAATACAATTTTTGTTAACATTTTGTAAATTTGTTAAGAATATACTTTGGGGTAATTCCATAGCAGAGGATATTCTCTGTCAATCACACAGATTAGAACAAAATTTTCTACTACTAATACCGTACAGAAATTTTCATCGCATATTTACATTAGTCTTTCGAGATTAAATAGGATACTAATTTTTGTTTAAAAAAATATTGAAGAAAGCGGAAATATTTATGACAGAATTACACTTTGAGTTGTAAGGAAACTTATTTTTTTACTTTTAACAAACATTTGGCTCAAAATAACCTCAATAAAACACACTTTGTAGAACCAAATGCAATTGATAGTAAAACGGTAAAGTAGATAAATCTGATTTTAAATTACTTTTGTACGCTGTTCTTTGACAACGTACAAACTGTAATCAAGGGGAAAATATAGAGAACACCAAAACTGTATGTCTACCCATTAGAGTTGAATGCAGTTTGCGTAAAAGTTATTGTCCTGAAGGAGGATATATATATATATATATATATATATATATATATATTGAGGGGGGGGGGGGGTAAAAAAAATAGTTTAATTTTTCGTCAATAGAAAGCGCTGCACGGACGAGTAGCGAGAAATATGCAAATCAGAGTCCTATAAATGGCACAATTTTAATCATTAGCGCAGATTATTTTTAATTTTGCTTCATACTTGTGGATGGAGCGTTATTGTTTTCCTTGAGCTAAGAAACACCTACTGAAGCTGTAATTAAAGGTGTAACTCATTTGCAAACTGTAATTTATGGTGTTGGCAAGCACATAGAATAACATTTATATGCCGGTAAACATTTGTATGGAAATAAATATAGTTTTTCATGTAAATTTGTGATATGCTCACGTACAGCGCCCTCTATCGACGAAAATTTTATCTATTACATTTTCTCCTTACTTAAAAAAAAAAAAAAAACCTTCAGCATGATAATATTTTGTTTCGCAAACCGCGTTCATTTCTACCAATTCCTTCAATTTTTAGGAATTTTTAAAATGTCTACAGATTTATGGTACACCTGGTACTATAAAATTTGTATTATATATTTAAATTAATTAAACTTTATTCTTAAAATGTTATAACAGAGAATATATTTTTTGAAATATCCTGTACGTGGATAAATGTTCCAAAATTTTATAGAGGGCAATAATTTTATTATATTTATTTATTTATTTTTATGTAGGGTAAACTTTGTATATTTATTTAAGTTTTTAAAATATATATTTATTGCTACCATCTTTTCTATTTATTTTTTAATGTGAGTGTATGTATGCTTCTTTCAACGTGGATATTTATGTACAGTCACCCAAAAAAAAAACGCCACCCCCCCACCTAATTTCGCCGTAAATTATCGTAGAAACATGCGACTGGTACCGATCAGTTTGTAATAACGTCTAGTTTATAATGTTATAGTTAGATTTTACTTAGGGGGTCGTCTACATATTAAAACCGACATCAACTTCATTTTTTTCAATGGTAACCCCCCTTTTTTATAATATTTTTGAATTCTTTGGATCAAATCATCACGGAAAATGGTATAGTTTATATATTTCGCTCAATTTTTCATAGAGTTATAAGCTGTCAAAATTTGGGGATGCTAATGTTAAATGAATGTGACAAACATTAAATCATATCTTCCGAAATAATTATGATATTTAAATTCTGTTTTTTTTTATTCGTTAGAATGAAGTGACCCAAACATATTCCATGCAAATTTTTGCTAAAAAAACATTTTTTGAATTATGAAAATTTTTAATAAATTCATATTTGAAAAAATTATGAATTATGACCTATGTCAATTTTTACACGAATAGAACGGGCATCATCAAAAACATGGGTTTCCAAATTTACAGCTCGTTCCTAACATTATTTTTTGAGTTACAGTGATATTTCATTTTTTACTGCTGTTAGGGGGGCGTCACTTGTTATAATTTGTATCATCTGTGAGTCAATATTTCTATACATTTTGACGAAAAACTATTTTAATTTACCTTTATGTTATTATAATTGTTTTCTAAGGAACATTTCGATGTTTATTATACAAATTGGCTTATTTTTTTTTTAAATTATAGCAATGCAGGCAAGAGATTGGGAAAGAATTCCAAAAGAAATGTAGCCCCGCCTCTATATTGCGGAAACAGTATTAAAAAACCTAGTTTGCATACTCGTATATGACACTATATGTGACGCTGGTATGCATAAATGTCAATGGCATTTACTACATTGAATGCTGAAGACAAAATTTAAATGATTTAATTGGAAGTATGTAAAATAAATTTGTTTTATAATGTAAAGTTTTAGAAAAATTCTGTAAAGGCGTGGCTTTCGTTGCAGTAGGGAGTTTACTCGATTCTGAAATGTTAAGTCTTTGTTCTTAAATATTACATAACTTTTTCTAGCTTCTCACTGCTAAAATTCTATTTTATCCCTTTTGTCTTTTGTTTTTAACTTGAATATTCTAGGATTCGTGCACCTCAATTAAGTATCATGACAGTAAAAAAACGCGGTAAGACGAGGAATATTATTCTGTAAAGGCGTGGCTTTCGTTGCAGTAGGGAGTTTACTCGATTCTGAAATGTTAAGTCTTTGTTCTTAAATATTACATAACTTTTTCTAGCTTCTCACTGCTAAAATTCTATTTTATCCCTTTTGTCTTTTGTTTTTAACTTGAATATTCTAGGATTCGTGCACCTCAATTAAGTATCATGACAGTAAAAAAACGCGGTAAGACGAGGAATATTATTTGAAAGAGCAATACGCAGTGAACAATACTTTTGTTTTTTCCTTTTTTAAAATTAATATAATTGATTTTTATTAATTTTTATCAGAATTTTTAAAACAAATTTTCTGTTTTAATCTTGTGAAATTTTCGCATTTGCTTACTCTACCGTTTATGCTATTTAAATTTTATCGCATGCCGTAACATAATAAAATATAAAACTTCTATTAAATGTTTTTTTAATACTGAATAATAAAGTGGTATTTTTTTTTTCTTTAAGTTTTAAAATCTATTATTGAAACAAAGTGCAATATTATTTATTTTCTATTATTCTAATCACGGCGTAAAACTGTCGTCACATTTATTACGGAAAAAGAATTTAAAACAAAGTAATATGTCTTATTACTTTTAAAGATATAGATTTTACACATTTATAATTAAGAATTCAAGTACAGTAGACGATTGCAGAACGGGGAATATTCGTTCTAGGCAATAGGAAACCGTTTTTTCCATATCCATGTTTATTTTCATATGAATATACACAATAATATGAATATACACTCTTTCTAGTGAAAAAATTTGTTTCATACTATTTTGTTTATATAAATATGAATATAAGGAACATTCTTAAGAAATATCGTAACACACAAATTGTGAAAGAAACGCCCACTGGAGAAGTTACAGATTTCCAAATGACGTGAAACTACATCAGCAGTCGCGAAAATATTAAATATCCTTTCTCAGATTTTAGTTTCAATCTTGTTATGTATATTTTTGTATATTATCTATTGTTGGTTTGTACGCCTAAAATTAAATGTAAAACTTTATAGTAACACTTTCATGCGAGGCTTACTGTATAAAATAAAAATATACCCAACAAGAAGTAGATAATAATTGTTAGTTAGTAGATTTTAATTGTTTTTATATATTTTTTTTGTTTTTTAAATGTATTTTAACTTAAATTTTTGTCTCTTAAATAAAACAGTTTTTGCTTTTAAGAAGTAGATAATTCTTTTTCTTAAATATTAAACACCTTTTTTTTAACTGCTATTAATATTATTATTATTACTACTGTTCTTTTACCTTGGTATTTAGATTTTTGTAATTCAATATTGTAGGGTTCATATCATTCAAGCTATTATTTTTCTTCGTACGAAGAGATGTATTTAACTTTCAATAATAATGTTTAATAAATTGAAACCAATAAAAATCTTTTAATTCATAAGCTAATAATGAAAGTTCTGCGAATTTGAATCGTTTTTTATTTTATAATAAACATTCCTGAACTTTTTTTCCGGTGTGAAATTTTATAAATAATGAATATTGGGTAGTTGATCACGATTTATTTTTTCTAAATGTATAGACGGTCCCCTAACACATTTTCACGTGTAGCTCTGTTTAAAATTGATTTAAAGTCTATAAATAGGTAAGTTTTCCGAACTGCCTTGATCTCAGAAATCTGAATATGAGGTCAAAAATAGGGGTCGTCATTGAAAAAAATGAAGTTTATACGTGTTTTAATATGTAGATGACCCCTTAAGCAAAATATAACTACACCATTAAAAACTAGACGTTATTACAGATCGATAGTTACCAGCCGCATGTTTCTACGATAATTTACGGCGAAATTGGGTGGGGGGGTGGCGTTTTTTTTTTGGGTGACTGTACAATATAATACATATCAGTAGAGATGTAACAAGTTAGTTTAAGAACTGTTTTTTTTTTTTTTTTTTTTTTTTAAGTCTTAATTTTTTGTGTTAAAATATATTTTTATTATATTATAAATGATATTTATAACGAAATCATATTTTTTTAAATTAAGATTAAAGAAATAATTTGGCAAGAATCTTTTTCATCATTGATTTGTTTATATCAATATTCTAATTATACTATTCATAATTTGACAGTTTAAGGCAATACCTTACCAATTCTTTGTTATTTATGATAAATTTAATTAAACAAGAGAAAAAGAAAATTGGATTATTATGTCGCTAATTAAAATTTTAACGTATGTATTATGGGCATTATGATTATGAATAGTGTAAAGATAATTTTTATAGTATGAGTTGAATGTCACTCATTCCTACATCATTCCCCCGATGAAGTTATGTACTATACTATATTGACCCGAAACAGTTGTAAAGTGTTTTGCAGTTTATTATATTTGTTAAAATATTTTTTATTCATTACTTTTGGACGCCAGTATTTCAGTGCATTTCACTGCATTTTTTTTTTTATGATTGTCTTTCAGTACCTTTTGTTTTTCACATTTTACCGCACTTTCAACTGGCAAAAATTCATTCAGTCTGATTTACCCCCTTCTAGCATTGCTCACTTGCGAACTTCTTTAGTACATTCATAATCTACTAAAAATATAATAATAATAATAATAATAAATTATGGTTTTTAATTTTTTTTTTTTTTTTTTTAAGTGACCATTCACCAGTAGCGGTATGAATGCCACACTCCCAAATGAATTTTGATGAGGAATTTTATGAGTATAAACTCAAAGATACAGAACAAACAACACATTTGTTAAGTGCCCTCTTCACTCACAACGGCCGGAAGCCGAAACTGATGCTATTCTACGGTAAATTTTTCTTTACAAATAACTTATTAACTAATGAATATTTTAAAATTCTGTTTTCACATTCTGAAAATTCCCAGCTGTTAAACTGGCGGACATTTTTAAAAAAATTATTTTTTAAATTTTTCATATTTTATTTTGAAACTGCAAAATACGAATTTTCAATATGTGAATTTTTTTCATTTTGCAATTTGAAAAAAAAATATTAAAAATTAAAAAAAAAATACATTTTTAAAAAATGGTCCGTCAATTTAACAGTTGGGAATTTTCTGAATGGGTAAACGAAATTTAAAAATATGTATTAGTTAATAAGTTATTTGTAAAGAAAATTTCCCCATAGAATATCATTGGCTCGGGCTTCCGGCGATGGTAAGTGAAGGAGGAATGTAAAGGAAGGGACGAGGAATCACAAAATTGAACTGATGTTAATGTATATATATACATATATATTTATGTGTGTGTGTGTGTGTTTAATTCAACTTTTGCAATATTTTGTCTTGAAATCAAAATCTTATAATACGTCATTTTTTAATATGCAAATATTTACATTCATTTAATTTTTATTGTTTTAAACAACGATTTTTAAAGTCTGAAAAAAAAAAAAAAAAAAAAGAAAGGGAGAGAGATAGATAATTTTGTTACGTCATCCTAACGCAGTGGGAAATCTTGCTATACAATTGAAATTCTTTGCTGTCCCATTGTACTGGAAAAATATTTTTTCAGCCTCCTGAGACACGAAATAGACCTATCATAACTGGCTGAACTGGTAGGCACATCAAAAACAATTTAATTAATAATGTTATAAACTAGAAACACATTCTTTATTTTATTTTTATTTTCTTCTTTTAATCCCGCGCTTTATTATCAAGCGATTTTTAAAATTGTGATGATCTACGCTTTCCTTTTTCGCCATTGAATAAAAAAATCGCCATTCCCATAGCAATTCCTCTTTTTTTTTTTTTTTTTTTTTTCCCTAGAAGATTTAAAATCTGCACATAATTAAAATGTTTTTTTTTTTCTTTCGATATATCACCAGATATTATTAAACTAAGGGCAAACAAAATAAGTATATTGCTTTTATTAAATGGTCTCTTAATTTCATTAGATACTAAAACTATAATTTCATACAGAATACTGATTTCGTAATATGATATAAAATCCCCATCGGAATTTTTTTCAGCGCTTTTGAACTCACATAGAATTTTTTAATCCTTTCAATTTTAATCCAGTTTTTTTTTTTTTTTTTTTTTTTTTTAAGAAAGTTTTGTCACATAACTCCATTTTTTATTAAAATATGCATTATTGCGAAAAGAAGTAATAGTTTCAAAATTACCTTTAGCCAAAGTTTTCATATTCTAAAATCGAGACCAGATGACTGAAGGTGTTTTGAGAGAGTACTGCCGTTATCAAAAACAATACGCAATACAAAGTGAATAAAAAATTCGAATTATGGCATGCATGTTAAAAGGCCATCTGAAAGACATTGCAAAAAGCACATTGCATAATTGTGACGGAAAATTTGTAACAAAGAAGTAGTATAGTTGCTAAAATTATGTTGATTGCCCGTTTCTAAACAGAAAAATAAAAGTTATACACAAAGAATTTAGAATAGTCACCACGCCCTTTTCGCCCCTGCCCTTCACCGAAAAGCACTGTAAGCATATTTTATGTGCTTCACTTTTTCTTTTTCTCTTCTCCCTTTTTTTTTTTTTTTTTTTTTTTAAGTTTCTAAATTTCCCAATATAATAATTATTTATTCAGACTTGGGGAAAAGAGAGAGAGATTTGAACAAATATAACATAATTTTTTAAATATTTTTAATGGTATTTTTAAAAAAAGTACAATATATTATTCTCTAGCACGTCCGTAAAATAAAAGAAAAAGGAAGCATGATTAAAAATCACCAAAGAAAAAAAATTATATAAAAAATTATAAATCTTTAAATTTGAATTGTTTTCTCTTCTTTAGGAAAAAAGAAAAAAGCATAAGATGTTTAAATTTCGTATTAAAATTAATTTCAGAGTTAATCAAGGAAACATTTTAAAAATATTTATATAATTAACAGCATATTTTCAAATGTATGTTTTCCAAAATACAGAATTTTACTGCGCGTCATTTTAAGGTGAAAAAAGCATTAGAAATCGTATTGTTATTACTGTTATAATTAGTCAGCTTTTAAACTTAAATTGAATGTTATGAAATTTAGTACTTTGGGGGATAATAAGAGTGTAATATTATGACTAAATGTTTAGATTTAAATTAATTAATAACTCTCTTTCGCTTTCTCCCCCCATTATAAATAGTTCTTTCACTTTTATTTTATCGTTATTTTATTTATTGATTTATTTATTTATTTTTTGAGAAGCTAAACGTGAAATAAATGAAGTCTTTTTTTTTTTTTAGTTTTAGTTTTAGTTTTATTGTTTAATATATCTTGATTTAGTACTATAAGCTAGCTTTGATATTTTACGATAAGAAAAACTAATTTTTTGGTTTCATATGATAACGTTATTTTTAAAAATTAAGCATTTCAAATGCAAAAGATTCTTCAATTTAAATACCATCATCCACATCCCTATATTCCTCTAAGAATTTGAGTTAATTAAATGTTTATACACTATGCAAAGCCAAGGAGGCCTTTATTCCCCAATGATTGGTCGCAGACATATACTTCCAATTACAAAACCTTTCTTTAAATGTAAGCATTTATGATATGGCATGTTTAAATTTAAAAAATGGACTGTTTGAAAATTGCAAAAATTAACTTTTTATACAATCACCAGTTAACTATAGTCATATTTCGTAATAGAAGTTAACGCTCATCCTAACAAATATAACACAAACATTTCACTTCTGTGCGCCCAAAATTGGCAGAGATATTTAGTTTCAAAGTTTGATATTTTTTTTAATTTCCGCGGACTTTATTAAAGATTTGTTTAAAAAATCCTTAATAAATCTCGAAAAAATGTGAAAAAAATCCCAAACTTCTAAATATCTCGGTCAATTCTGGGCAGACAGAAGTGAAACTTTTTTATGTTATATTTGTTAGAATGAGTGTCAACTTTTACTAAACATGGCTATAGGGACCTAGGAGTTTTTGTGATTTTCAAAAAAATGATATTTTACATTTAAACATACCATACCATAAACGTTTACATTTTTTAAAACATTTTGTAATTGGAAGTGTGTGTATGTCTGCGACCAATCGCTGCGGAGATAAAAGCATCTTCGCGACTTTGATTTGCTCCCTGTATATGTTTTTTTCCCTGAACGAATTTAATATTATTTTAGAGTGCAAATAGTTTTAACTTAAGTAATTGGATCGTTTTCGTAGTTTCTGGTTGGTGCTCTGTCAAACATTAGCTTGAAATTATCAATTTTGTCAAATCCTGATCAAGACACTATTGAAAATATGTATGAATAGCTTATTGCTGTACATTAGTAAATTATAAATGTTGTCACACTACTTGTTGCGATGTGAAAATTGAAGCCATAACCGTCTTTCTCGTTTTCTTTTTTTACGCATAATTTTCAAAGAAATTAACATATGAACATGAACATAAAATTTACATAGAATGTTCGTTACCAAATTATTAACCCGTTAACGCCCGAATTAATTTTGCAAAATATTATTAGGGGATTATTTCACTTCTAAATTAATATAGACAACTGACAGTAAAATACATTAACTTAAACAATTCTTCTGATAGTTTTAAATTTAAAGTCTATCCTCATTTATTGACGTTTAGTGTTCTAGCGAGAAAACTTCGAGATAGAAAAACTTTGAGATAACAGATTAATTTCCTATTATATGTTGACAAAGATCTCGAAAGTAAAGTATTATAATATTTATTATTATTCAACTTGATTTAAGTTAGTATACCTGCGCAAAAGCATATGTGCGACGAATGAAAAATCATAAAATGACTATCCAAATTATGAAATAATAATTAATAGTAGGCACATAAAACTTTCAGGGATCATTTAGAGTGACGCTATAAACTGCCACTAAAAAGCAGAAATCATTCCAAGAAACCACAAAAAATACACATGCCATTTTATTAGCTGTCCTCGAATCAGGACACTGGGCGCTAACGGGTTAATCATTTTTTTTTTTTTTTTATGAATTTATCATATAAGCAATAATTTTAGATTGGCCTTATCTCAAATTTGCTCAACAGTACTCTTTGAAAGAAATTAAAAAAAAAAAAAAAAAAAAAAAAAAAAAGAAAGAAAGAAAAGAAACAATTTTAGAAAAGAAAATTAAATTAGAAATAATGTTAAGATTTGAGATAATTGAAGATAAATCTGCCTCCAAATGCTAAGTTGAAATAAGATTTTTGCTTTATGTGTTAACTTTTTTTTTCTTTCATAACACACTTAAAAAAAAAGTTAAATTTGTATACTATATGTATATATTATTATTATTAATTTGTAAACTATGAACGTCGCTAGAACAATACAAGTATCTATAAATAATTTTTCAAGATATACCGGTTGATCCAAAAGTCACAGAAAAAATAAAAATACATATTATTCAAAAAGTATTGACCGTAGCACTATGCAGTTTTCACTGAAATGCAAAGAGACACATTGGATATTTTGTAAGCAACAAAACACTTATTATGAAATTAGTTTAAATTTTCTTCATCAGGTGACGCTTTAATTGTAAAATTATTTTTTTACAGTCGTGCAGTGCATTCAACAACGTAACTAAAGCTATAAATGCTCAATGTGAGGGTCTCATTTTTTAGAATGACCGTCATTTTTTGCGCATTAGAAATTCTTCTAAATAAGAGCTCCAGTATTCACAATAGGATGTCATTTGATCAGGTGGATCTGTTTAAAATGTCAGAGGATACTGTGAATAAAGCGTGATATATCAGGGAAAAATGAAAGTAATATTTATATATATATATATATATACATATATATAACATAATTCCATGCTTTTCTGTACATTTCATTGAAAATAGCATAGAGCTAAAGTTAGTACTTTTCGAAAAATATATATTTTTTATTTTTTTCTGTGACTTTTTGATCGTCCAATATTTTATCAGTTTTCATGATCGTATGTGTATATTTTAAAAGATTATTTGCCTATATATATACTGTGCCGGCAAAAAAAAAAAAAAAAAAAAAAAAAAAAAAATATATATATATATATATATATTACATGTCAGTTGAAGTTCCCGTTTTAAAAATGTGTCGAAACCTAGTGATGACACGCGGCGTTAGTCGGTCACTATTTTGTCATCTCATCTTTACATTTTATTGCCGAATCCAGCCGTTTAGAAATGGATCTCTGGCTACAACTGGCTACATCCAGAATGATCTGCGAGATCTCTGGCTACATTAATCACAGAGATTCCCTTCTCTAGCAGTCATGGCCTGAGATTTTTCTTACATTTTAAGCTTAATTCGACCCACTGTGTCGAGTGGGAATACTGATATAGGTTATCAAACTTTTAACAAATGAACGAAATACTAAAGCAACAAAATATGTCTATATAAGTGTGGCTGGCGGGAGTAAAGAGCGTACAGCCCAACTCTAAAAGTCTACGAGGTGAACTGAGTGTTGACAGGATAAGGAAAGGTCGTCTGTGATCGACTAACACTACGTGTCATCACTGGAGTTCAACACATTTTTGTGGAGGGAGCGGCAACTGACATGTAAAGTACTTTTTTTGCCGTTCAAGTGTAAACATGTTATTTTATTTTATTTCAATTTTTTGCCGACACTGTATATTTATATATATATATATATAAGGAAAAAGGAGAAGAAGAAGAAGAAAGATGAATAAAGAAAGAAAATTTTGATTTGATTTTAAAATTTGGAGGCGTTTGTATTATCACCTATCTGTAATGAATTCTTAGCAAGATTTCTAATTTAATTTTCTCTTCTAAAACTGTTTATATTTTTCATTTCTTCTAAATCATACTTTTGAGAAAATTTTAATTGATATCAGTTTAAAAATTACTTATGTTAAAATATGTTAAATTCGAATAATTATTGTATAACTAACATGCCAACAAAATTTTATCTTCATGTGTTCATTTGTTTAAAAATTATGCGCAAAAAGAAGAAAGCGGGAAAATAGGTTGTAATTTTGCACGCTAATATGTTATAAGATGCTTGTAACTTACAAAATATTTTTAAGTATAGAAAATGTATTTATGAAGTTTTTTCTAGATCATTTAGCATACTGACTAATTTAAAAATTATAATTTATTCGATCTTAGCCGTTATCGAACAATCATAATATCTAATAAAAATGCATCACAGAACTAGTGTTTTAAAGTAATAATAACAAAACTTTGAACAAACACCATAAAATGCAATAAAACCGCGACAATTGCTTCGTGTCGAAAGAACACACGACCCGTCAGGCGAAAAAAGTAGGCACAAATCCTGCAGTCAAAGCGGCAACACAACGGTGACTGCAGCACTCGTGCCTACTTTGTTCGTCTGACGAAAGGTCGTGTGTTCTTTCGACCCGAAACAATTGTTGTAAGTTTATTGCATTTTATGGTGTTTATTCAAAGTTTTGTAATTATTGATAATAAAGCCTGCCAATAAGATTTTTTTTCTCCCTTTCCTGCTCATTTTTTATTATTATGATTGTTATTTAGGATTTTTTAGAAATTAAAGTTTTATTTATAATTGTGATTACCAAACTATTTAATCAGAAAAAGATTTTTAGAAATATCTTATAGCTCCTTACTTTTATTTTATTTTATTTTATTTTATTTATTGTGTGTGTGTGTGTGTGTGTGTTATTTTTATATTTCTATTTATTCCGATACAATTCCAATAATTTTTGCTTTTCTCCAAATAACAATATAGAAAAACAGATAACTGGCAAAAGAGATTATGATAATGACATAAAAACTGGAGTTAAAGTAATAAAAAACTTTATGAAATTATTTAAACTTTAAAACTTCTTCAGTAGCACATGTTTTTTGCACCTGAAGAAGAAAGAATTGGTCCTTTTGAAACCGGTTGTGTTGGCTTAAATTTTATGGTGTGTGAAGAAGTTTTAAAGTTTAAATATTGAATGTACATCAGTTTTGAATTTAGTTTTTATGAAATTAATTTTCAGGCAGATATTAAGGTGTAAGTCGTTCGTATCTCCTTCCAACTAAACTAGCATTCTTAATAATTAATAAAAAATCTTTTCATAAAACACCATAAAGTGCTAAAGATTCACAACAATTATTTTGGACCAAAATAAAACCACTTTCTTTCGTCAAGATAACAAAGTGGGCACAAGTACAGTAAACAATGCGAACGAGCATGAAACCGAGGCAAGAGACAAGCTGAAATAAATAAAATTGCAAAATCAATATAAATGTTAGTGTGACATGAATTAAAACGAAGAAAGAAAAAACCCATAAACATTTTAAAAATAAACCTATATATTTAAAAAATTAAACTGGAAAATTAAAGAAAAAGAGGCGAAAAAAAAAAAAAAATCATAAGCAACGAACAAGAGAAAAATTATCTGAGTGACTTCGAAGCATCAAATATAAAAGGTATAAAAGAAATATCATTAACAAGGGTCAGGGTTTTATTTCGACTCGAAACAACTGTTGCGAGTATTTTGCAATTTATAGTGTTTTATACAAATTTTTTTATTAATTACTTTTACACCAGTCCTCTGGGCGCATTTTTTACTAACTTTTACAAAACAGCATTCTTAATACTTACGACTGATTAAGACTCTCTCTCGCTCTCTCCAAATACACTGCGCTGCAAGAAAATATATATACATATATATATTTCGAGCTCTGTTACCATATTTTCTGATTGTTATGTAAAATGGCCTCCTGAATCCGAACATGACTTCCATTTTGCTCAGTAACCCACCGTTTTCTGGAAACACCACCCCCTCCCTCAATTTTTATCACTGTAATTTTATGACCATGAATTTGATTTGGAGAATGAAAAAGAATTAATTTAAACCTAAAGACAAAAAAAAGTATAATGTTTATTTAATAACATTAATAATAGATTAAAAAAATATAAGAAATGTAATACATAATTTCAGTGGAACCCCCCCCCCCCCTAAATTTTCTCCTTGCCGCAAATGTTCATGTTTTAGAATTTTCCAACTCTGTAGCTCCTTAGAAGGTATTTAACAGTTAAAATTATCCTCCCCCCCCCACCCTAAAAATCAAATTTATAGCCACAAAATCACCAAAAAGTGATTAAAATAGGGGGCTGTCTCTAAAAAACGAGGGGCTATAGGGAAAATGGGATTCTTATTCGGAATCAGGAGGTCATTTTACATAAGAATTTGCCAACGTAGTGTTTGGGGGTAATTTTCATGCCGAGCAATGATATTAATTCTAAATATTAATGATTAATAGTATTTCATTTTATATGATAATAATAATAATAATAATAATAATTGAACAATATTTAATGAACAATTAAGTTTCTTATGACTTAACTTCAGTTTTTTTCTCCTTCATAAGATTAATCTAACTTCAGTTTTTTTCTCCTTCATAAGATTAATCAATGATGTTTTTAATTAACAAAATAGTGCACAGGTGATTAAAACATATTATAGTTTGTCCTAATTTTGTTTGTAAAGTTTCTTTCTTTCTTTTTTTTTTTTTTTCTCTCTTTTAAGAAATGTTTTACCAAAGTCAAACAATCAAGTTAAAAGATATATATATATATATATATATATATATATATATATATATATTATACAATTCAAGGGCTATATACTATTCAAGGAAGAAATTTTGAGAGCATATGTATACTTATTAATAAAAATATAATTGATAATATAATGTAGCCTAATAATATAACGTAGCTAAACTTATTAATCATAGCTACATTTTTATTCGATGAAATTCAGTAAACCTGTAGATTTTCAGATCAGCAGCCTATATGTATGCTGTACAAACAACATTCATTTAGAGCACATTTTAAAAATTATACGAAGCTTTAACTACAATTTCATTTCCTTAATTTAATGTTATAGAAAACATTTGTATTTTAATATCATTTCCTTTTTGCACAAAAAAAAAAAAAAAAAAAAAAACCTTATGCCTGGAACTCATTATTTTCATATTAATCTAATTGCATAAAATATTTCGAGTAGATTTACAAAAATAAAAATTTCAACCTATTTCGTTAAAATAATAATAATAATAATAATAATAATAATAATAATAACGGTAGGATGCAGCGTGATTCATTAGTTTTGAAATAAAATAATTTAGTTTTCATTCTTTTTCATTCTTTTCTTTCTTTCTTTCTTTCCCTTTTTTTTTTTTTTTTTTTTTTTTTTTTTTTAAGATCAATTTGATAATCGTGTCGTGGATATGCCAGAATTGTGTAATTCCACTTTATTATACAACAAATGTAAGAGACCCAAGTTGTGTAAATTATCACTCTCAATGCATCAACTGTAAAAGAATGTGAAATAAATTTTGTAAATGGTTAATCGAGAAAAATAAGTTATGAAACCTTAGATTTGGACAGCATATCAAAATATTTTACTTTGTCTATATTGCAGAGAAATTTATAAAATAATAACTTGAAGTTTCTGTTTATAGTACAATAATTTATTTTTGTAATTTTTATTGCAATACATTTTCTTATACGATGTGTATTAAAACACACGGATATTAACTCATATAAACTTAATAACAATTTAGAAAGAAGGTAATGTATTTCAATAGTACTCAATATAAATTTCATACAATTTCATATTAAAGTTTTCTTATTTTTACCACTTTTTTTATTAACTTCGATTCTTGTTTGTTTGTCCAGTACAAATCTTGCAATCCATTTTTAACTAACTTCCCGACAAGCTAGACATTTGAAACTTTCAGGGCAGCTCAGAACACGGTGACAATACATTTTTTTAATACTTTTAGTCAACTGTTTCAGGTCCCTACTGCCTGCGGCAGCGTTTGTATGATTTGACAGAAATTTTATTTAACTAATTTCCCGAGTAGCTAGACATTTGAAACTTTCAGAATAGTCCAGAACACGGTGAAGATGCATTTTTTAAATATTTTTAACCGACTGCTTCGGGACCCTGCTGCCTTCGGCAGCATTACGAGTACAAAGCTGGCAATCGATTTTTAACTAACTTCCCGGCTAGCCATTTGAAACTTTTATAATAGCTCAAAACACGATAGCAATGAATTTTTTTTTTTAATACTTTTAGTCAATTGTTCCGGGTTCCCGCTGCCTTCGGTAGCGTTTCTATGATTCAGCAGAAAATTTAAAAACATGATATATTAAAAGTTCTTTTTATCTTGTAATTATTTCGTATACATATGTTTATATACTTTCCCTTTCTTTTTTTCCTTTATTATTATTATTATTAGTAGTAGTAGTAATGAAGTTTCCTGTACACATCAGGCACTTTAATGCGTACAAATAAGAAAATGGATTATAATCCATGATCCTGTCAACACTTTTCTTTTGAGCTTTATAAATATAACGATATCATAACAAATTTAATATTAATTATTAACACTACTATGTCGTAACATTTATCGCTTTTATAAACTATTTAAGCTTTAAAATGGGTGTTAATATAATTGATACTTAACATAAGTTAAAATTAATATCACCTTAATTGTATTTTTTAAGCAGTAAATTTATTAATGAAAGCGCTTAGGATAATAGTTAAATTACTGTATTTAATTGAAATTGATTTAATACATGTCTTTAAATAATATGAAACGTTGCCTATACAACTGTTTATATCCTCAAAATTTCACAACTCGTATGTAGTCTTTAATCTCATTTTAAACTAAATACCAATTTCTCTACCTAATGGTAATTTAAATGCTATATTAATTAATTAAATTTTTCATGGTTTTTCGCTTTAATTTTTAATTTTTTTTTTCTTGCTTTAATTCTTCTTTTTGTTGTAATTACTGTTTTTTCACCTTATTACAATATGGTCTTGCAGAAGTTTTGGGAGAAAGTTGGGCGCGACTTAAAACTTGCTTAACCTGCTCCACTCGTCTTAAGCTGTGGTGTCCTCTGCTCCTTATTCCATTTTATGTGAACCTATGTTCGTCCATTTTTTTCTTCCTTCCTGATGTTTAACTATTGTAATGAATTATGATTATGATGATTATTATTATTATTATATAATTATAGAATACTTGTCTAGATAAGAGATGCATACCCAATTTGTTATAAATGCATGGTTAATTTTTTTCTCACCTCTAACGTGAATATAGATGCTCATAATGCATTCAGTTATTTAAATTTTAAAATATAGAAACAATAAAACTACACAATATTTTTTCTTTATTTGAATTTCAATTGACAAATTTCTAGACAATTTCACTGAAATGGGAAGTTGTTGGTAAAACTAATACGATAATAGATATATATATATATATATACCTATAACATAGTTGCACTATACCAATAATAAACCTATTATAAGACCGAATACATTCAGTAAATTTTATTGTTCTGTTATTCCCCTGTCATTGTTTTGATTTATTTTAAATAATATATTGCTCCAATTTGTTCGAAGATAAATTCGCTATTTAATGAAGCATCAAAAGTTCTACGATTAACAATTTCAGAATTCTTTCTCCTGAAGTTTCTTTTTTTAGGTAGAGTCCTTATAGGAGATCTACCTATTGCAATGGTTCTCATGACACGACTTTTGGAAAAATTTCTTCATATCTTCACCGATCATGACCCCTAGAACCCAAAACCACCCTCCGTTCAAAAGTTTATATATATATATATATATATATATATATATATATATATATATATATATGTATGTATGTATGTATGTGTATAACGCTTTTTCCCATGTTAAGTTGTGAACACGATAACTGGAGTAATTTTTATTTAAATTTAACCAGCTCGGGATATGTTGTCAGGACAGTAAAAATCTCGGTCGAGTTCGTAGATGGGGTATCCTGCTCAAAGGGGGTGGAAATGGTGGGAGGTGGAAATTTTCATTTGCCCATAATTTCTTTAATATTGAAAATAGGAAAATACTTCAAATCAGGCGAATTACCGCCTTACCCTAAAGAACAACTTTTGTATTTAAACTTTTTCGATAACTTCAATTGCTTAAAAGTTACAAGTTTAAAAGTGATTTTTCTTGTGATGAAGCCGACATTTTCTATAGCTTTCATTGGAAAAAATTATAATCTGATGCTTATGTCACGTGCAAATGATAATAAAAAAGATCACTGAAAATATAATAAAATTTTAATCATGTTTTTAAACAATATAATAATGTGATTAAAAAAAAAAAAAAAAGTTTAATTGAACAGAAAATATGACGTCACAATTATAACAATGTACTGAGAAAAATGAAATAAAATTTTATCCGTGATTTTAAACAAATAAAAGTTAATAAAAAAATAAGTAAATAAAATCAACATATCTTAGGGCTAAGCAGATTTAGACTTAGCTTTATGACATAGATGCTATAGTGTAAAAGATAAATGTCATCGTTAAAAAAAAAAAAAAAAAAAATCAAACGAATTAAACTGACATGGTAGAAAAGGTAATAAATTTGGGGACATTTAGGTATCCCTTTAACAAATAAACTAGGGGCGATTTTAATGAACTTTCCATTGAAGTTTATTTTCATGAAAATTTAAATTTAAATTAAAGTATTTCATTACTCGAATTCCCTTATTTTGATAAATAAAATTATACCATTAAAAAAAAAATAAAGAACACTCTTTTATTGAAAAATGAACTAACAAAGGTTTTAGAAAACTATTACATACTTTTAAATCTTTATTAAAAAAAAAATTAATTGTTGCCACTCGACATTATACAAATACATCCAAATCCTGTGTCACATACGATAGTTTTGTATAAGTATAGATTTTTTGTTTGCCCTTGGAACCTGCCCCTGATGGGAAAAGTGCCTGGAAACACTTGTATATCTAGTATTGTCATTGATTATGAAGTTGTGTGCAAAATTTCAGGTCCTTTGGACGACAAGAAGTTGCCGAAAATTGAATTGCAAAATTCCGTTACATACATTAATAGTTGCATCTTTATCAAGTTAATAGAAGTGTGTTAATTAAAAACCTTGTTAAACGCTTTAATTAATCATTTAAAAATATAAAATTAAAATAATACGTCAATCTTAATACAAATATCGTTTGTGGTGAATAGTTTAGAATGTCAGTTTAGGCAAGAATTTAAAATTTACGATTGAGAGTAATACGTTACAGCTTCCTTTGACTTTTTATCTTGTCGAAACAAGATATTGGTCTGTGAAGAGATATGAGGTTTTCGCGTGGAAAGAAAATATAATGACGCGAAAGCTGCCTTTCTCCATCTCCAAGCTCTCCAAATTTTGTCGCCAAGTCAAAAATTTCGTCGTCAACTATCAACTTTTGCCGCCAAATCACAAATTTCATTGCTAAGTCGCACGTTTTGTCACCAAAATCTCGCCAAATCATACAATTTACTAAATTCATAATAATTAACATTGAAATTCAGCAGTTCCAAATGGTCAAATGTTAACTAATGTTAATGTTAATGTTCCAGCTTATGTGAACCAAAACAGTTTCACTTTACAATTTTTACTCATCACACAATAAGAATCACAAAAACACAACACAAAACTTTCAATAATTCAATAAAAATTACAATGAAATAACTATCCAAAAACCGTTACCACTTATCTGTATTTGACTTGACCATAGCAACGCCAGGCTTACCAGAACTAGTAAGATCACAAGTGCATTTTCACGTTTCTATTACTTTTTCTTTTAAAAAAAAGATATTGAACAACATATGGATTTTAAATAAAAAATATAATTTTGATTAAGCTTGGGGGGGGGGGAGGGAGGAGGGGGTGTAGCCCAATAGCCCCCTCCGGGATTCACCATTGCTGGGATTGTATATCTTTAAGGCTTTTATTTGTTGAATGATTATGAGCTTGAAATTAAAAAAAAAATTAAACATTTACAAACCAATAAATTTAGCCTAAAATTTTAAGTAGAATGAATAAAACCCTTTTGTAGTTAAAAATTAAATTTCTTGAAAACAGAATAACGACGTAAATAATGCAATGTGTGGGAACAAAGCCATTGGCTAGGTATTAATGCATATGTAAAATTTCTTTACAATTGTAACATTAACGTAAAGGAATCCACCTTTGCCTTTAAGCTTGCCGAAAAGGGATTTTTTTTTTTTTTTTTTTTTTTTTTGTAAATTAATTGGTAAAATCAAATTTAAATTTTGTAATAAAACTTCCTACTTGTAGATTAATGAAACATGCATATTCATTTTACGACATTGTTTAAAAGTTTTTTATCCGTAGATTATTATTTTCTTGTACACAATTTTTTCAAATAAAGAATGAGTTAATGATTCCCCTCAATGCTGCAAATTTTGCAATTTATAACAACAGTATTATTTTTTGACAGAGTTCTTTTTTTATGCACAAATTTCTTGCTTTAGATATTAACTTTTAGCTTTTATAGTTTTTAGCTTTTCTCTTTCTGAAAATTACACAAATTTGCACATAATCAAGTAAGCTTTTATTATTATTATTATAAATAAATAAATAAATAACATAAAACTATGAAAACGTAGTAAATTGATATTAAATGTAGCAGTTTTTTTTTTATTTTCAAAATTCATAATTAAAAAAAAAAAAAAAAAAAAATTATATTAGGTGTACTGTTTATAGGTAACTGTAAAATGGTTTCGCAAAAATGAGCAAAATTGTCTCAAAATAGCTCCGGAACAATATGTACTTAAATTAAAAAACCCATGTACTCATTTTTGAGTATATTAACATGCTGAAAAGTGGAAATATTTCGATTCTTAGTGGTCAAGCACATTTTTGAGCACATCAATATACTCAAAAATGAGTACATAAGATTTTCAAATTTAAGTATATATTGTTTCGGAGCTATTTTGAGAAAATTTTGCTCATTTTTGAGAAATCATTTTTAACAGTGTGTCAAGGTACATATATGCATGTTTTTCATATTTTTACATTTATTTATTTATCGGTTTCTAATCTAAGCGATTTATTTTATTTTTATTTATTTATTTTCTATTTAAACACTTTTTTTTTCTGATCAATAAGATTGTATGGACACTAAATAAAATGGCCTAATTTGCCATATAAAACGTTATTTTAACCAACGCAAACCTGCTTTTTTTTTTTTTCAAGAAGAAAAAGAAAGATATATACTGTGTTTGAAAATAAATTATTGATCAGGAACTCTGTTTAAATATAATAATTGAGTTGAAAATTATGATCCACTCACATTAGTATTGGTTGACTTTTGATTTTAAAAGGTAAATCCAATTCTCATTTAGATAGTCGACACGTTATTTAGTGTACCTCAGATCTCGCAAAAATATAATTTTTATACGTTTCTATAAATCTTTAAATAAAAATACTGCGTTTTATGAAAATGGAATTATGTTATAATTTTCGCAAAGCACGAAAAAATAATCGCATTTAATCAATTTAAATCGAAGGTACTTCATTTCTCAGTTAATTAATTGATTAAGTGTTTCTCAACATTTCGGTATTTCTGACCCAATTTTCAATCATAATTTTCATTGAAGATGCAGTCCTCTCCCCCCCTCTCCCCCCCCCCCCCCCCCCACACACACCACCACCACTTGTCTGCTTTGAAGACAAATTAACAAATCTCAGCTAAAAGAAAAAAAGAAAAAAATCTCAAAGTGTCTGTTTCTAATATTAAAGGTTCTTTCGGAAAACCTTGCTTTGCAAGACAAGCCCAAGTTAATCGCTGTTGTTAACTTAGTATCGTTAATTATTTAATTATTACATTGTGCTGATATAGTCTGTTCATAAGTGTATTATATCAATTTAAATGATTTTGTTTATTATGTTAGAATGCATTTTGCTTTGTTTTAGTTTCAGTAAATTAATAAATTTATAATATATTCGTTTTGAGGCAGAGTGCCTTACAGGTTGAGAACCTCTGGATTAAATCATCGATTGGATGTTTTCTTTTCTTTTCTTTTTTTCTTTTTTTTTTTTTTTTTTTTTTTATATTCATTAATTTATTTAGGCACAAGTTATAAAATCCAAAACGATATAAGAGCAATGATTTGTTTAAGAAATGTGACGTTCGTCTATAATCATACCAGCCTTTTCCCTTCTAGGGTCGAAAGAAGATTCCGGCCTGGTGAAGAGCAACGGGGGTGAAACAGGGCCACTCCAGGTCCTTGACGGGGGGGCCCTCCATTCTGTTGGACATGGGCCCCCGAGTCACAACGAAGCACCCTCCAACAACAGCAGCGACAACAACAAGCCTGTCAAACAGAAAAGGCACAGAACAAGGTTCACGCCGGCACAGCTCCAAGAACTGGAGCGAAGCTTTTCAAAAACACATTATCCAGACATATTCATGAGGGAAGAGTTGGCAATGAGAATAGGTCTAACCGAATCAAGAGTACAGGTAAGGATATAAACATATCTAGCATAAGTTATACTTAAAAATGAAATATTAATATTTCATTTTGCGATTTAAATTCGCTAATCGACAGATTCTTGAAGCGAGGAGAAACAACACTCTAAGGCTGGCTTGGCTAACTTGTCATTGGACTTTATTATTATTATCATGTTATTATTATCATGTTATTATTGTTATCATGTTATCATCAATTTTTAGTGCCTCTTTTACTGAAAAGTTTATGAAAATGTTCTCTTAAAACCAATTTAGCTGTTATATGCGAGTACAAATCTACATTTTGTAGCTCTAAGTAAAATATTGGTAGTGAGTTCGATTTCATTTAATAAGCCTATCTTACTATGCAATAAACATAATATTTAACTGAAAATAACAAAAAAGAAATGCTTGTTATTACACTTCAAACTTTTTTAAATATATAACTTTACTCTGTTTTTACTTTCTTCTCTACATATATGAGAACAGAATCAGTTTTTCGATTTTGATATGTTCTGCACATGCTTTGACCATTTTTAGAAAATGTTTGTGTATGTGTGCCTATTTATATGTGTGTGAATGTATAAGCAAAATTTTGTCGGCGAAAAATGCTCGAAATTCCACGAAACTTATAGTTTGGTTTGCCCGGGACATAAATGGCCCACCAGCGGCCGAGCGGTTCTGCGCTCAAAGCTGGTAGATGGAAGGTGCCGGGTTCGATCCCAGGTCGCGCTCATCGACCTAGCCGTTCGGAGTTTTCCGTGGTTTCCTCCGAAACTTGCGTAAATACGGGCTAGGACCCCTTAGAAAGACCCCCACGGAGGGCATTCCCCCTCTAGGCCTAGGACACATCAGGAGTCAATCGGCCTTAAATCCTACAACCAACCAACCAACCCGGGACATAAATAACGAGTGGTTAAATTTGGCCACATATAACTTAACAGGCCTGTTGGGCTACAATTTTCTTCTTTTACGAGAAGGCTTCTAATATCTAAACTTCGATATAAAAAATGTTTTACCTCTAAAAATTGCGAATCTTTCTGGCACGTTTACCGAGAATTTGAGGGAAAATTTTCGAAATTTTTAGTTATTTCACTTAAGATATTTGTAGATATTCCACTTAATCAATCTAGTTAATATAGGAAAAGAATCTAGTAACCTCTACTGTTTATCTTTATATAAGGTGTATCGTTAAAATTCTCTATTTTTTCTTTATATCTATCTTTTTTTTGAGTGCCTCGCCCAGTAAATAATGATTAATCTAAAATTTATTGTAATTTTGAACGAGCTTTCTTAACCTTATTAAATTTAAATTATAGATATATATATATAATGAAATTAATTATATATAAAGAGGAATGGTAGGGAATATTGAATAGTCGGGTAAAATGAAATTGCACTATATTTTTATCTCACCTGTACGGGACTGCAACCTATCTGAAACACGTCAAACTTCTACAATGAGCCTCAAATATGAACGGTTATTCACCTTGTGTCAGTGAGAAGAGCAGTTTTTGCGTCACACAACGTCTTTGGTTTATCAAGATTCAGAATCTTTTGGAGGAAAGATTACGAATTTTGTAATCTATTTGCAATAAAATGAGTAAAATGGGTGAAGCAGTAAAATGAGTGAAAACCGTGAGTCACTTCTGCCAGGGGAGTTAATTAGTGGTCTGATTCCCATGAACTTATTTCTGCCAACAGGTAGTTGAGGTTTATTTATTTTCTAAACTGTCGACTAGGAGTAATACAGAATACTAACTATTCCATATTGTTTGCGATTTTTGTAAAACTTGAATGCTGGAAATTTTTTCAATATTGTTTATTCTCAGTAATAATTTCAAAATAAAGTGTTTATATTGCAATTATTCATGATTTTCTGTAAAAAATACTACCTTATTCCATATTGTTCTTTAAGGAAACAGATATTCCATATTTTCCTACGTAAATATTCCATATTACCCGCTTGGTCTGTATTACCCCCAAAAATTTTTCTTTTCTTTTTTTTTTTTTTTTTTTTTTTTTTTTTTTTGCATATAAACTCTATTTTTTGTAACATAAAACCATCCAACACTTGAAAGTTTGAAATAGCCGAATCCATGATGATCCAAAATATTTTATTTTATTGTGGTGAGTTCAAATAGAAATGATATTCTATATTTACCTACTTTCTTCTACTAATTTAGTTAAATTAATATATATATACACATATATATATATATATATATATATATATATATATATGAAATATGACAAAATCTGTTCCACCTGTTCAGACCTAAATACTGGACATTAACCTGTAAGATGTTCAAGAAGTGCCAATAAACGACTGCGTAGAATCTCTGGACTGGTTAATGAGTGGAAGCCTTTCTCCATTATGGATATTATGTGACACGGAGTAAGAGTTCGTCACATATATATAACAAGAAACACCAATCGATTTTAAAGTATTCGGATTAAAATTGTTTTATGAGTTTTCAAAAACCAATAAATAAATTGTACTAAAAAGCAGGTAATGCATCGAAAAATTGATGCTAAAAGAAGAAGCACAACCTTTCACCAAACAGAAAAAATGGTCATGACGCTCCACGAGAAAGCAATAACAAATCGAATTACATTTTGTGAACTGCTGCATTGACGCAACCCTCTTACATTTATTTTCTAGGATGATGAAGAATCGTGTATAATTATTTCGATCCTAAAAACAATTTTTGAATGATATTGAATTTCACATTGCTTGTTTACAAAGTTCTTTTTATTCGCTTTAAATTAAAAATAGGTTAACATCTTAAAAAAGAGAAAACATTATTCAATTTTAAATTGTTCGAATTAAAATGCATAAAAATTCCATAATTTATGTTTAAAAGAAAAATCGTTTGTACGTATGTCTCGAATCGAAAATGTAAGAAAAATTTGAACTGGTTTATCAGCAAGAGCAGCATTTTACAAAACGGCATCACTTATTTTCCCCCACGAATACCCCTGTATAATTAGTTCGAGAGAATGAAGGGGCAAAAGGCGCTAATGGCTGAATACGTTTCGCGGTTCATTAATGGGGGCCTATTTTCCAGACAGCTAATGTCCGACGATTTCCGCCAGGTCCGAGAGCGTGTGTGGAACGAATCGAATGTGTAATCGATAGGAAACGTCAGTTACCGTGTGTTTATTAAATGATGCGTGGCGTGAGCAGGATAGTCAAAGGGGTTGTGGGTGAAAACTAAACAAATTTTTATCGATTCAGTTTTCCTTTGCATAAGTAATCCTTTTTAAGTCGAATTTGGATAATTCGATATATTGGTTAATCTAGCTATAGGTTCTTTTTCTCTTTAGAAACATTTTTAATATTGTACTTAATCTTTTAATTCGAATTTTCGAACGATAGTTTTGATAATTTGCTTTTCGAGATGCGGTTCTTTTATGTCTAAAAAATAATTATTTATTTATTTCATACAGGAAAAAAGCGTCGTCACCATTTGCTATAGACCAACTTAAAGTAAAAAAAAAAATAAATAAATAAAAAATATTCTATTACAGAATCTAAGAATTTACAAATATGTAAAGATAAAAGTCTGAGTAAAAATAGAATTCAAAAAGTAAATTAAATTCTGTTTAAGATTTTTTATTATTATTATTATTATTATTATTATTATTATTATTATTATCTTTGTTTAAAAAGTAAACTAATAAATTTATTTATTTATATTAGCTACGTCCGCTTCGTTGGTCGCTATATTTAAATGAATTTTAAAAATAATTGAATGACTATCTTTTTTTATCACTTTATAAATAAATAAATGAAATACATTGAAATCGCTCTAAACCTCGCTTCGGGTATCCGCCGCCTACGGCATCTCTTTTCCCACCCCCCCCACTGCATCGGTTCTAGATTCCCAAATCCCGCAGAAACATCTTTCTGTGGTACTTCAATCTGAGTTTTTATCGACGACAGGCGCAGTTGTCATTATTTAAGAACTACGATATTAAAGTTGACTGTATCTCAGCATCTATTAAATACTTTAGTTTTTGAACCATACATTTTATAGCCCTCCTTCTTTACACTATATTATTATTTGGTTATGACCAATATAATAAATAAAAGAACAAGTAGCTTTCTCTTTAAAAGGAATTGCATAAACAAAAAATAATTAAATTATTAAACTTAAAAATTTTAATAAGTTTAATCCTTCGTGCTATATTACCATTTTTTTCCCAATAAATATAATGAACTAAAAAAAGAAAAAGAAAGGAAAGGAAAATTCCTTTTAAGGGAATTAATTAAATAAATGAAAAACGAAAAGTTGTTATATTATAAAAAAAAATATATATATATATATTCATAAATATAAGTGTTATAAATATTTTGTTAAATTTAAAATTTAACATGTTTAATTGTTTCTACTGCATTACCATTTGATTTTATTAAAAGAGAGAGAGAAAAAGAAGAAAAGATTTCACCCTTAAATGAATGAATTAAATAAATAAAAGTAAATAGTATAATAGCCGTTGCTAAGATTCGCAGACAATTGAAATGAAAGTATAAATTTTAGAAAATAAAACAGAAATGTTAGTGGATAAAACCAAAAAAAAAAAAAAAAAAAAAAAAAAAATATTCATATTCGAAATTTGAAAAAAATCTCAATGAGGTGCACACCTGCCGGATCCCAGCTACCTATCTGCCAAGTTTTGTAGCTCTGTGATAAGTAGTGTGAGCACCAGAGTGCAGACAAACACACACAGATACAGATACACACACAGACACTTCTCTTTATTTATATAGATCATTTCTTTTAATAGTTTCTTTTCCTTTTTTAATCAACTAATGGTAGAAATGTTTTAAACAAAGACAGAAATGGATAATATGTCTCTCTCTATGTATGAAAAAGATATTGTCTCTAGCGTCACTTGTGACCGCATCTCCTCGCGAACGGTAGTACCCTCTGTATAATGAGAGGTATCAATGGGTGCTGAATACTCCAAGGAAGGCATTTTAATTGGTTAGAAATTTCTATTATCTTAATTAACGAAGTTAATAATTAAAAACTTCAGTTTAATAAAGGTACTCTATTTACCAACATGCAAATAGTTTTTCCAGATAGTTGTTCTTTCAGTCTTATGACGTCACAACTACCAGGGAATATGAAATGTCATCAGCGGTGAAAAAAAAAGGTTCAATGTTGCTATTAGTAACACAGAAATTTGTTGTCTTCAAATAAATAAAAATCGTTATCTTAGATATTTTCAATGAAAAAAAAAAAAAAAAAATGAATTAGGATTGTAATTTATTGTCTGTAATTTTTTTTTTTTTTTTTTTCTTTTTTTAAATAATGAAATAATGTTGCGTCTGTATAATTAACTGCATTTCTTTTTTCTTTAAAGTGCATTTATCTTTTTTATTTTAAAATATACTTTAAAATACTTCGGATACATTTTGACATAAAAAAATATTTTAGAGTCAAATTCAAACTCATTTATAAATGACAACACCTTCTAATTCCGCAAAAATATTTTTTTAACATTACAGAATTAGAAATTTCTGTGGTGCATTTTACCTTTCTAATTACGGCAAAAAAAAAAAACTGAAGCTGTAGGAAATTTTTCCAAATTAAAATAATAGAAATAGTAATAAACTCTTTTCTTTTCAGAATATTTTCGAATGTATAAAATTATTACCCAGCTGTACATTATAAATATATAGAGAGTATTATATACTGTCCTAAAATTAACTGAAAAATTCAACAGTCCAAAGTATAGGCATTAATATATATATATATACATACTATATATTTTTTAATTAATTAATTAATTTTTTAACAAGCAATTATGCCAAAAAATTCATCGCCAAATAGTAGCAAAAATTTAAAAGTCACCTGTGGGGTCATATTACGAATTTCTTCCTATTCTGAAAAAAAAAAAAAAAAAAAAAAAAAAATATATATATATATATATATATATATATATATATATTGATTTTTAGCATAATATTTCATTAAAAAAAAGGGAGGGGGAGGGCATTATATTGCAAATTGCAAATAGTGATTTTTATAGTATTTTCCTTCTTTTGTCTTCTGTTATGCAGTATTAATAGTCTTATTCAGTGAATGTCAAAGCAGCGAATAGGCGGAAAGAGCCCCGCAGGGGAAGTGAAACGAATCGGAGAGTCAAAGCTTCCCTCGGGGGTTAGTGAATGCAGCGAGCAGGGACAGGGTCCCATAGTACCGTAAAATAATATAATAATAATAATAAACTGTATTTATGTATTAGGTTGTTCGATAAATAATGTCGGTTTTTTTTTTCATGTTTTTCAAAGTGAATTTATTTATATTAACAACAAACATTAATCAATGATATATTGACCATTTTGTTGGATGACCTTTTGCCATCTTTCGGCAAGTTGAAAAATTCCACGTTCGAAGAAGCCTTGGTTTTTAGAAGCGAAGGTTTTAAAAAACGACATTATTTATCGAACAACCCAATAGATACATAAAATCAAAATACGGCCCCTTATGTTGTTATATTTCCTGTGGTACGTGTGATTAATAACAAAATATTTCATAGAGGATAGTTTAGAAGATTAAAATTTACAAATGCCAATGAACATGTTTACGCTAACCACAATAAAAAAAATTAAGTTCAGATTTAATAAGTGCTCAAATAAATCATTATCTTAAATGCGATAAAAAGCAATAAATCGCTTTCATTCTATGTTTTGAGTTTAATAAGTTTACTTCACACTGTAGTGTATAGAATGAAAAAGCCCTATGAGTTATGCATACAGATATATATATATATTTTTTTTTCCCCTATTGCAGGGCGTTGTTACCGTGTCACCAAAATTGACACAGGATTCATAAATTTCTGAAAATAAATATTTATACCTATAGTTCTGTATTTTGTGTTTTAAAAAAATATTATTATTATTATTATTATTATTTTTATGATAATGATAATAATATCGTAGCCTTTCTTAGATACTGTTATTTATTTATTTATTTTAAATTCAAGTTTAAGTTTATGTGAACAATTTAAGAAAAGAACTTTTTATATAGAGAAAGATGTAACAAACTCTCAGAGCAAAAAATAATAGTAATAAAATAAAATAAAACAAACTGATGTAGCGAACTTGAAATAAAAATAAATAAATACATAAATACATAAAAATCATAATACAGGGGAAGCTTTTCCCTGAGGAAATCACATTAAAAATTCTCTTTAGACATATAACCAAGTTTTCCCATGCCGTATCAGGTTATTTAGAGTGGTTTTTTTTTTTTTTTTTTTTTGGGGGGGGGGGGATTAAGGGGGGACATAAACTATTTTTGTGCAATGATTTTTTTTTTTCCCCCATCGGGTCATACAGTGTTTTGATTTAACCAAAAGCTATGCTTTACGACAGCATTGCACTGTAAAATAATAATAATTATTATTATTATAGTAGATATATTATTAATTAATTAATTAATTAACTATTTAATTTTATGGCATAAAAATGCTGGAAATTTTAGTGCCAGCATTTCTCCTGCTCAAAATACAAAAACACTGAATAAAACAATCACGTTTGACCGATAGAAAATCGAACTAGGGTTAACAACCGCGTAGAACCGCATAGAAGCTAGAACGTAGCCACAGTATTACCAATTTAGATCTGTAACACTTATTTAAGCAGTGCCAAAAATTTTTAAACTGGGTTAATCACATTTTTTTTTTTTTTTTTTTTTTTTTTTATGAGTTTTTATTTCATTTAGTTACGAAAGAAATTTATAAAATTCCAATGAAAAATTTATATTATTATTATTTTAAATTTAATTAAAGTAATTAAAAATAGATCCTCTTTGAGATTTTACTTTGTCTTTCAAATAAATTCTACAGAAATTAACAAATTTTTATATATATACAAACAGTTAAATTCTTGCTTGCGAAACTGCAGAATTTTTTTAATAATTCTCAGTAGTGAAAGCATTACGTAGTTGTATTCTTCGGTAATTCCAGGGGTATGATTATTTTTCCTAATTTTATTTATAAGTGACTAATTTACAAGTAATTAATTACTATTAGATTTTTAAAATATTTGTATATATTAAATTTTAGTTAATATAAATATATATATATAACATACCGATTCACTTTATTAAGTTTGGGCATTAAATATAGACTCCTTGTTTTTTATGTTTGTATTTTATAATTATATACATCTTAAAGAAAAGGGGGGGGGGGTCCAGAGTAAATCTAACTTTATTTAAAATGATAATAATAATAATAATAATAAAAACGACCATGAAATTAATTATATATTATATATTATTATTATTATTATTATTATTATTATTATAAAATCGGTACTTTTTAGTTGGAAGAATGATAGCTTGAATATTTTGAAATGTCAGTGCATGACTAGTCTTGGATTAAATAAAATATCTGTAAAATATCTGATTTTCAACCGGATTTTGAGATTTTTGAACTATTTACTCATATTTTTTATATGTTGCTAATTTTGATTTTTTGTTAAAATATGCTAAAAACCGAAGACAGAAAAAAAAAAAAAAAAGAAAAAAGAAAGAAAGAAACTTATTTTATGCATTTTTTTTTATTATTATTATTCAATTAAATTCCAATCCAAAAACAATGTGACTTATCATGAGTTGAAAGCTGATGATTGACTAACTACATCTTTTTTAAAAATATCATTGCAAAGTGGCCCGAAAAAAATCATATTTTAATTAATTATTTTAAAAAAAAAGGCTCTATATTTTAACCGAATTAAAAAATTTTTGGACTCACTCATAATCGCTATTTATAGACAATACTTCATTTCCGTCAAAATTTGGTTAAAAATTCGCATTTTTTTAAAAAAAAAGCCTTATCATATAACATGAGTTACAAGTTCTAAGATTGACATCTTGAAAATTTAAAAATATCCATGCAATGTGTGGTCTGAAAAAAGGTCCTTTTAATGAAATTTAAAAAACTATCAAATATAGATAAGGCCCATCCCGGTTAAATCAACGTTCTAATAAAAAAAAAAAATAAACTGGCATGGCACTCACACGACTTTCACTTACACGGAAATTCTATTTTAGAAATACAGATTAGAGATTAAGGGGTAAGATAACGAATACTGTTAATTTCAAAAGACAACATTTGAATTGCCTGAAATTATTTTCTTTTAAGTTATTCTGATAAGGAACAAAGACAAAAATCAAACGTGAAAAATATGACTTCGGTCTCAAGACGTGAATAAATACAAAAAAAAAAAAAAAAAAAAAAAATGTATTTACCGTATAGATATGAGGAATTAATTTCAATTCCCGTGCAATTTTTCTGAAACTAGTAAAATATTACGGTAAAACACTTTCACTAATTACATTCAATTAGAAAAAAAATGTTTTCGCTTATTTATTGGCAGCCCTGTACATCTTCTAAAAATCAGGTACATATCACATTGTACCCATAAATATAATCCTATATTAATAATACACAGCACAACCTTAAATATATTTTCACAAATTTTGAAGTATTCTCCTGCTATATTCTAGTTCTTTTGTTTAGCCCTGTAAACGAACGGTAAATACTTTTCATACCATTCCATGCCATTTTCATACCATAAACTGTACTTACCTGCATTTTTCGCCTGACGTAAATTCTCTTGGATGTGTCTTTTCACGAACCATTTGCTTGATCTCAGCGAAACATTTTGTGTAGTATCCTTATGTGATACAGATTTAGGATACCGAGTTTTAACTTCTTGCTGTCATTTTTTCTTGAGATATGCTGATAGCAGACACACAGACAGACGAATCGCTAAAAATATCTTTTTCAGACTCAAAACGTGTAAATACAGCAAAATCTCGATTTCGAAAATTTGACCCTAAAACAATACTTTTCTATCATATAGAGGGGTAAAAGAAAGAATTAATAATCTATATAAATAAAGTGAAGTGTGTGTGTGTGTGTGTGTGTCTGTCTGCGCTCTGGTGCTCACGTTACTGATCGCAGAGCTTCCAGATTTGGCATATAGGTACCTGGGATCCTGATCGAGATTTTTTTCGAATTTCGAATTTAAACTTTTTAAATTCATGTGTGATTTTAACCATTGTCTTTTATGTTTCATTTTTCATGAAATTATTCTTCGATTGTAATCGTCTGCGTATCTTAGCAACGGCTATTACGCAATTCATTTTTTATTTAATACATTCATTTGAAGGCGATTTTCTTTTCTTTTCTTTCTTTCTTTTTTTTTTTTTTTTTTTTTTTTTTTTATTATTATTATTATATTTATTGAAAATCAAATGGTAATGCAATAGAAATAAATTGTTACGTTTATGTATAAATTTTATAGTATAGCAACCTTTTATTTTTCATTTTTTTAATTAAATCCTTTAAAAGAAAAATATTTTTTTTTCTTATTTATAGTATTTATTGGGTGAAAAAAAAATGGTAGTTTATAGTAGAAAGGATTAAACTGATAAAAATTCGTTTGTTTTCCACGTATTTAATTCATTTTAAAAGAAAAATTTTATTTTAGTTTATTGCACTGGTCGGAATCAAATCGTAATATAGTGTAAATAACGGGGGCTATAAAACACATGGTTCAAAAACTAAAATATATAATAGATGCTGAGGTGCAGTCATCTTTAAAATCGTAGTTCTTAAATAACAGAAATTCCACTAGTCGTCGATAAATACCCAGATTGAAGTGCCCGGTAAAGACCTTTCTGCAGACAGTGGGAAACTGGACCCGATGCAGTGCGGGCAGAAAAAGAGAGGCATAGGGTACCCGAAGAAGCGAGATCTAAAGCGATTTCAGTTTTTTTTTTTTTTTTTTTTTTAAGTTTTTATTTGTAATGTGATGTAAAAAATAAATACCGATCCAATTCTTTTGAAAATTCATTTAAATATAGTGACCAGTGAAGCGGGCGTAGCCTGCTAATAATGAATATAACAATAAAATAAAATACATTGAAATCGAACTGTTTGTTTGGAAGCTACATGTACACTCACAGACATATAGACAAGGGCTTAATTTAAAGCCCCTCTTATTATTATTTTTGTTTTAGATCGGGGAATAGCAAAAGGTCTCTTCTTTCTTTTTTTAGAAATTAATGATTAATGCTTATGCTTTGAAAGTTGCCATGCTATATTAGTTGTATCTAAAAAAGAAATTGTTATAATTATCAAATATTTTTTAATTCTGATATTTTTATTTCATAGTCATAACAAATTTTCAGGATATATACACCGGGTGATTCAAAATAGATGATACAGCTATTATGAATTTTTTGTACAAGGGGCTGCATACATATTAAAATACGAAATTTAATTTTTTATACCGCCCCTTCTATCATATGATTTATGTTCAGAAAAATATTCTCCTCAGTCTAAGAAGGAAAAAAAATCATCTTTTTAAGTGAAAATTTCGCTGAGTTATTGCAATTTGAAGATTCTAGCATTTTTCGCCAAGTCTTAATGGGTTTTATCAAAAGTGAGAAATTGTAATAACTATAGATTTTGCAATAAGGCATAAATTGGTCAGCGCGGGAACAAAAAAAAAAAAAGAAAAAGAAAAAGAAAAGAAAAAAAAATCATTCAAGGAAAGACGGCTATTTTAACCTGTAATGTCCGTCTTTCCCCGAGTGAATACACACGAGAACACTCATTGATAATTTAGCAAATAAAACTTATGAATAATTTATGTACTGAAAGTGAATTTTCAAATTCGTTTTCCTTCCTTTTTCTTTTTCTTTATACTTTCTCTTACCCATATACATGGTATAGAGAAAGTATTCTTTTTGAGTCAAATTTCCGAAATTTAGCTTCTGTTATATTTTACACGTTTTAAGATCCCCTAGATTCAAAAATCATCTTTTTAGCTGGACCTCTCTCTCTCTGTGTGTGTGTGTGTGTGTTATTAGCATACAAATAGTAGCAGGAAGTCCAAATTCTGTATTCTAAATCCGTATTACATGGTGATGCTATACTAAACTATTCGTTGAGATCAGACAAAGGGTTTGTGTACAGGGTCATTCAAGAGAATTCAAATACATTACGTCTATGAGCGAAATTTTTCGTAAGTACAGGCCCACCAGCAGCAGAGCGGTTCTGCGCTCAAAGCTAGTAGACGTGAGATATCGGGTTCGATCCCATGTTAAGCTCGTCAGCCTAGCCGTCCGGAGTTTTCCGTGGTTTTCTCCGAAACTTGCGTAAATACGGGCTAGGACCCCTCAGAAAGACTACCACGGAAGGCGCTCCCCCTCAGGCCTAGGACCCTAGAGCAGTCAATCAGCCTTATTCCTAAACACCAACTCGTACAATTTGATACCTATAGGCTGCTCTAAACAAAATGAAATGAACGTATTTTTTGTATGCATAAAAGCACGTTTTGTGTAGACTGTGGTATGGCAATCATTCATCATTCATTTACATTGTTACCCAGAGTATCTGGATATATTGGAGCTATACTTGGGAATTGCTGGAAGTGTATTTCATTTATTAAGAGTGCTCTCTACTTATCGTCACCGGAAGCCAAACTCAATGTTATTCTATGGAGAATTTAGCCCCTTTATAACTCGTTAACTAATACATATTTTGAAATTCCGTTTTCACATTCAGAAACATTATCACTTTATCATTTTCGCATTATCACTTTCTAAAAATTAATTTTTTGAACTTTAAATATTTTATTTTGAAGTTGTAAAACGTCAATTTTCACATTGTGAAATTTTACATTTTTAAGCTTGAAATGAAACATTAAAAATTAAGAAAATCAATTTTTAGAAAGCGATAGAAAGTTTAACAGTTGGAATTTTTCTAAATGTAAAAACAGAATTTAAAAATATGCATTAGTTAACGAGTAATAAAAGGGCAAAATTCCTCATAGATTAAAATTGGCTTCAGCTTAAAGAGACGGTAAGCAGAGAGTCCCCTTAATTTGAATGCTTTGTTTCATTTAATGTAAAAATTATAAGGATAAAGGAAATTGTAATTGAGATATCCTGCGCGCAGTGAGAAATCACTCTTGAATTTTTTAAAAAAATAATCTGCAATAAAAATAATTTCTGTATTAAATTAAACCAAAATGTTATTTTTTATCAATAGAGTAATGTGGTATTGGTTGATACACACACACACACACACACACACACACACACACACACACACACACACACACAAAAAAAAAAAAAAAAAAAATGTTTTTACATACATTTATTCTTTTTTTTTCTCTTCTTTAATTCTTCTTCTTATTATTATTTTTAATTCTGAAATTTGATCGAAAATTTCTTCATTTTCTCATTGTTAAAATAAGGTTGTCCCCTTAAAGGTAGTTGATGATGCTACAAGAAATTAATTTAAACTCAAAATATACATAATGAAACATTTTTATACATATTATTTTCCACTGTCATTATTATATATTTTTCTTCGAAAAATATAATAAATAATAAAATAAAATATGTATTACTTGTAGGAGATCTCCGTTTAACTTAATTGAATACGAATAGTTTATTACATTAACCTATAAAATATGTTTTCTCGTAATACTGGTGTTTAGTCAAAAACGTATATGATCCAGGAAAGTGACTTTCCTAGAACATATTGTTAGAGGATCAGGATGTATCGCATGCAATACTTCGTAAGCATTTTTTAATTTGTGAGAATTATTAACGCAAGGAATCTATTTCTTACACAAAAAATAAACCAAATAAAAGTGTTTTTTTTTTTTTTTTTTTTTTTTTTTTTATTCTCTTTCGCATTAAGCTAATGTATATATATACATATATATATATATATATATATATATATATATATATATATATTAAAATTAAATTTGAGGGAAGTTGTGCAAAAGAAATTTTAAGAAATTAATAATGCAACCATTGCTAAGGAATTCAACTTCATATTTTAAGGTGAAAAATCACTTTTTTTTTTTTTTTCCGTTTGCGACATTCGTGTATATTTTTAATCGTTTTGTTGACAGCATTTTTTACAAATAGAAGAAATAACTCTACATTGCATCCCTTAGAAGTAAATCAGCGCTCTACCAATATTTGGGACTTCGTATATTGTGTGTTTGGGACACAGGCATCTTTCATCACTTCATGAGATGGGCTCCTTCCCAAGATTACACTTCATGTATTAAATACCAACTGCCTGCTTAAAAAGTTTATTTATTTATTTTATTGTATTACTTTTTTTTTTTCTTCGTTATAAGAAGTTACTGACACTAACGGAATAATATTAACTAAAATATTATGTTTGAAAATTAACCTGTACTGAATGAGAGTATACACACACATATATATATATATATATATATATATATATATATATATATATATATATATATATATAGGACTGGGGACTATTAGTCTCAATCTACGGATTTTTACGATAGTTGGACATTTATCGAAATCGAAAATATAACTGAATAATTTGAAAGCGATGTTATAATTTGAAAAAAATAAATAAATAAAACTTATAGTCCTAATAGTCCTCCGTACTAAACTAAATTCTGCTTTTGCCAGAATTTCATCAAAATCTTTTCTTAAAAAATAAATAAATAAATAAATAAAAGAAATTAATAAATAAAAATAAAAGAAAATTAATAATAATAAGTTTCGAAACGGACAGTATCGAAAAAGTTTTCTTTAATAATTTTGAATTAGGAAATAAATAGCGCGCGTGCAAAATGAAATAAAAAATAAAAAAAGATTTATAAATGGACAATATTGAAGCTTGTGGTCTCAGTTTAATAATATAATAAGAAAAAATGGCATTAGTCTAATGAGATTAACTTTTTTTTTTTTTTTTACGAAAACTGATGTTTATTCACTTTCAGCATTTAGTGTTATACTTCTCTGAGATAAAAATCGTCTGCATTCATCAAAGAAACCAGTGTTTTAATAAATAATAATGTGATAAATAATTTGTATTGCTTGAATTTGCATAAGATCGTGGTGGTCACAATATGTTGGTTAAAAAAGAAGCTTTACGCATATGCAAGTTTAATTTTTAACCAAAATTGATTTCAAGTTTATTATTATTATTATTATTTCTAGTACGGAGAACTATTAGTCTTAATCTGAGGATTTTTACGATACCAGTTTTACGATAGTTGGACATTTATCGAAATTGAAAATATAATTGAATAATTTGAAAGCGATGTTATAATTTGGGAAAATAATAATAATAATAATAATAATAATAATAATAATAATAGCCCTTTATACTAAACTGAATTCTGCTTTTGCCAGAATTTAATTTATTTTTTTTTTTTTTAAGAGAAAATAATAATAATACTAATAATAATAATAATAATCAGTATCGAAACGGACTGTATCAAAAAAGCTTTTTCTTTTTATTTATTTATTTTATTATTATTTTTTTTTCCGAGGGAAGAAGGGTTAGAAGATCGAAATGTTTATATTTTATTTTTATTTGTCTATTTATTTATTTATTTTTTAATATCATTCACAAAATGAATTATAACAAAATTGAAATTTTATCCTAAACAAATTTTGGTCGAGAAGCCTATTTTTATTTATTTATTTTTTGTTATATGTTGCGAGATTCTTTGCTTAATTCAAGGTAGTCTATAGTTAAATAGTAGCGTTGAATTGTTGTCTAAAAGGAATGAAGTCTCTTGTGCAAATGATTCAGTGTTTTAGATATTTTAATTTATCCTAAAATTATCCCTAAATTATCCCTAAATTTATCCTAATTTATCCCTATTGAAATTTTATCCTAAACAAATTTTGGTCGAGAAGCCTATTTTTATTTATTTATTTTTTGTTATATGTTGCGAGATTCTTTGCTTAATTCAAGGTAGTCTATAGTTAAATAGTAGCGTTGAATTGTTGTCTAAAAGGAATGAAGTCTCTTGTGCAAATGATTCAGTGTTTTAGATATTTTAATTTATCCTAAAATTATCCCTAAATTATCCCTAAATTTATCCTAATTTATCCCTATTGAAATTTTATCCTAAACAAATTTTGGTCGAGAAGCCTATTTTTATTTATTTACTTTTTGTTATATGTTGCGAGATTCTTTGCTTAATTCAAGGTAGTCTATAGTTAAATAGTAGCGTTGAATTGTTGTCTAAAAGGAATGAAGTCTCTTGTGCAAATGATTCAGTGTTTTAGATATTTTAATTTACCAAAAGATCTTGTATATTCATAAAAATTCTTCAAAGTTTTCCAAAAGAAGCTAGATAAAACACTCAAAAATTTATTCTGGCAGATATCACTGCTCGGCATGAAAATTGCCTCTGACACCATTTCAGTATATTCTTATGTAAAATGACCTCTTGAATCCGAATATGACCACCCGTTTGCCCAATCACCCACCGTTTTCTAGATACACCCCTCCCTCATTTTCATCATTGTTTGGTAATTTTATATGCACCAGTTTCATTTGGAGAGGAACGACGATTATTTTAACCGTTAAATGTCTACTAACCTGAGGAGCTACAGAGTTAGAAAGTTCTAAAACACGGACATTTGTAGTAAGGAGGAAATTTGAGAGGATTTGTGCCCAGAAAACAAAAAAAAAAAAATCAATAAAAACAATTATTTTCTGTTTCTTTTTTCTTTCTTTTTTTTTTTTTTTTTTCGCAATATTTCTCTTATTTTTTACATATTCTAGCTTCTAGTTTGCCATTTTCTTACCAAAACACCCAAACAATAAAAATTACACATCGAAATTTTTTTCAACATGTTGGTGAGTGGAGTAAAATCTCAAAGCCCTCACAAGAAAGTTGACTGATTCACTGTAAGACGCTTGCTTTCAATAACTCCCACTTTAAATGTTTTGGACAGTAAAACACGAACAGTAAAATCTCCTGCTTTGACACGTGTTAAAGGTCATTGCTCTTATTATTGCAGTCGTCAGTCGTTATCTACTTTTAATACACGTTTTGCGATAAGAGAGTGAACTTTATGGTGTTCTCGACGGTGGTGATCTTGTGTGGTGATTTTTAACGCGTGTCAAAGGAGGATATTTTACTTTTCATGTTTTACTGCCCAAAACATTTAACGTGAGAGCTATTGAAAGCAAACGTCGTACAATGATCAGTCAAACTTACTTGAGAGGACTTTGAGACTTTACTCCACTCACCAACATGTTGAAAAATATTTCACTATATAATTTTTATTATTTGGGGTGTTTTGGTATGAAAATGGCAAACTAGAAGCTGGAATATGTAAAAAATAAGAAAAACATTGCGGGAAAAAAAAAAAAAAAAAAAGAAAGAAAGAAAAAGAAGCAGAAACTGGTTGTTTTTATTGATTTTCTTTTGTTTTCTGAGCACAAATCCCCTGAAATTTCCCCCTTACTACAAATGTTCGTGTTTTAGAATTTTCTACCTCTGTAGCTCCTCAGGTCAGAAAACATTTAATGGTTAAAATAATCATCGTTCCTCTCAAAATCTAACTGATGGGTATAAAATTACCAAACAATGAAAAAAAAGAGGGAGGGGTGTATCTAGAAAACGGTGGATGATTGGGCAAAATGATGGCCATATTCGGATTCAGGAGGTCATTTTATTATTTTTTTTTCCTTTTTTTTTTTTTTTTTTTTTTTTTTTTTTTTTTGCAGAGCAGTGTATTTATTCCATATAGCTAAAAGATTGTTATTTATCCAATTGCTGAGTTTCTCTACTATTGCATCAAATAACATAATTTTCACACATTTGATGAAATAAATCTATCTTTCTGAAAGCAAATATTTAAAAAACTGACGTAATAATCATTTTTTTATGCTATTTAAATTACTTATTTTAACCTCATATGAAAGAAAGAAAAAGAAACTCCGTTTTCATTTGATCTATTTTGGCTGAAAGAAATAGTCCTCTCGTTCTAATAATAATCATTACTAGAAACGAAAGGTTTTCTATGCTGAATATGATTTCACTTTTCATAAAATTTTAGATTTTCACAAAAATGTGCTAAAAAAAAGAAAAGAAAAAAAAAAGTTATTTTTCTTAAAAACAAGTTTGTTTTAATAAAACAGGAAACAAATGATCCCTGCATACTATAAATGTTTGGATTTTGCCCTTGTTTTACATAGTTTGCAGTTCTTATGTTAAATATATGAGTTCATTTCTTATATATATAATAATAATCCATTTGATAATAAAAGAAAAGAATGAGAACGTAGAATAGTCAGTCAAATAAATCACCATAGAAACATACACAGGCCAAACAAAGTAACTAGTTGTCATAAATTTATTTAATTTTTAAGATTAATAATATTACTTACTTTAAATATATATATATATATATATATATATATATATGCTATATCTACATCAAGGTTAATTATATCAGCAACGTAATATCTGAGTTATTTCTGAGACAGTGATATACGAAATCATATAAAATCACTACCATTACCCCAAAACTCATAAATTTTAACAATAAATTAAAACACTTGTAAGAAATGAAAAATATTGATGCTAAAACATTTTTACAAAAGTAGCATATCGCGAATAATTTACCAAACATCATACATTTGCATATTAATTTAGAGGAAGAAAAAAAAAATTGAGAATGGCAAACACGATGCAATATTAATGTAAGAGGCGATAAGATTAAATTTTTTAAACAGTTAAGTTAGTGATAAATGAAAAAAAAAAAAAAAAAAAAACAGATAGGTCATCGAAAAGCGTAATTATAATTAAGTAGTCAAAAATATAAAATTTTATACTATAAAATAGCTACACTATTAAAAAAAATGCAACTTTGCTGCCAGAAATTCTCTGTAATTACAGAAAAATACGTTTTGTCAACGTAATTTTTCCGTAATTTACGACTTTTTTCTCGAATTACAGAGAAGTTCTGGCAGCAAAGTTGCATTTTTTTAACAGTGAGTTATAAAAATATTATCATACAACAATCGTTTGAATATACAGAATATTGAGAAATGAAGAGACGAATTGATAATTTTAAAGATAAGACATCATCATTGTGTGAAATGAAAATAAGAACTTGGTGTAGGATAACAATTTAATATGAACACTGTTAAAAATTTTGTCCTAGGTTGAACGGAAACATGGTGCACAGTAACTGTAACCATGAGATGGTGAAACCTTTTACCATGATTTTGTACTTCGTTCTACCAATTTTTGGTATTATAGTTGTTGTAACTATAAGATAGGGTGATCTTTTACCATGATTTGGTACTTTTGTTTCCAACAAGAAGTACGAAATCGTGGTAAAAAGTGGTACCATCGTATGGTTGCAGCTACTGTAATACCAAATTTTTGTTCAACCAAGCATATTACAACTATTGTAGTACCAAATTTTAGTTCAGTCTTGAACTTAAATTTTTAACAGTGAATGATACATTTAATACAATTATATATATATATATATATATATATATATATATATATATATATATATATATATATATATATATATATATATATATATATATATATATATATAAGAGCTATCACTTTAAGTGAATGGTAGACGTTAAAATTTGATCTTTGAGGTTATTATTTTAGAGTTATTGGAAACGGTGGAAAAAGAAAAAAAAAGGGGGGGGGGAGGGGCAAATAATGAAGCAAAAACATTTATATATTTTGTTTAATTAATGTCACAGCGTCACTCAAAGTTTGATATCATTACTTTTAAGACCCATATTTCAAATTTATATAGACATAAAATAAAATGCTGCAGCATATTCTTTTAACACATTAAGGGTTTTTGTATTGATATCATTACTTTTTAAAGGTTAACAATAAAAAAATTAAAACTAAAAGGCTACAGCAAGTTCATAGTACTACATAATAAGTGCACTTTCATAGGTCATATTGCAGTAAATTTTATTCCGAACAAAATAAACATAATGAAATTGTAAAATTTTATAAAAAGTGATAAAAAGTAGAACTTTAGAAAAGAATATTTATTAAACAAATGAAATATCCAACCATACAAAACCATGAAGTACATTTTTCAAAAGCTAAATACTTTTAACAAATATGAATCGTGGATATTTTTTCCTTACTCATTACTCCATTTCAGAACTAGTTCAACCATAGGACAAAACATTAAAAATAAATATTTAAAAAATAATCTGGTGTGTCACTCACACGACTTTCTCTTACCCTGAAATTTAATACTATAAATACAGGTTGCAGATTAAGAGGTAAGATAACGAATACTGTTATGTAAACCTGTGTTAAACAATTCAAATTAGGTTTCGGAAGAGTTTTATATGATAATTAGTTCTGTGTGAGGGGGCTGTTTATTAATGACCTACATTTATACAGAATTTAATTCGGCTATTAAAAAATAATTCTGTTTTTAAAAAATAATTTATTAAAATTATTATTTAAAAAAAAATTATCTTTTACGATAATGCAGACGATTTCCATATTAGAGAAGTAGTATAACACTAAATATCCAAAAAAAGTCCATTTTATTCTCAATATTAAAAAAAAAAAAAAAGAATTTTTTTTTTTCTAAGTTTTTTTTTTTCTCGTTAAAAGTAAAAAAAAAAAAAAAAAAAATCGATAACTTTGTTTTAAATTATCGCAGATAGATGGTTCAAACATTCGTTTTTAAGGTATTGGCGAGCTCATTTGAAAGATAACCATCATGAAAATTTACTCCCCTCGAGGGGGACTTCCCCCCCTCCAGGGGGGGAGGCAAGGCTCCTACATGCCCAATATTTTTTCCCTGTTGACTATCTCTATTACAAAAAATATATATTCGTTTCATTTGGTTTAGTGCAGTCTATAGACGTTAAACTCTACTTACCTGCAATTTCCCCCAGACGTAATGTATTTGAATACTTTTGAGTGTCCCTGTACACGAACCATTTGCTTGATCTTAACGAAAAGTGTAGTGTAGTATCCTTATATGATACACATTTAGAATACCAAGTTTGAACTTTCTGCCATAATTTGTTTTTGAGATATGCTGATAACAGACAGACACAGAGACACACAGACATACACACAGACCATTTGCTAAAAACATGATTTTCGTATTCAGGGAACCTCAGAACATGTGAATATAACAAAAACTCGCGTTCGAAAATTTGACCCAAAAACAATACTTTCTCTACCTTATGGGTAAGAGAAAGTAATAATCCACGTGCGAAAATTGTAAAAATTGTCATTAATGAGTTTCTAAAGAGATTGATTCGCAGCATGTTGGTTAGATAAGCGAAATTAAGCACAAATTCTGAAATGCTCAAAATATTTTACAAAACATTAAAATTTTTTTAGTTTGTTAGTAATATTACAAGACTTCTGTACTCCAAATGGGATCAGACACTCCTTGTTCAAAAGGTGCAGTCTTCAATACGTAATACCAAAGATAGTTCAAATTTAATCTTTCGTAAAGATCAGATCATAAACTTCTGAAATAAGGCATATGGAGTGTCCTACACTCCTCTCTCACGATGCACTGTTCATCAGGCCAAAACCAAACCGAATTAAAATTTAAAATTCCATAAGAATGGGATCATTACCTTCCAAAATAAAGCAGCATTGGGGATCAGACCCTCCCCCTTCCAATGATGCAGCCTTCATCATGCCAACATCCAACCGAGTCAAAATTTAAAATTTCATAAAAATCGAATCGTAACCTTCCGAAATACTGTTATTTTATTTTTATTTATTTATTTATTTATTTTTATTTATTTATTTTGGGGGGATGGGAGGGGGGGGGATTCTTCTTCAAACGGTGTAATTTTTGTTATAAATCACCAAACTGTGGTAAAATTTAAAATTTTGTAACGATCGGACCATAATTGTCTCAGATAAGGCACGCTAGAGGGTCAGACCCATCCCCTTCATTGAGGCAGTCTGCATTATACCAACATCCAACCGAGTCATAATTTGAAATTTCATTAAGATTGGACTGTAATCTTGCAAGGTACTGGCCATTTGGGAAGGGGGTTGTCACACCCTCCAACATTTCGTTAACGTCCAACCAAGTCCAAATTTAAAATACTGTAACAATCTGACCGTAACTATCAGAAATTCTACTAGAAGAAGGAGGAGGAGGGGGGGGGGGGAGTTAGACCTTCTTTCTTAAAACAGCGCAGTCTTCGTTATTGTATAACACGAAATCAAGTACAAAATTTCATTACAATCTGATCGTAACACTTCGTAAACCCTAAGCTTATTTTTGTTTTCTAATTTTAATAGATATAAAATTCTGCACGAAACAGAATTTAATTTAGTGGGACAGGGCTTATTTTAACCTGTTCTTCCACGCAAAGACATGCAATGCAATATCTGTGCTCCATTCCTACAGCATCAGTTACTACATTCATTTCTTAAAATTTCTTTGGTATAGTTTTAGCATAGGAGCCCCTTGGTAGCATTTAACTTCTTTTTGTCATTATGGCGATTAATTAAAATGCCAATCACATAAGTAAATTAAGTAAACACACTGAGAAAAATTCTGTAACAGACATCTAGAATCTAAATTGCGGCTCTAGAAAAAATAGTTCAATGTCATCCTTATAAATTCTAGTCCCGTTTGAAAGCGAGTTTTAGAAACCCCTATTAGAAATCTAGAGCGTTTGCCTATATTATAGAGAGCAAAGTTATTTAAAAATCTCTGCAAATAAATGCGAATACAAGAGGCGGGTTTCAGCAACTAAAGTCAAGCAAGAATTTCTCGCAAGACAAAAGATTCAGAATATTGTTTCACCATCTAGAAATATGTAGACTAGAAATTCTCGATCATTTCGTCTATTCAGTTCAATGGCGTGCCTTATGCGCAAAGCTCGGAAATCTGTATTTCTAGTTTAGGGATTTAGAAAAATACCACTTATTCATTCTAGATGAAGGCGGTATATTTTTTTGCTCAGTGCATCTTCGCTAGAAATATCAAGCTACTTCCGTGCCAAATTTCAAATTTCGCCAAGGGATTGTATGCTGAAGCTATTCCCACTTCTTCAGCACGATTTTTCTCAATTTTATTTTAATTATTTTCGAAAAATATTTTCACGTCCATTATTTTTCTTATTTTTACTTATTTATTTATTTATTTATTTATTTTTGACATAAAAGAAATATATTTACTTACCTACTTATTTATTTTTGGCATCAATTTGCTTTTCTCTTTCTCTCTCTTTTTTTTTTTTTTTTTTTTTTTTTTTGTTTGTTTCTACTTAATATCTTTTGAAAGAATTATCCAATTGAATTAAAAAAAAAAGAAAAAAAATATGGCTTTAGCTAGATTTTGTCCTGCTTAGTAAGTGTACCAATTTTTGATAAAATCAATCTAATAATCCGGACAGATACAATAACAAACTTTCAGCTTTATATATTTTAAATAAAAACAAAAACGTTTGCACGTTCATTCAAGGTGATAGATAAAAATTGGTAACGATGACAAAATCGCTGTCTGAAAGAAATAGTACGACCTGTCATACAAATAAAATTAAGCTAAAAGTGAGTTTTAATATTAATCGTTAAAATATATTTATGCATTATTATTATTATTATTATTATTATTAAAAATTAAATCTATAGTGAAACCTGAACGTACCTAAACAAATGCCTTTGAAAATTTGAAGCGATTAAAACATAAAAATGCAATCAATTATCTTGTTATTACCACTTAAAAAATTCACATCTGCAAGAAAAGGTAAACAAGAGAAATCGACTTTTTTAATGGAAGAAATAAATCACGTAGCATTTTATAGCTCTTAATGCATTAGTTTCATTTTACTTTAGTAATAGTTCAATTCATCACAGATTACTTTTACGGTTTTTTTTTTTCAAACAAATTAGTTCACAAATCAATGCATCCCTTTTATAAAACATGTATCGAAAAGAACTTTTATAAACAATTTTCTTCTGATAGAATTACTTTCTAAATTATCCAATTTTCAAAAAGCACTTTTACAAAAAATTACATTAAAGCATGCAATTTTAAAAAGAGCTTATCGAAAAACATATAAATTTCTCCCTACATGCACCGAAAATCACACATGGAAAGAAAAAAAAAAAATCTCCATTATAAAAAGAATCGCAAAACCATCTCCACACTCCCTACAATACCGTCCGGTCGTCTATTATTCCAAAAAACATAGTAAAGTCCCCCTGAAAACCGTAAAAACATGCGTTCTCCATTAGTAAAACTTTGTACCCCTTATATGACTCTAAAAAGAAGTTAAATATATTGTTATTTTTTTCGTTAGATACTTTTAGGTAGTCAGGATAAGGCAGGAGGTGGGTGATTAGGTGTTGGGGGCCCTGTTCCCAAGGGGACATCCCTAGATCTCTGACAGACAACGGAGGAGTTACACGGACTGCCCATTAGGGGCCACCGATGTGTCAGGTCCCCGACACCAAAGGGACGCAGAACCAGGCCGCAGCAAAGAGTAATGAATACCCATCAAAGTCAACTGGAGGTGTTTGATGTTGCCATGGATACGGCGAGGGATTTAAATGCTTAATGTCGGATGCCAACGGCGAGAACACTTTGTTAACTAATAAACTGGAATAGGTGACAGTTTAGGGGTTTAATGAAATTTATAAAGAGAATAGGAATGCCCGCTTTTGGAGTGGAATGAATTTTCGGAAGACTGTTTGACCTATTCGACGATGGTCAGTAGTCAGTTGGATTAAGTTCAGCACCGAATTAATCCAATTTTATGACACCCAGATCGGTTTTACTATCCCGTTTAGAGATTTGTTAATCAAATCACGATGTGATTATTCAAATGATTGGAAACACATGATACAATTTTTCAAGGTGAATATCGTTTTATCGATTCTTTTAATGTAACAATTGAAGGACATAGATATAATTTTTAATGTTAAATATTCTCTGAATCTATTTATTCACTGTTTTTCATTAGAAGAAAAAAATACTTCTTTCTGAACTTTCTATTTAAAATCAGAAGTTTATAGACAGGTAAATAATTCTAATTGTTCGAGGTTACTTGAAAAGATGAATAAAATTTTCAGATCAAAATGTACTGAAATATCTACTAAACACAATATTAATAATAGTAGAAAAAATCCTGTAATAGGTCATAGTATATAAATTATTTTTTAAAGCTTTATTTCAAAATGCCGCATTTCGATATATAAATAGAATTTTGACAATCTGACTTCCCCCATATATTACAAGGAAAATAAATAAATAAATAAATAAATAAAAATGAAAAAAAAAAAATTTTTTTTTAGTACCTACTCTTGATAACTTGACATGGTTTAATATTTATTTATTTTCGACTTTTACGGTTCAATTGGCTTTTTCCTCTTAGCATATGTAAATTCATTTTATTGGTCTGATATTGTTATATATAGTACAATATCTCTTTTGCCAAATCACTACTGTAGAGCAGTAAAATACAGTGCTGAATTATGATGAATATATGTAAACTTTCTAAGCTATACAATAAATTTAAAAATATTCAACAATTGTTCCAAGTTGAAATAAATAATCCCGGCCCTTCACCATACAAAAATATAAATAAATAAATAAAAATAATTAAAATATAAAATAAAAGTAGACACGAAGGTAATATGAAAGCGTTTTCTACGTTGCTAATTTCATGCTATACATATGAAGAATCGTACTTAATTATTCCGACCTGAAATAATAGTTGAGTGTGTTCATGGTTTTTGCTTACAAAGTTTTTATTCAACATTGCTGTAGTGTATGTGTAAGTTGTATATATAAGTATGTATTTGAGTTTTTAAATGAAAGTGTGAAGTAATGTGCATGCATAAGTAAGATAAAATGTCAATGTATACGAGCATAAATTATATATTACGGATTGTTTAACTTGTAAAGCAGTCTATAATTATCATGAATTAATGAATACATTGATGAATGGGCGAATTAATTGATAATTAAATTGTTTGGTGAAATGTGTGGAGGATAAATAGATTAGTGGGTTGCATGATATGCAAATTAAAATATTTAAAATATTTTTAATTACCTCTAATGCATAAATTAAAAAATGCCAATAAATAGTTTTGTTTTAATTGCATTTTAATAAATAAAACTATTCCCCGTCAAAGATGAAAATGAATTAAGAGTGAGGAAAAACATAAAAAAGAAGAAAAAAGAAAGAACACTATTGGTGTATCAAAGTAATTAAAACTTTTCTGTTAAAGATAATTTTATAGGGCAGTGAACACACATTATAACAATAAATAAATTTAATTCCCATCGATTTTTTTTTTTTTGTGTGTGTGTGTGTGTGTGTGTGTGTGTGTGTGTTTTACTCAGTTTCTTTCTGTGTTCAGTGACAATAATGGATGTATAATGAATAAAATATATATAGGAATACAATAAATTATTATACTGGTCTAAAAGAATCGATTTGCCACATTCAAGAAATCAATTGATTCAGTATAACTTATAAAAGAAAAAGAAAATGAATAATTATATATATATATATATATAAAGTTTGTGTGTTTGATACTTTCCTCAACAGAAAGTTCTATTTTTATGCTTTTTAAAGATAGAAGGACTTATCTAGAAAGAAATATTTTGGATTTTGTTATGTATCCAAATAAGTAACGACCGAAATAACTCTATTATTTGAACAAAAATTATATTAAATTTAGACACTTTTATCTATCTTTGAAATAGTGCTTTTGTTGTTGTTGTTGTTGTTTTTAAATGTTTCTGAGTATTTCCTTTTATTTAGTGCTGAAAATCAGAAAAAACGTACTTAGTTAATTTTTCGCATTTTAAAACTCTATATTAAAAAAAAAAAAAAAAAAAATCAGTTTTTGAAAAACGAGTAAAAATTTAACGGTTAGGAATTTTCGATACATGAAAACAGATTTTTTTTTTTTTTTTTTTTTTTTTTTTTAGTACTTATTTATTTATTTATTAGAATTACTTATTATTAGATAAACTTATTTATTTTATAGAATTATTCAGTACTTGAATAATTCTATATTTACTATACTTAATTTTCCCCATAGAATTACATGGGCTTTGCCTGTCGACGAAGATTGGTGTTGTACGCTCTTATGTAAAAGCGAAAAAAAAAAAAAAAAAAAAAAAAACTGCGATGTCCGTTTCCCATAATGGTCGAAACGCCAATAATTTTTTAAATAAATATATTTTTAAAGATGACCTGATATCCTAAACTGTATAAAAAGTACAATTATTATAATATTTTCTTTTAAATATTTATATTTTTTTCATAAATAAAGCGTATTTAATAAATCTAATGTAATTTCATGTATGGAAGCTTGTTCTACATCTGTAACCTACAGACCAACTAATTAAATGCTTTAATTATGGAATACTTGTTGTCTTTTAATCATTGTGTATTATTTTCAGGGCTTATATATATATATATATATATATATATATATATATATATATATATATATATGTGTGTGTGTGTGTAAAATTATAATATATGTTTTCAGTCATAATAGTTGTAAATAAGTAACAAAAACAACTAAAGATAAACTTACGAGAAAATTAATTAATGTGAAACAATTCATAACTAAAACTTTCTGCAAAAATATAAAATAAATGATTTAAACTGTCAAAAATGCCCCATATGACTTGAGACATATGTGTGGGGTTAAAGTATGCTTTTATTGATGAAACTCTCCCCCTAGGCAGACAGTTTAATAAAAAAGTACATATATGGCTAAATAATAGATCGATAAAATAAAATGAATAAAATAATATGGAAAAGACAAAAACTTAAATGGATAAGGCAGAAAAATGATCAAACATTTACATAAACAGCATGTATTTCATAACTCCAGCAAGACAGCTAACCAGAATACGAAACAATCGAAAAAATATATTACAACGCCATCTATATTAAATTAAAGAAATTAAAACAATAAATAAAGTTATTATAGCTAAATATAATCGAAAAATAAGGAAACATATATATATATACATATAATTTGAATAATTTAATTCCTTTACAACACTCAGCAAATGAAAGATAGATATATATATACATATATATATATGTGTGTGTGTGTACCAGCAAGTTACACCCGCTTCACTGGTCACTATTTTTAAATGAATCACTATAATTAACGAATTCTGAAAATTGCATAATTTTTATAATGTGAAAAAAAAAGAAAGAAAGAAAAGAAAAAAAAAATTCTGATCGGAAACAATGTCGCACCGTCTACCCACTGCATTTATGTTCGAGACTCCTAATGAATCACTATATTATCGTAAAAGAAAAACATAAATATAAAATACAAAAAAAATTTTCTCTCATCGGTGGAATAATCGGTCCGAAACCTCACTTTCTGCGCGCGTGTTCCTTCTCCTATCGTTCCCGCCCTTCTTATTTTTTTTACATTTTCAAAAATATCCTCAATCATTTTCTCGGGCTTTTAAACCTAATAATACTAATTTCAAACGTTCTATCAGAATTTCTTTACTTTTGCCCTTGCGCCCGCCCCCCTTCCCGCCCTTTGTATTAATTCTGTACTTTCGAAAATATCCCCAATCGATGTACCGGTTCTTAAAACCTATTAATGCTAACTTTTAACGTTCTAATTCTTATTTCTTTATTTTTGCCCCTTCGCCCCCCCCCCTTCTTTCTATCCTAAGAATTTTTCCCTTTTGAAAATATCTGCATTCGATTTGTAGGTCCCAAAAACCTATACGTGTCAATTTTGAACGGTCTAACTCTATTTCTGCTGTTTTGCCCTTTCGCCCCCCCCCCCCTTCTCAGCTCTCCTAAAAATTTTACAAAATCGAAAATATCCGCAATCAGTTTGTAGGTATCAAAAACCTCTATGTACCAATTCTGAACGGTATAACTATATTTTTATTTTTTTGTACCTCCTCCTCACCCTTCCTGCCCCTCCTAATAACTTTACAATTTCGAAAATATCCCACTGCATTTATGTTCGAGACTCCTAATGAATCACTATATTATCGTAAAAGAAAAACATAAATATAAAATACAAAAAAAATTTTCTCTCATCGGTGGAATAATCGGTCCGAAACCTCACTTTCTGCGCGCGTGTTCCTTCTCCTATCGTTCCCGCCCTTCTTATATTTTTTTACATTTTCAAAAATATCCTCAATCATTTTCTCGGGCTTTTAAACCTAATAATACTAATTTCAAACGTTCTATCAGAATTTCTTTACTTTTGCCCTTGCGCCCGCCCCCCTTCCCGCCCTTTGTATTAATTCTGTACTTTCGAAAATATCCCCAATCGATGTACCGGTTCTTAAAACCTATTAATGCTAACTTTTAACGTTCTAATTCTTATTTCTTTATTTTTGCCCCTTCGCCCCCCCCCCTTCTTTCTATCCTAAGAATTTTTCCCTTTTGAAAATATCTGCATTCGATTTGTAGGTCCCAAAAACCTATACGTGTCAATTTTGAACGGTCTAACTCTATTTCTGCTGTTTTGCCCTTTCGCCCCCCCCCCCTTCTCAGCTCTCCTAAAAATTTTACAAAATCGAAAATATCCGCAATCAGTTTGTAGGTATCAAAAACCTCTATGTACCAATTCTGAACGGTATAACTATATTTTTATTTTTTTGTACCTCCTCCTCACCCTTCCTGCCCCTCCTAATAACTTTACAATTTCGAAAATATCCTCATTCGACTTGCAGGCCTCTAAAACTTCTCTGTACCAGTTTTGAACGGTCTAACTGCATTTCTATTTTTTTTTTTTTTTCATAGCTCCCCCCCCCCCTCTTCCCGCCCCACCTGGGACGAATTTCTAAAATTCCAGAAATTGGTTTTTAGATATTTATGTGAGCTATATTTTAGAGCAAAAATCTCACATATATCTTTTATTTATTTATTTATTTTACGATATAAAGGATTATTTAAAATCACGTTTTGCCCCCTCCCCATTTAAGGACTGAATTCTTAAAATTCCAGGAATTGGTTTTTAGGTATTAGCTATATTTTAAAGCAAAAATTTCACGTATGTCTGTTTTTTTTTTTTTTTTTTTTTTTTTAGTTAAATAGGATTATGTAAAATCACGTTTTGCCCCCCTCCCCATTTGGAGACTGAATTTTTAAAATTCCAGAAATTGGTTTTTAGATATTTGTGTTGAGCTATATTTTAAAGCAAAACTTTACGGATATCTGTTTTTTTTTTTTTTTTTTTTTTTTTTTTTTAGATATGAAGGATTTTGTGAAATCACATTTTGTCCTCCCTCCCCTCTTAGGGGTCCAGTTTTATAAAATCGCTTCTTAGTGGATGTCTATGTAATAGAAGGAACATTATCACAAAATTTCATGCTTCTACGTCCACGTGTTTGGGCTGGGCGATGATAAATCACTCACTCATTCAGGACAAATGATGTTTTATATATAGATAATGTTGAGAATAGTAAATCATTATAATGCCAACAACATTCAAAAAATAATTTTAAAATAGTGTATATTTTAGCACATAGGAGATACGTTATTAAGGCCAGTGACATTCAAAAAATTTATTTATTAAAAGCTTTATTAGCGATAAAATATGAATAAAATACTCAGGCTAATTATCTCTTATTAAACCCACTCACAAAACCTTCAAAGAATGAATTTTTCATTGAAATAGGAAAAAATTATCCATCAGAAACTAATAGTTTTTATGAAAAACCCAATATATTATATATTACAGAAGGCAAAAATTCCTGAAAAATGAAGCATATCTTATTCATCACGATGTGTCTTGAGTAAAATTTAAATTTAATGCTTATATATATATATATATATACATACACATATTAATAAGCTTATTGCTTCCATCACACTACTACCTTAGGTAATGTAAGTATTGTATTTGGTCCAAAAATTCGATATCGAGTTTTCATCTGATTTACATGTTTTAAGGTCTCCTGAGTCCGAAAATGTGATAAGCTTTAACAACTGGTCAGTGTGTGTGTGGGGAATTTTCTGACTACTATATCTCCGAATCTAATAAAGGTAGGACAACGCAAACTACAGAATTGAGTTAGGTTTGTGTACAAATGAGTTTTTGAAATTTTGGTGAAAATTGGAAAATCGGAAGTGGTGAAACCGGATGTGATGTGGGACCGTAAATCCGTATTTCAAAAATGGCTCAAACTATTTTTTTTCAAAGTTGCTATATAAACGCCTTATTAGATGTTCTTTCGTATGTAATAGTTGGTTAGTTCATGAAAATTGATAAGCGTTCTGTATAAGTATGCCAATTTGAGGTCTCACAAACGCGTTCCTTTAAAAACGGCAATGCAGACTTTTTCAAACTCTCCATATTAACTCCCTTTTAGATATCCTTTCGTTTTCAATTGTTGTTTTCCCTTCAATAATTGAGTATGCCAAGTTTTGGTGAAAGTCGGTATCTCAAAAACGACTGTAACGATTTTCGAGAAAATTTCTACATAAACCCCTTTTCAGATATTATTTCTCATGCATTACGTGGTTATTACAAGAAAATAAACAGTCATCCTGACTAGGTAGATCAGTTTTAAACCTCTTAAATGGATATTTAAAAAAAAAAAAAAAAAAAAAAATGAAAGGAAATGAAAGGAAAAAAGAAAAGAAAAAAGAAAAAATGAGGCATTATCGATTTCTTTTTTAAACTCGCTGTGCAAACTTTGTTTTATATGTCTTTACACATGCATCAGTTTTCTCTTAAAGGAGCATTTTTAGGTGTCTAATTTTTTAGGTTAATTTTATATCTTCTGATCTTCAAAAAGTGTTTATAATACATATGATAATGGGTAATGGAACTCGTGTGGTTGCACCAGATTTTTTCTTTTCTTTTCTTTTTTTTTTTTTTTTTTTTTTTTTTAATCATAAACGTATAACCTTTTTAACGGCTGGTAAAACTAGAAAATTTCCTTTAAAACGAGAAAAAAAAAAAAAATTGTACGAATATTTTCTGTATTTCGTCAACGCATTTTTTGCATAGCATAACGATATTTTCTGGCAACTTTGCTCGCAGAAAATTTCTGTAATACAAGAAGTTTCTTTTTCTTTTTTTTTTTTTTTTTTTTTTTTTTACAGTGTACCAGAAGTTCTTTTTTTTTTTTTTTTTTTTTTTTTTTTTAAATCTTTCGTTTATTATTATATTTATATTATTACCTCTCTTTTATTGTCCTGTTAACTTGCATCACAAATCAATTCATAAATATGCTTGGGAAATATAACCAAAAGTGTAAGGAACAGAAACGCTGAGAGAAAGAAATCTTAAATATTATGAACATTTCCTGTATAATCAAAATTTTCTTTTCATAAAATGGGACTATTAAATTGGAGTTTATGCAAATAGTAGTAGTATGAAAAATCTTTAAACTAACTTTCCTTTTTCTTTTAAATAAGAATTTAGAGAAAATAAAAAATTATAATAAAAGAAGAAACATTTTCGTAGTGTGTGAAATGTTTTTTATTTTCTGCTATATAACATAAAAAGGAATTATTGGATCTTGAAAATTTTCTTACCCAAGCTTTGGATGGATTCACGCACTTTAAGAATTCCTGAAAGCTACAAGTCAGCTTTTATAGCCAATAAAACAAAACTTAGCTTTATGAGCGACATGATGAAAAAATGCAAAATTAATTTGGGTACATACTTAGCGAAAGGTAGTACTACTATGCTGCAACTTATTACAGCGTGTGGGATGGCAATATCTCACTGAGAAAAAAAATATACCGCCTTCATCTAAAACGAATAAGTGGCCACTTTCTAAATCCCTAAACTAGAAATATAGATTTCCGAACTATGCGTATAAGGAACGCCAATAAGCTGAATAGACGAAATGATCGAGAATTTCTAGTCTATTTCTAGATGGTGGAACAATATTCTGAATATTGTGAATATTACGAATCCTTTGTATTGCAAGAAATTCTCGCTTGATTTTCTAGAATTGGGTCATACGTCAAGATTATAGTTGCTAAAACTCGTCTCTTGTGCTCATATTTATTTGCAGAGATTTTTAAATAAGTTTAACTTCGATAATATAGGCAAACGCTCTAGAATTCTAATAGGAGTTTCTAGAACTCGCTTTCAAAGGGGACTAGAATTTATAAGGATGACATGGAACTATTTTTTTCTAGAGCCACAGTTTAGATTCTAGATGTCACTTACAGAATTTTTTCTCAGTGCTCAGTTTCTATGATATATAAATGCACAAAACAAAACTTGTTATGTGATGTGGACATTATGAAAACCTATGCTGATTCAATTTAGGTGCATATCAGATGACAGGGGCGTTGCTTCACTATAGTATTTCTCCTTTTTGAGAAAGCTAGGTCTCAGCTTCTATTATATATAACAGGGTGTCGACAGGTCAAATTTTTTCCCCAATTGTTCCACCACTATATTTATATGACAAATTTTCACTTAACAAATCGTGCAAACTTACTATTAAAAATTTCAAGAGTAAAATACTGGTGGAAGAATCAGGGGAAAAATTTGGCCTGCCAGCACCTTGTATAAGTGTACTAAACTTGGTATTCGACGAAACAGACATCATGAAAAAATATGCTAATCCAATGTGGTTGTATATTAGACGACTAGAGGGGCTGCTATTATTCCTTTTCTGCGATTTTTTAGATGGCTATACCTTAGCATTTATTGGAAAAATGCACTAAACTATTGTACAAATGTAAAAAATTTAATGTGAAAAGTTGTGTTTGTTAAATTTTTGTGCAAATTACCTGTAGATAACATTGTTATGAATGATATAGAAGAAAGTTTTATCATGATCACAGCCATACTAGTTTAATATCAGTTACTTTTATTGTGAATTGTTGATAAATTCCATTGAAAATAAACGGAAATAAGTTAATTTAACCGTGAGAATCTTTATTTTTCATTCTGGAAGGAGATATAAATGGTTCTTGTTTGAAACATTTATTATTATTATTATTAATTAAAATCACCAATTATTAAAAGTTTCTTTAAAACCAAACATATAGTTATTTTTCAATATCGATATTAGATTTGCTGGGATGTTTACTTAAAAAAAATAAATTTCTCACATATCTAGTTTAAACATTTTAACACCTAAAACAAAATAAATTATAAATAAATAAGTGTATAAATTCATCTTATTTGTGCTACAATAACCATTTACACACAATTAAATCTGTGATAAAGATAATAATGAATTTTTATTTTTAATTAATTACTCAGTTTTATATTTTATATTTTATTTTTTCTCTTTTTTATTTTAAATTGCTCACATTTCTAAGCATTGAGTTTTATGTACAACTTAGAAAATGTTTTTAAGTTAACAAAACCTGAATCTTTTCATGTTAAAAGATTCATAAATATAATTCTTATCTGATCATCTTACTATCATGAGTTTGAGGTAATATAAATGTCGCAGAGTTTTCTTAAAAATGTGAATTTGCTCTTTTTTTATTTTAAATTTAGATTGTCTGATATATTTGTCCTGTAATTCAAAAGAGAGAAAGCGATATTTAAACTTTTATATAGACATCACTGAGAAATCATCTATCAATATCAACTAACCTTAATTTAAAAAATTGAACAGAAAAAATAAATTTTTACTGCTTTTTGTATATCGATTTTAAATTTAGATTAGGGGGGAAAAAAGAAAAAGAAAAAAAAGAAATACAAATGTATGTCACTATAAAAATGAGGAGGAAGGTGATAAAAATTATTGAAATTTGACTTTTAAAAAAAAAAGTGAAAAAATAATCATTTATTTAGTTGTAAATGCTAGAATGTAACGCTTGAATTATATTATTTTTTAAATACGTCAAACATAAAAAGTGCGTATATTTTAAATAAAACTTGGTTAAAATATTAAATGTTAATTAAGCAATTATTAAAAATTGATAAATTTTAACGTGTCTTATTATAATATCTACATAAATTAGGTTTATACTCACTTTATAATACTTAGTTTAAGTATTCTGAATTCACAGCATTTAAGCACTTAATTTCATTAATATTTTTTATTACACTGACATGCGATTCAGTTAAATGCAATGATAACTCAATTCGTATAATTTGCACTATCTATGCAATTAGCATTTCTAAACAGTTTATTAAGATAAAATTTCTACTTCCATTTGCATATGAATTTGTATGAACATATACATAATTTGTCATTCAAGACGCTAATCTCGTTTAAATCTAGTGCCTAAATGATTATCTAGCAGTTAAATAAACCTTTTTGCTTGATGGAGCAGTATTTTACTCCCATGCAAAAGATGAAAGAAAAATCTATCCACAATCGATCCGTTACCTCCTCTTTCTCCGTTCCGACGCGCCACGAAACTGAATAGAATAAAATAATATATGTTTCATATATTATTTTATTCTATTATAGAACAGAAAACTTCCAGTTTATTATATAACGAATGTATACCTCACCTCCTTACCTAATTGATTCTCTTGAAATGACACAAATTGAACCTATTTGTAAAAAGATTTTCTTTTCAAATTATCGTAAATGTCTACTGTGCGCAAACAAACAGAACAATTCCGAGTATTGCCATCCTAGAATTAAGGGGACTCTACCTATCGTCTCTGAAAGCCGAAGCCAATGTTATTCTATGGGAAATTTTGACCCATTATAAATTCCTTAACTTATGCGTATTTTTAAATTCCGTTTTCACTTTTCAAAAAATTCACAACTATTAAAAAATTTATCGCTTTCTAAAAATTGATTTTTTTTATTTTTATTTTTAAGCTCAAAAATGAAAAAAATTCACATTGGGAAAATTCGAATTTTACAACCTCAAAATAAAATATTAAACATTAAAAAAAATAATTTTTAGAAAGCGATAAATTGTTTAATAGTTGTAAAGCTTCAGAATGTGAAAACGGAATTTAAAAATACATATTAGTTAATAAGTTGTAACGGGGCGAAATTCTTCATAGAATAACATTGGCTCTGGCTTCTGGGGACGATAAGTGGAGAAGGCCTCTTAAGGTCGGCACTTTTTTTTTTTTTTTTTTTTTTTTTTTTTAATACTGCATAGTTGTACTTTTTCAATGAAAAAAAAAAAACCTCTCATATTTTTTTTTTTTTTTTTTTTTTTTTTTTTTTTTGTGTGTGTGTGTGTGTGTGTGTGTGAATACTATACATATACATCAATATTTTAGTTTTAAATTTATTACCTTACAAAATTCCACAACTCAAGACTTAAAGAAGACCAACAGCTTTCATCTTAAAATAAGAAATCTAATATTAACCCCTTGCCGGCCCTAGTGCTCTAAAGCGCTCTAAACACTGTTGCCAAATTTAGGGACTCTTTTATTCAACTGCCACCATTAATTTTGAGAAGTGATATTTGATATACATAATGGACGACTAACCTTCCAAGTGATTAGGCGCAGCCGTTACAGTTAAAATTTAGTGGTGGATATTAAATATTAGGGGGACCGGAAAATAATGCCGTTTTGAATTAAAATACTGACATCGGAAATTTATCCTGGATAAAATTTAAGATATTCTTATGTAACTTATAAGATGGTTATTTGTAAAGTACCATGAAAACACAGTTAAACAAAAATTTCCGGTTTCATTTTATTAATTCAAAACGACATTATTTTACGGTCCCCCTAATAAAAATCTCTGGATTTGGCTACACTGACCAGAGGAATGAAATTAATAGAGCCGGCAATGGGTTAAATTAAAGACTGCCTTATATAAAATAAAAATAACTTTCTAAACATAATTAAAAAATTAAAAAAAAAAAAAAATTATATACTATGTTTTAAATTTTCTGATGAATCAGAGCTCTTATCAATGTGTATAAAATTTTTAAAGTGATAATGACGTTAATTTTTGTGAGATGTATAATTTAACTTTTTATAATTTTTTAATGTTCACGTTTAATTAAATGTATTTATTTTTATCTCGAAAGAAAATGAACTCGTATTTTTTTATTATTATCTTTATTTTATTTTTATTTTTTTGCAACAATTAAATTATAGCTAATATTTTAATGGTTATTTTTAAAGCTATTAGGAGGTTATTATTTTCATATTTTAATTAATTATAAGAAAACTAATAAAAAATTCGAAAATCAGACTTCGAAGTATTGTGTTGTCACTGGGTTCTGAGCTACTATGAAAGTTTCAAATGTCTAGCTAGTAGGGAAGTTAGTTAAAATTCGATTGCAAGATTTGTACCGGACAAACAAACAAACATACATACAAACAAACAAACAAATATACATACAAACAAACAAACAAGAATAGAAGTTAATAAAAACTTAGTAATAATTAGTTTTGACGTACTAAATGTGGTAAACTTTAAATTGCACCATTTGAATTCATTGTCTATAGCGCAAGAATTCCAACAGCGCTATCTCAAGGAAGTATAATGTGATGACTTAGCAAAGCGTAGACCTGAAAACTGAAGAGTTAGTCGCCACATTTTCGCTACCTAATAATAATGAATAGTCACTGTTAAACTCTCTTTGCTTTTCAGCTACTTTTTCACCAATTTTTCCTTAAACATTTTAAAATGCATCTATAAGGATTAATGTACAAAAATATAGTTATATAAAAGCTAACTTAATAATATTAATTTTTATAAAACATGATAGAAAGTAAAATTGAGTTATAGAATTTAGTAAGCTTTGCATATATATACAATAGTCCCCTGATCGACACAGCTGATTCTAAGCATTTTGCAGATTGCAAATTTCAATTTGGGGACTAATAAAGTAAAATGGACACCCATATATAAATAATTAATTCCGCTTACCGTTTGAAGAAAAAAATTATTTTTGATATTTTCTTGTTTTTATTCTCCATTTTTTTGCCTCTTAAAACTTTCTCTTGCGTTTCAATTTTGAAATATATATATACAAGTTTAATGGTCCTTATTTATTATCCTTCAGGTCCGCGTAAGTATTTTCAGTTAATATGGTAACTCATTGGTACCTTATCTATATCGCAACTTTTTGTGTCATTCATTCCTCTATGTTAAATTCAGTTCTATATTTTAGTGTGCTGTTATTGTTTTGGTTCTATTAATTGCTAAATTTTAAGATTAAATTTTATTACGTTATCTATTATTTATATATATATATATATATATATATATATATATATATATATATATATATTAATCTGATTTAACTAGGGCTGGCCTGAGCTAAATTTATTGCAGATGTGAGATGAGGATTTGACACCCTCAACCAACCCTCCGTTTTCAATAGTCAATAAGTAATTAATTGATCTCTTTCGTGGTAGGCGCAAGTATGTTTCACATCCTAGCTTTGAAAAGAAAATTTATTTCGTTCTTTTGTTTATGCTGTATGTATTGTGAAGAAAAGGATTTCGAAAATAATCAAGAAAGAAGAGTGGCCGGTTGTTGATATTTTTTAGTTGAAATTCTTTTACATAGTCACCACGTGGATTGTAGTGAGTGTATTTTTTTTTTTTTGTTTTTAAGGTCTATGTAACCTAGTTGAAAAGATCCCTCAACTTCCTTCTGTTCGAGAGATTTCTGATTTAATTCGAACGAAACACATCGTAAATATGAGAAACTTGAAATTTTCACTAAATCAAAAAATTAACAAATGTAAACAATTTATTTAGATAAAATTTGTCCTTCTATATGTAAGTTTTGTATATGCTTATATCGTATGCTAATCTCTATTTAAATCCACTGCTTAATTTGTTTCTTAGCTCTTGAATAATCATTTTTATGAAATTTTTACGTTCATGCAATAGAAAGAAAAATCAATCCACAATCAATTCGTTATCTCCGCTTTCTGCGTTCCGACGCCCCATAAAACTGTAAATATATTTCCTACATTACTATTTTGTTAAATTACAGAACAATAAATTTTCAGTTTATTATACAATAAATGTTTCATTCTATTTTATTTATTTTACGTTGTGGTTATCCTGAAATGACAAAACACTAACACTCTTTGAAGATGCTCTTTTTTCTAATTACACATTTCTTTAATAATTTATATTACATTGATATGCCCATCAGTAAAAGGTATCGTAAAAATGAGAACATGCAATTTTCACTATCAATCAAAATGTTAATAATTGTAAACAATTTATTTAGATGAATTTTTTTCCTTGTATATGTATGTCATTTAACATTCAGGAAGTTAACCTCGTTTTGAATCCAGTGCTGAGTTAGATATTTTCGCTTGATGGAGCAAATCAAAATTTTACGTTCATGCAAAAGATGAACTAAAAATCTTTCCAGCAATCGATTCGTTATCTCCGCTTCCTCCATTTCGACCTGCCACAAAATTTTAAATATTTTTCAGATATTATTTCGTTGCATTACAGAACAATATATTTTCAGTTTTTTACGCAATGAATGTATAATTCTCTTTTATTTCTTATTATTTTAATGATTCGCTTTAAATGGCAAAAAACTAATGTTTTTTGAAAACGTTCTCTTTTCTAATTATACATTTTGTTAATATTTTATATTAAATTGATATGCCAATCAGTAAAATACATTGGTAAAAACTTGAAATTTTCACCATTTTCACTACCAATCATGATAACAACAAATGTAAACAATTTATTTAGATATAAATTTTCCTTGTATATGTATGCCATTTATAATTCAGAACGTTTATCTCGTTCTAAATCCAATGCTTAATTTCTTATCTAGAAGTTTAAATATTCTTGCTTAATGGAGTAAATAAAAATTTTACGTCCATGTAAAAGATGAGAGAAAAATCTAGCCACAATCGATTCGTTACTTCTTCTTTCTCCGATCCGACGCGCCACGAAACTGCAAATATGTTTCATATATTATTTTGTTGCATTACAGAACAATAAATTTTCAGTTTATTATACAATAACTGTATCATTCTCTTTTATTTCTTTTTATCCTAATGATTCTTTTGAAATGACAAAAAACTGACATTCTTTGAAGATGCTCCCTTTTCTAATCAGAGATTTCCTTTCCGTCTCCCCCTTCTCTTTTTCTTAGCAATTTATTTTTTTCTGTCTCTCTCTCTCTGAGTTGGCGACAAGCGAATAAGAAGTCAGGAATTGATTAAGATGGTAAAAAGAACTGCAACCATCCGAAGCGCTTTCACAATCTCCTTCGAAATTATTCCGGCATTGGAAAAGAGGAAAAAGAACTTTTTCTCTTAGACGGAAAAACTTCTTTTCCCAGTCAAGCCAGGGGGGATTGCAAGAAAAATGAGTTCCGTCGCTTCTTCTCTTCGTTTCTCTCACAAAAACATTCGACGGCTTCTTCTACTACCACTTCCCGAAGTTTTTTTTGTTTTCTTATTTTGATTTATATTCTCTGTTTTTTTTATTATTATTATTATTGTAAGGCGTTAATTTTTCTTCATTAAGCCCCTAAATCCCCTGCCGATGGCACGCAGATGCACGGTGAAATGATTTTGCTCGGATTCTTGCATATAAAAAGCGGGAATGAACCTTAAAAAAAAAGAGTGTTTTTTCCTCTTGAAACCTGCTAAACGTTACAGTTTTTAAAAGCTTTCTTACAAAACTTGATACCGTTCAATAACACTTTTCGTTCTACAAGTGCTTCTTACCATGTTTTTCCATCGCGTACGTTTTTCTGCTGTAATTTACATATGGTTTTTATCATTTATCTATTTTAAATTTTAAATTTTCTTATGTATAAAAAAATTATTAATTAATGTTTAACAACTTGTAAAAAAGGTTAATAAATGAAAGGGTATTTACAGCACTTTAACTGACTTAAATTTTTAAAGGCAACTTCTTAGCGTTTCACAATTTTCTTCTTATAAGAACTACTTTTATATATTTATTTATCCATCGGGAATGAAATAAATATACAATATTTAATCTAATATGTGACATCGAATATATTTATCCTTTTATAATTGTATTTATAATCTTTGTGTACGTATTTAAATCTGGGTTTAAAAATAATAATAATAATAATAATAATAATTAAAATTAAAAAAGTAGCATCGCTTGTGCTCGCATAACAATTCCCTATAGTTTTAACATAAGAAATTATTCCTACGGTAGATATTACTTCTATAAAATTCAAAAATTCAAACTATATAACAAAATGCAACCAACATCGTTGCTTTCTTTATTCTATTCTATTTCTTAAAACAATTTTTATAGATGCCACACGCAGCTTTAAATTTTACATCTACTTTTTAAGATAGCATGCGATCATGTTTTATATAAAAATTAAATCATTAATTTTTTTTTTTTTTTTTTTTTTTTACTTATTTTTATTTGATTTTCCACTCACACTTTTTTTTCCTAATTCAAAATTATAAAAAAAAACTTTTTCGATAGTGTTTTATATATATATATACTGATTATTATTAATTTTCTTTTCTTTTCAAAAAAAAAAAAAAAAGATTTTGATGAAATTCTGGCAAAAGCAGAATTTAGTTTAGGACGGAGGACTATTAGTTTTTTTTTTTTTTTTTTTTTTCCAAACTATAACATCGCTTTCAAATTATTCAATTACATTTTCGATAAATTTTAGATTTCGATAAATGTCCAACTATCGAAAAATGACACTGCAAAAATCCCAGATTTAGACTAATAGGTCTTCAGTCCTAAAATAATAATAATAATAAATAAATAAATAAATAAATAAATAAAATGAGTGCATTATATGATTTATTTATTTATTTTTCAAACTACTCAACTTAAAGATGTTAACGAAAGTAAAAGGTGACTAAAAGTTAGTTATTAGTTAGGTGAATTAAAATATAAAGGTTAAATAATTAACATATTAAAATATTTTAAATAATGAATATAAAATTTGGTCTTCTAGAAATTAATAAGAAATATATCAATAAACAAAGAATTATTTTATTTTATTTTTTAATTTTACTGTAACTCAACACAAACATCTATTGATCATAAAATTACTCACTTATTTCTCAGATAGTTTAGTGAGGCTTGAAAATTTACAGAATCTCGTCATTTTCAACCAACAGAGCGTCGCTGCTTTCACGCTGCATTCCTGTCTTCTTCTTCTTCTACTTTTTTTTTTTTTTTTTTTTTTTTTTTTTTTTTTGTCGCATAAAGAACATTATATCGATAGAAACAAATATTTGCGTGATTTTTTTTTTTTTTTTTCCGGATTTATGGTGACAATATAAACAGCTCTTTCTTAATCACCATATTCTTTTTAAAATTACTGCCTCTAAATTTACTTCAAATTTATTTTCTCAAATACATATAAATACGAACGATGATTAAACATTCTGTTTTATTTTTAATTATTTTACACATGTAGGAAAACAGGACGTAATCACTTTTTTGAATACAACTATTTTTATAAAGTAATCTCCGTATTAATTGTGGTGTATTTCGCCATTGTATTCCTGTTTCAATCTATTGGTCTTGTGGTAAGTGACGTCACGTAAATGTACATGTACCTGTAAACTGTATTGTCCAATCAGTGATCTATTAATTTCCCTTTACTTTTATCTCTGCTAAAACAGATCAGTCTTCAAAATGTAGTCGTTTATGTAACTTGTGTATTTCAACTGTAATCGTCTTAATCATTTATTAAATTCTATGTGTTTAAAATGTATACGACTCGTCATATTAGAGTTATGGCTTACTTATAAATCTTCTCCTGCCCATAAAATACAATATTAATGAATGAAAAATAATTAACATAAAACGATTACTGAATTTTTCTATTTCAAAAAGAAAAAAAAAAAAAAAAAGGAAAAAAAAAAAAAAATATTTAAAAAAGTGATTGCGCTAACGCCTGATATTATTCTAAAAAATATTAAAATAAAATAATGATTAAACATAATGCAACAAACCAATACGTATACATTATGTCATTTAATTTCTTTAGGTCTGCCTATACGAGTATAAGATCTATTTACTAGAGGTCTGCACGGGCCGGGCTTTCGGCCCGAGCCCGAGCCCGAGTCCGGCCCGGCCTTCGGGCCGAATTTTTCAATTTGCTCTCGGGCCGGGCTTCACATTTTTTTGTAGGCTCGGGCTGGGCCGGGCTCGGACTCAATATTTTTTGTGTGTACTCGGGCCGGGCCAGGCCTGGAGGAAATTTTAAGCCCGAGCCCAGCCCAGCCCGGCCCGAATCTTTTTCTAAATTCCTCGTTAATCAACGAAAAAGGAAAGTGATAAAATACTTTTTCAGTCATTTATTTTACATAATTTTACAGTCTGGTATGTCACATAAAATTTTATTTTGTTAAAAGGTGTCTGTAACTACAATTTAATTGTCTATCAACTGAACTGTTCGCGATCTGATTTTCCGCAAATATTTTAAACATGTCTTGAAATTAATGCATTTTATTTAAAGTAATATTAGATGGTTTCTAATTCAAAATAATATGCATGTTACTACCAGTTTGCGTACATGTAACAAACAAAAGAAATTAGATACGGCACTGTATATAAGGCTTTGTTTTCTATGGTCTGTAGTGTTTAGGTGGTATGAAGGCTATAAAAATCCTTCCGCTGTAACTTTTCATCTAAGGCTTCTTTTTCTTTTCTCCGGGGCACTGGATGAAAATAGCATCAATTTTAGCATGTGCAAAAGCATCTTTTCTATTGAATATGGTTCGATTAGCATTAAAGTCTTGTTTACCGGATCACATGAAAGATTTGTATACATTACGGTATATAGCAGAAAGTGGTTGAAAGTGTATTTTTAATACAATTTACCATTTTAAATATCTTCCTATATTGTTTGAGGAATGCTAGTATTTTCGATTTTACTTTCTGTCTGTCTTTGTGCCTTCTGTACGTCTGTAATAAGGAAATACCGTTTATATATAAATATCTTGTAAACATTCAGCAGTTTTGTTAAAGATCATTCTATTGCTTAGTTATATAAAATGTCTGCAAAACACATACTAAAAATCTTTTTCGTAGAAAGGCATGTTTTTTTTTTTTTTTTAATTTTGCATATTTTTTAATCGGGCCGGGTCGGGCCTGATTTTATAGCTTTTTGTCCGGGCCGGGCCTGAAAATTTCGACCCGTGCAGACCTTTACTATTTACACTGCGTGTTTTAATTCGTTGTCATTCTCCATGCTGGTGCATGGGGAGGGGGAATACATGGTTCTTATTCTCTAACCGAAAAACTGTCGATAAGATACGAAAAATATCTTTAGGCACTGAATTATTCAAAGCAATTAATTTGCACAATTATTCAAAAATAAAACAAGCTTAAGGGTCTTTTTTCATATTGCAACATAAATAAAACTATAAATAAAACTTTTTGTTTAATATTTAATAGCACTGCCAGAGCTGCGGAAATTTTGTACAAATCGATTTCGATATAAACCACTTTTATGTATTCAATATATAAAATTTCGGATTATTCATTCTTTAGCTTATTTCAAATTATGTTTGACAAATAAAGTGAAATAAAATAAACATCTCTACACAGTTTTAAAGACTAAGAGTTAGTTAATTAAAAAAAATAATGATTCTTTAAAATATATTAGTAAGTGTTCATTCTTAATTACACTGCTCGGCAGGAAAATTGCCCCCAACACCATTTTGGCAAATTCTTATGTGAAATGATCTCTTGAATCCGAATATAACGTCCATTTTGCCCCATCACCCACCGTTTTTTAGGGACGGCCCCCTATTTTTATCACTTTTCGGTAATTTTATGGCTATAAATTTATTTTTAGGGGGGGGGGGAGGATTGTTTTAACTGTTAAATATCTTCTGAGGGACTACAGAGTTGGAAACTTCTGAAACATCAACATTCGCGGGAAGAAGAAGATTTAGGAAGGATGGGGGGGGGGGGGGGTTATTTGCCACTGAAATTCTGTATTGCATTTCTTATATTTTTTTTTTTATCTATTATTAATGTTATTTATTAGACATTATATATATATATATATATATACATATATTTAAGAGTTAAATTAATTCTTTTTCATTCTCCAAATCAAATTCATGGCCATAAAATTACCGAACAGTGATAAAAATTGGGGGAGGGGATGGTGCCCAGAGAAAACGGTGGATGACTGGACAAAATGGTAGTCATATTCGAATTCAGGAAGGCATTTTACATAAGAATCAGTAAAAATGGTTTCAGGGGTCGATTTTTTTTTTTTTTTCTAGCGCAGTGTTTTTTTTGGAAGGATGCTTAAATGATTTATGTTTAGAATTACTACAATGCTAATTATATTTCTTATATTGAAAATGGTAATAAGTTTCATTTTAAGTGTAATTTTTAAGTACGGATTTCATTTTTAAACCAGCTTCTGATTTTGATATTAATATATTGCGCAGCTATAGATCAAAACTTCATAAAACATTTTGTTTCTAGACTAATTTTGAATTTAATGATGTACATTCTAGTTCAACCGTATAACCTCATTGAAAAATCGTCTATTTACCCGATGGGCCCAGATTTCGAGGGTCTCGAAGTACTTTATGAAATTTTTGTTTTTATCTCTATTTTAATTTAAATAATATTAATAATTTTTAATTTATTATTATTTTTCTTTCATTAAAAAAAATGTTCATAAAGAATTTTGTCAAAATCTAAATAATTTCAAATATTGTTAAATTTGCTTACTTTTATTAAAACACTATTCTCTATTTAACATGAGGTTTGGCATGGAGGGGGGGGGGGGGATTTCCAATAGACTTTTTTCTTTTTTTTTTTTCTTATAAGACCAAAGAAAGAATTTAATTTTATTGCTTAAATTACCATATGGATATTTATTGCTGCAAGTGACAGGGTAAAATTCCTGTCTTTAGCAATTCTGTTAAAATAGCTGTGCATTATATGAAGAGGAAATACAGAGGTGAACGTGTGTTGAAAATCTTAATAGCCGCAATTGAATCGACAATAACTGGAACGAGAATCTAATGTCAAATTTAAATATTAACACTTTCGCGACCGCTGACATAGATTCACGTCATTTGAAAATCTGTAACTCCGCCGGTGGCCGTTTCTTTTGCAATTTGTATGTCAATTATTTCTTAAAAATATACACACTATTCACATTTGTAGAAACAATATATGTACTATGGATATGAATACTTTGATTATAAAGAGTATAATTATAATGTATATCCATTTGTAATATGAATCTGAATGTAGAAAATTTTGTTCTTAAATATCTTAACTTGGAAGAATAACGCCCACAGGCGGACCTTACTGTCAAAAAGACAAAAACATGCGGTCGCGAAAATTCGTAATCGACTAGTGTGTTTCGCATATGAATCTTTAGAGACTAAAATACATACAACATACTCTGTTTTATCGCCGCCTTTTCTCTATTTTACGACTGTACATTTCAATGGAAACAAATTTAAAAAAAAAGGAAGGAAGGAAGGAAGAAAATCAATCCAGGTTCGAACTTAAGTCGTGCCCGTCGATCTAGCTATTCAATATTTTCCCCATTTCCGCCCCCCCCTCCAAAATTCGTATGATTATGGGCTTGAACCTTTAGAAAAATATTCCACAAAAGGACTCTCTCCCCCCCCCCTCGATCTAAATTCCTAGCATAAATAAGCGACCACTTACGCAATACCACAATCTTTATTATATAATATAAAAGATTATCCCTTTAATTAATGGATTAAACGTGTTTCGAAGGCTAAAAAAAGTGTATTATCTCTCTCTCTCTTTTAATACAATAGATTAAATTTTTTATTCAAAAATTACCCTACGTGTAGAATTGTAAAAACAGTTGTAATCGAAAAAAAGAAAAATATTTCTCCGGAAACCAGGACCCAAAAGCTGAATTAAAAAAAAAAAAAAAAAAAAAGTGAAAAATTAATGAAATATTAATTTAAATGTTGCTCTTTTATATGCTCAAAAATTTTAATTAAAAAAAAAATATAATAATAATATTTATTATATTAAAGAGAGAGAGAGAGAGAGAAAAAAAATATGCTTTTTCTTAGTCTTCAAAATCAATGTAACCCCTTAATTATATTTATTTATGTTAACTATAACTATATGTCATAATTTAGTATATATATTTTCAATTTATTGTTATTTAATAATATTAATTATACTCAAATTAATTTTATATGTCTAGTTATTACATTGTACCTAGTGTAGTCTCATCTTGAAATAAAAGATCAATCTATCTAAACTCCAAAAACCTTATTGCTCCTCACATTAAATTACCATCATAGCAATTGTATATACGATAATATACTTGATATAACAATGTGATAAAAAAAAATGTTCAATATAAAGTCAAACTTATTAATTTAGCAAACTATTACTAAATTCTATACACAATTACGCACTTTTAATAATTTAATTAATAAAAGTTCTAATCAAAATTAGTTTTATTAATTTTTAAGGTATGAAAATAATCTACTATAAATAATGTTTTCTATAAACTAAAATTATACGAATACGTCATATACGTATGTTCTAGAAAGTATTCATAATTTTACTCGAAATATGAAGGTAGGAGTCCAGAATTACCATTTTTTTTTCTACCATACTTCTTAATTTTAAAAATACAGAAAAAATCTCGTTTATTTTATTTCAATTAATATTTTTAAAACATTATTAATGGACTCTATCGGCTTTTTGGGTTCGTGGCTAAATCATACCCAACATGTGACTTCTGATTCTCCATTTCCCTATGAATTTCCCTCTAGGATGCAAATATTTCCCTATAGAATGCAAACATTTCCCCATTAAACACAAATGTAAACATTATAATTCTGCATTTTCCCCTGTAGTAGTCACGTGTCAAGGGTTTATTACGCAACGCAGATAAAGTCCATTTTATAAAGTATTGTAATGGACAATATCTGTTTTCTTGGGTTCGAGGCTAATTCATACCCAACACGTGACTTCTGATTCTCCATTTCCCTATGACTTTCCCTCTAGGATACAAATATTTCCCTATAGAATGCAAACATTTCCCCATACAACACAAATGTAAACATTATAATTCTGCAATTTTCCCTGTAGTAGTCACGTGTCAAGGGTTTATTACGTAACGCGGATAAAGTTCATTAAGCAAGTTAAACTATTTGTGTTTCTTCCTTGGTTATTTATTATGTTAGAATGTTTATCTCTTCTACGTAACTGCTGAAAACAACTTACCTTTTAAAGTACGAATGTAAACAAACATAGCTATGTCATACATATTTTCTCATTTTCATTATTCTTTCAATTGTTAATTTTAACCTTCAAATTTATTTGTTTTTCCATGTAAGTTTGGTCACTCCTTATAGCATTATGCTAAAAAAAATCTGCTAGTATGAAATCTTCCATTTTATTGTTGAAGTCTGATCTGTATGGACACTCTTAATTATATTATCTATGTGTAATTTCACTCTCGATTTATTTTAATTATTTTACTACTTATTTATTTTATTTTATTACTAGCAGGCTACGCCCGCTTCGCTGGTCACTATATTCAAATGAATTTTCAAAGGAATTGGATCAGAATTTATTTTTTACATTCCATTACAAAAAAAAAAAAAAAAAGAAAAGAAAAAAAAAAGAAAAAAACCCCACTGAAATCGCTTTAGATTTCGCTTCTTCGGGTACCCGTTGCCTAAGGCAGCTCTTTTTTCTGCCCGTACTGCATCAGATCCAGTTTCCCACTATCTACAGAAAAGTCTTTAGCGGGCACTTCAATCTGGGTATTTGTCGACGACTTGTGGATTTTCTGTTATTTAAGAACTACAATTTTAAAGATGACTGTATCTCAGCATCTATTATATATTTTAGTTTTTGAACCGTGTGTTTTATAGCCCCCGTTAGTTACACTATATTACGATTTGATTCCGACCAGTGCAATAAAATAAAATAAAAAAGTAGATTTTCTTTTAAAAGGAATTAAATACATGAAAAGCAAATTTTAATCAGTTTTTCCTTTCTATAAACTACCATTTTTTTCACCCAATAAATATTATAAATAATAATAATAATAAAAAAAAGGTTTTTCTTTTAAAGGAATTCATTTAAAAAAAATGAAAAATAAAAAGTTGCTATAGCATAAAATTTATACATAAACGTAACAATTTATTTCTATTGCATTACCATTTGATTTTCAATAAATATAATATTAATAATAATAAAAAAAAAGAAAATAAGAAAATAAAATCGCCTTCAAATCAATGTATTAAATAAAAAATGAATTGCATAATAGCCGTTGCTAAGATACGCAGACGATAACAATCGAAGAATAAATTCATGAAAAATGAAACATTGAAGCCAATATTTAAAATCGAAAAAACATTAATTTAAAAAATTCAAATTCGAAATTCGAAAAAATCTCGATGAGGTGCACACCTGCAGGGTCCCAGGTACCTATATGCCAAATTTGGAAGCTCTGCGATCAGTAGTGTGAGCACCAGAGCGCAGATACACACACAGACACGCACACACACACACACAGACAGATTATTTAATTATTTGTTTGTTTTTACGATATTTTTAGGTATTATGTTTAGTGGAGTATTAGGGCTGTTTTCATTCTTTTATTAAAATTGCTACTGGTTAATTTTTTCATATCTTTTTTTAAAGTTGTAACTTATTATTTTTATTTTAGTTTTTAATTAATTCATTTTGATTCGTGCGGATTATAGTGGCATTTTATTATCTGTTTCTCTGCATTTTACTGCTTTGTTACAATTATATATACCGGGTGAGCAAAAAGTTCGCTAAAAGTTAAAAAAAAAAAAAAAAAAAAAAGGAAAGAATAATGATAAAGATGTGCGGTTTGCAAGAAAGAGGTCGAAACTATGTCGTATTTTGTTTAGATGCAAAACAAAGTTGTTTAAAACGCCACCGGTAGAGGGCGCCTACTACCTGACACACAATGGAAAAGACAACAGCACACTCTATTCAATTCTTCGTGTAATAACAAGTGTTATCGTGACCAGCACATTTTACAACATTACTAAGGTGAATCACAACACCCGTTACAGCTGAATGCAAAAGTCAAAATGAATTGCAGATATTTTGCAATACATAGAATCTGAGTTAGGCTAATCTTGAAAGAGATGAACAAGTGATTTCAAATAGCCCCACAACTAGGCATCGATTTTTTTTTTTTTTTAAACAAAATTTGATCTTTTTTTTTTAATCCCTTTCTTGCAAATTACACATCTTTATTATCAATCCTTCCTTTTTTATAGATTTTTAAAGTTTTAACGATCTTTTGGCTCACCCGGTATATGAAAACTAATAGATTATTTCAAATACATGTAGAATATTAAGCCGGCGATTTGATTGAAGTTCATATAGAAATAATAAGCACTAGCAAACCCGAGCGAAATTTGTGCACTTTATTTCTTTTCTTATTTACTTTTAAAATTTGAAATTCATAAATATTATACCAATTTCCCCACCTAATTAAATTTTTAATTTACCAGAAGCCAAATTATTATTAGAACCAAATTAATATTGTGCAATAGTAAAATCAAAATTATTCAAAGAAAGGCTTCAAAATAAATTCCATGGTTGACAACCCAGTTTTCATACTTCCGCAGGCAGTACAGTTTTAGTATAGGACCCCCATGACTCCTTTTAAATTTTTGTCATCAAATTGGCGATGACATTTTATTTATTTGTTTTAGCATAATTTTTTGTTTAAAAAAAAAAAAACTAATTCCTATTTTGATTATACTTTTTTTATGAATGCGTTTTTTTTTTTTTTTTTTTTTTTTTTTTTGTCAATTTATGATAATAATTCGTATTCTGTATATATCTTTAAAGTATTGCTAAATTTGAAAATGACGCTTGCAAAGATTCTGAAGAAGTAACTTGTAAAAATACATTTTTCCATGTCATTTTTCTTATTAGATCATTAAGCTGAAACCGCGTGCTTAAATATTCTCCATTTATAAATATTATTTTTTTTATCCTTGCGTATTTTATTAATTAAATCACTATCGTATCGTTTTGACAAAATGTAATCGTAATTGGTCCACGTTAGAGAAATATTATATAGATTATTCGATACCGGTGAAAGAGAGGGGAAAATATATTTTTTAATGTCAGAAAAATTTACACGTAAGCTATAGTTACAATTTTCCTTTTTGGGGTAAAGAAAACATCACTTCGAAGTAAAAGATTCAAAAACAGAGTTGTTTTCATCATTTTTAGAAATCAAGTGTTATTTAAACTTAACAAAATTTTGTAAACAAATATGTTTAATTTCATTGCTAAAAGCCACTTCATTTATTCACTTCAATAAAACCGTTGTTAATTTATACCCGTCCCCTTATCCGCTATGGATTCAGTTATGAAACAAGGTGCGTGCGGAAGTCGCCGCTAACTCTTCGCAAGTCAGCGAACGGAGGTAAACCGCGGTCTTCGTACCTCCTAATCTCATCCATTTGTCAACGCTTTCGGACCGCCTAATGAGGTGTCACAATTCCGTGCTCCCCCACCTCTCACCCACGAGAGATTTCATCTTCCCGCCGTATAATTTTCGACTTGTCCCCTCCTCCGAACAGTAGAATTCTGCAGTAGCAGGAATAGATAGAGGGGTGGGAAAGAAAAAAATGATACATGTTAATATTTATGTGGTCTGTGACTTCGTTACGCTTGGACCGGCATTACTTCAGTCCCATGGGTGAATACAGAGGCAAGTTCAAAAAATGTATCGGAAATAAACAGGATAAATCTTTCGACATTTTGACTTTTGCAGCGATGGGAAAATGTTTTCAATAATTCAGTTTCTTTGTTTGATGAGCTTTAAAGGTTCTTTTTTAATCCAAATTACCTCTTTTTTCAGAAAAATGTGAGATTAATCAGCGTATATTTTAAAATAGGATGATAATTTTCTTTTGTTAAATGAAATACATCTATCAGTCTCGAGAACAGAAGTTCTTGCCCACTGGTTTAAAAGAGAGAGAAAGAGAGAGAGAGAGAGAGAAAGACTGGGAGACAGAGGGGGGGGGGGGGGTGGGGGGGGGGGGAAGGGAGAAGAAAAACCTGAAGCGTCAAAATTCCGACGATTACGGAAGGTATTGATTGGCCTAAAGCTTTAATGAGCAAAATGTGACCGCTGAGTGACAACACAAACAAAATCATATTTTCATCGTAAATTCAAATTAGAGTTATTCAAGATTTAAATATGTAAAAAATACCCACCAATGGCCGAGATGTTCTGCTCTCGGAGATGATAGACGGAAAGAAAGCACTGGCTGGATTCGAACACAGATCGTGTTCATTGGTTTAGCCATTCTGAGTTTTTCATGAATTTCTCCGAAACTCGCGGTAATACAGATTAGTATCCGATCCTCCATGGAGAAATTTTCAAATCGAATGACATAGCCTACTCTAGGGAGGTCCTATTCGGACTGAAACACACACACACACAATCTATTAAGGAACACAAGTTACAAAGGATTTCTTTAACACTTTCAGGGGCAAATAAATTTTCCTTATATTAAATAAATTACCACCAGGATTAACGAAAATGTCTAAAACAACATTAGAATAAAATTTTGCAAAAAATTTCTGGGATGAGTTTTTTGGTATGAGTTCTGGGATGAGATGAGAGAAGTGTTTTAAACACCTTCAGATTAAGTAATATAAACTAGTAAATATACATATTTAAATCAACACATAAAATTGTTCACCCTTTATAGAAACGATTTTACGTTGACATTTCTTGTAATAATTATTTGTATTTTTTTGTGTAGAATATTTCAATTATGTCCCTGTATGCGAGCCATTTGTTCAATATCAAAACAAATTTAAACTAACACCTCCACATGATACAGATTTAGAATATTTAATATGACTTCTTACTAATATCTGTCTTTGATTTATGTTGGTATACCTCATTGAAAGTGTTGCACCCAGACCTAGGGCCCTCATGTAGTTAATTGACTTTAACTTTTTGACAAACTATAAGACAAAAATGGTTCTTCACGAAAACAAATTTTTATGCATTACAGAATTCGTTTTCATAAAACGCAGATATTTTTTTTATGTATCCACGTTTTAATATCATATTTTTAAAAAACAAAGTATTATTAGTAATCAACAGAAAGTCAACTTATTAAAAAATACATTATATAAATAAAAAATATATATATATATTGAAAAAAAAAAAAAAAAAAAAAAAAAAAAACTACACTAATATTTAGCAAATATTTCTCATAAAATATTTATACAGCAATAATTAATATTATTTCAGTACATCAAGAGGAACATTAAGTGAAAAGTAATCGCAGAGTAATCATTATGCTAATTTAAATGCACATAGGTATTTTATATACTTCATTTTTGGGAAATTTAGTACAAAACATAATCAAATGTAATATATTTATAGACAGTTTTGAAGATACTTCGTCTCATGAAAGAGTAAATAATCAGAAATATTTGCAGTATTATCAATACGAGAATTTATTAAGCTAAATTTTCTGCTAGAACCTTTGAGAAGGGCGCCGCAACTTGCCTCTTTTTTTTTAGAATTCAATAAACAAATACATGCCTTCCTTGCCTCCAAAAACATGCTTTCCGTGTCCTTAAAAACGCCACTTGCCTCCAAAATGTGTTCTCATTGCCCAAAAATAGTACTTTAATTGTTTTCCTGATGCTCTTAGTTTGACCTTTTAAACTATTATATACACACAAAATGTGTCATATTTCGCCATATTTATAGAACAAATTTTCTGAGAATAAGTATTTTTTCCAAAAGTTAACAGTCTTACTTATTTTTAAGAAATATTATAATGGAGACTTGATACTTAGCAGGTGCTGAACTGCCGTCATATTTCTGTAACCACTCATAGTAACAAAGAAATTAAATTTTATTTATGAGTGTATAAACAAAGGTTCTAAGTATGGTGGAACCAAAAATTGCATTTCTAATATAATAAAAATGTTACAATATTAGTTTCTATTAGTGTCCTGCATCGGCTCGAGTAACCATTTTACCAGAACCAGATTAGGCCCGTCGTTCGGGTTTGGGTCGGGAAGACTAAGTTTTTCTCTTGTGGGTCGAGTTCGGGTCAGGTTGACTGATTTATTTTACTAGTGGGTCAAGTTCAAGTCGTATTAATTGGATTTTTTTTTTCTTTTTTTTTTTTACTGCTAGTCGAGTTCAATTTCGGATCGGGTTTGGTTTTCAATGATTAGGGTCAATTTGAGAACATCTTTGAAAAAAAAAATTTACCTTAGTATAAGCAGAAATTTGTTTTCTATATGTACACATAAGTGAATATACACTTACCCAAATAATAATAATAATAATAATAAAACATCCGTGTCCGACTAAAGCAATTACAAAGAAACATCAGTTTACTATTATTATTATTATTTAGAATATAAGATTTCGAAAACAGGTTCCACCGAAATGTTTCTATATATACCCATAGGTGAATGTACGCTTAACAAAATGATTTAGTAAAATAAACATCCATGTCCGACTAAAACAATTAACGAAGACACATTAAATACTATTATTAATATTATTATTATTTAGAATATAAGATTTCGAAAACAGGTTCCATCCGAACAGTTTCTATATATACCCATAAGTGAATGTACGCTTAACAAAGTAATTTAGCAAAATAAACATCCATGTCCGACTAAAACAATTAACGAAGACACATTAAATACTATTATTAATATTATTATTATTTAGAATATAAGTTGTGGGAAACAGGCTCCAACAACAACCTATGTGTGGATTCATCTATTTTGATTACTCACATCTTTTTGAAATGACTGTGAACTTAAACTGATAATTAATATTTTTTTCTTTCAGATGTTTTTAAAAAGTAATTGAAATGTAGATTTAGATGAGAACGGGTGTTTAGTCGGCCGTCCGGCGTAACACTTTATCATTTAAATATTTGTATGTGTGAGATAAGCATTAAATAATAAACTACAAACACTGAACTTGAAGCCTATTTTTGTACATTTGAAGCACAGAACACACATAAATAGTAAAAAAATATTATTAATCCATTTTTCAAATTTTAAACTTTTAACTTTGTGTATTAGTAATAAGATTTTTAATTATTTTAAAATTGATTTGCCAATTGTGTGACAATGAAAATTGGTTTTATATTATAACTTAAAAATGTTGTGCATGATTTTTACATGAATTATAAATTATTTATTTAGATTCAGATTTCGGGTGAAAAGAAGTCGGGTTTTGAATATAAAGAAAATGGGTTCGAGTCACTAAAATTCTCTATTGCGTGTTTGGGTCGGTTTTCGGGTCGACTAAAATTTTTTCATCGGGTTCGGATTGATTTAAAATTCACCTGTCGTATTCGGGTTGGATAAGTGCAGGATTCTAGTTCCCATCTTCAGTGTAGGGCATAATTGATTAAAAAGTAATTGAATTACAATTGAATTACAATTATAATTATTTTACTGTCAATCGATTAACAAGTAATTGATTACAAATAAATTAAATTATTACAAATAAATGGAATAAGTAATTCAATTTATTTGTAATGAATTACTTGTTATTGATTGACAGTAAAATAATTATAATTGCAATTAAATTGTAATTAAATTTTAATTCAGTTACTTTTTAATCAATTATGCCCAACACTGCCCATCTTCCACCAAATGAAATACTTTATTTTTATTTATTTATTTGTTTGCTAGACCTTGCTTCTTTTTTCCTTATTATCAGTACATTGCTTTTTTTTTTTTTTTTTTTTAATTTTTTTTTTAATCTAGGGGAAACTTATATTAAGTAATAGTGCGCATTTTTTAATCAAAGGTCCTGTTTGCTCATTAGATTCTCGATTAACAAAACATTATAATATACTAAGCATATGAGGATATTTTCCAAATTTAAATACTTCATTAAGCATTGGAAAAAAGAAAAGAAAAAATACTAAGTCGAAATATTCTGTAATAGATACTTCGACTGAGGAAAGAGAAAACAATATGAAATAGCGAATCTTTTCATGTGCCCAAGCGAGCAGTTTAGATCTATCTGTGACACATATCATTTCTGCAAAATACCCTCCTGAAAAGCATCTGAGCACAATTCTTTTCGGTCCCCCTCCCCCTCCCAATGAAAGAAATATATCTAAGAAGAAGAAAAAAATAAATAAATAAATAAATAACGACAAACTCGAAAGTGGCTCCGTTCAACCTTTTTTTACACACCCCTTTCTCTTTCTGCTTCATAAACAACGCTCTGCTACGCAAGGCGCCGCGTGCCTCCCATACCACTGTCCGATTACCAAACCCAAAATAAATAGCCGGTCAAAACCGACTTCTGGATCGTGTGTACGAACCCGAAAATATACCACCGGAACATACGAAAAGCTTTCTCTTTCTGTACCTTCTGTGGACAAAGGCTTTCTCCAGCACAAATTCTTCCATCCACCTTATTCCTCCAAACACCTCCCCCTTCTCTACATCCTCCTTACGCATCAAATCGATTGGAATCTCTTTTTCAGTGGCGTTTGGCGTTTCATCTCTTTTTTCGTGTCCTCCATTTCTTCAGCTCGTTTCTGCTACACCCCACTGGAAATCGATCTCTTTAAGGAACTATAGGTTTTTCCATCGCTCGCCATTTTACCTCTTTTCCCCTCCCCACTCTCCTCCAATACACATCTACAATTTACCAGAATCACGGATTTGGGATATGAGACGTTTTCTTTAAGCATCCTTTTTATGATCACTTATTTACAATTACAATGTATCAAAGACGGTACCGAGGGATGCAATTCAGTCAATGGTAGTGCATTCATAGTTCTTTTATATTGTACACATCACTGTACGAGAATGCCATGATTGAAATTAAATAACTATAATATCGATAGAAAAGTAGTGTGTATTGAATAAAATGATTGAATAGTGGTAACTGTTATAAACATAAACTCCAATATCTAGCTGTTTAACATGCAAGGAAAAACTAAACAGTTTAAACATAATAATGGGAAAATAATTGTATTGGGAGTTCATGTAATATTAAAAACAAATTATAATATCAAAAGGAGGTACAAATATTTATTGCAACTTAGTGATTCTAAAATTTCTAAGATCAAAAAACAATTTTAAACTGGGGAATAGATTTCTTCTTCTTCTTCTTCTTCTTTTTTTTTTTTTTTTTATCATGAATACAATTATAAACTTAAATTTTTTTCATATTATTTTTCTGTTCGTTATTTTTGCTCAAAAGCGTGCCTTCCTACTATGGTACTAATCAATGCGGAATTCTACTGATTTTTTAGAAATTCTGTTATAGCAATCGAAAATTAAATGTTTCTTTTGTTATTTGTGCTGATAATTCTAAATGATTTTCATACTTACATTAATTCAAAGCTTAAAAAAAGAAAAAAAAAAGTCGCTTTATGATAAGAGATAAACGTGATTTATTAATAAGATTTGCTTGATGCATAGCTATTACTTTACCCTCTAATTGAGTAGTAATCCGAAATGGGATGTACAGAGATGATATTTTTCAGATTGTTCATAGATTTAGATTTTTAGGGGTTTTTTTCCCCTCTCTCTCTCTCTTTCTTTTTGTAATTCTGGTTTGTATTTGCTAGATCAATTAATCAAATAAGTAATATAATGATTTTTGCCATCAAGATTCTAATGTTTCATTTCAGCGTCTTTGATTAGTTTTTTTTTTTTTTTTTTTTTTTTTTTTGCAAATCTCACTCCTAGTAGTTACAATCCATGACAGGTGAAAATGAATAACTTAATTAATTATAACAAAAAAAGTAAATAAATAAATAAATAAAATAAAATAAAATACAGATCATTCGTAGACCATTAAAAAAAAAAAAAAAAAAAAAAAAAAAAAAATCATATTTGTTAAGGGAAAAATAGTCATTTTTGAGTGATAATTATTAAAATCACTGCGGGATATAAATTTCGAAACATACATATATTATTCGAATTTATTTTTAATGAATAATTTATTAAGTAATCCGATATAATTTCACAAAAATAGTACAAGAATTTTTTTTTTTAATTTTAGTCTTTTTTTTTTTTTTTCTTAAGCGTTTATAAAGACATTCGAGACATTTAGTAATTTTTTTATACAGAAAAAATGTTTCAGTCTACTTAGAAAGTACATCAAAACAGCGGTTTTTTTTTTTTTTTTTTTTTTTTTTTTTTTTTTTAAGTTTTATATTTTTAACATTTTCTGTCAGATTTGTAATATGGGGATATATACTTTTGAATTTTCTTTTACATGTATGCATATAACGCTAGTAGAGGTAATATTCTTTAATTAAATGTCATTTTCATTCTTTAGTAAAATATCTAAATCTAGCCCCAATTTATAAACAAAAAGCGTATTTATTTAAGGTAATAAATTCGCTAAACAAGTACAATATTTGTCTCGTGTAAACGACGGATTTAATTTGCAAATGGGAATAGAAAATAAATAGTATAGTGAAATTTAAATTTTAAAGTGATTATTACTTGCAGAGTTTTACTGCACACAGAGGAAAATTTTCAAAGTGTTTAGAAAGCATCGTTAAGTAACTTTTTCTTTTAGTATGAAAAATACTTATACCAGTAAAATATTAAAATTAAATGATGCAAATATTTCTATCGAAAATTAACATAAAACAAAAATCTTAAAAAATTTCAAAAATATGCCCATTCACAAAATTCAAATCTACAAAATAGACCTCTTTATAAAAGTGAAATCTATAAAATGAGACGTTTCAAAATATTCCAATCTACAAAATGGGCCTCTTCACAAAATTCATATTACAAAATGGACCCTTCACAAAAATTAAATCCATTAAATGGTTCCCTTAACTAAATCCAAATTCATAAAATTGACCTTTTCACAAAATTTCATTTTATAAAGATGTTCCTTTTATTTAAAAAAAAAAAAAAAATAAGTAAATAAAATAAATAAATAATCCATCTTTTCAGTATTAATTCAAATGCTTTCCTATACTTTATTCAATGAAACACAAATAACTTGATATTAAACATTAAATAGACTACTGGAAAAGAAGTATTTACACTGTACTTTTTACACAAAAATATTTTGCTTTTTGCCTGTAAAACTAGTTTCCTAACAAGTATTGTGCTGTGTAGGCGAAGCTCTTGGAAAGTAGCATCAATAACACATATGAAGTCGGGTAGAAAAAGGTGAACATTCTTTAACCACAAATAATAGTAGACAAATAAAACTGGTAATTGAATCAAATTTAAATTTCCTTTATACAGTAAAGCACCGTTTATTCGTCTCTCGTTTATACGTCTTTTACATTTATACGTCCTTTTAGTGAAGTCCCGATTCATTTCTATTCATTTTAATGTAAAAATTCTCGTTTATACGCTACTAATATCAGTTATACGTCTTTTCCATTTTACTAAAATTCGCAAAATTTCTCTACCTGTCATTATTTTCTATTCTAAATATGACGGATTTTTCCTAGGAAGCATCATAAATGGAGGAAGACAAGAAAGATCGAAGAATACTGATCAAAGAATCCATTGAATTCACAGTAGAATTTTTAATACTCATAGACAAGCAGCAAATCAGATGAAAATTCAAGGCTTTTAATGTTATTAAACAACTATCTGTATGGACATAAATCGTACGCTTATTATTAATGATACGCAATATATATAATTAATATTCAACATGTGTTCATATAGTTCTTAAGAAATATAACATAATACTCAATATATGATATATGTAATTAGTACCCAGTCATGCATTAATTGTATGATTTTTCTCACTTTTTATAATAAACCTTTTTTTAAAAAGAATTAATTATTGTCTTAAAAAAAAGTATAATATACATTTACTAACTTAAGAAACTTTATTGATTAGTATTTTCATGTAAATTTTGCTTAAGTGTTACTAAATTTATAGTAATGAAAGTTATTTAGATTATACGTCTTTTCATTTATACGTCCTTTTACGACAGTCCTTTGAAAGACGTATGAACGGTGCTTTACTGTATCTATTAAATATATTTCAAAATATTTTAGGAGAAATCCTCATATTGAAAATTAAACAAGACTATTGCACATATTCTTATCACTGTAATTTTTAATTTAAATAATTTAGTATTCTTTATGACATTTTTATTTCAAGTTGGTATTATACGTATTTGATTATTTATCTATTTATTTATTTAATAAAAATGTGCACAACAGAAAATTTCATTTGTAGTATTGCATGAAAGTAAACCAAAGCACAAATAAATCATTTAATACATATGTTCAAAATTTAAAAGTTGAAAACACTTAGCCTTAAAAACAGTAAAAGACTTATTAAAAATAGCCAAATCATCAGAAAACTTGTTAAAGGTTTTATGAAATTCAAATAATGAAATATTGCACATGTAATTAAATTTGGTAAAAATATTCATAAATAAGTGCTGGTTTCTTAGAGATCTGCTATGCAAAGCAAACTGTATACAATTATTTAATAATTTTGTAAAATAATAATAACACACACACACACACAGAAAAAAAAACCTCAAGCCGTTTTTTTTTTTTTTTTTTTTTTTTTTTTTTTAATTGGGTATATTAAACATATTACGCGGTTAAGATGGAGTCAGATACTGAGAATTGCTATGGTAAGTCTTTTAAAATAAATAGCGTGTAAATTTAGTGTGAACCTGTTTTAGAATTTTGTTTTTATTATAATAATATAGGTTCCAAATAAGGCTACAGTATCCAAGATTAGAGTATGCCAAACTAAAATGTAAAATTTTAGAGCTTGTCGATGAGAAAAATCTCTAGTTCTACGTTTGAGAAAACCTAGCATTTCATAAGTCTTGGAAGTTATATCATCAACATGACATGAAAAATCAAGTTTAATATTAAAAGAAACACTAAAAAAATTACAAAATTAGAACTGAATAAAGCATTATTTAACAGGGAGCGGTCCCCGCTCACCACTCAAAGAGCAGTGTCGATGGCTTCTAAGGGAACCACTCATAAAGCATAATTATTAATTTGACTAGCAGGCTTTGCCCGCTTCGCTGGACGTTAAACTTAAATGATTTGTCAGAATGCCATATATTTATTAATAACCTAAGTTCTCGCTGTGAGGGGTAGAGGTTTTCTCGCTCGCAAAGTGAGGAGTCTGGGTCTCCACTGTCTTCGGCACAACTTACCCACTTCTTACTTCCCCACCCTCAGCGGGTGAGTTCGAAGTTTTGCAAAATCCCACTAATGTACATAATGCGTACACTTAATCAATATCCACACACCAAAATTCGCCATTCTAAGATAATTCAAAGCGAATTCAAACGGAAAAACATGTTTTTACACATGTTTATTGCCATCCGACTCCGAGAAGGGGGGGGGGGATTTCGAATTTCGTGAAATGCAGTTACAATAAGTGCCGGATGCATACAAACAATTTACGCACCAAATTTCGTGACCACAGAAGTCTTTAATAGACAGTATTATAAATAAAAAAAATAAATAAAAAATAAAAATTATACAGACACGACATTATTTCATTATTTAAAACATGAAAATCTGACATTGACAGATTTTAATTTAGTGCCAGAGGCCTACTGCTAAACTTGTTAATATCAACAAATTCTTCTTTAGTTAATTCGTGACGATCTAAATTCCATGATAAAGTTTTCATTAAATCAAACCAATGTGTTTCAGCTGCAGATATTGTAACAAATAACGTTGGAAGTCCAAACTGTCTTATAGCTGCAAAACAACGTTTTTTCTCTTTTTCCCAGTGAGGGGGAGTTGTGCCTTGGCGGGACTCATGTCAAAGGTGTGCCTTGGGGGGGGGGGAACTCATGCCAAAGTTGTACCTTGGGGGCGACTCATGTCAAAGTTGGGCCTTGGGGGGACTCATGTCAAAGTTGGGCCTGGGGGGGGGACTCATGTCAAAGTTGGGCCTTGGGGGGACTCATGTCAAAGTTGGGCCTAGGGGGGGACTCATGTCAAAGTTGGGCCTGGGGGGGACTCATGTCAAAGTTGGGCCTTGGGGGGGACTCATGTCAAAGTTGGGCCTTGGAGGGGACTTCATTCAATAAATCCCCATTCAATAAACCGACTGAAATAGGCCCTTAGCACTATTAAGAGTGTATTATAAAAATTCGACAACGCTGTACCGACTGAAATAGGGGTACCTTGGGGGGGACTCATGTCAAAGTTGTGCCTTGGGGGGACTTCATTCAATAAATCCCCATTCAATAAACCGACTGAAATAGGCCCTTAGCACTATTAAGAGTGTATTATAAAAATTCGACAACGCTGTACCGACTGAAATAGGGGTACCTTGGGGGGACTCATGTCGAAGTTGTGCCTTGGGGGGACTTCATTCAATAAATCCCCATTCAATAAACCGACTGAAATAGGCCCTTAGGACTATTAAGAGTGTATTATAAAAATTCGACAACGCCGTACCGACTGAAATAGGGGTACCTTGGGGGGGGGAGTCATGTCAAAGTTGGGCCTGGGGGGGGACTCATGTCAAAGTTGTGCCTTGGGGGGACTTCATTCAATAAATCCCCATTCAATAAACCGACTGAAATAGGCCTCCAGCACTAATTAAGAGTGACCTATAAAAATTCGACAACTGTACCGACTGAAATAGGCCTCTAGCACTAATAAATACAAAAAGCACAGCTTAGGTATCGGAACCCTTTGGTGACTTTAAATATTTTAAGCCATTTTTGCGATGAACTGAATTGGCTATCTCAATTGTGCAATTAAAGATCTTGGCGAGAAACGTCCGAGCTACTTCGGTGCCCAATTTCAAATTTTGCCAAAGGGATCCAATACTAAAGCTGTTCCATATCGAATCTGGGTTGAAAACGGAAAAAGGGTAAAATAAATTAGAAATATCAGACCTATATTTATAAATTTGATACCGAATGAAAGGGGCGATTTTGCTGAATCCATGGGTTCAAACAGTTTTTCGATGCGACAATTAGATTTTTAAAAAATAACTAAAGTATGAATTTTAAGTGGCAACGGAAAAACGGATAAAGGGAAAAATAAATTAGAAATATCGGACCTATCATTACAAATTCACTACCAAATGAAAGAGGTGATTTTTCTGAATCCTGGGGTGTAATCAGTTTTTCGATACGACAATTAGATTTTTTAAAATTAACTAAAGTATGAAACTTAGATGGCAACACTTCATTTTAATCTTTTCATAATTTGTAGTGAAAATCACGCGAATACAAAAGTCTTTAACTTAAAAATTTATTTTTATATTTCATTTTTTCATTCAAAGCATTTTAGTGAAAAGATATTTATAGCGCATGCGCAGGCGTTTTTTACCCACAATTTAAACACTAATTATAATTTTGAAATTTCTATATATATAATTTCAAGTTGGGTGAAGACCTAAGTTTCTGCCAAGCGCCGTTGAATTCCGTCCAGCCATTCTCGAGAGATGCCCGGACAAACGTGTTTTAGTCTTTTACCCCCTAGGGGGGAACGGGGGGGAATTTCCGAAAAGTTGATAGATATAATTTCAAGTTGGGTGAAGACCTAAATTCCTGCCAAGCGTCGTTGAATTCCGTCCTGCCGTTCTCGAGTGATGCCCGGACAAACGTGTTTTAGTCTTTTACCCCCTAGGGGGGAACGGGGGGGAATTTCCGAAAAGTTGATAGATATAATTTCAAGTTGGGTGAAGACCTAAATTCCTGCCAAGCGTCGTTGAATTCCGTCCAGCCGTTCTCAAGTGATGCCCGGACAAACGTGTTTTAGTCTTTTACCCCCTAGGGGGGAACGGGGGGGAATTTCCGAAAAGTTGATAGATATAATTTCAAGTTGGGTGAAGACCTAAATTCCTGCCAAGCGTCGTTGAATTCCGTCCAGCCGTTCTCAAGTGATGCCCGGACAAACGTGTTTTAGTCTTTTACCCCCTAGGGGGGAACGGGGGGGAATTTCCGAAAAGTTGATAGATATAATTTCAAGTTGGGTGAAGACCTAAATTCCTGCTAAGCGTCGTTGAATTCCATCCAGCCGTTCTCAAGTGATGCCCGGACAAACGTGTTTTAGTCTTTTACCCCCTAGGGGGGGAACGGGGGGGAATTTCCAAAAAGTTGATAGATATAATTTTAAGTTGGGTGAAGACCTAAATTCCTGCCAAGCGTCGTTGAATTCCGTCCAGCCGTTCTCGAGTGATGCCCGGACAAAAAAAGCGACATTCGGACACGATGACATACACACAGACACACACACACACACACACACACAGGCAAAATTTTCTGAAGTCATTTTCGGCTTTCATGGGGTGTGAAACGTGAAGATATCGCAAAATTTTTCGATTCCGACAAATTTACAGACAAAACTCTGATTTTATTAATATAGATAAGGATAAATTAAATGTTGAAGTAAATGTATAAGTACGAATGCTACATTAGTAGGTAAGAAACACCGGTTCTGGCGCATCAGGGTGGTGCACTGGTGCACCGGCGGAGCGAACGGAGCCGTGCGGATGCCGCACCACCCCCTGAGGGGTCTAGATGAGTTGGTATTGACCTTGAGACATCCTCTGACTTAATCGTGAAACGTGACGAGGGTGTTAATGAAGAAATTTAATTAAAAAATTAATTAGTGATTTTGTAAAAGGAGATGATGGTTTTAAAAAGGGATTTTTTGTGGAGTAGTGTGAAGGCTATTGTTTATGAGTAATGAATTATAAAAATTAAAAAAAGAGAAAAAAATTTAAAATTTAAAAAAAATTAAAAATTTAAAAATTGAGAAATAAATAGGAAATAAATAAAAAATATGAATTTAACAATGAAGTATATTGATGTGAATATATTATGAAAGAAATAGAGAAGTCTGACTGGGGTTCGAACCCGGCACCCTGCAGTAAAAAATATTGCAGCAGTTTTCGCGTATGTGTGAGCGATTTTTCTATTATATACCTGTACAAATCTTTTTTAATCTATGAATGCAATTATTTGAAAAGAATTCAATCGTTCAAATGATATTAATTAGAGAATAATAATTAAAAAAATATTAATTAAGGATTTCCTTGTAAAAGTTCACCATATGTTTTATGAAAAAAAAAAAAAAAAAAAAATGGCAATGTACATGAAAATTAAGTTAAAAGATGATTAAAATCTCAAATGTATAAGTGGTATTCGAACCCAGCGCCTGCTTGAAGTAAAGAAACAGTAGTTTGCAAGTACTTTAACCACTGTTCTTTAGAAATATGCATACGCAGATCTTTTTAAACTAAAGAATGCTGTATAATTACTTGATTGATAAATATTCGTTTTAAAAATAGTTTTCCGCAAAGTTTCTTCATTTCAACCCAATTGTATATATTTTAATCTACCTCACAATAGATAATATTTTAAATGGGAGATATTAGATAATTCTAATTATTGATTTTAAACAATTTTCGGCAAAAATAGTTTTTTACAATTAGTTAATTGTATTTAACAGTTTAAAATAAATTCTTTAAGTTTTTTCACACCTAACTTTTTTCAACTTGTATCGTGTTGATCTAAAGTAAATAAAACAATAAAGTTTTTAGCTGACTACACCAATTTAATACATAATTAAAAAGGATTCCCACCAAGACATTTACTACTTCTGTGCTAACTTGTTTTCAAAAGATGGTTTTACAATAGCTGAAGAATTTTTCCCCGGCTTCTCTAGGTGACATTGGACGATACAGGAACGGACAAGCGGAGGGGGAGGCTTTTGTATCTGCTATTCAAACAATGTTACTTTTTTGGCAAAACACATCGGTTTTCTTATAGAAGTTTTAATTCTTTTTATTTCAAGTCTTATATTATACTTCAAATCCTCCAACACTCAAAAATATCAGTTCATTGAATTCATTTAACTAAGTAATACAAACTTTCCTTTAATATTATTTGACCGTACTTGAAAATTTTTTTTTCACACACAATAAATTCTCTCACACTCTTTAAAAGTATGCAAGTTTTCAAACATAGAGATTATTAGAAATTTACATTTATTCGTTTTAAACGCGATCTGCCTGACACTTCCCGAAAATTTTTTTGTAATTCATTCCCATCATTAATTATTTTAACCTATATTTCCTAAGAAATATTCAACAATCTGGCTCAAAATAAAGAGTTTTCACTACTTTGCCACACTTTAACATAGCGAAATACGCCACCCTTTAAGCTATCTTTTACTCAGTTTTTCTTTACAAAGTTTGTAAATAATGAAAGTAACTTTGAAAAAATTAAGAGTTGAAAAAATATTAATATATGATTTTAAAAATACATTCATGTTCACGGATGTATACTTAGACTTTACAAATGTATTTAAACATAGTTAAAAAATATTTTGACCAAGTATTGTAGATTACAAACATATAATTATAAACTGAAAAGTTTTCGCACAAATTATTTTACTTGACGTAAATTTAACTATTATTTTTAACAAAAATACCAATAAATTACACTCCTTATAGACTACTATTCATCAACTTACATATATTTTCATCACCTTTATTAACTTTTATAGTCTAATAATTTTTATACACTTCCCTGATTCTTCACATTATTTTAGAGTAAACCTGTACAATTTAGTGATAAATATGCAAATATGAAAACATTTTAACATAAATTTGGCTCGATTTAAAACAATTTAGTAATATTTTCGAATATATATTACAAGATTTAGAATGTATTTGGTAGAGTTTAAAATATATTTGGTGATTAATTCAGATTTGGCGAGATACATACAGTATAAGTGAGGAGCGAACAAAAATATCACCACTTACTAGCTTATTTTCACGGAGTGAAGACGTCTGTTTTTTAACCTGAATTCAGTGAAGCATATTGATAGTTTAAATTGGGTCAAGAGATGGATCTATCTGCGGAGACACCTATTTCAAATCAACAAACCGCTATATCACAAATCGATGACAAGAAGTTATCAAACCTTCCGATATGTCCAACTTGTAATAAAACTTTTTCTAAAAAGTCTAATTTAACTCGGCATGTAATGATTCATTCGGGTGTGAAGCCTTTTATTTGCAATGTATGTCAAAAATCATTTAGTAGACCCGACGATTTGAAGAAACATTTAATAATTCATGAAAAGATTCCTACAGAATATGGATGCGAACAATGTAGTGAAAGCTTTAATCGCAAGTATGAATTACTGAATCATATTAGAAAAAATCACAAAAAGACTTTATCTATGCATGTTTGTGATGTATGTAGTGAAATCTTCAGATGGAAATATGAGTTATTGAAACACATGAGAGAAAACCATCAAAAGCCTCCACCACAACATGAGTTGCCAGATTCCATAAGAAAAAATCATCGAAAGTCTTCACCGCAACATTTTTGTGAAAAATGCAGTGAAGTATTTAAATATAAAAAAGATTTGCGTCATCATACTTTGGACAAACATCGATCTCCTTTAGTACAGGTGCAAATAACAAATTCTTCTGATCAAGATTTACTTAGGGAGAAAACTAAACATTTTAAAAGACAAAACGCTCTCAATGTGTTTACAACCACTACCTTTGACAATAAAAACAATGATATAGATTTATTGTCATTTTTTATTAATTTAAAAACTGATATTTTAACTTTAACAATTGTATGCCATTTCAGTGCTCTTTTCTCATTTAATTGAAAGTTCAGTTCATTTAAAATATCAGTTTTTAAATTAATAAAAAATGACAATAAATCTATATCACTGACGTCATTATCACTTAAAAAAATTTATGCACATTGATAAGAGCTCCATGATTTATCAGAAAATTTAAAACATGGTATATAATTTTTTTTTTAATCTTATAATTATTTTTGTTTCATTTTGCACGCGCTCTTTTTATTTCCTAATTCAAAATTATTAAAAAATAACTTTTTCGATGGTGTTTGTAAGTAGGAATTGTCTTTAAAAAATAAAATATTTTGTATTACTTGTTATTCATTTTATTTTTACAAGTTGTATTAATACTTTCATAAACATATTTCCATATATCAGGGAAGGAAAAATATTTGCTATAAAAAATTCACTTTCGTCTAAAAAATCGCAAATGAATAAAAATAAATAAATCAATAAATTCATCTCTTATTAAAATATTACATTGTCTTTGAAATTGTAATTTGATAGATAGGTGTTACTAATTATCTACGAAAATTACACAAGAAAATCTACAGGTTATTATTAAAATTGATGCAAATATAAATAATTTTTCATATTTTTGATTTGCAAATTTTGTAATTCGTATCAAAAAATTAGAAAAATTAAAAGATTTGGACATATTTATGCAGAAAAAGACACAAATTATTATTTTCAGAAATATAAATAAATATTTTATAAACATTTGAAATTGTGGAAAAGGATGTGGATCAAAATTTTTTTAAACTAATTTGTTAATTAATTCTAGCAATAAATGTTTTCATTTTAAAACACTTGAAGCAAATTATGCGAAATTCGACTTCAGGACACATGTTTCAACATAGTACGAAAATAATTTATAAAAATTGTATGTTTTTATGTGGAATTAAATGTTTTATTTTTAATGTCATTCAAACCTAATTTATTTACGACATGAAATAATAATTGAATAATGAACATTATTCTCAAACTCATATGGGATATTAATACTTCAATATGTGATATAAACAAATTTATTCGATTCATTGATATATATATTATTAATAGAAGCGATATATTATAAATAAGGATTTAAATCATTAGTACGGAAATAAAAAACTTTATTACTTCTTTTATTACTTAAATAGTAATATGTCTATATTAACGCATTAAGGAATGAAAAATAATTTTGTAAAGCAGTTAGAAACTTTCTGGAAATAAAAATAACGCGAAAGTAAAAACAATTATAATATCAAATGAAAACATTAAATAATTTTTTATTTATTTATTTATTTATAAAATAAATTTAAAAGAGAAATAAATTTAAAAAAAAAAATTTTTTTTTTAATAAAATAAACTTAAAAAAAAAAAAAAGCAGAATATTTGATTTTTGAAAGCTTGAATTAAACTTGTATTTTAATCTGGAATTAAAAATAAAGATTAAAAAATAAATAAACAAATAAACCTTATAAATATTAAAAGAATACACATAACATATTATAATAGTCTTAATAATATATTGTATTATAACATTTTTTTGTAATTCAAAGAAGTATTTGCTTAAGTATAACAGCTCAAAAATTCCTTTCTTTTTTGGCATGTTATTGTGTAAAAACATATTAACAGAAAATCCTAATGTTCCGTAATTTTTAATAAATTTGTGGTATATTAAACTTTATTTTCAGTTTTAAATGTTTTAATCTTTTAAAGATGTACATTAGTTTTAAATATTAATTTAAATCCATATTTAAAACTAATTCAAATGTATTTTTAAAACTAATTTAATAAATAAAATCAATTTTTAACAAAAGTTCAAATATTTAAAAAAAAAATAATAATAAAATTTTAAAAGTGTAAACAATCGATTTGAATTATTATTCATACGTATTTATTTTATTTATTTCACTGGATTTCTCCTTCAGTAATGTTTTGGACTTATCTCACAATTTCTCCAGAACAGCAGTTTCTCCTATTGTGCATTATACTTGCGGCAAAACTGGTTTGACAGTTATCTCCTGTGATGAAACGCTAGCGAGTTCCATGAAGCTTAATGGACAATATTCAGTTCGGTTTTTAGGAGAGAATAGCAAGACAAATATTTAATTTATATTTTAGTAAGAGAGTTAAGACATAAGTTTAAGAGTTTTCAAAAATTTCGGAAATTTGTTTATTTTTGTGTGTAACATTTCGCAGTTGGACAAAGGATTTACAAAGATCTAATTTAGCTTAGATGGAAAATGTACTACAAAAATTTCTATTGTAGCCAAAACAAAACTAGGATTTATATATTTTACATCATATCTTAGTTTGCATTCAATATTTTTCTCATAAAGTTTTGCTCTCCAGATCCCTTTTATGTTCTCTTTTAATACGCATGTATTAAAGAGTTTAAAAGTTGTATTGTTTACTGAAACCTTTATTATCTAAAGATATCATTATAAGTTGATGCACTGGTTCAAATAATAATAATAATAATAGCATTATTTCTCTGCTATAAATTGTTTTATTGTAAAGTTCGATTTAATTTAAATTAAATTTATTTATTTTATATAGATATTTTAAAAGGACTTATTTTATTCGAGACATCGAACATAATACATTTTGCAAATATTTTTACAGAAATATGTTTATTTGACAACGCAAAAAAATAAAATAACTCAGTTTGATAACATAGCAGGTGATTAAATATGTTTCACTGAATTTTTAATAAAGAAGAAATAAAATTTATCTTCTATTATAAGAATTAAATTATTAATGCCTTCTAAAAAAATTAATATATATATATATATATATTATTCACTCAGTATCCATTTACAAAAATAAGTAAATAAATAAAATTATGAAACCTATTTACTACATGTTAGCTAAACTGCATATTCGCGAACTTTCTTTATGAGACAAAATTAAGTACCTCATAAAGACAGATTTGCTTTCATTACGGGTCAATTCTACGTGAATGCAATTTAGACGATCGTATTAAAGTTCCGACCTCTGCATTTCCCAGGACTCGTCTGAAAAATTGTCACTTAACAATGGTAATTTTACAAAAATGAAATTGATAACTTTTTTCTTTTCATTAATTTTTTTTTTCCTCGAGTAAAAATAAAAACGAAAGTAAATAAAATTATACGCTTGTTCTTTATTGCTCCCTGCTTATTGCAAAAGCATCAACAAGGCAGTTTAAATAATAAGCCATCAGGGTCAGCGTCGCTTTAGAGGCAAGAAAAGTGATTAGCGCTGCCCAGAAAACTGTGATTTATCTGATGGGCTAAATAAGACGTAATCAACGCGGCTCGATGCTTTTAGCTTGAATCGATTGGATCGCGAAATTAAAAGTATTTTACCTCGAAGCGGTGCCTGTCATATCCAATTAGGAACATGACGTCTCTTCCAAGCGAGAACGTCGTGGGAAGGGAGGGCCTGCGAAAATGATTGATAATCGAATTCCTACCATGAAACTGAAGTAAAGTGATGGAATTTTTGCCAACTTTTCTTTTCGCCAACTTTATGAGTGGTAGGAAAAGTTAGAGAGGGGGAGAGGACGCATTTATGCAGCGTTTGGCAGATGACGGCTTTTTGAAACGACGGTTAATTATAGGAAAGAGCTCACTTGCAAGAAATATCGCTTTCTCCTTTACTCTTTTTGTCTCTCCTCCCCTCCACTGTATACCCCGTTTTCTAAAAGATTCCTCCCCGCTAAAACAACTCTTCGAAAAGTTAAAAGATGGCACCGTTGTAGTACTAACTATAGTACAGGCGCGTACGCTTTCGAGGTCCCAAAAGACTTGGGAATGCATTATCAGCGCGAACGAACGAACATTTCGCGCGTTCGAGAAGGGTGGAGGTGGAGGCGGCAAAATACTCACTGCATATAAGGGACGTAAAAGGGAAGGGGGACAGAAAGAGAAAGAAGGGAAAGAGAGAGAGAGAGAGAGAGAGAGGCGCGCTGTCGCGTCGGGGACGGATTACTTTTTAATGGGGACAGCAAAACCACATTAATATCAAATGCGACTTCGGTGTCGCATGCGCGCGCATCAGCAGATTGCTCGCTGCTAACGATCCTCAAGGGTATGCTTGGCAGACGAGAAAATCGCCAGCCACTGTCAACCGACATCGTGGGTAATTTATAAACTGCGGCTGCCTCCCTCAGGAATCATCCCTCCCCTTCTAGTGAACCCCTCTTCCTCCGCATCTTCCTATTCTATCCTTACAAATCCCTCCACCTCCCTTACTACCCCTGGAAATCTTTTTGCCTTCGTCTGTATGTGTGAGCTACACACATACACACAAACTTATGTGTTTATATGGATATATCGATGAAAAGGCATAAAAGGCAAAGCGATATCGCTCGATGAATAACAACAACCAAATGACCGTAATCTGCCGTTAATAATCCCTTTTTTTCCCTCTCTCTTCTCCTTTTTCCAGCGGAGTTTCCTACTCTTTTATTACCTTTTTATATTCATTTCTCTCTATCGCGATTGAAGCATTACTGTTGGGGGAGAGAAAGGGGGAAAGACAGTAGTAGGGAGGGAAAAATTATAGGCAAACACTAAGGGATTCAGGTGTGTTATTTTATTTACATTTCGCATTCTCAAGGATGAATTTTTCCTATTCCGAAATATAAAATTTCTTGTTAATGCAAAAGAGGAGGGGAAGGGGAGAAAAAAAAAAAAAAAGTGAGAAAAGAACAAGAAATGTCGAAAGCGAAAATGTATCTAAATGCATTTTATTCCACATAAAATGACGAAATTTAGGCGTCATTTTGGATGCCAAGGGACATTTTTTTTTCCTCCATTCTCTTTATTTTTATCTCTGAGAAAAACTGTGAATGTTTCTTCGTTTGAAATGAGAGAATCCTTACATGTCTATTCTCAAGACTAAAGGTTTTAAATATAGTCCCTTTTTTTCCCCTTCTTTATTCTTAATATAATCATGATTTCGAAACGGAAAGCTAAATAAAAAGTACTTTATTAAAATAACGAATAATTCTGCCACGTTGTCATGTGTATTTTTTTTTTCTCTCTCTTAAGAAATGGTAACGCTATTCAAGTCATTGGATTAACGGAGGAAGCATAAATTGCAATTTTTTTTCTTCTTTTAAATGCGAAGAGATTCTTTTATATATATATATATATATATATATATAAGATTTTATTGCTTGATAAAGATGTGTATATATTTTAAGATATAGTAAAGAAATCATTGATAATTATGTAGATTGTTTTTAAATTAAATTTGTATTTAATAAATTAATGAAAAAAAGTGACTATTGATAATTATGTAGATTATTTTTAAATTAAGCTTTTAATTATAAAATTAATGAAAAAGTACTAACAATTAATTAAAATGTGATATAGTTTTAATGTTATTTAATACCTAAACTTGATAATGATTATATTTTATTTATTCTTAGTATGTACTTTCTCTGATTTTTTCTAACCCCGGTTAAAAATAATATTAATAACAAATTATTTTCATATTTTTTATACGACTGCTTATATAGCTTTTTTTTCCCACTATTTAAATTTAAAGAGTAACCTAATTAAAGTAACTGATTTATTTAAAAAATTAATGGAAATGTACTTTTGTTGTTATTAACGTTTAAAAATATTCAATATTATTTAAAAATCATATTTTTTCAGGCTTTTAAAATTTATTAAAATGTGATAATAATAATAATTATTATTATTATTATTATTATATAAATATAGTATTGGGAACACTCTAGTGGACAACGGCTTTGAAGTTTTGGTAAAAAATATTGTTCCTTGAAGAAATAACTGTGTGAAAATAAAATAAAAAATTAAAATAAAATAAAATAAAATAAAATATTTATGCAACATTTTTGACGCATTCGCGATATAAAATTAAAGGTATTTTCAGCTTTTTAATTTAATTATTATTATTATCATTATTATTATTATTATATATGCCAAGACTAAAAAAAAATATATAAATTTTTTTAAGATATTATTTCTAAAATAATTGTTGTTAACTAATTCTGTTTATAAAATAGCCTCTACTTTAAAATACACTTACGATAAATTTTGTGCTAATTCCAAATCACAATAACTAATTGCGATTACTGATTACCACTTTACTGTTACCGTTTCATTGCATTATTGCACTGATTATCACATTAATGTTTCCGTTTCGACAAATATATGCATATGAATGTTCTGTAGTTGTTTTACTTGTTTCAATCGGATATTTTCGTTTTGTGTAGTCAAAGTAAATATTTAGTGAGATTAAATTTTAATACATATATATTAGCGATAATATTAATATAAATTAGGATTTTAATTGAATTAGGGTTTAGGGATTAATAGAAATAAGGATTAGTACAACTGTCAGAATGCCACACCTTGTAGTAATCATATTTAGTAATTTATGCATAATTTTTTATTATTTTCCAGCAATACAACAAACTCCGTAATTCAATAAGTATATTAGAGTTATAAGGAAAAATATTTTGAAATTATCTAAATAATTGTAGGCACTATAATTGAACTGGGCGTTGAGGGTTAGCCCCCCGCCCTCCCATAGAATTATATGTCAAATAAAACTGGTCCTAAACGTATTTTAGATTATTTTTAAAGTACTTTGAACTTTATTATCTTGCCTTATTGGTCTTAAGACTTAATATGAAATCTATTTACCCCAATTATTTTCTTCAAAATAACTGAGATTCACAATAAAATATCACTAATTTTATTAATTTGAACTAACCAATATTCTTTTTTACAATTAAACAAACAATTCCTTCATGATATATTTAACAGTCTCTGCTCACCCTTTTTGTCTGTTAAACCATTTCTTTTCTTTTCTTTCTTTCTTTTCTTTCTTTCTTTTTTTTCTTTTCTTCTTTTCTTTTTCTTCTTCTTCTTCTTCTTCTTTTTTTTTTTTTTACCATTTCAAATACATTTCTACATTTACTCCTTCAACTGCTCCCACATTCCACCTATTTTCAATTTTGTGTTATTATTATTTTTTTTTCTAAGATTTACTTTAATAAATATTATTTTAAAGTAAGAAGTAGTCATTGAACATAGGTTTTATAATCAACAATAAGAGATAACAGATTTCATGTTATTACGCAAAATGAAATTAAAAATATGACTTTTGAAAAAATAAATAAACAGATAAATTAAATATAAATATAAATAAATAAATAAATGACGCTATAAAATTAATTCTTTTGCTTTTTTTTTTTCAGTTTTAACGAGTTAAAAACTCTAAGAAACAGTAAACAAAATTCTATGCAATTTTTTAGTTGAAGACCTGTGTTATTAGTCAGCAGGTCATTATTTTACCGAAGTACTTTAACATTATCAAAAATTCTGAGAGATATCGGAGGAAAAAACTTTTAATGTAGCATACATATTACTTATTATTGTTACTTTTTTTTTTTTTTTCTTTTCTTAATCATATCTTAGAGAAAATATTAATTTGAAGTCAATATTTCGAAATTTATTCTTTACTGTAGTTACATATTTTGAGACCCCCTGAATAAAAGAAATCAGGTTTTTAACTATAGGTCTCTTCTGCGTAAAGAACTTGTTATTAGCATAACTTAAAAATATATTATATAGAAGTCCAAATTCGATATCCTAAATCATATATATCACATGAGGATAGTACATTAAACTTTTTCAATGAAATCAGACAGATTGTTCGTGTACAGGGCCATAAAAAAGTATTCAAATACATTACTACGAAATATCTCTAAGTCAAATGCATTCGCTTGCAAAGACAAACGAAAGAATTCCGATATGGCTATGATTAGAAATGGCTCAAAGTGCATATTTCAAGGCCTTTTTTTTTTTTTTTTTTTTTTTTTTTTTTCCTGTGATAATTTTTTGCACACTAGTTTGCGCATAGCTAATTTATATATAATATACAGGGCTACTCAAAATTAAGTGAATAAGTAGTGAAGAATGGTGTAGATGACTTTGAAATATATTTATATATATATTTATTTAATAACAATCTTAAACATTTCATAAATGCAGTTACAGTATTCAAATGGAAGATTGAAAGTCCTCTCCGCTTCCCCTCACACGGAAATTTATTTCTGTAATTTCTTCTGAAGAGCTTGTTTGTGAAGCTATTTTAAATTTCCATTTAAAAATTTTTGAAAATATTTAAATGCAATACCTCATATCTTATAACTTCAACTGTAGTAATAGGTCTGCAGTAAAAAAAAAAAAGAAAGAAAAAGAAAAAAAGAAAAGAAAAGAAAAGAAAAAAAAAACAATTTGAGTGCCACACGAAATAATTTTAATTGAAACATCAAGGGATGGAACTAAGACAAAAATCTCCAGCAAACACCTTTTCGTCCTCATTTTTCGGAAAAAATAGTAATTTGAAAATTGAAAGGAACTATAAATAATTTTTAATGCATAAATAATTTAAACATATATGAAGTAAATTCTTCTCAAATGAATTCTTGCAGGAAATATTAAATTTTTAATTGGTGAAATAAGCATAAAATGTACTAAACATACAATTTTTTAAAACTGTAGGGCTTAGATGCTCGTTAAAAAACGTTTTTACGATATTATGTGTTTCATTATTCTTCATTCGTACTTCATTATATTTCATTATCAACATTTTCATGAAAACGTTGCGATTTTTTATAAAATAATCTGGAGTGCCACTCACACTACATTTTGTTACCTGACATTACTAAATTAGAATAGTCCTGTTATTCCCAGCTTAAAATGCTATGTATGTGGTAGGGGAGAGTTGTCTAAAACGGGGACGGCGGGTCAAATGGGCACGTTCGGTTTCTCATTGATTAGTGCTGTCCTCTTTGAATCCAATAGTCTAAGATAATTCTAAATCGGCTATAAGCAAGTTTGAATCTAGTTGTTGACATATTTTGCCGAATCTGTTATTTTCTACAAAAATTTTTCTACTTAAAATTTTTGCGATTTTCATTTCGATTGTGGCCGTACACTGTATCTTATCAAGTGACCTTTGAACGTTCGATTTTGGTAAGTACGTTATGGATCCGTCTAGATTTAATATACATTTTCACACATTGCATTATAGTTTTGTCTGATACGTGTGTGAAGAGACGCCTCGTCTTTAGCACACGTCATGGTCGGCTCAAACGGGGACATTGACGGTAGTCCAAAACGGGGACGTCGAACCCCAGAAATGTTCAGCTTTTAACACTTCGCCTAAAATAATAATGCCTCTACCATAAGAAACTGAACGTTAGCAAAAAAAAAAAAAAAAAAAAAAAAAAAATGAATGACACGAGGAGAAGTAAAACTGTCATATTCACTTCATCACCTTACAAAGCAGAATTGAAGGCTGCAGAACAGGAGAAAAATGCAAAGCAGAATAAACAGAAAAGAAAATTGGTCAAGAAACCCACCGAATCTAATCCTAGGTATCCAAAAGCTAAAAAGGTGAAGGAAATAAACAAATTCAAGACCCAATATTATCATCTGATGAGGAACACACTAGCGAGGACACTTGTATTTTTTGTAATGAACTTTACATTGACTCGAAAGACAAAAAGGGGTAGATTCAATGTAGCAGCTGTCGAAGTTGGGTACATGAAGTCTGTTCAAGTGTTGAAAAAAGCGATGTCAATTTCATATGTGACGTCTGTGTTTGATTATTTTTTGTGTCATTCTAGTAACTGTTGAAAAAGATAACAAAATACTTTATCTGCATCTTAATTTTGAATTAACTTCACCTTTGCTTTGTAATCCAAGTTTTTTTAATAAAATTTCGCATTAGGACTTGAATTTACGTTATTTCTTATGAGTACCCCATTTTACCCAACCGGTTGTCCAAAACGGGGACTTTGCGCATTTTTCAGAAAAATGTTTTTTCTTCCTATACTAATGATATTTTTTTAAAAATAACTTTGCCATCTGATAGTCCAAGACATGTTCTAATCAGGAAATACTTTGCGAATTTTTCTTATTTATAGATTTTTTTTTTGCGGACAGAGTTATGTTAACGTCCCCGTTTTGGACAACTTTCCCCTACCATATTTGAATTTTTCTACTGTTCTTAAAAAATAAATGAATAAAAATAAAAACAATTTTACAAGCATTTTTAACATATATTTCTGAGTTAAGGGGCTTTTCAAACTATTCAAAGAATTATGTACTGACACCGATTTTTTAAGCTTATTCGACTAATTTTTATCCTGTATATTGTATATAAATCTCATAATGTACTTAAACAACTAGTGTACTTTAATTTTTATACAGAAAAAAATACAATTTGAAATGCATTTTGAGCCATTTACAACCATAGTTTTAGTACACCCGAATTCTTTTGTGTGGTACTGTAAACGAAGGGTAATTGCTTATCACTGCATATTTTGTATTAAAAATGCTTTGTGCATATAAAAAATATATATTCATTTCATTTTATGTAGCATAGTTAAAAGATATTATACTATACCGACGAGAAATTTTCCCCCATAGACGTAATATATCTGAATACTTTTGAATGGCCCTGTGCACGATCCTTTTAATACGATCTCAGTAGAAAGTTTCAGTTACTATTCCTATGTTATGCAGAACTGGTATATCAAGTTGGTACTTCGTTTATTTGTTTTTGAATTATGTTGATAACAGGCTATCTCTCACACACAGGCATATATACACACAGACCAATCATTAAAAACCTGATCCTTCGATTCAGGGGACCTCAAAAAATGTAAATCAATCAGCAAAAAACCAATTTAGAAACTTTGACCCCAAAACAATACCTTTCTTAAACATAAAGAAAAGATTATTTAAAAAAAAAAAAAAAAAAAAAAAAAAAAAAAAAAAATAGCACAAATAAAATTATTTTATAGCAATTTATTTATTAATAAAAATGTATGCTAAAAAATGTGTGTTAAAAGAAAAAAAAAGAAAAGAAAAAGAAGAAGAAGAAGAAAAGAACAGTATAATAAAAATTGATAATTTTGCTAAAATTCAACGTAATACCATCCCGTATGAAGTCAGTTTTATAAGTTGAACTGTTTACCGTTTAAGAAGCAGTTTACAAACAAAAAATTAACAAAACATAATTTTAAAATTAATTATTAAGTAATCAAGTGCTAGAGATAGCCAAACTTCTACAACATTAGGGTTTTACTTGAAAATGTACTAAAAACTTCAATTCAGTGGATATAGATAATATACATGTACGCACAAATTTAGCTCAATCAGACGATAGGAAGCTTTTTTAAATTCGGAAGAATATACATATTGAGCTTTGGGGGGGGGGGGGGGCAAGCCTCCTTCCCTCCCCACCCGCCAAGTCTGTTACCTCTTAACCCTTTGCGGCGCAAGACAATTCGGAGTACTTAAATTATACTGCCACCGGAATTCATGAACTAAATTAAACTAAAAGAAATTTTAAATTATAAGGTAAAAAAAAAAAAAAAAAAAAAAAAACAGCCTTTTCTGATATGATAAAAAAGTAAGTTTTTTCTAAAAAATTTCTGGGATGAATTTTTGCAGTTGGAAAGTGAAATTAGGTGGTATAAAATATATACCACCGCCCCTGAAAGGGTTAAGCATTGTATTGTCGTCGGAATCTCACATGTAATTTCAGCTCATTCAGACGATAGCAAATGAATTAAAGTTCGAAACAAATTTTGATCTAAGTATATTTGGTGATCAAGGACAAGGACCCATAGATCCCCACCCCTAAATTCGTTACTACTTGATTAAGCATTGTCATTGGAATTAAAGGCATGCAAAATTATAGCTTATTTCGGTAATACAAAGTAAGTAAAAATTCAATTTTTAGATTTTATCCGCAAACACGAATAAATAAATAAACAAACCAATTTAAATAAAACCATGTAAAAAATAGCCGAAATACATTAAATAACAAAGTATTGACGTATCATCTTGACATGATCGCGACGTCAAGGGTGGCAGTTTGACTAATAGTAGATAAGTTACATGCAGGTCATGATTAGTAATATGGTAGAAATTTGATTAGTCCCCCCCCCCTACTTAGTATCTTACAGCCCATGGGTAGAACATTGATTCACTACAACACAAATACATTCTACTAAAAGTCTGCTTTAAAAGCAGCAAATTACATTGAAAATTTTTAATCAAGTATCTTTGAGAAGTCTTTCATTTGATTTTAAAATGCATCTACTTTCTCAATTTATAAATCGAAGAAAAAAGAAGCTAGGATTTTTTGTCGCACTTGCAACCTCTTTGCAGGTTGGGTTGTGGGAATTAAGGTCGATTAACTGCACTAGGGTTCTAGGCCTGAGGAGAAGTGCCCTCCCCATATTTACGCAAGTTTCGGAGAAAACCACGGAAAACTCCGAACGGCTAGGCCAACGAACGTGACCTGGGATCGAACCTAGCACCTCACGTCTATCAGCTTTGCGCGTAGAACCGCTCCTACTTTACAGGTAATATAAATATTTTGTGAAATCCGAAAATCTAACTTATTATTTTCTCTTGCATACATAGAAGAAGGTATTAGACTCGCAAACATTTTCATGAAGGTCCTAAATCTGAGTGGAGTAACCCCCATGATGATCTTTCTAAGGAATTCTAGTCCGTCTATTCTTTCCTGCCAGTTTCGCAGAAAATCACAGAAAATTCCGAACGGCTAGGCCGACGATCATGACCTGAAATCAAACCCAGCTTTTCCCTCTTGCCAGCTTCTAATCTCTCAGACACTGGTGAGGCAGTTTTCGATTGATTTGCAGGCTTTGGGATGTCCTGAAAGCAACTCTAAGGCTTTAAATTAGTCAGATTTCCTCTTTCTCCCTTCCCTTATAAGATTTTTTGTTGCTTCGTTTTATAGGGACATCTTATTTCAAATAACATGTTTTATGAATTCGATTTTTTGATTTCCACTCTTTAAGAGGGGACAATACCTAATCTCGCCGGCAGCCTTCGCTCATGTTATTCTATGGGAAAATTTGTTGCTACAATTACACATTACCTAATGAATATTTTTAAATTCTGTTTTCGCAGTCAGAAAATTCATAACCGTTAAATGAGTACTCATTTTTGAAAAATTCATTTTTTTTTTTTAATTTTTACATTTTAATTTTGAGTTCAAAAATGCGATTTTTCACAAAATGCATTTTTCTCATTTTCTAATCGCAAAATGAAATACTAAAATTTTAAAAAATCAATTTTTGGAAAACAAGTACTAATTTAACGCTTATGAATTTTCCAAATGTGAAAACAGAATTGAAAAATATTCATTAGGTAATGAGTAATTATGTAAAAAATTTTCCCATAGAATAACATGGGCAAAGGCTGCCGGCGAGATTAGGTACTGTCCGCTCTTAAACATGTCCTTTTTTAGCTTAGAAAACAATTAAAAAATAAATAAGTAAATAAATAAATATTTCTTTACAATTTTGAAAATTAGCAAGTACTAAATGAAATAAAATATCTAAATTAATCTTTAAAATAATTGCTCACTAAAACTTAGTGACCAATTGAGCTTAGTGAGCAGTGGGCAGTGAGTAAGCTAAGAGAGTACATGCTCAAAGAATGGAATTGGAAAAAAACAGAATTTAAAAATAAAACTTCATTTTTGAATGACGTACACATATCTTTATAATTATGTTGCACAAAGCAACAAACCCCCCATAGAATAATATGAGAAGGAAGAAAGGGGACGTTTGGTTGGTTGCGAGGCATAAAGACGATTGACTACTCTAGGGTTTTAGACGTATAGGTGGAGTGATCCCCGTGGGGGTCTTTCTAAGGGGTCCTACACTGTTAAAAATTTCTGTAAATTTAATGTAAATATTTATCCAGAGTCTCTGTAAATTTACAGTAATTCTTAATTAAAAGGAAATAATCGAGATTCTCAATCATTATTCTGTATTTTTACCTAATTTTATTACTTATTTTTTTAATTAAAATTAAAAATGACTGTTTCTACTTTAGAAAAAGCATTCTAAGTCCGAAATATATTCTCAACAATAATTAATTAATTTAATATTAGTTATTAAAATGAATGTATAAAATAAGTTCTTTAACATCTCCGTTTATTTTTCTCTGTAATTTTACGTAAGACTTAAGATAATAGATTACACAGAGTTTTCTGTTGAAATTTTTAGCAATGTGGCCCGTATTTACGCGAGTTTTGGTGAAAGAAAGGGGATGTGCAGCCTTAAGCTATAGCTAAGACTGCACAGTACTAATGTGCATTTTTTTAATACAAATTTAGTATCATCTTCACATAAATTAGCGCCTACGAACTTTGGTCGCAAATCGCCAACAAATAGCGCCGCTATGCTGAGAATTCTCTGATTTATGGGAAGGCTATATCTCAGCATTTGCTCGTTATAATTACGAAAAACTTGAGAGGATCATTATAAAAATTATGTAGATTCAATTTGGATGCATATTGGCTGACAGATATTTCGCTGCTATACTTCTATTTCTCCCTCCCCCACCCCCCTGAACTAGAAGGCGATATTTCAGCTTCTCTATAGCGTATAAATACACCGGACTTAATGTATGAGACTTCTATGAAGAAAAAGAAATTTGAATGCATGTCAGTCGACAGATGGCGCTGCTATGCGACAATTTATCTCGAGTACTGGAAAGCTATATCTCAGCTTCTACAGCATAGAAATGCACTATATAAATGAGAAAACCATTGTGAAGAGAATGCTGACTAAATTTAGATGAATAGCGGCTGTTAGGTGACGCTGTTATTACTACTTTTCTGCACATTTTCATGTCAGTATCTGTTAATTAAAACAACCCCCAAACCGTATGTGTAAAAATTTTTATGGGAAAAGTTAAGATTAAATTTTGTTCATTTTAAACGGTAGGTGGTGCTGTTACATAGAATAATATAAATGAAAATTTTGTGATGACCGCAACATATCAATTATTTCCATGTATTTTACACTGTGCGAACAAAAGTTATTAAGCAAGTTATTTCTGAGTTAAATATGTCTCTGTAAAGTATTAATTGTATTTTACTTTTATACAAATGAGAAAAAATATATCACTTTTAAATTTAAAAGAAACCTAGTGTGTTGCTATCACACGACTTCTGTTACTTACTGCTATACACATTGTAAACTCTTTTTGGAGATAGTGGTCTCAGAAAACAAAATTGATTTAACAAATGAAACACCTATAACAATTTTCCAATGACAGCAAATTAATGCATACGTCGTAAAGATATATAAAAGAGAGTTTATAGTAATAAAAAACAAGAGAACCTCTTTTTTTTCAAACACCAATTTTTTGAGATCTAAAACTGACCTACCTATTCAAGACATTAGACAATTTTCCTAATGAAACATACGAAAGGACGTCTAAAAAAGGGTTTATGCAGCAACTTAAAAGAAAATAGTTATAGCCGTTTTTGAGATGCCAGCTTTTGGTCCCACTTCCGATTTTTAGCAAAACTTGCCAAACTCATTTTTTTACCCGAAACCAACAATTACATATGAAAAGATATATAAAAAAGAGTTAATAGGGCGAGTTTGAAGAAAATGTGGTGAACGCTGTGTTTTAAGAAAATTATATCCAAGACCTGAAATTGTGCTACATGTACAGGCCGCATGTTAATTTTCCTAAAGTAACCAACTAATACATGTGGGAAAACATCTAAAAGGGATATAGCAACTTTGAAGAAAATCGTTTGAACCGTTTCTGAGATAAGATACTGACTTGCGGTCCACCTTCCGGTTTTCAGTGTTCAATTTCCGGTTTTCCAATTTTCATTTAAAGTTGGCAAAATCATCTATACACTAAACCTGTCCTAATTCTGAAGTTTCATCTTCTATCTTTATTCGTACAAGAGATATGGCCGTCAGACGATTCTCCACGCACACACATAATCCCACACATGCTGACCACTTTCCAAAAATCACTTTTTTGAAACCCAGGAGACCTTAAAACAGGTAAATCAGGTGTAAACTAGATATCATAATTTTTGACCGAATACATTACTTTCTTTTCTTACGGTAGTCGAGCAAAGAAAGTATAAAAATAAGTGACTCAAATTATTAAAGTGTAAAACATTAATCAAATTTAGTAGCACGTTTTCCCACAGCTCAGATTTTGGACGTAAATGTTATATATTTCACCGCTTACATTTTTGTATACTAACATTCAACACTAGTTTTATCATCCAATTATTTATGTGTGTGTGTGTTTGGGGGGGGGGGGATTCTTTCATTTTATCTGAGGCACTTAAATTTAAAATATTCTGAACATTGATTTTAAAGTCATTCATTTTTTGTCTGACACTATGTTTATAAATGGTCATACATTCGAGGAATTTTAGTTATGGTTATATCATTATTCTGTTCTTGGAACTTCCGAAAAATGCATGCATTCAACCATGAATCCAATTTCAGATTAGACAAGACGTCCTTTACCGTAGTAGTTAGATGAAAAATTTATATTTCTTTGTTGAGTTTTATATGTTTACTGGGAAACGAGTTATAATAATAATATAAAATAATTACAAAGGCCAAGATCAAAGGAACCTTTTCCTATTGTGTACTTACATAAAATAATTAGTTCTTGTGGAAAAAAAAATAATAATAATAATTGAAATTTTTATTTATTCTTTCTTAGTGCCCTAAATCTTTTTTTTTTCTTCAAATCTACAGTTTTCTGTGGTCTCTAAATTTATAGAACATTTGACCTTGAATGAATTTGTTTTGTCAAAAAACCTGAATTTGGCAAAGCTTCTTCCCATTATAGCTCTTGAAAAATTTTCAAATAATTTTCATCCAGTTACTCTGAAATAACCCCATATATATATATATATATATATATATATATATATGTAATTCTCGATAACACCCAGCGAAATCCAAAATACAACCATTCATTCAGCAGTTGAATAACGATCTTTAAAATTCGTAGGATAAGAAATTTTCACACTTATATTGCATTGGACCAATGAAGACCAATTAATATTTTTTTGAGAACTAGAAGATGTTTTAGATGAACTAGAAGAATTTCAATACATAAACTGTTTTATCAAAAGCTACTTTTCTAAATATGTTCTAAAAATATTGTATTGTTTATCAGAAAAGGTTTAGGAAGATGAATTTAGGCAAGATTTTTGCCTATGACTCTGAAAATTTTCGAAGAATTTTCCTCCGATTACCCTCAAATAACTACATAGCTTTTTAATTCTTGATAACCTCCAGTGCAAATCAACCGTCAATCATTCAGCAGCTCAATAACTATCTTTAAAATTCGAAACAAAAGAAAATGTTAAATTTGTATTACGTCGGACCGAAATAAATCGATTAGCAATTGCTTGAAAAGTAAAAGATGCGTTCATAATTTCAATATACGAATAGTTTTGTCGAAAACGTCTTTTCGAAATATGTTCTAAACAAGATTGTTTTGATATTCAATCAAGTTTTAAGAAGAACCATTAACTTTAAATTATAACCAGAAAGAGCATTTGAAAGATTTGAAGAATTCAATATTCAAAACCTATGTGTTCTCTTTTTTTGTTTGGCATTTCCTTTTCATCATTCATTTTTTTTTTTTTTTTTTTTTTTTTTTGTCATTTTCCTCTCACCGCTTGGCTCTCGTTCATTAAAAAGTCTCCATTTCAACGATCGAGAATTATTTAATTGGTTTCTCCCAATAAACTAATTAATCCTTGAAATATAATACTTTTACAAAAACCAACAAGCTAAACCGACTAAAATAATTAATTTCAATTTATCAATATTTTCATTTGCTCATTTCCAACAATTAGACGGCTTTAAATATATATATATATGTATTTTATGTAACATTAAGTTGCGTGTCTTTTACTGTATATTAAATCTCTATTTGGAGTGTTATGTTTGAGAATTTAAATGAGTCATTTAATTACTTTTTGAGTTAATTTAAAAAATAAAATAAAATATGTGTTCTAGTAAAATCAATATTTTTTTTTCTTTTCTTTAGGGGCGAATATGTGTATGTTAATTATTTAAATAAATTATTACCGTTCAGATGGAAAACTACATTAATTTTATGTATCCCCCCCCCCCTTTATATATATATATATATATATATATATATATATATGTACAGTTATGAAGGATAAGCACTTTGAAAGAAAGTACTATATATATTACAAAACCATGCAGCAATTTTTAGGGTCCAAATTATTAAGGACAGTCTCTTATTATACAAAAAGAAACAGACATGAGTGAAGCATGAAGGCAGCAACGCACGCATTTTTTTATTTTATTTTATTTATTTATTTTTCTAATTACCCGCATCAATTTGTTTTTCTTTATACTTATGTTTATCCTGCTTTACACGTCAGCACTATTTTTTCTATTCTTTCCAATAATCTTATCGATTTATAATGTGTTGCTTTTTATGAAGTTGCTGATTTCGTATTGCGCTCGTGACTATTCCCCTGATCCTGATGAAGGACCGAACTTAATTATTTCGAACCGAAACAATTGTTGGGTTATTTTTTCCTTTCTATTTGTGGTACTAGTTCCCATTCTTATTTTCCATCATTCTTCGTCAGATTTTTTATGCATTTCTCTGCAAAACATTCATGTAATGGACGAAGACCTAACCTTGCCGACACAAAAAGTCCTATTATTCTTCTGGAAATTTTTGAGAATCACTCATTAACTAATGATTTTTTTTTTTTTTTTTCTAATTTGTTTTTACATTCAGAAAATTAAAAACCATTAAATTGGTAATATTTTCCCAAAAAATTATTTTTTGTATTTTAATCTTTTATTTTTGAGTTAAAAATTATGCAAAATTAAAAGTGTATTTTTCGCATTTTTAACTGCAAAAGGAAATATTAAAAATTTAAAAAGAAATTTTGGAAAAACAAGTACCAGTTTAGTGATTGTGATTTTTCTGAATGAGAAAAAAGAACTTAAAAGAAATATATTAAGTAATCAGAAATTGTGGAATTAAATTTCCCCATAGGTTTTTTACGGAAAACAAGGACTTATATAACGTTCGTGAATTCCTTGAATGTCTGAAAACAGAATTTAAAAGTATCTATCATGTAATGAATTATAACGGGGATTATATGAAATTTTATTGCAATAAGTTAACATGGGCTTCGGATGACCTTGAATACTTGTTTTCATTTAAAATAATCTAAAGAAAAGTTCAATCCAAACTATTGCAGTACCTCGCTAGGAATAATTTAACAAAGGTTTGTAAATCTTTAAGTGTATTTGGTTTATTTTAAAAATTTATAGTATTAATCATTTATTAACAATTCTTAGAAAATGACTGGATTTTCATTCAATTTTTAGGTTTGGTTTCAGAATCGGCGAGCAAAGTGGAAAAAACGCAAGAAGACGACGAACGTGTTTCGTAGTCCGGGTGCTCTCTTACCCTCACATTCTTTACCCCCCTTCGGTTCCATGGGAGACGGATTCTGCTCATTCGGTGCAGAAGCCCGATGGCCCATGTCACAGATGGGGCCTGGCCCCACCCTCCCATTGGGGCCTACCTCCCTCGCCAGGCAGCCAGCTCTCGCACAATCACTGTCCCAACACAGTGCCGCAGCGGCCGCCATGGGAGGCATGAATCAGGTAATTATATAAAAATAGTTAATATTTCTGATTTGCTACTTCTCATTAAAATAAAAACTTATACTCATCATTTTAATGTGATTTTAAATTTGAACACTTATTGAATGGTATGAAATAATCTGACGGTGAGAAGTATGGGTTGATTTATAAATCAGTTGTAACTTAGGGGAAAGAAAAACGCATGACAAAATATACGGTAAATCTTTCATGCAGAAATATTGCGAAACGTTCACAAAATCTTTTGTTACTATTATAATTGACAATATCTTAAAAAATTTTACAATTCTTGTTAAGGCTGTACAATATCAAAAAAAAAAAGTACTTTTTAATAATTTTATATTATACGTATTGATTAAATAAATAAATTAAAAACAACAATTAAAATACCGAAAATGATTGTAATTTGTCACATTTTTATTATAAGATAAAAGAATTTTTTTTCCCTTTAAAGTTTTTTTTTTTTTTTTTTTTTTTAATCGAAACCTTTTTTTTCTGTTGGCCATTTCAACGCATTCCTTGCAGTCAGCTCATAAAGCTAATTTACAGACAATTGGGCCAAATTTAGTATTTTAAACTCATACTCATAAAAGCTTCCCATTGCCTTAAAAGAAAGAAAATCATTTTTAACCGATTTTATGCTAACATCGGAACCGGTAATGCCAAAAATTTCGTCATAAAGGAAGAAAACAATTAATCAAAATCCAAAATGCGCTCTATTTAGAGAATGATCAAGAGAATTGGCCAATTTTTAGGAAAAAAGCCAAATTAATTTTAACAAGAAGGATAAATATCAGTCCAAGAATTCAATCACAGCACTTGGCAATACGGAGAATTTTTTAGCACTGAACTAACCTGGTAAACCATTTACTGGCACAAGTGGCTCAAAGAAAAGTTAGAATATTCAGTTCTGCACTCTTAAAAATTTAAACAGAAAAAAATCTGTAAATTATTTATCTTAAGTCTTGTGCAAAATCATAGTGAGAAGTATACGGAGAGGAAAAATCTAATTCACATAATACACATTTTAAAGGTTAGTATTATTTTAATTACTAATTATTTGAGGGAGTATATTAGTGATTTAAAATACTTTTTCTTGAGTAGAAATATTCATTTTTATCTTTTATTGAAGATAAAACAATAAAAAAATTAAATTAAATTATACAATAAAGGTTGAGAGACAAAGGTGTTCATGGATTTTAATTCAACCATCCACATTTTCATGCTTCCTACAAAGTTATCTTTAGTTTTTACGTTCATTCGTCATCCAGGTGATATTTGGTAAAAAATGTTTATTTTTATTAATTTGCTGATACAGGATAGGTACCAAAAGGTTGAGGATTACTGGTCTAAATAATTTGAGAATCATTTGGCATTCCGATATTATTATTATTATTATTATTATTTTACTTTAATATTTAGCATTTTTACCTTTTAGTCACAATCACCCCTGGAAAACCTCGATTTTTCCGATTTTTAACTCAAAACTACAGTAAAATTACATTTGCTGAAATGTTTTACAATGTGTTAACAATTGCGCTGTACTCCAGTGAATTAGTTATTAATATAGACGTTCATTATGGCTTAATTAGAGAATATTGTTACATTCGAAATAACTTATTATTAATGGTCGCAAATTTTGTATTCTTTCCGATAAAAATATCACCGCAACTGTGCTAGAAAATTTTGCGTTGCTGAGTGAGGGAAAATTGTTTTCCTAGATCCTCCTTAAAGATGTCATTTTTTCAAATAACTAAACTCAAAAGCATGCTTTACAAAAGTAGATGTTAGAGGGCGAGAGGGGGGGGGGGATTTCTTTTAAAATAAAAAGTAATGAGAAAGAGAAGCTCAAAAAATAAGAATTAGTTTATGAGTTAAAAAATATATAAATAAATAAGTAAACCGCGTACTTTTTTTCCTTGACTTGATTATCTAATATACTCTCCAATCTATCTGCTGATATCACTACCAAAAAAAAAAAAAAAATCTTTTCTTTTTTTCCTTTCTTTCTTTTTTCTTTTCTTTTCTTTTTTTTTTTTTTTTCTTTTTGATAAAATTAAACTGACCTTGTGCGAAACATTAGAGAGGTTCTTCCTGGAAGCATCCAGATAAGGTACGAGAAAATTACTGGGAATAAACTCTCCGCATTAACTTGCATAATAATGTTACTTATTTTACACATAAGGAACTGTTATAAGTTAATGCTGCCAATAATGAAAAAACTTTTTTTTTTTTTTTTTTTTAAGAGTTTACAATTAGCTATGTTCGTAGACTTCTAAAACTCATGTTATTCTATGAAGAAATTTATTTATATAATTACTCCTTATTTAGTACATTTTCTTAATTTCGTTTCCATATTCAAAAAATTTCACAACCATAAAATTTCTTCTTTATTCTCAAAAATTGATATTTTAAATTTTTATTTTATTTTTAAGCCAAAAACTGCTTTCACGTTAAAATTTCAAAATGAAACATTAAACGTGATATCAACTATTTTATGTTGTAGTTTTAAATATAAATAATAAAAATAAAATTGAAAAAAAAAGTAAATTTACTTTCTCCGCTTCTCTTTTTAAAATGAAAGCACATTAAAATCATTAAAATTACGAGTTGAATTAATTATATTCATTCATTAAACATAATTAAATAAAATACCAACATCATAGCAGACCTATTTTCAAAAATAAATTATTCGAATGAGCTATAAGCTGTAGAGGATGTTTTATTAGTAAACATCAAATGTACATATTTATTAAAATTAACTATGTATAAATAAAAAACAAAAATGAACGATATTTTGTATTCAGGAATAAATATTCCCTTTTGTTTACGCTCGAAATGTACATAACTGAATTTTATATATATTTCAAATCCCACATCGCTTTAATGAAAGAATTTATTTTTGTATAAGAATCCTACATAAAAGCACTAAATAAATAATTTTTATTCTGTTATACTACTTTTCGTGTAATGGAAAAATGATAAAAGAAACATGTCTGGCATAAAGGGAAAAAATAAATCCAAGTAATGTATTGTCTCTTAAATGTTAAACAAAATTTTCGGAAAAATATTATTCGACACCAGGATAGCACGATAAACTGACTTTACACCCACTTTTTACAAATGGTAATTTTTTCTTATTTTAATTAAAAAAATAATAATAATAATCGTAAAAAATAATTATATAAAAAAAAATGTTGCGCCAATACTTCGCTTGCGTACCTATCTTGATGAGATTTTTCAGCTTTTCAGATGAATTCGGCTATATATAAATTTAGCTTCAAAGTTTTCTTTCATTCTTTTTTTTTTTTTTTTTTTAGTACGACAGGACGATTTCTTACAATCTGCGATTTCACATTGTCGCCATTTATTTGTAGTGTGACCTTAAATATGCCAGAATGACTGCCAATATTCAATTTTACCATTTAATTTCCTAAACTATCTTAAAATATTATGTCAAATCTGTAAGACATTTTACATTTTTCTTTCTTTCTTTCCTTTTTTTTTTTTTTTAATGAAGCAGTTTTAATATAGAACAATATATATTATGCATTATTATTATTATTATTATTATTATTTATATGTTGGAAAAAATAAAAGTAAATTTGCATGCATTTATGATAATTTCGGACGAATTTGATGTAATTAGTAAGCTAAGAAATTTATTTGAAAATATTTATAATTAACATTTTGTGAAAATTACAGAAAATAAAGTTAAAATTTTCTAAAATGATGATAGCAATTTCTAACAAATTAAAATAAATAGAAAAAGCGTAAATTTAATAAAAGAAAGGAAATTTTCTAAAAGGAAACAAACTTTGTGACATAAATTTTACTATTAAAAAATTATTAATATATAAAATCTGTATACCGAAAGATTCTATGATTCATGATCTATAACTTTCATAATTTCAAAACTACTTAATAAAAATTCAAAAAGTTGATAGGAAAAAAAAATCTTTTTTTTTTTTCCTATCAACAAAGAAAATCTTTTTTTTTTTTTTTTTTTTTTTTCTTTAATAATTAAAATAAAATGAGAAAAGTCGTGCTAGCTTCAGTATAGGAACCTTAGCGAAAATTGAAATTTGGGACCGAAGTAGCTTGGACATTTCTCGCCAAGATTTTTGATTATGCAATTTCGATAGCCATTCTTAATTCACTGCTAAAATGTCAACAAAAATTTAAAAGCCACCAAGGGGCCCTTATGCTAAAGGTTTGTAACCGGTGCTAGAGAATGAAACACAGTTATTACATGCCTTTATATGGAAGAATAAATTAAAATATGTCAGTCTTGTTGAACTAAATTAACTTTTTTATGCAGAATTTTACATCCATTACTTAGGAAACAAAACAAAGCTTAGAGTTTTCATTATTATTATTATTATAATTATTAATATTATTATTATTATTATTATTATTATTATGAAACCTATCTATGTCAGCTATTGAATATTAAAACATAATGTTTCATGTTTCATTCTTTTTTATTATTATTATTGATTGGAGAACAACAAATACATTACTCTGACACAATGATTTTGTCAACACAATTTTAATATTTCATTTCATTGTCTTGTTTTTGTGTGTAGTTTCAGCTTTTTTATCTTTTTACCATCTCATCTCTGTAACACAAAATCATTAAACATTTCCTATGAAAGCTAAAATAATTAAAAAATTAATTATACAAATCATCAAAAATTTGTTTTATCACTGTAAAAAAATGTAATATAGCCCGAGAACAAAAAGAACCATATCTTTATTTAAATCTTATCTTACTTTATCAGAAAGGAGTACTACAACAATTTTTTCACCATAAGTAAAAAATAACAAATAACTGAAAATTAATCATAAATATAGTAAAAAGAGTAAATATAGTAAATGTATTCATTACTTTAAAATAAAATTGTAATTGACAGTTCCTTGTTAATAGTTAAACACATTATATTTTCATATTTACAAACAGCTTAGGACCCTTTTTCTATTATTTTTAAATAGATAATATTCTGTTAGCATTTGTACAACAAAAATACTCTCAATTTTAATATAGAAGCACATCAATATTATTATTATTATTATTATTATTATTATTATACACACCAATTCAATATTATTAGTGGAAGTGATATATATTATAATTTATTCAATAATACTAATAGTTTTCAAAATGTCGCTAAGAAAATAATGATATGTTTTAAATGGCGAATATTTTCATTTTATTAATTCTTCACTTTCATGGAATTGATAAGATAAAAGTTAAAAACCTCAGATAAAATCTTTTTTTCTTACCCTCTATATATAGTATACATGTATTAATTATGAGAAATAATCAACTATCCTCTGTTATTCGCATAAATTAAATAGTAAAATCACTCGAAACTTAAAAGCCTACTTTCTTTTAACTTCAACCAGCATAATATAAAATACTAAACTTTCAAAAGAACTTTTATCTGGTGTATTTCAAATTGTTGTACTCTAACGGGTACAAAACAAAAAACTGAAGGTTGGAGTTAAAAAATTGCAAGGAGGAAAAAATAATCGTTAACGTGTATTAAATGAATAAATTTCGATTTCTCAGTGAATTATTCAAACCAAACACGAGATTGACTGAACTATAAGACTGTAAGCTGAACTATATTATTGTAAGCTAAATAGCAAATTATATACTGAATTGTAGATTACTGTACTGAACAAGATTTATTGCATGAACAAGAAATATCTTTTAACTTTCTCTTATTAAACTAAAAAAGTTATTATAGATAATATGTATTTTCATTATATTTGTAAGAAATACCTTTTATGACAGAAAAAAAAAAAAGAAAAGAAAAGAAGAGAAGAGAAATGTCATTTTTAAATTTGAATAAATTATAATCTATAACAAAAAAAGTGACGCACCAAGAAGGAGTAATGCAAACTGGACACAAATTGACATACATACAGGTTTTGATGGAATCAAGCACCATTTCATCCTTATAGTCGATCCTATGTGCAACTGGTACTTAAGTGACTTCAAATACCCTTAATAGGCGGCTCAGGGAAATGGGGTTGAGTTCAGTCCCCGGATCTCTCTTCCACTGAGGACGTTTGAAGCATCATAAAAAGGGTACTACAACCAGCTCGGGATTTTACCAATCTAACGCAACAATTGGACAGAATTTGGCACGATACTTCACAGGAGCACATCTGCCAACTCTATTAATTAATACCAAGGCGAATAACTGCGTACGTAAGGGCTAGAAATGGACCAACGCGTTATTGACTTGTTTACTTTGTGAGGCCCTTTCTCTTGATTCAATCATTCAAATTTTCTGAAACTGTAATCAATTGTATTTAAAATGAAATATTTGAATCAGTTTTAATTGCGTTCATCTACATTTTAATCTGTAATGTAATATCCATTATTTGCAATTGCAACCACTCGTTGCCATCTTTCAAACAGCTTGTCGATCTCCCTAGCGTAGAAGTTCTCATCCTTGATCCCAAAGTATTCAGCACTGACGTAGAGACAGCTTCGAAAGAAGTAAATATTTTTCACGTCAGATAATTTTGAAGCAATCGGAATGGATAGTTATCCGACGGAGTTATGTCGAGTGAATATGGTGACTGACTAAAAACTTCCCATCCAAGATCATTCAACTTTTGTTGCGTCACCATTGCAGTATGTGGTTTTGCATTATCTTGATAGAACAAAATTCTTCTTCTGTTCGCTAATTCTGGACACTTTCCCTAGATAACTACATTCAGTTTATCAAGCTAGTTACAATAAAGGACCTTGCAAACATTAGCGACATCAACGCGGCAAGGGTGGGGTCTATTCGAATCCCTTTGGTGTGTGATTTAAGATGCAACAAGCCGGAAAGAGCCGTTTTATCCTCTGGCAAACCTCCTACTGCGATAATTAGTATGAGGAACTTGAGTCTCTTTTGTAAAATTCCTAAACAAGCAATAGAAAGTAATGTCTTTCATTGTAAACATCTCCAAAAGTTCAAGGGTCACTTTCCGACAATGCATAATTTATGACTTTCCCGCTCTGCTTCGATCGCTAGTGTCTGCAAGGTCCTTAAGTGATGGGTTTAAGTAGCTCTTGATTCAATCAATGATTGAATCAAGAGCCCTTGTTTAAGTAGCTCGCAGTACATTTCCCTGCCACCAGAAACAGAGCACCACTTTCCGTTGATGAAAATCTGCTTTTGCAGTAACTGTGACAGATGTTCCAGGTTTGCAGTTAACTTTTTTTCCTCTCTTTATTCTCGTAAAAAACCCACTTTTTAATTTTCCATAATGAGCTTGTCCAAAAATAGCACCTTATTTTGTTTAACAAGGAGAGATGAACAGATTCTCACACGACCCGATAAATTTCTTTCGGTCAAGTTGTGCAGAACCCAAATACTCTGCTTCAAGACAAATCCAGGGTGCTTGATGTGTTCCTCAGCAGTCAATTGGTGGATGCCGAGTTCCTTTGCAATTGCTCTAGTGGATAGATGTGAGTTATTCTCCAACGTGGATCGCAAAATGTCATTATCGACCTTGCATGCTGCCCATATCGGAGATCTTCCTTGAGATTGAAATCTCCAGAACGAAATTTGGCAAATCATCTTTGACAGGGCAGAATCTTTACATATTCACTTCTCAGCGTGTTACATAACTTTTTCAAGCAACCGATGCATTGCTTTTTTAATGGAACATATACAAAATGCAGTGTCTTAAATGCACCTTATCCACTGCCATTTTATTCACTCTGTACTTCTCAACTAACTGATGAAGGGTATTCAAAGTAGTCCTTTTATATTCCACAAGAGACACGCTAAATAATAAGTCCTTACATGACGCATTCTACCTGCTTGTTTTGACCTGACTGGTAAAATTAGCGTTAGTTTTATTATTATTATTATTAAAATCGCACCAAAAAGGTAAGTAGCAAACGGACAAATACATAATGAATCATTAACAATAATAATATTAATAATAATGGTAAAGAAAGAAATAATAATAAAAATACATATGCACAAAACATTCACAAAAATGAAAAAAAAAGAAAAAAAAAAAACTTACACACACACACACACAAAACTTTTAAGCATACACACATGCATGCAAATGCACATATCTGTACCCCGGAGGTAAAGGACACCATGTCATAAAAATGTAATTTTTTAGGAATGATGTTAATGATGCTCTAATGAAATACATTTGTCATAAATAATTAACAAAAAAAAAAAAAAAAAAAAAAACGGACATGGTCTTATCTTCTACTATCTTATCTTTTTTTATAATAACTCAATATAGTGCTTAATATAAAACAAAATAAGCACGTCAAAAACATAGTGCTAACACTTTTCAGAAATGGACATGGTGTCCTTTACCTCCGGGGTACAGATATATACGCACGCAAACATACGCCCATATACAGTAACAAAGAACAGACAGACACCCCCCCCCCCCTCCAAGAAAAAAAAAAAAAAAAAAAAAAAAAAAAAAAGAAGAAGAAGAAGAAGAAGAACAGGATTAGTTGCAAACATATTAAGGGGTCCCTTATTAAACCAGAAAAAAATGGGGAAAATTTCAAGCTTTGAAATTAATATCTCTATCGATTTTTGTCGCGCAGATGGGAAACTTTTTATGTTATTAGGTTGCGCATTAACTTTTATTAAATATAAATAAATAGTTAGTTTTTGAAATTAAAAAAACAAAACAAAAAGAACGTTATTTAAAAAAAAAAAAATGCCATAACACAAATGCTTGCATTTAAGGAGGGGAAAAAATTTAACTGGGAGGACTTGCTTTGTCTCCTGTATATAATATAATAAATATCTTTCATTCCAATACCAAATAGAAAAATTACCAATACGAATAATAAAATATAATGATTTACAAAAGAAAAGAAAAAAAAATACAACCTTTTCCGTCAAAGAATGACAATAAAAATAAAAATAAATTGTAATTATTCAAATGCCTTAAACACCTGTTGCATTAATTGGTGGAAAAAATTATGTCGATCTAGGAATCGAAAATTGAATGTAATTTATCTTAAAAGAACGCGCTGAAAGAACTATTAAAATAAAGCTGAAAGATTCAGTAAATAAAATACAGTGTGAAATAAAAACAAAACAGAAAATGTTTTATCGATTTTTCATGAATTTCTTTTAATTGCTGCTTAAGCAATTAAATACAGATTAATTGGGAGAATTTACTCGAGAGATTCCAAATTACTTTAAAGCAATTATCATGATTTTATGAAAACATCCAATATTTTTGTTTATTTTTTCCGCGAGGAAACTAAGAAGATTTGTTAAAAATGTGATTAAAATAGAATGTAAAGTGTTTTAAAGTAATTTAAAGAATTTTGTATTAAATTAATGTGTTCGTCGTGTTTATTAGAAAGAAAATAAGACATTAAAAAACTATTTTACATGCTATGTTTTAGAAATTACGCCAAAATAATTGATCGAAGAAACAATATGTTTATCAACAAATCTGAATGGTGGATTTCAGTAAATAATGAAAATATTTTTCATTATTCAGTTTCTTTTTTAAATTATTTTCTGCTTTCTTTCTTAAGGCTCCACTCTCCTTCTTGTAATTTCCTCGTCTAAGGTCCCCAGATCCCATGTAACTCTATGAAGAAATTTATTTATAGAATGACTCATTGTGTAATGTTTATTTTTAAATTCCGTTTACACATTTCTAAAATTTACAATCATTAAATTAGTACACGTTTTCCAAAAAATTATTGCTTAATATTTTTATATTTCATTTTACAATTAAAAAATGAGAAAAATGCCCTTGGTTAATTTTTTCAAATTGGAATTAAAATATTAAAATTTAATAAATCATTTTTTGTAAAACTAGCACTAATTTAACGGTTGTGAATTTTCAGGATAGGAAAACGGAATTAAAAAATAAAAAAATAAAAAAATATTGCAATTAGTTATATTCTATAAACAAATTGCCCTATATATTTACATCCGATTTGGTTACAGGAGACGATGACCAACTCATTATTCTGTACGTTCTCATTATTCGGCATTTCCATGCAATTGCATCCACACCAGTTCCTTCTACCAAAAAAAAATCTATTTTTTTTTCTATAAAGATACTGTGTGTAGTTACTTTATCCTGTACTATATCCTATACACTGCATAACAGTTACTACAAATTTAGGATGTAATATAAATATTTATATTAGTTAAGAATTAAAAAAAAAAATAAAAAAATAAAAAAATGTTATGAAAAGAGGGGCTCTTCTTTATTAATAATTTTCTTTCTCATCGTTGATTAAGCCATTCTAATTCCATTTCATAAACTTTTAATACTTACAAACAGAATATTTAAATAGAAAATATAATTAATACTATACTGGATGAAAGATGTTTAGTCCGGGAATCGAATCTGAGAATTTTAGAACATTGCGTTAATATTCATATTCACTGGGCTATTCTAAACAATTTCCTATATAAACATATTTCTCTCAAGATTACTGTTTATCGCGCTCCTTTCAGAAGACTTGAACAATGAGAAACACAACTATGAAAACTCTGAACAGAATAGTGGTGATGATGCAGAGATAAATGCCGATATTGACTATACAAGAAGCCTAGACCTGGATAGAGTGTCCTTCGTGGTAGATCTTTCTGGTGGATTCACGTGATTTTCAGAGAAGAGAGAGAGAGAGAGAGAAAAAAAAAAAAAAAACAGAAGACTCCAAAAGCAACCAAGACAAAAAGCTCGAACTTTATCGAATCAGGCGCCTCCCGTTTATCAGATTCGGAAGCAGAACATCTCAGTTACTGTTAGGGCCTAAATGCGATAGAAGTAACCTTTTCCCCGCAGTATTTTATTAATTCAACTTTTTATTAAAAAAAAAATTACCCCATTACTTTTTCAATTTAATATGTAATTGAAAAGATATTTTTCAAGGCATGCTTTTATATAAACACATCTTCCAACAGAATATTCTTTATTATTATTATTATTTATTTATTTATTTTTACTCTTTATAACAATAAATGCACTGCTAAATCTTGAATATATTTTAAATAAAAAATAATGTGTATCTAAAAAAATGTTATAGGTATATTTTTTTCCTTCATTCTTATTTAGACTATAAATAAATTAAAAAAAAAAAAAAATTAAAATTCTGTCAAAGATAGAATTTAGTTTAGTACTGAGAATTATTGATTTCAATCTGTAAAATTTTTATTTTTATTTTTTGTTTTTTAATTAATTAATTAATTAATTTTTTTTTTTTTTTTTTTACTGTAAAACTGGGCCACGTACTTTTTAAAATAACCGAAATGAATTAAAATGAAGTGTTGCCACCTAAATGTCATACTTTAGTTAATTAAAAAATATATATATAAATGTCGTGTCGAAAAACTGTTTACACACCTGGAATAAAAAAAAATACTCCCTTTTATTTGGTACCAAATTTGTAACGATAGGACTGATGTTTCTAATTTATTTTTGTGTTACACAAAACTGATCTACAAAAACTACAGATTGAAACTAATTGTCCTTCGTCCTAATAAATAATTTTAAAAAGTTTCCTTCACAGATCACAAAGTTCTATAGTAATTTATATAAAGAAATTTAAAAAATACATTCCCTTATTATGTAATATATTTTGTTTGATTTCAATTTTATCAATTTTATAATGCTAGAAATGCATTATACTATTGCAGATATGCCAATATTTTAATTTATTCCAAAGCACGGTTAGTATCTGCCCTTTTTTCTCACCACATTTTTTGTACTGAAATTTTCTCCGGTATATAATTGTGATTAAATAATAAGAAAAATACCCTTCAAGGTAAGTGGTGTGAAAATAGGGCGGGTACTAACGGTGCCTCGGAATAAAATAAAATGTTGGCATGTCTGTTATCGATAAATCTATTTGTGAATTTCACTAAATGTTAATATGAGGTTTAGAGATTCATAAGGAATAGTAAAACGGCCCGTAGCTCTTTTCCCTTATTATTTTTAAAACTGTAAATTATCCCCATTTTTTAAAAATGAAATCTGAATAGTATTAAAAAATTATTTTGTGGAAATAAACTGTGGAAATTTTGTAGATATATAAAAGATTCTTTTGTTCATATACTTTTCTAAGGAGGAAAAAAATGTTTTCATTGAAAAAGAGACATGATCTTGAGACACTTTCATAGAAATAATCACTAAACTCTCATGTTGAAACTCACATAACTTTACATATCTTATTCAACTATTTAAAATATTAAGCGTTCACAATTTTAACTATAAATATGCAAAATTGTAAAATACTTTTTAAAAGAAATGCATTTTAGAAAATAATTTTCATAACATAAATTTAGTTGGAATGTGAAAAGCTATTTCATTTGCAAATCTTTAAATAAATTTTTAAATAATAATGCTGATTTTAAAAAATTCACAGAGATAGACATGCTTGTTATTCAGAAATTATATTTCTAGTGCTCTGACAGTTTTACCTTAGGGAATATTTAATTTTGCCAGCTTTTTAAAGTACTGATGGGGGTTTGGAGAAGTTTAATCATAGAACTGAGAAAATGTTTCGGTGTATGAATAAATATGAATTTTTTACTTCTAATTATTTTTATTTACAATAACAAGCTATTTAGTTCTTTTTATATTATAAATGTTTATGATGTATCAGAGAAAATTTTTTAAAAGTAAAAGAAAAAATCAACGAATCGTGTCTAAGATCACAAATCATAAAAGCACCCTATGAAATATAAAATAAAATTAATTAATTTCAAATCAGCAACCTAATATCATTGGAATTTTTCACAGAATTTTTGTTTTAGTTTGTGATTAAATCAGATAATATCTCTAATTTTAAAACTGTCATGATATAAGTTGAATGCATTTCTATCCAGGAATTTTATTATATACTAGCAAACCCGTGCGGGTATGTACTTCTATGTACTTCTGTGTACTTCTATGTATAATGAAGTTATGTGATTTCAACTTCGGCACATGTCGCCCAACAGGTGGGCATTCCTATGCCGATTTTTACGTAGGCACGTTGTAGAGTTATTAAAGTAGAAAATGTTTTTCACAAAAATAAAAATTTCCCATTTTTTACAAAAATGGGTCCTAAAAAATTTTTAATCTGGATCGACCCCTGATATTAAAACTTTGCTTGATAAAAATCTATTTCCAAACATTTTAAGTTCTTAAAAAAATAATAAAATAAAAAAGCAAATATACATTAGAAGACAAGTAATGACATGCTGTTTATTTAATCAAATTAATTTTAATCAAATATATAAATATGTATTCGTATAAACTATTGGTACATGCTCATGAAAACGTGGGGGGAGGGGACTATAAAAAATCCGTACTTTTTCTGAATTCTGTATAAAATTAGAACATTTTAATTTAGATATTGTCCTTGAAACTTTATGAAATATCATTGTATGGTAGAACTTATTAAAAAAAAATCTAGATTTATTTTTAAGCTATTGATTATGCTATATATTTAGATACTCTTTCAAAAAGCTTTTCTGTAATTTTCAAAAGGTATTAAGTAAGTTGAAAGTCATTTTAATTATCATTCAAACAATGTTGGAAGTAATTAATAAAAATCATGCTGTTATGCGTATTACAGTGACTTTTCATTTTATTTTCCATATTTACTGCGCAATAAATCCACATTTTATATTTCAAAAGAGTACTAAATTTAACCTAAATACAAACTTACATTTATGATCATCTCTAAATTTCTCTCCTTAGATCTAAATTCTTGAATGTTTAACGTGACAAGCCAACCTTGAAAGTGGGTAAAATTTTAGAATTTAGAAGATATGAAATCAGACAAATAAGGTTTTTAAAATTATTGAGAGGATTAAATGCAAATATAGTTATTTCACACACAATTATGATCTGTTATAAAAATACAGCGATGTACCACTTAATTAATTATTACTTTTTAAACACATCTTTGTTGAGATTTTTAAATAACAAAATAATAATGTGCTTTCATATACAGTAATAGACATATCAATTAAGAGCATGTAAAAAGTATTATAAAAATGTTAATTTATTCTTAGTCTCAAAAAAAAAAATAATAATAATAATAATAATAATAAATAAATAAATAAATAAATAAATAAAATAAAACAAAATAAACATGAAAAAAGGAAAGAAAAGAGGGAGAAACTTTTAGGATATTGTTCTTGTTCTGAAAAATAAAACAAAATTTTAGGGTTGAAGAAATAAAAACTATTTGTTGCTAAACATGTGTATTTAAAAATTTATAAAAACAAAATCATTAAATTTCTGGGTACATTTTATTATCTACACTGTTAAAAAAAATGCAATTTTATTGCCAGAAATTCTCTGTGAAAATTGCAGAATTCTGTGAAAAGTTACAGAAAAATACGTTTTGTCAACGCATTTTTTCCGAAATTTTCGACTTTTTATTCAAATTACAGAGAATTTCTGGCAACAAAATTGCATTTTTTTAACAGTGTATTAGAAAATAAGGAACTTGAAACACAAGTTCATAAAATTTTAAGTTGATGCTTGAATCAATAGAAACGTCAAACAAGTCGTGAATGAAATTGCGTGAATCAAAAACAGAGGGAGGAAAAAGGACTGTTTTTAGAAAACATGAACAATTTTAGGAATTTCTCTTTTAACCTTTGAAAAACTGTAATAATAATTATAATAATAATATGGTAACGAAGGTAACGAAGTAGTAGTACGTAGAAAAACAGATAATAAAATGCCACCATAATCCGAAAAAATCAAAATAAATTTATAAATAACTACATTTAAAATAACCAGTAATAACTTCAAAAAGATAATAAAAAATTAATCAGAAATAAATTTATTGACATGAAAACAACCATATTCACCGGACAGTTATCTCCAAAACAATCCCATAAATAAACTAGTATGTTGTGGCCACCACAAGACTTTCTTCTATATTTTCCTATACATATTCAATCAGTAACAATATTAAAAAAAAAAAAAAAAAAAAAAACGATTTTTTTTTTCTAAGTTTTTTTTTTTGTTAAAAGTAAAAAAAATCGATAACTTTGTTTTAAATTATCACAGATTTATGGTTCAACCATTCGTTTTAAAGGTATTGACGAGATCTTTCGAATGATACCCATCTTCAAAATTTAACCCCCCCGGGGGGGTACTTCCCCCCCAGGGGGGGAACCGATGCCCCCCCATGCACATTTTTTTTTTCCTAGTTAACTACTACTATTATCAATAATTCATATTAATTTTACAATCACAAGTTTAAAATAACTCTCATTATGCCCATTTATACGGAATTTTGTCCTATAAAATGCGATCACAGCGCCACCTGTTGAGCTATTGATCCCCAAATCTAATGGGCACCAGTTCATGTCAGGGTGCAACTAAATACCAAGTTTGGTTAAATTTCATTCATTGGTTCGTGAGATACAGCGTCCACAAAAAAATGATACAGACACACAGACAGACAGACAGACAGACACACAGACAGACAGACAGACAGACAGACACACAGACAGACATTTTTTAAAAACTATCAATTCGTGTTCAGGACATCCCAAAACGTGTAGATCCGTCAAAAAACGGAGGTCGAAAATTTTCGCGAATCCAATACTTTCTCTATATTACATATAGAAGAAAGTAAAAACTAATAATCTCATTGAGAAATAGATAACGAAATTACATATATATAATACTAAAGAGTGTCCATCCATATATGTCATTAAATAAGAAAGAACTATATATATAATGAGAGAGAGAGAGAGAGACTACATAAAAACGATTGCATCTGCAGATTACAACACTGATATAATGCATTCAATCTTCAGATTGGTAATAAAAATTCTAAATAATATACTGATTTTCCTTAAATGTACGTAATTTTTTTTATCAACTTAGAAATTTCACATTTTCTAGGTAGATTAATTTATGAGATTTTAAAAAATATTGTGTAATATTGCAGATGAAAATAAAATATTTACATTAAATTTTCTTTGCTTAACAAATTAAGCGCATTAATAGATGCATTTTCTTAACTCACAGAAAAGCCAGGAAATTTAATAAAGAATAAAACTGCTAGCAAAAGTAGAAACAACGCTGTTATCAACGATAAATTTACTTATGATTAATTATTGAATTTAGCAATACCATAATGTAGTAAGGTTAAAAAAAAGTTAAGGAATTTTATTTTTCGAATATTTTATCTGCTTTTTATTTAATAATAATTATTATTATTATTAATAATTTCAAATTTTTCAAAATCATTAGGAAGATTTTTTAAAAGAGGTAAAAGCATTTAAAATGTAACAAAAAAAAAGAAGTGGGAGGGGGGGGGGGGTAAAGTAAAATAAAATAAATGAATAAAAAGAGAAAAATACTTTTTAAAAAGTAGATTAAAACCAAAAAATAAATTTAAATTAACAGACAAATAATGTTCCATAGTTTTAAAATCTTAAATCTTAATACTATATAGTGGAAGAATTTTTTTTTTTTTTTTTAAGGATTTCATAATTTGTTTTAACATTATCAAATTGTTATTAATAAAATGTTAAAACAAATTAAATAAACAAATTATATATATATATATATAAAGGAAAACAAATTTGAGTCAGTACTAACACATGTCTGGTTTTTAATATTGTCTTATGTTATTATTATTATCATTATTTTAATAATAATAAGTATCGGTTCAGACATAAAAAATTTATTTTTATTTACCCCTTTAAAAAATCGCCTGCTAACATTCTTATGTAAAGCAAATCAATAGTGAAATTAGCTATTTTAAAAGATATTGTTTAAATGGCAGCCTTCAAATGTGTTAGAATGTAAAATATAGCAATTTCCTTACAAAATAAATAAATAAATATATATATATAAAAAAAAAAAAAGGTACGGGATACCTTCATTATAAAATATTTAAAATTGTTATAAAATTTACAAATTTATTTAAATTATTCAGAGCTCTTTCGACCACACCACTCTTTGAAGCTGTAAAAATTTTCAAACATACCAAAAACAATTCCTCCCATACACCACAATGTAAATAGAATTATAGTTCTTTCGCACGGACAATTTGTGCAATCACAATAAAATTTTCAAATAATTCCATCATATGACACAGATTAAAATACCGAATTTGGATTGCTATTTAATATCTGTTTTTGTGTTACACAGACACACAGACCAACCGTTAGACACCTAATTTTTGCATTCAGGGGACTTTAAAAACATACCATTATAACAAATACTCGGTTTCGAAAGTTTAACTTCCAAACAGTACTTTCTCTATTAGGTAGGAGTAAGTGATAAATCATAAGTTTAAATTACATAATTATTTCTTTTGATAAAAGCAATTCCAGTATGAATAAATAAATAAATAAATGATGATGATGATAAGCGAGTATGTCCTTTGAATTACCATTTTATGACATTAAACAAAACCGTTTGGTTTCTGAATAATAATAATAATAAAATTTATTAATCCGATAAGAAAATTTTTTAATAACGTTTCATTATAACAATAATAATTAATATTATTATTATTTCCAGTATGTACATCTCTATAAAGACTAGGTAAATTATGAAGCAAGTAAGACTAAAATTGAAGTAAAAAATTTTCAGTGTAATTAAACACAAACTGAAAACTTTTTCTCTAGAAATGTATAACAACTTTTAATTTCCTTTAAAAACATGGTTAATTAATTGTTTTAAGAAATCGCTCTTAATTAAATTAAAAATATACAACACCTTATTTAGTGCTAAAATTACCCCTATATGAAGAAGTATTAATCTTCATTTTAACGAAATAGTATTCACCCAAAATTTAAAATATGCTTGCCCCTGAATGCTTTTTCTATATTCTTTTTGTGTATATCCCCCCCCCCAATACAAAATTTAGTAATACATATTAAGCAAGAAGCTTGCATGCGAAAATTCACGAGATTAAATGTGTACTTTTTAATTATATATATATAAAACTGTTAGGTAACTGTTAATGAAAAAATTCAAAATCGAGATTTTTTTTCTTACATTTTTAGATCATGCGTTCAAACAGTCCTTTCTCACACTCCCATGCACTTGCATCTGTATCTGGGGACGTCATTAGAAGAAATTGCGCTAGATTGAAAGAACTGGTATGTAGATTTGAATGCCGTATCAAAACGTAAATTTTTTTTTGCTAAACATCAACATTTTTTATTCAAAAAACATTTTCAATTTTCCGCTTGGAAGTCTACTAAACAAAACAGGTCGTGCACAAAATAACCTTCCTTAGAGGAAAAAAAAAGTCGGGAAAAGAAATTAAAATATTTTGTTAAAAAAAGGGAGGGAGGATAATGTAAGGATGGAGATTTAGGCCAACGAATATTCCTTATGTAACTGTTCCTAACGTATTTTTTCTCATTTTTATGAAATATGAAAAATACTTGTGATAATGATTACTCAAAGAATATTTTTTTTAAACATTAATAATAAAATTTACATTATAATTACAGTTTTCGTTGCAGAATAGCATTAAAAGTATTTCATTACAACTCAAATAGTCAATTTCTATCAGTAATTTATAAATCACGGTTATTTTTATTATTTTTCTGGTGATTTTAAAATTTACCCGGCAATAATATTTGTAAAAATGTCATTAATTATATAACGATATATAAATCACAAAATCGAATTGATTTTATAATTATATATTTAAATTCGTTTGCTGAGAGAATTTAATCTTTAGGAATTGTTTAAAAATATTTTCATTTATTTTCATTTATTTGTCTTTATTTATTTATTATTTTATTTTATTCTTTTTGAAATAATTAAAAAAAAAGTAAAGCACGTAAATAAGTAACCAATTAAAGTTAACTATATATGTATGCACTTATGAAACATGTTAAAATAACTATTAATAGAATTGTCTGACAAGTAAATGCATAAAAAACTCAACAAAATTAATGAATGAATTTCTAATATCTAAATTATCCGTTTATCAAAATGTAATACTTTTACTTTATTTACTGAAAAATTCCCGGTGAACTAAAAATAAATAAACAAAATAAATTAATAAATAAGTAAATAAATAAACTATCATTAAAGCTTTATAAAATACACGTATCAGTTATCTGAGGGTATATTTTTCAAATAGAATATTACAGTTCAATTAAGTTTTATCGTAAAAAGGTTTCTTTTTTTCCCCCTTCTTTTCCTTCTCTCTCTTTTTTTTAAACATTCTAAAAAGAAGAAAAAAATATAACTTATTAAATTAAGATATTGTCGTTAAGAATGCATGTTTTCGTTAATTTAATACATATGTGCATACATATGTATAATTTCAAAAAATGCTCTGACTTCGCTGCTAAAAAAATTATAATAATTACCAAAAAACATACCAAAAACTAATCATGATTATTACAGTATTTTGATAAAGATGTTTACAAAATTTTCTGCTACATAAACCGATTATTCATAATGAATAAATTTCTACTTACTTATAATGAAATCGCGTCCGCAAAGCGGCAATATAAGACTATTTTAAAAAACATCTCCAGTGGGAAAATATAAATTTTAAGCGATAAGAATTATCATTCAAAATGATTAAAATAAAAATAATAAACTTTTTTTTAAGAAATTTAGATGTACATGTAAAGTAATTTATACTTTGATTTTTCATGACCAAAAGTGGAAAGTACGTTTTTTTAATGGAAAACATCTTTTAATATGAAAACAATTATTTGCACTAAAATAAACAAAAATATGTATATTACTATTTTTTACTTATACATTTAACCTACACATTCAATGCTATTTATTAAAGGGAAAGCTATTTCTTTATTATTTTTATAAACATTAATAGTTTTCATGCCATATCTTGAAATTAGAGGATCCAGTTAAATGCAGAATTACTTAATCTATCTTTTATGCGCTTAATCTTTCTTTAATGTATTTTATTGTATCTTTAACATTTTGAGCAATGTAGATTTTATTAGAATAAATCTTCCAAAAAAATTTTTTTTGGTAGTTCTTTTTCTTAAAATGGAAGAATGATATAATGCTATAAATCCTCAACTATTGATAACACGTCATTATATAATGCTTTTGTGTGTGTGTGTGTTTGTATATGTATGTAGTGATAACAGATGGTAATTTAAAAATAATAATAATAAAGTATTTATAATTACGCTAAATATAAAACATTATATTATCATTAATTGCGGAAAAAATAAACGTTTGAGAAAACTTTGTTATACTATTATATTCAAAGTATTCAATATAATTTGTTCATTTTTTAGTTAATAATATATTTATTACCATGTTATTATGCAAATATCATGATTACTGTCATTATGCCTTTGCGAAACACTGACTTTATACTTAGAAAATGGAGGCAAAATACTATTTGGCCCAATAAAATTATTTTTTACTCCCTATCATTTTTGTAACTACCTGTTTTTGCCTTTCTGATCTTTTTTTTTGTAAATGCTACTTATGCCTCTTTTGACCTTTTTTTGCCTCTTTGTAAAAAAAAAGAAACTTCAAATTGAAAAAAAATAAAATAAAAAAATCCCGAGCGCTGTCCATTCGCTAAGTGTAAAATCAGTATCTAGGCATGACTGCCGGTTATACTTACCACACAAGCTAATATATTTCCACGGAGAGCGAGACACTTTAAAATGATTTTGGAACTCTCTCTCGTTGCAGACTCCAAATTATATTTCCAACTACAACAACTTTGCAGCTGGCAATGGCACAGCCGGGGGTATGTGGAGTGATGCACGATGGCATGACGGAGCTTTCTAAACAGAAGAAAAACAGGAACTTACCTCTGAGGTATTGGCATCTATATTAAGTGCGAAATTCTATTTCTTACCCCTTCTCATAGATGAATAATAAAGACAGTGTTTCGTAAAGAGATATAAGATCGTTGATTAATTGTTCTCTGATTTTGTCGTGCACTGCAGCTTAATTAAATAAATTTTAATAAGATTAACTATTGTACTTACAAATTTATATTGGCTTAAGTTTGCATCACATTCAACCAATTACAAATTTAAATTTTATTGTATGCGTTTTTACTACATCTAGTAATAATGGAGGCAATGAAATAAATGTTTTAAGGCTAGTCCTTTTTCTGTAAAATTTACGAATATAGATTTAAAATAATTTTCAACTTTCATTCAGAAATTAAATAAATTTAAGTTAATGATTTAAAATAAAATTCTTACGCATTACGAGATGTATTTAAATTTTATTCTATTAAACTTAATACTTCAGGTTATATCCCATCTTTTGGTTATTTTTAATTAATTAAGCTAATCATTTCGTGTAAAAATTTCTGTATATATACAGACTTTTAACGCTTTTAATTAATGAAGCTAATGATTCATGTAGAATTTCCTATATATCCGAAGTTAGATTATCTTTAATTAATTAAGCTAATGATTTCTTGTGCAGTTCTCATATAGACCCAAACTCTGGTTAGCTTTAATTAATTAAGCTAATGATTCCACTTAGAATTTTCATATGAATCCAGATTGTAATTACCTTTAATTAATTAGGTTTAATGATATCATGTAGCGTTCTTATATATATACGGACTCTCTTTATCTATAATTAATCACTAGAGAAAAAAGACTGAAATCAAAGAAAATTTTACAAGTTGCGTTAAATGGTAACACTAATTACTTCATTTACTTGTTTTAATAAAGTAATAAGTAATTTAATCTTAAAATTTTTAACGGTATTTTATTTTTCTAACGGCACTATAACATTACTAAAACAATTTCTGTTTAAATTAAAAAAACACTATCTCATTTAAACACTTAATGCATATCAAAGATATTAAAATCTTTTTAAACACTTACAACAGAAGTGTATCAATACTTATTTATATAGTTTAATAACACTTTCCTACTTTATCTTTTCAAGAACATAGGTTCTTTTAAGATAACACTATACCAATAAAATATTTGATACATTATTATAAAAGTAAAAATTTATAAAATTTATTGATTTATGTGGTTTTCTTAATTTTTTATTTTTATTATTTTTTTTTCCCACTCTATAACAAATGAATTGGTCTCCTTTAAAATCAACATCGAATTTTATTGTTATACCTAAAAAACAGCTTAAATAATGTGTATCTATGTTTATTTTTGAAGATACAGCCTTTTTTTTTTTTTTTTTTTTTTTTTTTTTTTTTACGTTGGCACGATCTATCTACTTTATATCAAAAGACAGTTCATGTATTCTTCATGATATTTACTCCTCTACTTTTGTTTCTTTGCAGTACATGGCTGTACAGGTGTCGACGCAGCTGGCAACTAACTCTCTGCCCTCCATAACAACCAGCGCATGCGGATCCCCTATGTATCAGTCGCCCTATGGAGCGCTGACCGCGTCGCCAACGGTTGCACCGCCAGGCCTGACGGCAGGAATGCCCGCAGCTTCTGGCGGAACTCCTCCCGGTGCTTCTCCGTCGCCCGCGCCGCAGCAACCGCAACCGTGTGCCGTGGAAAGCAGCGACATGTGGCGCGGAACCAGCATAGCGTCCTTGCGGCGGAAGGCACTGGAGCACACCGCCTCTATGTCCGTCTTCAGATGAAGTGAAATGGGGAACGCGTACAAACCTGTCTCTTTTATGACCACAATACACGTCATGCATTCGGACGTTGCACCGTCATTCATGCGACATTTCAGAAAAGAAAATTTAAGAAATTTCAAAAGAAAATAAATGTGTTTAATCATATAATCTGTAGATCATTTAAAGAATTCAATAGAATTTTTTCTATTACCTTAATTTTTTTTTTTTTTTTTTTTTTCCTTTTCTTTAAGATTAATTATTAGTTACTAAATAATAATCAAGAATAGGGCATACTTTATTAAATGTGTAATTTATTCCAATTTGCATTAAAAATATCATTTTTAATATTCATGAGTAAAAATATTAATTTTATAGATAGTTCAAACTGAGATACAAATATTGATACAGCAATGGATAGATTTCATATTATATATTCACAAGTATTGGAAATATTTATGTTATATAAAAATGTATTCAATATTAGCGCACAGATTTATTCAATGTCGGTCATTACTGAAAATATTTTTTCAGTACTGGAATTTTTATTTTTTGTCAGTACTTTATAAAAATGGTGAATCATATCGAAATAAAGTTGGAAGTATTTCGAATTAAATAAATAAATAAAAACGTGGTAAAATAATTAGCAGTACTTTCGATAAAGTCTAAAATATTGTCTATTTTTTATATTAAGTGGCTAATAATTTCTAATTCATTTATATTTACATATTTTAACAATCTCTATATAGATTATAAAAATTTCCAATATAAATCTGATAAATGCAATATTAACCCATCTTATAATTTCTACTAAGATTATTTACATTTATACCAGATACGTGTATAAAATATGTACGCAAAAACAAAATGAAATTTGCTTGTAAAGATATGCCATTTAACTATAAAAGAATGTTTTTATAAAACGATGTTTAAGAAGCGTCTTTCCACCCAATTACAAGGAGAAACCAAAAGGAATCAATAAAATGTGGTTTAATATATAATCTCTTTCATTTATATCTTTCAAAAATGGCACTTGGTTCTTTTTACTTCTTGCGTTTTTGAAATTACTTTTTTATTCACCAACGTCCTTATATAATGTAATGAAAACAATATTGAATGAACTTATTTCATAACAAATCATAGCATAATATTTACGTTATATGAAATAATTTTTGTATGTCAATATAATTATTGTTAATTATAGGAAAATCATATTTTGTATATAAAAAATCACAGCATATTTAATAAAAATTAATAAAAATAAAATAAATGAATAAAATTAAACCAGACAAAGTCATATATTGATCAAATAATTATGTGATTGGCCGATAATTGATTTATCAATAAATAATAATAATAACTTCCCATTATTATTATTATTATTATTATTATTATTTATTATTATTATTCCTCTGTGGTTTGACTTCATACTATATTACAAATTATTTTATCAGTAAAACTACATTTTAAGTTTGGAACAAATTGCTTTATTGAACGAATATTATCTAGTGAATGACGCTGCAAATCCGAATGTCTGATAAACAAGAAACATGGTCCTATTTTTTAATTTATGTAAATACTGTGGTAATATTTTCACTGAAAGATATATAAATGGACTCAAATCATCCTCTTAGTTTCCCAGATTGTACATTGATAGTAATACATGTACTATCTAAAGACTGTGAACACGAGAAAATACGTCTCGTGTAAATATCCAATTCATCTATTTCTACAGAGCGGCCAGAAACATTTGTGTACATATTTCTACATTTTCATTGGCTTCAGTTAATCGAAGAAGCCACACAGAGCTGAAATTATACATAGACGATACAATGACTGACTTAAAGAAGAAGTAATTCCGGGAAAATAATTTATGTTTAATGCCCATTTTTTGGTTTAAAAAAATGTAGTAATAATTATTGAGCCTGTTATAATTTTATGATTCAAATTGTAATGAATATATATTTTTTAAAAACGGCTTTTTGTATGTAAATATAATTATTGTTAATTATGGGAAATGGCTGTATTTTATTTTTCATTCTCTCGTCTATTTAAAAAAGAAAAGAAAGAAAAGAAATGTTAATTTCAGAAAAATATTAACGAATTATTGAATTATTTATTGGGTTCACTAACAGCACAGAGAGGAAATTTTAAAAATAATAATAATAAAAATAAAAAATAAATGATTCATTCAGTTTAAGATATCCTAGCGTTTTTCCTTACTCTTTTCTTTTGCATTTAATTTAAATAATATACAGAAAAATAATCGGTTGAAGTATGATTAGAATTTTATTATTCTTTTAGCTATCATAGTATTACACATATTTTAATAGTACTTCGTTACAAAATCATGGAGCAAATTACAAATATAGCCTGTGCCATTGATAATAAAATGGATTTACAAACAGACTACACTGTTAAAATAAATAAATAAATCCTACATTTATCCAGAAAAAATATTCTGTTTTAATTGCAACCAATATTTTGGTACAATGTTTCATCCAACTACTGGCACCATTTCAATATATAACTATAGTAAACACAAATGAAATGATGAAACTTGGGGCCAGAATATTGGTTGCAGCTAAAAATGCCTATTTAGCATCATCTTTCTTTTTATGAAACGCTGAACTATTATTTTTAACAGTGTAAATGAACTACTGATGCATAAAATTATTAATATTTAATTTCTTATTTCATTATATATATACATATAGTATTTCTGTTTGCTTATTTTTGTTATATATCTCATTTTGATATTTATTTTTATTTTTTATTTTATCATTTTTATGTACAGTTTTCTGATTTAATACTTTAATTATCATGAAAGATGTCTTAAAATGTTTGCAACTTTTGTTTGAAAAAAAAAAAAAAATCATTTTCAAACGTTGATTTAGCTTTTCTTTATATACACTGTTAAAAATTTTGTCCTAGGTTGAAACACTGTAGCTGCAACCATGCAATAATGAAACCTTATACCATAATTTGGTGCTTCGTTAAATCAAGGTTTGGTACTGCAATAGCTACATCCATAAAGTGGAGAAATCTTTTACCGTAATTTTATGCTTTTTTTTTTTTTTTTTTTCCCAACAAGAAGCACTAAATCATGGTAGAAGCTTTCACCATTGCATGGTTGTAGCAATAATTGTACCAAGTTTTGGTTCAACCTAGCAAATTGAAGTTACTGTAGTACCAACATTTAGTTTAACCTTGAACTGAAATTTTTAACAGTTTAGGCAAATTTCCTTGCATTTTTTTTTTTTTTTTTTTTTTTTTTTGTTAAATCCTTTTGCGAATATTAATTCTGCAAAAATCTATATTTAGTTTCTAAGAATTTTTTTTTTTTTCCTTTCAGAGAGATTTCCTACTTTTATTCAAGTTAGTATTTGCATTAAAATTTGTTTTTATTTATTTATTTATTGTAGTAGTGTGAAAAAGTTTTGTGTCAGGTTGAACCAAAATTACGTGCTTGATAGTTGTAGCTACATACATTATGGTAAAATAATAATAATATTATTAATTTTTCTTTTTTATGGTACACACATCACATGCCTATGATATCGAATAATATTAGTGAAGCAGTTTTTTCTGTGACCACCAAAAACAAAATCAGAACGCTTTACAAAATAATAATAATAATAATAATAAAATTTTAAACACGATAGTGATATTCAAAGCTATTTTATTGCTTTATGTACAATTTTATTTAATCACAATATAAACAATTATTTCATTTTTCATTTCATTTATTTTTTTCAATATATAAAATGAAATAAAATCATATGAGGGCAACCTAATACAAATTAATTAACTGGCATATTTTGAACCAATTTTACTTAAGATAATGTGTAAAAGAACTATTGATGTATTAATCTATTTAAAATTATGTTGTTGCTTTTTTTTTTTTTTTTTTTTTTTTTTTGTTAAGCATATTCATTATAATTTATAAACTTTTTTAAGTATGTTATTTTATTTTGGCCAGTTTCTCTCTTTTTATTAATTAATTACATTTTTTAAAATTTCAATTAAATTAATGAGGATAAATTTATTTTTTATTTATCTACTTTTCTATATTACTTTTGGGGGGATAATCTTTCTTTTTAAAACTCCTTTGCTATATAAAATATTACTTTGTCTTCTTCTTCTTCTCCCTCTCTCTTTTTTATTTTTATTTATTTATTTTATTTTTTAGGGGGGGGGGGGATTTTACTTACTGAATTAAAATCCTTATTTTTCAATGCTTTTTAAAATTTTTGCTCATTTAAAATTAATCGTTTACTATTGTCATTATATAAAGTTTTTTGCTTTAAAAAAAAAAAAGAAAAAAAACTAAGAAAACCTTACTTGTCACTTTCTGATTACGAAACTTTTTGCTTAAAAGAGTTAAGACATTGATTTTTGTATTTCTTACTATTAAAAGCATTATTTTCTCGACTGAATTAATGTAATAATTTACACCTCTCCACCAAAATCTTTAAGTTGATATTTAAGGTAAAATTGAATAAAAAATAAAAAATGCAAAACCAAATGCTTTTATTTTTATTTATTTTTTTTATTTTTGACGCGTTTTCATTCTTTGTTCATCTGTATAAATATTACAAATCAATTATACTTTCCGTGAACACAAACATTATTTATTAACTGAAAGAAAAATACAGAATTAAATATGCATGGGGTTTTCTGTTTCCAGTTAAGTTAAGAACACTTTTTACTGACGGTGTCAAGAAATCTTTCGAAGAAACTTCAATTGATGTGTTTTAAAACTATTTCCCTTTATTTTTCTATTTGTGCCAGACTATAATAAAAGAAAAAACTTCCATTCTTTTTTATAAACACTTTTGCTTGCTTGCTTGTTTGTTTGCTTGTTGTTTTGTTTCGTTTCGTTTCTAACTGTTTATTGCATAATTGTAATTTTTTCTTTTATGAAAGAATTTAAATTTATAAAGAAATAAAAAAATCCATCAGATACTATGAATTCGGTGCTGAAATAAATAAATGAATAACAGTCCATAAAATGTACCTAGAATAACTGAAATTGTTTAATGTAATGCAATTGTTAACAAAATGGAAGCTACAATTTAAAATGATAAAATAAATACATTCCTCTCAAATAAGTCTGAAAATACAGCCATTGAATTTCCAACCAATCTAAACAATCGATTAGATAGGTTGAGTGATGATTTGGGGGGAAAGAAATAGAGTTCCTTTATATAAAAAATGAACAGTGATTCTACAATCATACATGACATCTGTTCTAAAAAATATTGTTTTCAAGAAGCTTCATGTAATATGTACAATTTATAGAATTCTTGTTTAAAAATATGTAATAAAAAAAGAAAAATAAAGACTTGGATTTTTTCTAAATATTATGTCACTTTCAAATTTCACACACAACATTTGATCATAAAACAATGAGGAAAATCCCATTACTTATAAAAAGTATAAATTATATTTGCAGAATAAAAGCTTTTTAAACAAGCCCTATTAAATTCAAAAACTTGCAATTTTCAACTATTTTTTCGGGTCGAAATAGTAAATCACAACTATTCATTAAGGGGAAAGAATTAGGAGACAATGCAATAGTGTGGTATAGTATAAGGATTAAGGCTGACTGACTGCACAAGGATCCTAGGTCTGAGGGGTTGGGGGGGGGTGCCTTCCATGGGGTCTTTCTAAGGGGTCCTAGCTCGTATATCCGTAAGTTTCGGAGAAAACCGCGACAAACTCTGAACGTCTAGGCCGACGAGCACAACCTGGGATCGAACCCGACACCCCACGTCTAACAGCTTTAAAAACAGAAACTCTCGGCCTCTGGTGGGCTGACAGTTCAATGTAAAAGCAATACAGTATATGACGACTATTTCTCGCTTGATAAAGAGTTAATTATTTCGACCTAAAACAGTTGTTCCAGATTTTGGATTTTAATAATAATCTGTATACATTTTCCCATAAAATAATAGATAAAAACCATTGCTCATGAAAAAAAAAAAAAAAAAAAAAAAAAAAAGATTGTTTTATTTGGAATAAAGTGCACGGCTTTTCATTAAGCGAGAAAAAGTGGCACTAATGCTGCGTGAAAACTGCAATGCACTTGACAGCTTTTTCTGAATTAATTATTTCAACCTAAAACAATTTTCTCATGCTTGATTTAAAGGGTGATGTTTTGCGCATTAAGGATCTACCGGAATCTACAACTTAAAATTGATTCCGATGGCATCTAGCAATTCCAGGCTAACCAATCGGCTACTGGACGGGCTTTTTCGTTTTTTTAAATATAATGGAATATGTGTGTTTGTATGTGAATATGTGTAACACATAAAGTTCAAAATTTATCTAGTACTTTCATATATTACAAATAGAAATTCATAAAAGTTATACAGTTGAACCTCGATAACTCGAATCTCAAGGGGGACAAAAAATGTTTTCATGTTATCAGTAGTTCATGCTATCAGTAACTCTGAAATTAATCTTCCTTTTGACGGATACTGTGGATACAGTTCATGTTAAAAGTAATTCCCGTTAACGAGGTTAGACTGTATAACTATTTCTTTACCTTCATCAGTATATGAATCCAATTACATTGAATCAATTCACATTACAGAGATATATCAGAAAAATTAAAAATACATGTTTATCGTGTGAAATATTACAATATTACAATTAAAAATTATATAGAACATTTTACTATTAGTTCTAGACTGTTAAAACACACTTCTCAAAAATAAGCAGAATCTTCTAATTTTTAAGACTATTTTTTAACTCATTTAACTATTCATTTCATATTCACTTTTCTTTAGAAAGTTATCCATTTTTCACCTTAAAACAAACGTGAAGAAGCGATAAGCTGACACATTCATTCTTCTCGTTAGTCGTATTATACGTGATGACACAGATATAATTCGACGTAAGATTTGATGAAGTACTCGAATACCATAAAGAGTTCGTCATGTTGGAGAGCATGATTTACATAATTTTAAGGATTTATAAAACAAATTAAAAGTATTTATCGTAAAGTATTTATCGTCATGAAATTAAATTGTTAGTAATTATACTTATTTTTATTAATATTCCCATTTTTGAGAAACCAACGTCTCCTGCATAAGTATGTATCTCTTCGTTTTTAAGAAAAATCTTCTCAAAAAGATAAGAGGAGGCTCATCTTCACATTTTTAACAGTATAATCGAAAATGTCATAACATTTCATATTATAAAGTATAACAAATGCACAATGTATATACGTATAACAGTCTATTATAATTCAGTAAATGGGTCATTTTCAAAAATTTTGCTCACGCAGCATTTGAAATTTTTTAAAATTAAAAATCACCAGAACTTTGTTATTTTTTGGATATAGGCTTGAAGGTAGCTCCTTTTTTAGGATACAAATAATATTTGAGCTTAATTTTTCCTACAACCAAATATATTTACCATCAAATATGAATGTTTGAGATTTATTGTGATGAGTGTTACCAGACAACATGGATACATTTTTTAAAACTAAAAAAGTGTTTAATTTGAATAATAAATGTGTTTTTTGACAATATTCCATCACAGAAAATAAAAGATATAATTAGTTCTATAAAAAAAAATATGCAATATTTAATGTCGAAATTGCAATTCTAGACATTTTCAGCTGTATCGCTCAAAGTAGCAGAAAACTTTTGTTTGGCCCTATAAATCTTAATGCTATTCATTACTATAGCCTATAGAAAACATTATTTCTACACATAAATGATACATGTCAATTTCATAATTATTTGTAGAAAATAAACGTATTAAAATGTAGTTTATAGAAATAACTCTCATACAACAGTACTTTAGAATACTTTTGAGTGTCCATGTACTCAACATCACAATCACTCTTAAACATCGTTAAAAATTATTGAAAACAATTAATGCAAAGAAAAATGCAATTTCAGAGATTTCCAATTATAGACATCAATGTAAATGAGCATTTTTGTGCGACCCTGTAAATTTTAATGCTAATCTTACAATATTCTAAAGAAAGCATTTCCTTGTGCATATGTAGGTCAATTTCATTATGATTTGCGCTAAATAAAAGTCTTAAAGTGTGATTTATAGAAATACCTCTCATAGGACAGAATGCTTTGAAATTATTTTGGGTGTCCCTGTAGATAAACCAGAGGTGGTATCCCATTTTCAATAGGAAACATCCCATAATCAACCTGAACGACATATATTAATTTCAAGAAATTCAAGGAATATATACGGGAGTTAGAGCGCGGGCAGACGGACAGAGACACACCGAAGTTTTAAACACTTTTCAACTTTGTCATAAAGTGTTAAAAAAAAAAAAAAAAAAACTTTTGGTATTTTATTAAACATATACATACATCTCTTTCTCTTTATATATATATATATATATATACATGAAAATAAGCAATTTTTTTAGGAGCGTTACTTCGCTATGTGAGCAACACTCATGAGTAAATTATAATTTAGTAATTTTCTTTCTTTTTTTAATAATATCAATAAACAATGAAACTATAACTAGTTAGGTTTAATATAATCTGTTCATTCCCTTGTTACATATTAAAAAACAATACATTTTGACTGCTAATTATTATCAAAAGTTAAGGTTTCACTCATTAATAATCTTCAAAAGGCAAAACAGCATTTAAATTGCATATATAATGCAGATATATAATTTAAAAATCACCTATTTAACTTTTTTATAGAAACATAATATGTTACTTTTGTTTGTAGAACGTATAAAATTAAATGGACAATATTCCTGTGACGTCACAGTAAGTACAATCGTCGAACACGTGGCCGATGTAATCGTTGGCTAATAGCGTGTAAGCATAGTGGTTTTGTAAACAATTTAGATTCAAGATGCCGTCTTATTGTTATGCATAGCATTTTCCAGTCTGAATAATTCTACAGTGAAACTTAATAGATATCTGTTCAAACAAGAAGAAAAGAGAAATGTAAACAACTAACCTAATGGTAAAGTTAAGACTATTCCATATTGTAAAATTGCAGAATATTTTATACATATATATATATATATATATATATATATAATCAATAAAAAATAATAGAAATTAAAGATGTAAAAAGTAAACCAATCATCACTTATGAATCATGAAACTAATGTCAATGTTTAAAACGAAAATAGAGAAGCCTATTGCGAACAAAATTAAAGATTACAAACAAATCACATTACAAATTAATAAATAGAAAAATGATACCATTGATTATATTGGATATAGACATCAAAGCTTAAATAATTAGAATTTCTATCACTTTAATAAATGAATTTACTAAAAGGAACATCCATTTAAATTTGTTAACATCGCCACAGTTCACATGGCAACTTTAATATTACATATGTTGATTAATATTAAAGTATATTACAAAAACTGGATTAAAAACAAAACAAATGTATCACTATATCACTCTTACTTCAATTTCATATAATCTGTAACTCTTATAAATAATATCGCAAAATAAAAATTTGCAGGCCACAATGATTTGCTATGGTAGAGTTGAGGATTGTTTTCCAAAACAGCTGATTTCCTATAGTCTCGAACCCAAAGGAGGAATATTGTCCATTGCATGAATATTAAATTAAATGCAATGGACCATATTCCTCCTTTGGGTTCGAGACTATAAAAAATCAGCTGTTTTTGGAAAACAATTCTCAACTCTACCATAGCAAAGCATTGTGGCCTACAAATTTTTATCTTGCAATATTATTTATAAGAGTTACAGATTATATGAAATTGAAGTAAGAGTGATATAGTGATACCTTTGTTTTGTTTTTAATCCAGTTTTAGTAATATACTTTAATATTAATCAACATATGTATTATTAAAAGCTGCCATGTGAACTGTGGCGATGTTAACAAATTTAAATGGATGTTCCATTTAATAAATTCCTTTATTAAAGTGATTGAAACTCTAATTATTTAAGCTTTGTTGTCTATATATATGTGTGTGTGTGTATAAAATGTTCTTATTAATCTTTTATTCATTATATATATATATGTGTGTGTGTACATAAAATGTTCTGCAATTTTACGATATGGAATATCTTTATCATTCGATTCAGTTGTTTACATTTCTCTTTTGTTCTTGTTTGAACAGATATCTGAATATTAAGTTTCACTGGAGAAATATTTAGGAAAATGTTATGCGTAACAATAAAATCGCATCTTGAATCTAATTTGTTTACAAAATATCGGCCACGTTACCCACTGTGACGTCACAGGAATATTGACCATTTCATCAAACGTATATTACCCATAGTAAAGTAACACTCATGACAAAATTAAGGCTCGTTATTTTTTTCCATAAAAATATTTAATACAGGTGTAACCTTTTAGGCTTAATAAATAAGTAATTTATGCCACTATTACATATTAAAAGCAATACTATTTCATTTGATAATTATTCATAAAAAATAAGGTAACATTCATGACGATGAATAAAAATACTTACATCTCTATGGACTTTGCTTGCCAATATTTCTTTTTAAAAAATATTAAAAAAAAACTAAAACATCACATTCTCGGTGTTCTGTGAGGTAAAGACATGAGAAAAATAATCTGGTGTGTCACTCACACGACTTTCTCTTACCCTGAAATTTAATACTATAAATACAGGTTGCAGATTAAAAGGTAAGATAACGAGTACTGTTATGTAAACCTGTGTTAAACAATTCATATTAGGCTTCTGAAGAGTTTTATGTGATAATTAGCTCTGTATGAGGGGGGCTACCGCCCCCTCAACCCCCGTTTCATTAATGCACCTACATTTATATAGAATTTTATTCGGTTATTAAAAAATAATTCTGTTTTTAAAAAATAATTTATTAAAATTATTATTTAAAAAAATTATCTTTTATGATAATGCAGACGATTTCCATCTTAGAGAAGTAGTATAACACCAGATATAAAAAAAAAAAAGTCCATTTTATTCTCAATATAAAAAAAAAAAAAAAAAAAAAAAAACGATTTTTTTCGTTAAAAGTAAAAAAAAATCCATAACTTTGTTTTAAATTATCGTAGATCGATGGTTCAACCATTCGTTTTAAAGGTATTAACGAGCTCTTTTGAACGATACCCATCATGAAAATTTACTCCCCTCGAGGGGGGACTTCCCCCCAGGGGGGGAGGCGAGGCTCCTACATACAGAAAAATTTTTTTCCCAGTTAACTATCTCTATTACAAAAAATATATATTTGTTTCATTTGGTTTAGTGCAGTCTATAGACGTTAAACTCTACTTACCTGCAATTTTCCCCATAGACGTAATGTATTAGAATTCTCTTGATTGTCCCTGTACACGAACCATTTGCTTGATCTTAACGAAAATCTTACTGTAGCATCCCTATATGATACACATTTAGAATACCAAGTTTGAACTTTCTGCGATAATTTGTTTTTGAGATATGCTGATAACAGACAGACACACACACAAACATACAGACACACACACAGACATACAGACACACAGACATACACACAGACCATTTGCTAAAAACATGATTTTCATATTCAGGGGACCTCAAAACGTGTAAGTATAACAAAATCTCGCGTTAGAAAATTTGACCCAAAAACAATACTTTCTCTACCTTATGGGTAAGAGAAAGTAAAAAAAGAAAAAAAGAAAGATCGTCTACTACGGGATATCACGTTTTATAAACAACTTCTTAAAAAAACGTATCACACGTGATGCAGTTTAAGGACAGACCTATTCAGTTTATTTATACTTGAAAAAAATTCCTCCTTCTTTTTCTATTGTTACATGTTAGATGAATTGTTGAATAATGTGTAACTATTTTTTATTTATGAATAATTTAAATTATTTTATTTATAAAAAAGCTTGTTCTTTAAAAAAATTAACTGTGGACAGTTGAAATATCTTACATTTTCCGCTTTTCTCATTTTTTTTCAAATGCTATGAACCTTGAAATGATTAATTTTTGTCCTACATCATGTTAGAAATACTCTCATAAATAAGAATGCTATTTTTTTTTTTTTTTTTTTTTTTTTTTTTTTTAGGACTGAGGTCCTATTAGTCTCAATCTGGGATTTTTGCGTTGTCGATTTCGATAGTTGGACATTTGTCGAAATCTAAAATTTATCGAAAATATAATTGAATAATTTGAAAGCGATGTTATAATTTGAAAAAAAAAAACTAATAGTCCTCCGTCCTAAACTAAATTCTGCTTTTGCCAGAATTTCATCAAAATCTTTTTATTTATTTATTTAGTTATTATTATTATTATTTATTTATTTTATTTATTTATTTATTTTTTTTTTTTTTTAAGGAAAAAAATTTAATAATAATCAGTTTCAGTACAAACGATATCGAAAAAGTTTTTTTTAAATAATTTTGAATTAGGAACTGAAAAGTGCGCGAGCAATATGAAATAAAAATAAGTAAAAAAAGTGAATTTAATGATTTAATTTTTACATAAAACATGATTGCGTGCTATTTTAAAAAGTAGATGTAAAATTTAAAGTTTAATTTTTTTGGCAACAATTATAAATTAAAATAAATAATTTAATAAAAGTTTAGAAGTTAGAATTTCTATTTATTTTTTATTTATTTTTTATATTTTTTTATGAAAAAGAAAAGAAAATTAATAATAATAATCAGTATCGATACAAACGATATCGAAAAAGTTTTTTAAATAATTTTGAATTAGGAATTGAAAAGTGCGCGATCAATATGAAATAAAAATAAGTAAAAAAATGAATTTAATGATTTAATTTTTACATAAAACATGATCGCCTGCTATCTTAAAAAGTAGATTAAAATTTAAAGTTTAATTTTTTTGGCAACAATTATAAATTAAAATAAATAATTTAATGAAAGTTTAGAAGTTAGAATTTCTATTTTTTTTTTTTTTTTTTTTAAGTTAACAAGAGATTTATTATCAAATGAGTTTATATTTTTTTCATAAGGTTAGCTATAAGTGCAAATTTACAAAACATTGGCTCAGTACATGCAACACAAAGTTACTAGGACTACAAGTGCTCAGTGTAATGACCGCCATTTATTAGAATGACCATCAGACGCTGTACATTGGAAATTCTCCTATAAAAACTTCAGTATTTTCAATATAGAGTCATTTGGTCAGACGAATCTGTTTAAAAAATATGATAGATACTCAGAATAAAGCACAATATGTGGGTGAAAAATGTAACTAATGGTTTTTCTTACATACAGAAAAAAAGCCCCTTTTAAAATTAGGATTTTATTTTATTTTTGTTTTTTGTTTCATTAAATATTAAAATAATTAAAAGCCTTAGAATAGCATGGACAGTGAAATGGCAAATTTTTTTTTAAATGACCCAAATAGCAATTAAATTTAATTTAAAAAAAAAAAAAAAAAATTAATAAATAAACGTGAAAAATCAGCATTGTTTAAAATATGTAGCAAATAAAAAATGGAGATCAAATTGTGACTGAAAGATAAATATCATGAAATACTTCATCAGTTTCCACCTCTTTTAAATACGAGCATGAAACTCACCAATATTTTGTATTCATCAGCTAGAATATTGTGGAAATTATAACACAAAATCACAATTGATAATACAGAGATATCGAATAAAGATTGAAAAGAAAAAAAAAAATACCATGGGAAGCATTACAATTTTACATTTCAAAAGTCTATAAAACATTCTAATAAATAAATTACTATAAGAATAAGGCTTCTTTTTTGAGGGGAGATTAGAATGCGTCTCTTAAACACAATATTTAGCGAGCTCATGTATTTTTGCAATAAATTATAAAAAAAGAAAAGAAAAATTGCTAAAAGAAAAATCTAACACTCAAAATTTAAATCAAATAGAAAAGAAAGAAAAATATGTTAAAATATACGCAACATTTTAAATCTGCATTAAAAAAATAACATAATCCCCAGAAACAATTCTATTTTTCATTGTTGCCAATAAAAAATTCGTATTATTGGATTTTCGAAAAATATACGAGACATATCAGTGGCGTGGCATTCATGCAAATATTGAAATATAACCATGGAGATAGACAGAAAAGCAAGAAGTTTATATCGTTTGGCTGTAATAGAATATGTATTCAAAAATAGCTTAAACATATTAGGTTGATATATGCCACGAAAACGATGTAATGTTTATGTATCGGGAAAAAAAATTAAATAACACAACCGAAGGGAATTCTATATTATTATTATTATTATTAGAGCTGTTTTAGAAGATCAAATGGAGTTGGATGAATAAAGTAGACAAATTTATATCTAACTCTAATAATAATAATAATATGCCTTAAAAATGGAGTATAGAGTTCTAACAACCACGTGACTTTCTTCTTAGCAACCGTACTTTGTTGAAGGATAATACTAATTTTTCCAGGCATTTGGAAGCGTAGTATTCGAATTTTTTTATGCTTTTACAAATACATTTACAACACGTTACAATAAATTTGTAACACTATTCCGCAATGTTAAAATGGGTCAGTGGAGTCAACTGTCCCTCAGCAAACATGCTCGTGACGTCATCTGTTAGAACTCTATAGTGTTCTAGAAGAAAGCTTTTCTGATTACCAGAATTAACTGTCTTAAAAAGTGGAGTATGTTCTTAACGAAAGTTTGTAAAACTACAGCCATAACCGTTCTGTAATCAAAATGGTAGGGAGAGACTTTAAGGAGCCCCCTATATAATGATTTAAGAAAAAATCCATTTCATGGAGTCACGAAATTATAATATATTTAATTCAACAGGATATCTACTGGTCACCAAATTCCCCCAAAAAGCAATGAAATTGAGAAATAGATCCCAAAAAGCAACTAAATCGAAATAATAGTGCGGAAAAAAATTAAAATCTGTCCACTAGGGTGGTCCTTAAAAATTGACATTTAAATTTTTGTATGGGGCACCCATTTATTTTGTTCTATGTATAAAATAACCACTTCCACAAAAATTTCAAAATTTTAAAACAAGTTTTAAGGGTGGCTACCGAGGTTTGAAAAAATTAAAATTTGACATATTTTGTACTTTTATTATAAATTATTATATTTTAATTACGTTAAAAATCGAAAGAATATACATTAAAATATTCAATTTAAAATATTAAAATACACATAACATAAATTTAAACATTTCGAGCCTTATTTTATTTAGGCTCCTCATAGTGCAGCATGCCATAGAAACCGACCATCTACATGATTTTAACAATACTAAAATAATCGTTTCTAACTGTTCAAATTATCATTCAAGAATTTTCTTGGAAGGATGGTATACGGAACAGAATTTTTCACCGCTTAATGAGGCATTCACAAGTCCTGCTGAATATGCTGTACTTTCGTAAAGGAAATCTGTTGTTCTTCTCAGCGTTTACTTTTGATGCGTTTATTGATGAGGAGCCTAAAATAAGGCTCGAAACGTTTAAATTTATGTTACGTGTATTTTAATATTTTCAATTGAATATTTTAATGTATACTGTCTCGATTTTTTAATGTAATTAAAATATAATAATTTATAATGAAATTACAAAATATGTTAAATTTGTCAATTTTCAATTTTTTTAAAACTCGGTAGCCACCCTTAAAACTTGTTTTAAAATTTTGAAATTTTTGCTGAAGTCTTTATTTTATACATAGAACAAAATAAGCGGGTGCCCCATACAAAAAATTTAAATGTTAATTTTTAAGGACCACCCTACTGTCCACCATGCAAGCAAAGCTGCATTTAGATTTGTTGTTATACGGTCTCATAAAAAATAATAATAATAATAAAAATTAGTAAATGTTCTCTTATACACTATCCACCAGCAAATATTTGGACACTTTCGAAATTAGATGTTTTGTCAAATATCTAGAAAAATTCCGCAGGAATTATCTTGAACCTTTCGGAGTATGCAGATCATGTTATATCTCATATATTTAAGCAAAAGTTTTGTTCTGAAGAGAAAAAGAGGACCTGTAAAAAATTAAACAAAAGACAAAATATTTTGGATCACCCTACTAAAAGTAATGCTTGAAATGTGATTTGGCTGTAGCAAGTGATTTTGAATATTCTTTAAATTATAAAAAAAAAATTTATGAGGCTACCACATATATTCATGGGGATATAACTATCTCTTTAAAAATTTAAAAAGAAAAATTCCACTTTTTCAATTATAACACATAGTGTATTAAACCCGGTGCAAAGCCATTTTTAGGAAACTTGGCATAATACATTAGCCACAACATACTGCAATCAGAATGAAAAAATGTTAAATACCTTACAAAATATGACTATTTTTACTAAATAATTTTTAACAAAGCATGCACTAGCTTAAAAAAAATTGTTTGCATACACTGGGAAAAAAAATATACCGCCTTCATCTACAATGAATAAGAGGCCATTTTCTAAATCCCTTAACTAGAAATATAGATTTACGAGCTATGCGCATAAGGCATGCCAATAAACTGAATAGACGAAACGGTCGAGAATTTCAAGTCTACACATTTCTAGATGGTGAAACAATATTCTGAATATTCTGAATCTTTTGTATGGCGAGAAATTCTCGCTTGATTATCTAGAATTGGTTCATAAACCAAGATTATAGTTGCTGAAACCCGGCCTCTTGTTTTCGCATTTATTTGGAGATATTTTCAAATAGGTTTGACCTCGATAACATAGACAAACTCTCTAGAATTCTAATAGGGGTTTCTAGAACACGCTTTCAAAGGGGACTAGAATTGATAAGGATGACATGGAACTATTTTTTCTAGAGCCACAATTTAGATTCTAGATGTCAGTTACAGAATTTTTTCTCAGTGTAATTTGCAGGTAAAAGAACTTCAAAGTTCCACTTTCTTTTGAGGTTGTTCTATGCCTATCAGTAAGGTACATATTGGTTTAAAAAATTCTTTTTCATGTGTACTAATTAAAACTCAGGCTCTGCCAAAAAATGATTCTTCGATGAGCTAAAATATTATATTGATTATATCGATGATACATTGAAACAAAATGAGAATTTACAGAATACATGCTTAAAACAAACTGCAAGGACACGCTAAACATTTATAAATATTTAAATATTTATATAATATTTATATGTACAGTATTTTTTAAAGTAAACATTAAATAGTATCGCTCTTACAATAAATCTACTTAAGTATTACCTAATTACTATTTCTAATGAACAAAGAACAATTAAATAGTCTTTTTATGTAAACACAATTGAAGTTAATGCCTACACTGCTCTGAAAAAAAAAAATAATAATAATAATAATAATTCGAGATCTGATACCATTCTTGTTGATTCTTATGTAAAATGACCCCCTGAATTCAAATATGACTCCCATTTTGCCCAGTCACCCACCGTTTTCTAGATACACCAACCCTCTCTCGATTTCTTTCCCTATTCGATAATTTTTTTACCATGAATTTAATTTGAAGAATGAAAAATATTTAATTTAACACCTAAAAACAAAAAAAATATAAAGTTTCAAAAATAACATTAATAACAGATTAAAAAAATATAAGATATATAATGCCTAATTTTAGTGGGAAATCTCCCCAAAACTTTTCTCTTGTCGCAAATTTCAATGTTTTAGAATTTTCTAACTCTGTAGCCCCACAGAAGATATTTAACGGTTAAAATAACGCTCCCCCCCGCCCCCCCCTAAAAATCAAATCTATAGCCATAAAATCACCGAAAAAATAATGAAAATAGAGGGCCATTCCTAAAAAACGGTGGATGATAGGGCAAAATGGGCGTCCTATTCGGATTCAGGAGGTCATTTTGCATAAGAATATAATGAATTGGTTTCAAAGGCATTTTTTATGCCGAGCAGTGCTATCAAATGATAGTGTTACGAATCGTGTGCGAGGTCACATAAAATAAGGAATAATAATAATTTTAAAAAATAAAAATAAAAAACGTGTTATGGACACACTCTATTTGCAAGGTATTTTATTTACAAAGTTTGTAAATTATCCTTTTTAAATTTTAGTAAAACATTCCTTTTAAATTCTGGGTACACGGAAAAAAGTATTTTGTGGAAACAGCAAAAAAATTTGTTAAATGAACCAAATTTTTTGTTGATGTAGCCTCAACAAAAATTTTGTTACGAGAATCCTAATTATTTTACTGGTTTAACCAAACAGTTTTGTTCAGTTAACAAATATTTTTTTAAATTAACAAAATTATTTTGTCGATTGAAACAAACAGTTTGGCTGATTCAGCACATCTTTCGCTCATTGACTATTTACAGAGATATCTAAGACGTAGCAGTTATCCATAGCGCAGTACTAGTGTGACGTTAAACCTAACCAACCAACCAACCAACTATGACGTAGCTTATCGAACTATCCAGTGAAAATGATTCGTCTTTCAACTCTACTCTTTTAATTAATGGAAGTAATTTGATTTAGTTGAACTAAATTATTGTTAAAATGACAAAATAAGTTTAAAAATCAGACAATAAAACAAATTTGATTTTTTTCAACAAAACATTTTTTTCCGTGAACGTTAGTTAAATTTATAGATAAAGCAGATTTCTAAATATTTTCAGTTTACAACACCTAAGCAGCTTTTTTTACTTTCTCTTACCCACCTATATAAGTAAAGAAAGTGTAGTTTTGGGTTGAAATTTTCGAAATTGAATTTTTGTTATATTTATACGTTTTCAAGTCCTCTAAAACCGAAAATCAGGTTTTTAGTGGGTGGTCTATGTGTATCATTGTGTATGTCTGCGTGACTGTTATCAGCATATCTCAAGAACAAACAAAGCGACAGGAAGGCCAAAGCCAAATTCGGTATTCTAAATTTGTATCACACGGTGTTGCCAAGCTAGACTTTCCGTTGAGATCAAGCAAATGATTCATGTTCAAGAAAATCCAAGAGAATTCAAATATGTTACGTCTATGGGTGAAATTTTTGGTAGGTACTGTTCAGCGTCAATATGTTGCATTAAACAAAATGAAATGAACGTATATTGTTTTATTTGCTTAAAAGCATGATTCGTATAGAGTATTGTACGAAAAATTATTCATCATTCGTTTATAGGGCTACCCAAAAGACCTAAGATTTAGAGGGACTATACTGGAAAATTACTTCAAGAACATTTCAGATTGTGGTATGTGATATTAATATAGGACTATATTTTGGTTCACAATGTGGTGTGTACATAATTTATGCAAGACATACAGGGCTGTCAAGAATTAAGCGAAACCATTCATGTTATTGAATGTAACTACTGGAAGATCTGTACTATATTTTACCCTTTTACCGTGCCTAGAAAGACTCAAGCTGAATTTATTAAGAAATTATATTACTGAGAAATTTAAACAAAATTCTTTATATATTTATTTGTTTATTTATTTATTTCTGAAGGCGGGGGTTGTGGTCCTAGGCCTAGAAGGATCTTTATTTAGATATATCCATAACCCATATTAACGAGAATTTTAAATAAAATCATGTAAAACTTCGTATGGTTTCGTCAATGAACGTGACTTGGGAAATATTGGGATAGAGCCGAGCACTTCCCGCGTTTACTCGCTTTGAGAGCAAAACCTCTCAGTCACTGTTGGGACTTATATTTTCCGAAATATAAATTTTATTATACAGAAAAAAAATTTCTTTTTATTTAATATATTTTCCAAAATCTAGCTTTTATAAGGAAGAAATTAAAAAATATTCTTTATTATTGGATATATTTTCCCAAATTCTTGCTTTTATCATAAAGAATGACTCCAGGTTCGTTGTTCTTTATATTGTTATACTAATACTTTTTTTTTTATTTACGGATGATTAAAAAATATTCCTTCTTATTCAAAATATTTCTTGAAGTTCTCGCTTTTCTAATAAGAAAAGATTCTGTGTTGGTTGCTCGCTATGAATATTTGGTCTTTAAAAAAATGTCCTCTTATCTAAAATATCCAGAAGGAAAATAAATACATTTAAACAAGTTTATTTATTTTTTATTTCTGGTATCTCAAAAATTCCAATTTAAAAAATACATCATTTGCATACGTAGTTATCTATTTTTAAAAAATATAAAATTTACAGATATTAATAATCAAATAACACAAAGTTAATTATCTTCTGGTAGAAAATGATGTTTGGAATTATAATTGATTGCTCCCCAGTGAACAGGATACTTTCGTGACTGTCGTACACGGATATTCGGCCCATAATGCTAACTTTCAAGGAATTTTCTGAATGATCTTTTGTTGTTTTAACAGCCATTTTAATGTCTTATATATATATATATATATATATATATATACAGTCATGAAAGAAAATCAATTTATTCACTTTGGAAGTAGCATATTTAAAATTCGGGTATAGTTTGAAAAATACAATACAATAAATATAGAAATCAAATTTAATCAAAATAGATCATGTAGTCAGTAGCGAATTTGAAACCGCAGCAAGAGACGTTCAAGTTTCTACTTTGTAATTTTAATTCCCCATCTTATTAGACACGGGAAACTAAAGTATTCGTGAAGTTTTTTAATCTTTCTTGCTTTTTTTCTCTTTTCTTTCCTTTTTTCTTCTTCTTTTTTTTAAGGCGTCAGAACTATTGCTTTCAGACAAAATAGACCACATGAAACCGGTTTTACTTTTTTTTCTTTTGGCAACAATTTAAAAATGCATTAAAAACAACTTCTTATTTTAAGAAAAGAATCGTTTTCTTCTTCTTCTTCTTCATATACTTTTTATACATTTAGATCAGCTGAAAAAAAATTTACCTTTTATTATTATTTTTTTTTTCCCTGTCACATCCAAATAAAAAATACTAAAAGTAGTGATGTGTGAAAACGGATGAAAAAATTTTAAGAAGTAAATATAGTAACCGTTACAACACACTTACCACATGTCTGTATATGGAAGAGTAGACTGAGTAGAAAAGTTTTATCCTCCTAAATTAAATTCTGTTTTGTACAGAATTTTATGTCCATCACTTAAACAAAAACTGGCCTTGGTTTCGATTTCTCTCTTTTCTTTTCTTTTCTTTGTTTGTTTCTTTTGCTTGTTTGTTTGTTTGCTTTTTTACAGGTATGTTTTAAGAATCTAAAACTTCCAAAATTGATCTGGTATCCATTTGTAGAATAGTTTGTTCGCTTGTTAGATGAGTCAATACAAAGAGACACAATATACATTACAATAAACATTACATAATAGACATTATACGTTGAATTAGAGGTGAAGGCAGTTTTAAAATATCATTTATGATACTGACTAAACTTCTTTTGAATTTCAATATTTATTTTGAAAAATTCGTAAAAAATTATTTGCACTTTGAAATTTTCTTAACGTTGTAGAATAATGCAAAATTTCACATAAACGTGCCTGAAAATAATTTTCATAGTAAAAATGTTGGTATGATTTAAAATATCATTTATGATACTAGAGTAAACATAATTGAATATGAACGTTCTACTAAAAGGAGACTTAACGTTATATAACAAAACTCAAAAAAAAAAAAACTTCAACGTCTTGAACGCCAAAGAGATTTTTTTTTCTTCCTAAAGGCGCAGTACTTGAGAGTGAGCATCATGGACAGGGGGTCGTCGAACTTATGACAACTTGTGCAGAAGCAACTAATGGGTGTCCATTGTTAATCCTGACAGGGACAACACAAAAACGCATTGTCCAGGATTCGAACCTGGACGATACCGTGTGAAAGTCGCACTACACGCTGAAAAAAATAATGTACCGTCTTCATCAAGAACGAATAAGTGGTCATTTTCTGAATCCCTAAAGTAGAAATACATATTTCTGAGCTATGCATATAAAGCACCCCAATAAACTGAATAGACGAAACGATTGAGAATTTCTAGTTTATACATTTCTAGATGGTGATACAATATTATGAACATTATGAATCCTTTGTATTGAGAGAAATTCTCGCTTGATTTTCTACAATTGGGTCATAAGCCAAGACTATAATTGCTAAAACTCGCCTCTTGTATTCGCATTTATTTGCAGAGATTTTTTAATGAGTTTGACCTCGATAATATGAGCAGACGCCCTAGAATTCTAACAGGGGGTTCTAAAATTCGCTTTCAAAGGGGAGTAGAATTTATAAGGATGACTTAGAACTATTTTTATTTGAGCCACAATTTATATTCTAGATGTCAGTCACTGAATCTTCTCTTAATGCACCTTTATAGGCGGCCAAAGAGAAAATTGGATAGCAGATAACTGTTTCGGTAGCATTTAATGTATCGTCTTCAGTGCGTCTTCATGCACTGAAGATAGTACTCTAAATACTGCTGAAACAGCTGTCTGCTACTCAGTTTTTATCTTTGGCATTCAAGACTTTGAAGATTTTTCCTAGGAACATTCTACGTTGAAAACTTCATAACATTATTATGATAACAAACTCGATAAATTAAATAAATAAATAAATAAAATAAAATCTTGACAAATCTATAGTATGCATAAAGTGATTGCGTATATTTTAATGTAAATAATTATAGAACTGGAACAAAATAAATAAATAAATAAATAAATAAATGAAAAGACGTTAGATGTAAAAGACTTTAATTTTATTTACCACAAAGCTAAAATAATTTTACTTACGAAAATAATGGCCCATTTAAAATATTACTGGTGTTTTAATTCATCCATTTAAATCCATTTAGCAAAATTGTGATAAAGTGGTGCTATTTTCATTAGTGTTTCATTTAAATACTAATGTTTCATTTCATGATTAATGATATTAAAGACTTGTGCTCGTGTGTTTCTAAAAAAAATTATGTTTATGCTGCGAAATTGTGAATTAGTGAAGCCCTACCCACACGCTCAATACTGCGCTGAAATTGTAAGCGTAAGTTATCCGTGGGAAAATTTAGTTAGTTGAGAGTAAGGTGTTCAGTCGTTTATTTCGAGTTGGTTTCGGAAGAAGTGCAAATTTTCCTTGGAGAGTTTGGTTAGTTAAAGGTAAAAGTTCCATTCAAATTTCCTTTATATGGTGTTGATTTTGGTTTGGAGGAAGTGTGCAAAAAAAATTAGAGCAAAGTGGTGGAAGTTGAGAAGCTTTAGAGTTCACTTTGTGTTAGTAATTTCAGTTAAGATGTTTTAAGGTGAACAAAGTGAAGTATTTTTCTTGTTAAACAATTTAAGTAAACTTTAGTACACCGAGAAAAAATTCTGTAACTGACATCTAGAATCTAAATTGTGGCTCTAGAAAAAATAGTTCCATGTCCTCCTTATAAATTCTAGTCCCCTGTGAAAGCGAGTTCTAAAAACGAGAATTCTAGAGCGTTTGCCTATATACTCGAGGGTAAAGTTATTTAAATATCTCTGTAAATAAATGCGAATACAAGTGAAGGGTTTCAGCAACTATAATCTTGGTTCATTACCCAATTCTAGAAAGCATTTCTCGCAATACAAAAGATTCAGAATATTCAGAATATTGTTTCTCCATCCAGAAATGTGAGTAGAAATTCTCGATCATTTCGTCTATTCAGTTTTTTCGCGTTCCTTATGCGCATAGCTCGGAAATCTATATTTCTAGTTTAGAGATTTAAAAAAATAACCACTTATTCATTCTAGAGGAAGGTGGCATACATTTTTTTCTCAGTATAATTCATCGGATGTGCATTTGAAGAGTAGTAGAGTGAACACACTATCCTTTCTAAGTGAGTTCCATCCGGCAAGTTATCAAGTTTAAGAAATGTCTTGGTAAGTTAAAATTTACACATATTAACACTAAGCCATGCTCTGTGTTTTATTAAAAGAAAAAGAAAAATGCGAGGGGACCTCATACTTTTTGTCTATCTTTAATAAAAATATTTTTTTTTAAATATAATTCTGGTTTTTTCTACTAACTTTAAGACATTCACTGAAACTAACATGGAAGAAAATGAAGGGTCTGCTAGTAACCAGTCTTTTAAAGGTCATGAATATAAACAAAATGAAGGAAGTTCATTTGATTTTAAAATAAAAACTTATTGAATAAAATAAATAAATGAATAAAATCGAAAAATATATTCTTAATTTATTTATTTTCTTAAACAAGGGGTGTTTCTGTCGATCAAAATAATATTTTTAAAAGAAAATGTAAAATATTTTTTCTAAATCTAAAATAATTGAGGGAAAGCAATGTGAAGTTGTTTTCTTTATTTATTTCACTATCTTATTTTAATTTTAAGGCAATTGAAATTTTATATAATCAAAATTTTGAAATACAAATTAATGATTCTTTAATTATAATCTATACTGAAATTTTATTACATTAAAAACTAGTATGTTGTGGCCACCACATGACTTTCTTATATATTTTTCTATACAAATTCACTCAGTAAAAATAATTTATTAAAATTATTATTTATTAAAATTATCTTCCATGATGAATGCAGACGATTTCCACTCCAAAGAAGTAGTATAAAACTAAATAACCAAAGAAAGTTAATTTTTTCCTCTATATGACATTTAAAAATAATCTGGTGTGTCACTCACACGACTTTCTCTTACCCTGAAATTCAATACTATAAATACAGGTTGCAGATTAAAAGGTAAGATAACGAGTACTGTTATGTAAACCTGTGTTAAACAATTCATATTAGGCTTCTGAAGAGTTTTATATGATAATTAGTTCCGGCCCCAGTAACATTATTAACCCCCCAGTAGTTAGGCATTAGTAACCCCCAGTTTCATTAATGCACCTACATTTATATACAATTTAATTCGGTTATTAAAAAATAATTTATTAAAATTATTGTTTAAAAAAATTATCTTTTATGATAATGCAGACGATTTCCATATTGGAGAAGTAGTATTGAAATTAGGCTTTGGTAGAGTTTTATATGATAATTAGTTCTGTTGTTAAAAATGAAAAAAAAAAAATCGATAACTTTATTTTAAATTATCGCAGATCGATGGTTCAACCATTCATTTTAAAGGTATTGGCGAGCTCTTTTGAAAGATACCCATCATGAAAATTTACTTCCCTCGAGGGGGGACTTCCCCCCTCCCCCCCCCACCCATGGGGGGAGGCGGGCACAAACATACACAAAACTTTTTTCCCAGTTGACTATCTCTATTACAAAAAATATATATTCGTTTCATTTGGTTTAGTGCAGTCTATAGATGTTAAACTCTACATATCTGCAATTTCTCCCATAGACGTAATGTATTTGAATACTTTTAAGTATCCCTGTACACGAACCATTTGCTTCATCTCAACGGAAAGCTTACTGTAGCATCCCTATATGATACACATTTAGAATACCGAGTTTGGAATTTCTGCTACTAATTGTTCTTGAGATATGCTGATAACAGACACACAGGCATACAGACAGACACACAAACAGACATCCAGACCATTCTCTAAAAACATGATTTTCGTATTCAGGGGACCTCAGAACATGCAAATATAATGAAACTCACGTTCGAAAATTTGACCCTAAAACAATACTTTCTCGACCCTATGGGTAAGAGAAAGTAAAAATGTGATTTTATTTTGTTTATTTATTTTATTTTTATTTATTTTATTATTATTATTATTATTATTATTATTATTTGTTAAAAATGAAAAATCGATAATATTATTTTAAATTATCACAGATCACAATCGTTTTAAAAGTATTGATGAGCTCTCTTGAATGATACCAATAATAATAATTAGCCTCCACCCCAAGGGTAAGCGATGCTCCTATATATACGAACAAATTTTTCCAGTTGACTATCATTATTAAAAATGATTATTTTTAATTTCTAATGATTATAAAACAATCTCGTGTGTCACACACACGACTTTCTCTTACCCTGAAATTTAATACTATAAATACAGGTTGGAGATTTAGAAGTAAGATAACGAGTACTGTTATGTAAACCTCTGTTAAACAATTCATATTAGGCTTCTGAAGAGTTTTATATGATAATTCGTTCTGTGTGAGGGGGCTACCTCCCCCCTCAACCCCCATTTCATTAATGCACCTACATTTAAATAGAATTTAATTCGGTTATTAAAAAATAATTCTGTTTTAAAAAAATAATTTATTAAAATTATTATTTAAAAAAATTATCTTTTATGATTATACAGGCGATTTTCATATTAGAGAAGTAGTATAACACTACATATTCAAAAAAAGAGTTGAATTTATTGTCAATATTACAGTTAAAAAAAAAAAAAAAAAAAAAAAATGGTTAAAAGTGAAAAAAATTCGATAACTTTATTTTAAATTATCGCAGATCGATGGTTCAACCATTCGTTTTAAAGGTATTGGCGAGCTCTTTTGAAAGATACCCATCATGAAAATTTACTCCCCTCGAGGGGGGGGGGGACTTCCCAGTCAGGGGGGGGGAGGTGAGGCTCCTACATACACAAAAACTTTTTCCCAGTTGACTATCTCTATTACAAAAAATATATATTAGTTTCATTTTGTTTAGAGCAGTCTATAGATGTTAAACTCTACTTACCTGCAACTTTCCCCATAGACGTAAAGTATTTGAATACTTTTGAGTGTACCTGTACACGAACCATTTTCTTGATCTCAACGAAAAGCTTAGTGTAGCATCCCTATATGATACGCATTTAGTATACCGAGTTTGGAATTTCTGCTACAATTTGTTCTTGAGATATGCTGATAACAGACATACAGACCATTCGCTAAAAACATGATTTTCGTATTCAGGGAACCTCAGAACATGTAAATATAACAAAAACTCACGTTCGAAAATTTGACCCTAAAACAATACTTTCTCGACCCTATGGGTAAGAGAAAATAAAAATAAATCTCTTTATGTACATTTATACGAAGTTTTGCCCTATACCGCCATGTTAAAAATTTAGAAAAATCAGGATGACAATGCCACCTAGTAAACTATTTTCAGCAAAAGTTGATAATCACTTATTCATATCAAAGTGCAACTACATAACAGATTTTATGAAATTCTGGTTAGTAATTTCAGAAATACAATTGCTACAAAATTTTGTCACACACGCACAGACATTTTCGAAAAATGGTCAAATCGTGTTCTAAAACTCTCAAAACGTGTAAATCCATCGAAAACCCGAGTACGCAAATTTTTACGAATCCATAATACTTTCATTTATTGAATATAGAAGAAAGTAATAAATCAATAGTTTTCTGAATTAGTCCGTATTTGTAGAGAGATAATTTCAGAAGAATTTATTTCGTAATATTTTTTTATAAGATAATATTTAAAAAAAAAAGAAAAAAAAAACATTTATTTCGCTATTGGGTTTTAAAAAAACAATATTAAATTCTAAAAACATCATTGAAGTAATAATTTGTTTAATGTACAAATTGTCAACAAAATAACAATTATTTCCTAACTCCGCTACTCCCCATACTCAAATATATATATATATATAACACACAATTATTGCATTACATATACTATATGAAAAAATTGAAAAATAAAACAACAATACTACCAATTTTTATCGAAAAATGCTATATTCTTGCGAATTTTTTTGTAAAATAAAAGAAATCGAGGGAAAGAAATATTTAACAAAAAATACTTTATACATAGCTTTGCTTAATTTAATAAAATGAACACTTATACAGCCTAAATACATTTCCCTTTTTTATATGCAACAATTTCTCTTTTATGAAATGTTAGCAAAGGGGAAAAAAAAAAAAAAAAAAAAAACACTGCAAGCGATGAAAATAATTTGCTTAGATCTCTTCAATTAGCAATCATATTCTGACAAATTAGAACGATTTATAAAAACAATTCAGCTGAAAGATAATTAAAAAAAAAAAAAAAAAAAAAAAAGAGAGACTTGAAAACAAGATAAAATTATTATAAAGCATGGATTATTTTATAGAAAAACAAACTGGCGTTAATTTAATAATATTACATTAAAAATGTAATTGTTTAATAAATTAATTTAGAGAATATGTATGTTGTTTTATGAGAGAAAAATGTCAATACATTAAAATTCCTTTAATTAAATTTATTAATTTTATTTATCTAATTTTTCACTTCAAAAAATATTTGTTTCGTTCTGTTAATCGTAAGCACTGTAGTTTAATGAAATGAATTATTTTTTAAATAATCTTTAAAATGAAAATTTATCAAATTAATTTTGTAGAAAATGTAACACATGTAATTAAAGGGTGTGTGTGTGGGGGGGGGGGGGGGTAATAATTAAAATGTAATATCCGCTTAATCTTACCGTGTTGCATTTTACGAATCACATATGTGACCTTTTCTCAACATGTGATATTTATACACCAGTGGGATGAATGCTTTTTTAAAAAATAAACATGCTTGTATGTCTTTACAGTATTACAGGAAACACAGCCACATTAATGATCTAATTAATTTTTACAAAGTAGAAGATAAAATATACTAGTTTTTAATTCATTAAAGGACATGAAACGTTGGGGAATGTGTGTGTGGGGGGGGGGGTGAGAGAGAGAGAATTAAATCGTATGACCTAACGGCTTTAAACATGCTTTTAAAAAAAGGTAGGAAATGTTAAGCAGGTGGGAATTTGTTCAGAAATTTCAGATTAAAAAAAAAAAAAGGTCTATCTGTGTAGAAGAAAAAAAAAACTCTGATACTTTATATGTTTTATCCAAAACAGCGCCCCCTTCTAATGACTTATTAAACATATTAATTTATAACAATAAGCTTACATTCAGAATCGAGACAAAACATACACAAATTATATATAAATATATATATATGCGTGTGTGTGTTTGTATATATATATGTGTGTGTGTATGTACATACAAATATAATAAATAGAAAAATATCTATGTATGAAATACTGTTGCTGAAAATTGAATGTGCATAATTCAAAAAATTTATTTTATTCAAAATTACCCCAGCATGTAAAGAATACACAAGAAACTACCAGCCTGTTTGCGTCCGGTGAGAAATCTGACAGTGAAAACTTCCACTTGCTGACACTCTGAACCCGATATATTGCATTAATCACCAGAATCACTTACACTGCTTTCCTTACTACCTGAAATGAAAACATTATTAGTAAAAATAATCGCTAAAATTTAAGTTCAACATATTGGTAAAATAAAAAATAAAGTAAACATTTCGACCTTCTCACCCCCCCCCCCCCCGAAAAAAAAAAAAAAAAAAAAAAAAAAAAAAAAAAAAAAAAAAAACCTTTTTCCGATATTGTTCGTTTTGATACTGATTATTATTAATTTCCTCTTCTTTTCTTTTTCTTTCGAAAAAAAAAAAAAAAAAAAAAAAAGATTTTGATAAAATTCTGGCAAAAGCAGAATTTAGTTTAGTATGGAGGACTATTATTTATTTATTATTATTATTTATTATTATTATTATTATTATTATTATAACATCGCTTTCAAATTTTTCAATTATATTTTCGATAAATTTCCGATTTCGATGAATGTCCAACTATCGTAAAACTGGTATCGTAAAAATCCGTAGATTAAAAATGATAATCATCCGTACTAATAAAATAAAATAAATGCTTCTTCTTCGTCTCCCCTACCCCCAAATATGACGTCAATAATTGAATAATGTATGAAAATGGCTGAATAAACCAGACCACGTTGTGTTACGCTATTACAATGATTTTCTGTTTAATTCGACATGTTGCGATCCTTCACTATTAGAGATATCAGAAATATACTTTAAATACGCAACACTTGATATTAATGGTACAGAATAACAGGTGATACTAAAGGTAATAGTTGTAACTTGTGTATAATTAAAGAGCACATATCATGTCTTTGTCTACTAAAACGGATCTCAAGTTTCGATAATATTTTCAGAATCAATTAAAAACAAAGACAAATTACACATATGTGTCATGAATAGACGTTTGCTTCAGCTATTGAATGAAGCTTCTATGTGAGGTATTATTATGTAATAATTATGAGATATTTCAAGACTCGCTAATTCTTCGGGTTTTTTAATATCAATAATTTTTTATGAGAAATAGCCACTTTATATTTTAACAAAAAATTTCTGATTAAATAAGCCGAAGTTAATTTTAGGAAAATAGTGGTGTGAATTGATTTGGAGAGTTGAAAACTCTGTATTTTAAATTAAACAGTTTAAAAAAAAAAAAAAAAAAAGATGACGAATGTCATTATTTGCAAAGCTCTTGTAAATATCTAAAATAAATAAATAAATAAAATATTCAAACTATATATTATATAAGGAACCATTATTTCACAAAAGTGTACTAAATTAAGAAAAAAAAAATGATGAAATAATTAAAAATCAAAAAATAATTTCCCTTTCATTATGATTTCATGACGATCTTTACTTCATACTTGCCAACCATCTCATTAATAACCGTACAATTGTTAACGCCTTTGAAAAAACGCCTCTTTTCTCACACCAATATATTTTTAGAGTAATTCTCTCCAAATGGTGTTACGATTAAATAAGACTAAAATTACTCTAAAAAATTATTGGAGTGTAAAAGAAGGCGGGTACTAAAAATTGTACGGTTCATAATGAGATGGTTGGCAAGTATGTTACTTCGAGAATCGCGCACCAAAACTCGGAATTAAGTTCTAATTTTGACATGATTTTCAAAAAGGGATTGTGACTTCGGTTTGTCCACACTCTAACTTCCTTAATATTTTTCAGAATTTCTTCAAACTGATACAGGTTATTCAAGCGTGCTGTGGCACTTTTCCATTTGATAATTTTATAAATAGCAGGAGTGGTTTGTGTACATGAATACTCTAAAGAATTCCAATAACGTTTTACACTGTAAAAAAAATGGGCACAATTATATTGCAGTCAGAGACCGGCAAAAAGTGTTCCAGTCACTCACCGTAAAAATAAAGCTATGCCGGTAAAAGCTGTCATGATTTTTTTTTCTTGAAGAAGGGAAGTAACCTTTAATAAACGGTCAATACTCTGAACTTTACAGCAGTTTGTTACAAATAAGAATACAGTACTTTTTTCTCGAAGAAGGGCCGTATATAGTAGATGTTCCAATTCTTAATTTTTTTTTTTTTTTTTTTTTTTTTTTTGACATTTTTTCGATTATCTAAAAAAAATACTAGGCGAAATGGCCTGAAACGTCATACATGCAAAGAACTTTTAAAAACTCATATTTTAAACTATCGATTTTAGTCCGTAGTGTAATTAGGGGCCCAAACACAAATTGAAGAAGAGCGAAAATACTTTGGATCACCCTGTATCACAAAAAACTATAAATGACTTGTAACTTCAATGCATTTTTGCTCTTATGTTGTATAATATTTGTCTGTTTTGGTTCGGGAATTGCGCAATTATTTAGGCAGATTTTTTTTTTTTTTTTTTTTTTTTTTTTTTTCAAAAAATTATAATTTTTTTTTTTTTTTTTTTTTTTTTTTGACAAGTTTTTTGCTTATAACTAGAACGAATTGCCATAAAATTTTACAAAACTTGCAGAAAAATTGACAAAACATTAGCGAAACATTATATTGAAATATAAAATTCCCACGCGAATAATCGTTGAGATATGAGTATTTTTAGTAAATATTATTTTACTGCGCATGCGCGAAAGTTTTAAAAAATTTTATTGCATAGCTTGAAAGCTAGATATATTGAGCAACTTTTTTCAAAACTTCATTTGAATAGAGTAAAAATTAAGCAAAATGTCGGCAAAAGAACAACTTAGATTTTAGGTATTTTTCAGAGTTGAAATTTCATAAGGGTTTTACACATACCGCATATTTAGTATGAAGGTCCAATTATTTCAATAACGTTGCAAAAGTTCTTTTTTTTGTTAAAAAAAAAAAAAACTTATGAACTCGCAAATCTTAATAAATAAAATATGTTGAAGTTACAAGCCTATTAGGGGTTTTTCTGAAAAAAGAACTTTTGCAACGTGAATGAATTAATTGCAGGAATGAATTAACCAAGAAGCCGTAAACCAGAACTTACAACCTACATAAAAAATCACAGGGATGAAGATCCAGCTAGTAAAAGGATTATATATTGCTTACACATTAAACATTTCTATAATTCAGTACAATAACCGGTCAAAAATTTATTATAGTCCTATGATTTTTCTTTTTATCTGCAGGGGCATAAAACTTCAACCCGTTCTAAGAAATATGTTGACTTTACCTGCAAAGAAGATAAATATAAGCTTTCGTTTCTGGATAGTCTTTTATTTTTACACACTGTATCAAAAAATAAATAAATAAATAAAATACAAATGTAAAGTCAGCTTTATAACTCCTACCCCTGACCTTTTTTAAAATTATTGCTTAACTTTACATCTGTCATTTTTCACTTAGAGGAAATCTATATTCGTAAATTGTAAAATGTTAACGCTTCTTTGGCCTTGATTAACCCTTTGTTGCATCGTGTCCACTGTAGTGGACAAAAGTTTAATTTTTTTGTTTCCTTTCACACAAATGGTTTTACAGATTTGGTTTCAATGTTTATTCTTTCTGTATTATTTAAGCTTTCATCTGTTGCTCATAGATAGCAGCATAATATAAAATTACAGATTGCATTGCTAGTTTGAAAATAGCGTTAACCTCTACTTCCAAGTTAGTATGATTTCTCATTGTAAACATTGTATATAAGTGCTAAACTTTTTTTATTTTGACATTTTGCATTTTGAAATAGTAATTTTAGACATTTTAGAATATGTTTGAATAAAACACTTATTTTCATATGCTATTTTTCATGAAAATTGATGTATTTTTCTTTTTGTCAACTACAATGGACGTTATGAACATAGGCTAATGTAGGACTGTTTTCGTTTGTCCATTGGAGTGGTACAAAAGGGTATTATTTCATTTTATAGATGTTACCGTGATAAATTCTTGGCTTCTTTATAAAGCTGTCATACCACAATGTTCTATGCAACTAGGATTTTTCAAGTTGTCCATTGCCAGAGGACTAATGCATGCACTATCAAGAGTAATTGATGAAGAAGATACAGAAAGACTCACGTAAACAAGGACCAATGTCAGTGTAAAAACCTACAAAAAAAAAAAAATGTCAGTCAAAGCAAGCTCTGTCCACTACGATGGAGTGGATCATTTTGCTAGACAAATATCAAATAGTGCTCAAAGATGTAAGATGGAGTTATGCTCAAGAAAATATATATACTCATGCGTAAAATGCAAAGTTCATTTGTGTATCGATGAAAAAAATGATTGTTTTTATTATTTTCATCACCACTTCTACTTTAGATATCCAGTTTTTATATGCATACTGTCCACTACAGTGGACAAACTATAACTTTTAAAATACACAAAAAATTGCGATGAAACAAATTTTTTTCCCTGATTTCTGGGGCAATTTTAAATAGGAAAAACACAATAATTTCCTTTAAAGTTTCCCAGGTAATTAATATGCAACAAAGGGTTAACTATAAAATCTCTAATTTTTCAATCAAAAACCAAATTTAAAAATTTTATGGACTATGAAAATAATCACTATTTAGAAGACAATTTTTAATTTTCGTTAAAAATCGGTTGAAAATTCGCGATTTTTAAAAAATGCTACTTTATACTTCAGTCTGATTGATGACTTATCATCTAACACAAGTTGGAAATTCCAGGTTGCAAAGTTTAAAATATCAATGAAATAAGCCTGAGAAAAATCAGATTTCAATTAATTTTTTTTTAAATCTCTACAAAATCTTTATAGTTAAACAGAATTTAGAGATTGTTAGGCTGGGAAATAATGATAATCACCATTATAACAACTTTTTAACTTTTGTCAAAATCTGTTGAAAATTTGTTATATTCATTTTATTTTATTTATTTATTTATTTATATTAAAAAGAAGCTTTTTTATACGCTCAAGATTGCTTTTTAATTAAAGGACCACTTATATCATAATCTTTAATTCTCTTTTGCAGTGCTTTTCTTTGTCGTAATAATATGAAGATTTCTATATTGAAACTAGCATGGAGTGGCTATCACAAAACTTCCTTCTATATTTTCTATGCAAATTTATTCAGTAGAAATAGTTTATTAAAAAGTATATTTACTAAAATTATTTTCCATGATGAATACAGACGATTTTTTTCTCATAGAAGTATAATACTATATGTCTAAAGAAAGCCGATTTTATGTTCAGCAAAGATAGCTGAAAAAATCCCCTCCCCCTCCTCCCCTCCCCACTTTTTTTTTTTTTTTTTTTTTTTTTTTTGTAAAAATTGAAGGGAAAAAAATCCATAACTTTGTTTTAAATTATTACAGATAGATGGTTTAACCATTAGTTTTAAAGGTAGTGACGAGTTCTTTCGAAAGGTATAAATATTGAAAATTTGACCCACTCGGGGAAAATAAGCATTGCTCCTACGTGTCCCTTTATTTTTTATTTTTATTTTATTTTTATTTATTTATTTTTATTTATTTATTTATTTATTTTTACTATTACCATAAAAAATATTTTTTTTAATTTCATAATTATTAATTAAAAATAATTCTCATTATGCATATTTATAAGAAATTTTGCCCTATATTACCTTATTAAAAATTTAGAAAAGCGGCATGGGAACATCACCTGCTAGAAGATTTTCACCAAAGTTGACAGGCACAATATATGTCAAAGTGCAACTACATATCAATTTGTATGAAATTCTGTGCATTAGTTCCTGAGATACAGTAGCCACAAAATGTTTCTCACACACAAAGAGTCAGACAGCGATTTTCTAAAAAAATATCAAATTGCGTTCTAAGTCTTGCAAAACGTGTAAAGCCATGAAAAACTTTAAATCAAAATTTTACGAAAGCAATACTTTCGTCTATTGAATGTAGAATTTTTTTTTTTTTTTTTTTTTTTAAGTAGTATTCTATAAAGGGACCACTGAAAAATCTGTACTCCAATTTAAAAACACGTGACTTAAAATTTTGAAAATGCTTTCGATTAATTACTAAATCCCCTCCCCCTTCCTCCTTGGTTTTACATTGTTATAGTAACATATTCTAAATCTATTTAAGTATCAGTAAATCAGAAAATTAATTTGTTAAAAATATTTTCATGTTTAAATGTTAAAAATTTGCATTAAATTTCAACATTCAAACATATAAAAAAATACGTATTTTCAAAATTTTAACCTAGGAATCATTCCCCAAAGTAATATCCAAATATGATTATACAGAATGTATATACTACCTTATATGCTTTTGATTAATCACTATCCCCCCTCCCCACTCGATTTTACATTATTATAGTTAAACAACATATTCTAAACCTATTTAGGTATTAGTAAATTAGAAAATTAATTTGTTAAAAATATTTTTATGTTTCAATGTTAAAAATTTGCATTAAATTTCAACATTCAAACACATAAAAAATACGTATTTTCAAAATTTTAACCTAGGAATCAATCCCCAAAGTAATATCCAAATATGATTATAATGTATATACTACCTTATATGCTTTCGATTAATTACTAACCCCCTCCCCCCTCTATTTTACATTTTTATAGTTAAACAACATATTCTAAATCTATTTAGGTATTAGAAAATTAATTTGTTAAAAATATTTTCATGTTTAAATGTTAAAAATTTGCATTAAATTTCAACATTCAAACACATAAAAAATACGTATTTTCAATCATTTTAACCAAGGAATCAATCCCTAAAGTAATACCCATATATGATTATAATGCATAGCTAAATTATAATAATGGAAAATTGTGGAAAAATAATAATTAAAAACTAGTTAGTAGGGAGTATTTTAAATATTTAGAGTTTTATTTTATGTTTTAATTTCAACAGTTTTCGCGAAACTTTTTAATGTATTTGATAGTGTTATATTTCAATGCATGTGTCTGATAAAATTCATAATGCTAATTATAATAATTTACAAAAAAGATAAATTGCAATAACCTCTTCCCCTTAAAATAAAAATTATATGTACTGGACTGCTTATTCAACATTTCCTCCAGCGTATCCACTTTTCCTTCTGCTGACTATGTTTGTGGTAAAACACTTTTTACAGGCAGCATATTTCCCCCTGTCGAATTATGAAGCATCATGGTGAAACAGGTTATGCTCCCAGAACCCAAGCAAATAAACAAACCACCAAATCCATTCATCTCAGTGCAATAAATAATCATTATTACACCGCGCCTTTTACTGAATAAAATAAACGGGATGCTCCTATCAATTCCAAGCTGATTGCTGTAATAAAGCTAAGTGATTTTGGAGGGAAAGGAATAGGTATTATAGCATTAATGATATAATTGTGCTTCTAACATTATTGTTTTATTTGGAACTTTCTCGGTTACACAACACTTGAAATGACAATTATTAATTTTCACTTTTGTCTTTTTAGTGGCAAATGCCTGTTTCTTTTGAACTTCAACAAAATCGTCATTTCTGTTTACAGTACATCGATTAAAATGAGAATTTTTTTTTTCTCATTTTCCTAATCACACTGGATAATATCTGGAATATTTTATATCTAGCATGAAAATAAGGAATAAATAAAAATAAAAACCGTCTGCTTTAGATGGGTTTTTTTTGTTTTGTTTTTATGATAAATAAATTTGCGGGATAAGCTTTATGTTTGTTAAGTAGATTAGATCTCTGTGATAGTGATATTAAATTAAATCGACCGAGAGTCACAAATAAGCGAGACGTATTAAACCCTTGATGATAGCTTTAATGTCCCAACCCACCCATTTCCGCTCTTCGGTGTCTTTTTCTAGTCAATTTTGTCCTTTTATTCCTTCCGGCGTTAGCCCTTTTTTTTACACACACTTAACATTGTGAGTTTTCTTTCTTTTCTTTTCTTTTTTTTTTTTTTTTTCGTTTTCATCCCACGCTTTTCTATGGATTTTTAACTTTTTCGCCCCTTGTTCTCTACATTCTAAAGTGCGAAAAAACTTTTAAACAAATTTACTTACATTGTTTTATTTTATTATTGTTTTGTTTTTGTTTATTAATATTTTGTTTATCCCAATCAGTTATTTATTAAATGAGATTGCATTTAATTTACAGGAGCATTCTATACAAAAATAATGTGGTGGGACACTCATACGACTTTCTCTTATCCTGCATTTCAATACTATAAAGATAGATTGCAGATTAAGCCGTAAAATAAATAAGGTAAGTTCAATATACTTTAAAAATAGACAAAAATATGTATAGGAAGAGTTTTATTTGGCATATAATTCTGTGTGAGGGAGGCTGCCCCCCCCCCTTCAACCCCCGTTCAATTATAGTGGCTATATTTCTTTATTGTTGTTCTTGTTTTGTAAAGGCTGTTATTAATTTGCCTTTACACTTGCCAATCTGGATCAAGTTTTTTAAGTGGTAACCTAATATGAGTTTCAAAATACAAACTTGTATTTTATACAGCTATTTGTTTTTAGTTATGCTGATAACAAACGTACAAGTAGATCAACCGCTAAAAATTGGATTTTCGTATTCAGAGCACCCCAAAACGTGATAATATACAAAAAACTAAAGTTATAAACAGAACGACAAAAAATACTTTGTTTATAGTTTGGATATGAAATTTTTATTTTCCCTCTTGAGCAGTGTTCATCCACATAGTAAAATGCAGCAAAGCATTTCCATCACTTACATTGAACAGAAAACAACGTTTAGCTTAATTTTGGGTAGCCCTGTATATTGTCTATAAAATACATTCACGTCACATTTTGTACTTAAATTTAGTTTTATATGAGAAACACCTAACATAAAATGAAATAAACTTCCAGCATTTTCGAAATATAGCCACAATATATGCAGACACTTTGGGTAGCCCTACAAACGATTGATGAACAATTTCCATACCACAATCTACCCAAAACATGCCTTTATGCACATAAAAAAATGTGTTCATTCCATCTTGTTTAGTGTAGCCTATAGAAGTTACATTGTACTTACCAGAAATTTCTTCCATAGATGTAATGTATTTGACATCTTTTGGATGCCCCTGCACATGACCATTTGCTTGATCTCAACGAAACGTTTAGTGTGACGGCATCACTATATGATACAGATATAGAATACGACGTTTGGACTTCCTGTTGCTATTCGCTCAGAGATATGCTGATAACAGACATACACAGAGACGCACACACAGACCAACCGCTAAAAACAAAATTTTCGGATTCACGAGACCTGAAAACGTGTAAGTATAACAAAAACTCAATTTCGAAAAATTGACGCAAAAACAATACTTTCTGTACCATATATATGGGTAAGAGAAAGTAAAAAGTGATAGCACGGTCTTCACAAGACAGTTTAATATCTTCTATGAAAGTCAAGTGATTGCATGAAAGTGGATTAGATGTCAAATATTATTATTAAAATCAAAGTAATACTTAAAATGAGATAAAGAATACAAAAAATTTTTTAACTTTAAAAATACATTATAATTAGAAACATTAAAATACACGACAGACGTTTCGGCTAGAACACTAGCCCTCCTCAGTGTCAAACATACAAAGCGCAACATTTCAAAAAATTCATAACACATCAGAACAAAATTATATATTCAGGATGAATAGCTTTAGCCTTATTGGTTTCATACTCTGTTAATTTTTCTTTTATTAATTTACTGACTGTTTATTATTACGTAGCCCGTGTAATACATATATATATATATTAACGCTTTTTTTTTTCTTATTTTATCTTTAATTTATAGTAAACGCAGTAATTGACACAGTAATAGTATGAAATCCTCACTAATAGGCTACCCATCATTCAGTTCGATATATTTATCTTATTCTAATATATTAATTTATTTTATTGGGGTCAATTTCGTAATTTAGTTTCATGCTACTCTTTCCAATGCAACAGTCCCCAAAATGCATATTTATATGGAATATCGCTCAATTTTGCTATGTTGATAAAATCTTATTTTTCGAATAACTAACGAAATAATATTTGTAGTCAATGATTCTCAAACAAGTATCATAAGTGTTATTTTGAAGTTGTCTGATATATTTATGATCTTTAAAATGGACGTTTATGCTCTATTTTGCCCTATTTTGCCATGTTAAGTAAATCGTAAATTCCAAATAACTTACGAAAATTTTCAGTTAAAAAATTCATAGTCAGGAATATTCATGCCAGTATCCTAAATGATAATTTAAAAGTATTCTGATGTCTTTACGATGAAAATATCCCTCAAAACCGATGTTTATGCAAAATTTTGCCGTATTCTACCACGTTAAGAAATTAGTAAATTTCGAATAATTTGCGAAATTTTCAAAGTAGCATGTTTATAGGTAATGATTTTCATCCCGGCATCAAAACTGATATTTAAAAGCTGTCCTTATTCCTTTACGATAAAAATATTTCTTTCATGCACGTTTAAGTGAAATTTTGCCCTATTCTCCCATGTTAAGAAAATCGTAAATTTCGAATAACTTCTGAAGTTTTTCAATTAGAATGTTGCAAAGAGATAGGGTTCTTTCCAGTGTCCTTAATAGTATTTTAAAACTGATCCGGCATCTCTGCGTGAGATATCGTGTACACAGACTAACAAACTAACAGACACCCTACAGACGAACACTATACCCATTTTGATATTTTCGGATTCCTCATACCTCAAAACGTGTGAAAAAGTCAAAAAACCGAAGTCGAAAATTTTCACAATTACCTAAGTTTTCCATACCTATAGTATGATAGGGAACTAAAACTGAATGACAGGGGAAAAAATGGGTAAAATAGTATACACAGTCGATCCTCGTTAACATGAACACGCTTAACGTCAATTACTTTTAACATGAACTGTTTCTACAATCTCTGTCAAAATGAAGATTAGTGTCTGAGTTACTGATAGCATGAACTACTGATAACACGAACAAATTTTAGTTCCCCATCATATTATAGGCATAGGGAACTTAGGTAATCGTGAAAATTTTCGACATTGGTTTTTTGACTTTTTTTTTACACGTTTTCAGGTGTGAGGAATCCAAAAATGACAAAATTTGTATGTTTTCCGTCTTGTAGGGTGTATGTTAGTTTGTTAGTCCGTTAGTTAGTTAGTTAATCTGTGTACACGATATCTCAAGAACAAATAGCTGCAAGGAAGTCAGATCAGTTTTAAAATATTACTTTCGATACTGGCAAGAACCCTATTCATTTGCAATATTCGAATAAAAAAACTTCCTAAGTTATTAGAAATTTACGATTTTCTTAACATGAGAGAATATGACGAAATTTCACTTAAACGTGCATTAAATGGAAAATTTTAACCTAAACAAATGTCGTACCAGTTTTAAAATATCAGTTTTGATGCCAAAATGAACATCATTGACTATAAACATGCTACTTTCAAAATTTCGCAAGTTATTGGAAATTTATGAATTTTTTAATATGGCAAAATAGGGCCAAATTTTACATAAACATCAATCTTGAGGGATATTTTCATCGTAAAGATCTCAGACCAATTTTGAAATATTATTTAGGATAATGGCATGAATATCATAGACTATGAATTTTTCAATTTAAAAAATTTGTAAGTTATTTGAAATTTACGATTTACTTAACATGGCAGAATAGGGCAAAATTGAGCATAAACATCCATTTTGAGAATCGGAAATACATCAGGCAACTTCAAAATAACATTTATGATACTTGTTTGAGCATGATTGACTACAAATATTCTAATAGGAAAATTTGTAAGTTATTCGTAATTTAAAATTTTGTGAGCATAGTAAAATTGGGCGATATTCCATTTAAATGTGCATTTTGAGGATTGCTGCATTGAAAATAGTAGCATGAAAACCAAACTACAAAATTGACTCTAATAAAATTAATTAATAGGTTATAATAAGATAAATATATTGAAGTGAACGGTGGATAGCCTATTAGGCGGGGATTTCATTTTGTCACTGTGTCAAGCGTTTCTTCAAATTCATTTCTCATAACATGATTGTAATATATCTTGCACTAGAAATTTATGAGAGCATATATATGATAGGGATCTGAGAAGAGTCCACCTATGCCAACTAGTTTTGTTCCCCTTGAGATTCACATGAACGAGGCTCAACTGTATATATATTTTTTTCAGCAACTTAGAATTTTATTTCGCACTTTTTCCGAAATGCAATATTAAATCTATCTAAACTATAATATTTGTACATATATATAAATATATAATTATTATTCTTAATGCCTTGCTATTTATTTGTGCTTTTTTTTATTTTCCCAATATGCACTATATATGTAGGAAAAGCGTTGTAATCATGAAATATGTTTTGAAGTATTCTGAATTCAATCTTTTCTGTTTTTACGATGATATATGTATATGTATGGGTGTGTACGTGCGTGTACATGCGCGTGATTGCTATCGTATCCCATATGTGTGTGAAGTCAAAGGATTCATTGGGCTGCTTATTTAAAATTTCCTCTCTCTTTTCCGTCTATAGATTATGTTTGTGGTAAAACACGTTTTACAGGCAACGTATTTCCCTCTGTCGAATTATGAAGCATCCTGGTTAAAGTGGTTTATTCTTCCAGAAGCCAAATAAAATACGTAAATTACTAAATCTATTCATCTCCGTGGTAATAATTAGTCATTATCACACATTACACCTCCATTGAATAAAATAATGATACCTGCCAATTCCAATCTGATTATTGTCTTAAAGCTAAGTGATTAAGGAACGAAAATTTATCATAGCACTCATGATATAATTATTGTTTCAAACTTTTTTTTTTTTTTTTTTTTTTTTAATTAGAACGTTTACCGTCACGTTTAATTTTTTACCTTTTTAGGGGTAAATGCCTATTTCTTCCAAACTGCAACAAAAGAGCTATTTCTGTTTACAGTAAATTGCATAGAATATTAAAAAAATTTCTTGTTTCTCAGATAGCGTTGGATTTATCTAGACTATTTCATTTCTAGTACAAAAATATCAATTTAATAAAAATAATTATCGTCTACTTTAAATGAATAAAAGGAATATAAAAAACATTTTTTTGTTAATAAATAATTTTGCATTATATTTTTATGCTTGTTAAGTAGACTAGATCTCATATATTAAATTAAAATTAATTACCCGCAAACTTTTAAACAAATTTATATATATATATATATATATATATATATATATATATATATATATTAAATTATTTAATTCCTTTACAATACTCAGCAAATGAGAGAAAGATGAAAATACCAACAATGAATTTAATAATTAGATGTATTACGTATAAATTTATTGTCACAATTACCATTTAAGTAAATTTCACTGAATAGTAAAAACATGTTAAAGTACTTACGCAGAAGAGAAATGACGTATATCACTTAAACCTAAACTATGAGTTAGTTGTCTGAATCCATTAGTCCAGTAAATTCATGCAACACAAGTTAAGAATTGAAAGAAATTAACCAATGACTATTGAAATAAAAAGGAATGCATGAAGGAAAAATGGAGTTAAAAATGCTGAAATCCAGTACCGATCTCATCAGGAAACTAGCAGTACTGTCAACAATTAATGCAAGATTTCGAATATTGTATAGCTTTTCAGCAATATACAACACTAGTTTCAATCTTGCATAAAAAAAAAAAAAAAAAAGAAAGAAAGAAAGATATATAAAAGGAAATTGGCGGATAAAATAACTTAACCATAATGAAAATTGGAATTCGTGAAAGGTGCTGGCCACATGTAAATCAAATCCAAATCGAATAAAAGTCCGGGCGGTTGCCAAAACGAACAAACTGTAAAGAAATAATTAAAAGTAGAGAATCGATTAATCGAAAGTTTCTGAAATGAAATAAATGTAAGCATGAAGTGATAAATATTGTTCTTAAAATTTAAAAGCTGAATTCACAATTAAATAATATTCTAGAGGTAAATTTAAGTATAAATAAGATTAAAACGATTTTCACAGTAGGGCATACGTTCGACTCAACGTATGAGCGCGCCATCTAACGTGGAAAAAATAAGTTACTATTAAGTGATTTAAGAAAAAGTGTACGATAGATGTTCTATTTATATGAGTGTAATTTATAGTCTTAAGCTAACATAAGAAAAGGCCAACAAGTGATAATTAAGTTATTATGATTAGGAAATTGGTGAATAATTTTAATTTAAAAAATTATTATTGTTATTAATATTATTATTATTATTATGAAATAGGAAATTGGTGAATAATTTTAAGTTTAAAATTTTAATAATTATTATTAGTAATAATAGTCTTAAACTAACAAAAGAATAGGTCAACAAGTGATGATAAAGTCATTATGATTAGGAAATTGGTGAAAAATTTTAAAATTTAATAATATTATTCTTATTAATATTATTATTATAATTATTATTAATAATTTTAATAATTATTGTTATTAGTATAATTATTATTGTGAAGTATTATTAGTATTTACGTTTAGTATGAACACATCAAATTTGAATGATATCTAGTTTTTTTTTTTTTTTTTTTTTTTTTTTTTTTTAATTAAGCAAATGAATTATATATTGTTGAAACTTAAACAATATCAACCAGAAAGAGATGATGTATCCTACAATTGCAATAAAACCAAGCTTCTATTTTTTTTTTTTTTAAATTAAATTCGGCAACCCACCCAACCAACCAGCCAAACAACTCCACCCTTCCTCCTTAATCAAACATCTGCCCTCCCATCCGCCACATGTTAATTATTACTATTTATTTATTTTTTTTTTTTAATATAGAAATGTACACATACATATATATATATATACATATATATATATATATACACATATATACACATACACAAATACATTTTTTTTTTTTTTTTTTGAGACAATGAACACTTATTGATAAATAATCGAATAAATAAATCTCTTAGGATAACCCATAGCAGTAGCAGTTTTAATTAAATTGTTAATATTCTTGTTTTTGTTATGAGATGAACAAAGTCTGTTTATTCGAAATAGATGATTAAGAATAATATTTCTGTATACAGATAAATGAAGACAGGAATTAAAATGTGTAAATAAATTTACTTTAAAGCAGAAATCTTTGCGTTTATCATATAGATCAGTAGATATTTTACCATCATTTAATTTAAGATGTAAATCTAAAAAGCTAATACAATTATTGCTAATATAATTATGTGTTAGTGTAAGGTGAGATGGATATTGAAATTTTAATAAAGATGGAGTAGAGTTATTAACATAAAAAATTATAATATCATCAATGTATCTATAAATAATGACATTATCATTACAGAAACTTTGTTCATAATGGTATAGATATAAGTCAGCTAACAGACTTGAGCTACATCCCCCTTGTGGGATACCGACCTTTTGGATATAAATAGTGTTGTTATGTAGAATAAAATTATTGTGAATAATAAAATTTAAAAGAGTTTTAAAGGAAGCTGCACTAAAGTATTTAGGAAGAGAAAGTTCACTTTTAAATCGCAAATAAAGGTTGTAAATAATTTGATGAAGATCAGTTAAATTAATATTATTAAACAAGTCAGCAAAATCATAAGTATTAATATCATTAACATTGTTCATAGTTTGTACAATTTCTCTGAGTTGATAGCTATTTTTAAGACAATAGAAATTGTTGGATTTACTAATGAAGTTATAAATTTGTTTAAGAATATCAAGGAGGATTTTATTAGCATTATTGTTATATGTATTACAACCAATAGTAACAGTTCTGAATTTAATAGGATTTTTATAAATTTAGGAATAAGGACAATATAAGGATAATTGAAATTATTAAATGGAAGCTTTAATAATTTATAAAAGTTATGAATTTTTCTATTATTAATTTTAATGTCACTACAGGTGGGATGAAAGTTAGCACTTGAAGAAATGGTTTTTTCAAGTAGAGAAAGATAATATTTTTTACATATTATGGCATAGTTATTCGGAGATTTATCAACATAAGTAATAACATAGTTTTGTTTGAGTACATGAATAGAATTAAATAGATCGGATTTACTGTAATAAGTTAAATGTGTTTTATATTTTATTAATTCATTTTTCAGTTTCGAAATCACTAAAACTTTCCATTGATTAAAATATTCAATAGGTTTATTATAGGAAATAGATATTTTATAGATAAACAAGTCAATATCAAAAGTTAATTGCTGTAAAATCTGTGGAATATTAGTTTTTGAAGGAAGTCTAAATTTTGTGCCATAATGCATAAGTTTTTTTAAATTGCGGTTATTAACAAATTCAAGATCTCCAGTAATTATATGTCCATGGTTCTTGCTACATATTTTTCATAAGAAGGATCATCACAACTACAGGATACACCAGTAGAAAAGGTAGATTTTGACACTGAATTATAATTGAATAACAATCGACCAAGAGTAATAGGATATTTAAATGTACGAGAAATTTGTAAATCATTGATGGGAAACATACAAGATTTATCATTAATAATTGAAGTGATGTTGATTTTATTAAATATTTGATTTGAAAAATTAATAATTAACTGAGAATTAGATTGTATTTTTTGAGGTTTTTTAGAAATTTTGAGATTGAATTGTTTAATTCGAAATAAAATTATATCATAAAAAATGTCAGAAAAGTGTTGATTATAACTATGGTTTTGAATATATATTTATTTATTTATTTATTTATTTATTTATTTATTTATTTTTTTGTTATTTGTATTAATATTTTATTTTTCCAGTTATTTATTAAATTGCATTGCATTAAAATTAAAGAACGCTCGATTACATAAAAGTAATAGCACGTTCTTCACTAATTTGATTGCCTCTATAAAAGTCGAGTGATTGCAGGAAAAAATATTAGATGTCGTGTATTATTATTGGTTTAATAAGCTATTAATTTTACTTTTATGGGTTTACCGACAGTTTATCATTAGGTAGCTTACGTAGGTAGCCTATTGTAGATAGCCCTTGTAGTATCTTTTAAAAATGAAACTGTTTTGTACCATGCTTTTATTAACTGGCTTTCTTGTTTGTTTGCTTGTCCAGTACAAATCTTGCAATCTATTTTTAACTAACTTCTCGTCTAGCTAGACATTTGAAACTTTTAGAATAACTCAGAACATGATGACAACGCAATACCTCGAAGCCCAATTAAAAAAAAAAATTATTAGTTTTCTATTAATTAATTAAAATATTAAAATAATAATAGCTTTAAAATTATAAATATTAGCTGTAATTTAATTGTTGCCAAGAAAAAAAAAAAAATTACGAGATCATTTTCTTTCGACATAAAAATAAATACATTTAATTAAACGTGAACATTAAAAAATTCAAAAAGTTAAATTAGACATCTCACAAAAATTGACGTCATCATAACTTTAAAAATTTTCTACACATTGATAAAGTGCTAATGTAGTTTATGATGTTAATATATGTTGTTCTAAAAGGATTAATATATTATTTTTAAAACCAATGTTTTTTTATATCGCTTTCAACTCGCTTTTTTGTTTGTCCAGTAAAAATCTTGCAATCCATTTTTAGCTAACTTCCCGACTATCTAGACATTTGAAACTTTTAGAACAGCTCAGAACACGATGGCAATGCCTTTGTAATTATTCGGGTAATGTGTCGAGTTTATATGATTCAACAGGAAATTTCAAAACGGGGTACATAAAAAGTTCTTTTTATCTTGTAATTATTCTCTTTTTCTTTTTAATTTATAGTAAAATTATTAACAATTTTTTAGTGCATCTATGATTTATTTCCATATGATCAATCAGGAATAATTTCAGCACATTCGCTATCACATTTTATTGAATTAAAGTGATTAAAACAACACCTAAGATGACTGCCGCAATAAGAATTAAACAATTGGAAGGAAATAGGTAAAGTATTATATAATTTTTAAACACATTATCAATTTTTACTTTCTTCTATCTTCAATAGAAGAAAGTATTGGATTCGTAAATTTTTAGATTTCGGGTTTTTGATGGATTTACACGTTTTGAGAGCTGTAGAACACGATTTTACCATTTTTAGAAAATGTCTGTCTGTCTGTGTGTGTGTGACAAAATTTTGTGGCAACTGTATCTCTGGAACTACTGCACAGAATTTCATACAAATTGGAATCTAGTTGCACCTTGACATAAATTAGTGCCTATCAACTTTTGGTAAAAATCGTCTTACAGGTTGCGTTGCCATCCCGCTTTTTCTAAATTTTTAACAGGGTAATATAGGGCAAAAATTTTCGAGATGGGTATCTTTCGAAAGGTCTCGTCAGTACCTTTAAAACGAATGGTTGAACTATAAATCTGTGATAATTTAAAACAAAGTTATCGAATTTTTTTTTACTTTTTACGAAAAAAAAACTCAGAAAAAAAAAAAAAAATTTTTTTTCTTTCTCTCCCTTTAATTTTACCAAACTCCCACGGTTTCCGTGTTCTGACAAACTTAAACTAATTTTTGCATTTTTCCCCTAATTTTTTCGAAGTCCCACGGTTTCCGTGTTTTGACAAACTTTAACAAATTTTCACATTTTACCCAAAATTTTGTCAAAGTCCCACTTTTTTTTCTTTTTTTATCCCCTTAATTCTATCAAACTCCCACGGTTTCCGTGTTCTGACAAACTTAAACAAATTTTTGCATTTTTCCCCCAATTTTGTCAAAGTCCCACGGTTTCCGTGTTTCGACAAACTTTTCACATTTTACCCAAAATTTTGTCAAAGTCCCACTTTTTTTTTTTTTTTTATTATTGTTACTGAGTGAATTTGTATAGGAAAATATAGAAGAAAGTCTCGTGGTGGCCACAACATACTAGTTTTTTTCTTGTTTTTCCAATATGCAACACTAAATCTATCTAAAATGAATGAATATGAAATCTATGAATATTTTCGTCTAATTAGCTTCTTGATATTTTATTATTTATTTGGGCTTTTTTTTTACTTTTTGAATTTATACTAGGTATGTAAGAAAAGAGTTGTGGTCATGAAAAAAAAAAAAAAGATTACTATAAATTTTTGGTGTTTTTCTACGTTCTGAAGTTATCTGAATTATTATTATTTTTTTTTTAACTATGATATATGTATGTGTATGTATGTGTCCGTATGTGTATATGAGTGTGGTTATTATCGTAGAACATATCTTTGTAAAGTTGTCGTCAAAAGAAATCACTGGATTGCACACTCACAATTTTCTCTCGTATATCCACTTTCATATCTATTGACTACATGTTTGTGGCAAAACAGATTTTACAAGCAGCGTATTTTTCCCTTTCGAATTGCGAAGCATCCCAGTAAGGTTTATGCTTCCAAACCCCAAACAAATAAGCAAATTGCTAAATCCATTTATCTCAGTGCAATAAATAGGCATTATTACCTCCCACCTTCACTGAATAAAATAAACAAGCTGTTCCTATCAATTCCAAGCTGATTGCTGTAATAAAGCTAAGTGATTTTGCAGGAAAACGAATAGGTATGATGGAATTATTAATATTATTGTGGCTTCAGATATTATTATCTTTTTCTTTGAAGCGATTGCAGCCACTAAAGATTTCAAACAATAATTATTAATTTTCATATTTTTCTTTTTAGTGACAAATTCTGACAAATTTCTGTCAACCAAAGCTTTATTTCTGTTTTTAATAGATCGCTTAGAATATTAAATTTATTCTCGATTTTCTGATCATAATGGATTTATCTGAAACATTTTATATCTAGTGTAAGAATAAGAAATAAAAACAAATAAAAATCGTCTGCTTTAAATGAATAAAAAAAGAGAAAAACAAAACATTTTTTGGGATATATATAAATAACTTTGCATCATATGATTTATGATTGTTAAGTAGACTAGATATTTGATATTAAATCAAAATCGATTAAGAGCAAACATTTAAACAAATTTATTTACATTTTTTCGATTCTGTTATTTATTAATATTTTGTTTCTTACACACAGTTATTTATTAAAGGACATTGCATTAAAATTACAGAAACATTCTATTTTATGAAAATAATAGCACGTTCCTTACAATATAATTTGATTGCCTCTATAAATTTTACAATAAAAATGATTAGATGTCAAATATTGTTAGTGTCTTCATAAGTTATTATTATTATTATTTATGCATTTACCAAAAGTTTATTATTAGGTAGCCTGTACAGATAGCCCATGTAATACATTTAAATTTTTAAACTCTTTTTTCCCTTTTATTTTTTATTTATAGTAAATTTATACACGCAATTACACAATTGTTTAGTGAATCTGTAATTTGTTTCCATACTGATCAATGAGGAATCATTGCAATACATTCTGAAATGCATTATATTGAATTAAAGTGCTTTAAATAATCCTAAAAAGACTTCCATAATAAAAATTAAATAATTTGAAAAAATGGGTAAAATATAAAATAAAAAATATATATACAGACACGACATTATTTCATTATTTAAAACATGAAAATTTGACATTGACAGATTTTAATTTAGTGCCAGAGGCCTACTGCTAAACTTGTTAATATCGACAAATTCTTCTTTAGTTAATTCGTGACGATCTAAATTCCATGATAAAGTTTTCATTAAATCAAACCAATGTGTTTCAGCTGCAGATACTGTAACAAATAACGTTGGAAGTCCAAACTGTCTTATAGCCGCAAAACAACGTTTTTTCTCTTTTTCCCAATGAGGGGGAGGTGTGCCTTGGGGGGGACTCATGTCGAAGGCGTGCCTTGGGGGGGACTCATGTCAAAGTTGGGCCTTGGGGGGACACATATCAAAGTTGGGCCTGGGGGGGGGGACTCATGTCAAAGTTGGGCCTTGGGGGGACTCATGTCAAAGTTGTATCTTGGGGGGGACTCATGTCAAAGTTGGGCCTGGGGGGGACTCATGTCAAAGTTGTACCTAGGGGGGGGGACTCATGTCAAAGTTGGGCCTTGGGGGGACTCATGTCAAAGTTGTACCTTGGGGGGGGACTCATGTAAAAGTTGGGCCTTGGGGGGGACTTCATCCAATAAATCCCCATTCAATAAACCGACTGAAATAGGCCCTTAGCACTATTAAGAGTGACGTATAAAAATTCGACAACGCTGTACCGACTGAAATAGGGGTACCTTGGGGGGGGGACTCATGTCAAAGTTGGGCCTGAGGGGGACTCATGTCAAAGTTGGGCCTTGGGGGGACTTCATTCAATAAATCCCCATTCAATAAACCGACTGAAATAGGCCCTTAGCACTATTAAGAGTGACCTATAAAAATTCGACAACGCTGCACCGACTGAAATAGGGGTACCTTGGGGGGGGACTCATGTCAAAGTTGTGCCTTGGGGGGACTTCATTCAATAAATCCCCATTCAATAAACCGACTGAAATAGGCCTCTAGCACTAATTAAGAGTGACCTATAAAAATTCGACAACTGTACCGACTGAAATAGGCCTCTAGCACTAATAATAATAATAAATAAAAGGAACACAATATCACTTATTTATTTTATTTTATTTTATTTTGTTTTATTTATTTATTAATTTTTCTTTTCGTGTTTTTCCGATATGCAGCATTAAAATTATCTAAACTGTGATAGTTCTATATTTTTTCCTAAATTAAATTGCTTGACTTTTTTTTTTTTTTTTTCACTTTTCGAATATGTACAAGGTATGTAAGAGAAGCGTTGTAATCGTGAAAAAATAGATAATAAATTTTTGGTGTAAATCTACGTTTTGAAGTATTCTGATATCATATTTTTTATTTTTACGATGATATATGTGTATGTGTGTGTGTGTGTATGCGTGGGATAGGTATCGTAACACACTTGTGTGTAAAGTTTAAATGCATTGGATTGCATATTTCAAAATTTCCTATCATGTATCCACTTTTCCGTCTATAGATTACGTTTGTGGTAAAGCATGTTTTACAGGCAGCGTTTTCCCCCTTCTCGAATTATGAAGTATCCGGATGAAACAGGTTTGTACTCCCAGAACCGAAACAAATTAGAAAATCGCTAAATCCCTTCATCTCAGTGGCAGCAAATAGTCATTATTACATCACACATGTATTGAATAAAGTAAAAGGGATGTACCTATTAATTTCAATCTGAATTGCTGTAGTAAAGCTAAGTGATTTTGCAGGAAAAGGAATGGGTATCTAATATTAATAATTGTTCCTTTAAGCATTTTTTTTTTTTCTTTCAAGAGTTTGCGGTCACAAAACGCTGGAAATAACAATTATTAATTTAACTTTTTGGCTTTTAAGTGGCAAATGCTTGTCTCTATCAAACAGCAGCAAAAGTGTCATCTCTGTTTACAGCATTAGAATACGAAATGTAATTTTGTTTTTCTGATTGCTTTTAATTTATCTGGAACATTTTATATCTAATACAGAAATAAAGAAAAAATAAAAAATAGGATTTTAAAAAAATAGGTGGTGTAGATGAATTTAAAAAGATAAAATAAATAAATAAATAAAGCGAAAAAGATTTTTTTTTTTTTTTTTTTTTTTTTTTTTTTTTTTATAAATAAATAAATAATTATGCGCGATATGCTTTTTTCTTGTTAAGTAGATTAGATTTGTGGTATTAAACTAAATCGATGAAGAGAACAATTTAAAAAAAAAAAATACATTGTTTTAATTTTTGTTATTTATTAATATTTTGTTTTTACATTCCGTTATACATGAAATACCTTTGCATTAAAATTACAGAAACATTCTATTGTATGAAAGAAATAGCACGTTCCTTTACAATACAATTTGATTGACTCTATAAATTTTACAGGAAAAATGATTAAATGTCAAATATTATTAGTGGCTTCATAAGTTATTATCTTTTAATGCCTTTGTCGACAGTTTAAGATTAGGTATCCTATGTGAGTAGCGCGTGTAACACCTTTTAGAATTTAAACACTTTTTTTCCCCGTGTATTTTTAATCTATATATATATAATCGTTTGTCCTGACTGAGTAAGGGAGTGAGTGATTCATCATCGCCCAGACGAAACCCTTGCACCTAGAATCATGAAACTTAGTAAAAACATTCCTCCTGCGACGTAGAGACCAACTAATAAGTGATTTTACAAACTTAGTCCCCGCAAGGGAAAGTGGGGGCAAAATGTAATTTCACAAAACACTTTCTATCTCAAAGAAAAAAAAAACAGATATTCGTAAAATTTTTGCTTTAAAATATAGCTAACACAAGTACCTAAAAACGAATTTCTGGAATTCGGCTCCCAAGATGAAGGGAGGGATAAATCAGGATTTCCCATAATCCTTTATACCTCAAAAAAAAAGAATATATATATATATACGGGAGATATTTATTTTAAAATATAGCTAACAAAAATATCTAAAAATCAATTTCTGAAATTTTAAAAATTAGGTCCCCAAGGAGGGGGAGGGACATAATATATATATATATATATCCGTCTAATTTTTACTTTTAAAATACAAGAAACACAAATACCTTAAAACCAATTTTTGGAATTTTAGGTATTCGGTCCCAAAAAGGGGGAGGGGCAATAGGTGTTTGTGCCAAAGGTGATTTCACATAATCCTTCATGTCTCAAAGAAAGAAAGAAATAGCCGTATGATTTTTGCGTTTAAATGTAGCAAACACAAACCCCTAAAAACTAATTTCTGGAATTTTAGAAATTCGGCCCCCAAGGGGGGGGGGGAGAGGAGGTAAAACGTGATTTCACATAATCTTTCATCTATAAGTACATATAAAAGTGTACATCCTCGCTGCTCCCTGTTAAATGAGTCAATACTGCTGTGGTGATTCTGTGCAAAACTGGACCATGAATTTTGGTGTGTAGGTTGTTCTAGAGCCTTGACACACACTAAGATGGAATTTTTTTAAATTCTTCCCCTTTCCTTATAGGGAGCGGACTCCAAAAACACGTTTGAGAACATAACTCGGTTCCAAATGGCTTTACAGTGAAGAAATTGCACATGAATAGACTAGATTCAGATACAATAAAATTCAATACAATTTATATTAGATTCAGATACAATAATATTTTCGATATTAAGGGAAAAAGGGAGGGGGGAATCTTTATATATATATATATATATATATATATATATATATATATATATATATATATATGGAGGGAGGGGGGGGGGTTGCAAAATCCGGACTTTCTCCAAAAAATGGCACATAGAAGTTTAAATGGGCTGTTTCACAACAATCAACAATTTTTTTGTAACTGTGTGTGCTATGTATACCCAAAACGTACCGTAAATGGATTTTGCAAAGTGTCCCCTCTTCCCCTCCTTTCAGGTCGGGGGATAAAGAACACGTTTCCGATTGTAACTCTTCTAATTTACCTCAAAAAGGAGATTTTCCGGTGTATTGATTGGTTGTGTGTGCCTAAAACACTCTATAAATGGATTTTGTAAAATTTTCTCCCTTCCTCCTGGAGGAGGGAGGCAAAAAACACATTTCCAAGCGTAACTTTCTTTAAAATTATCTCAGGAAAGCAATTTTTTGTTATGTGGGAGCGCTATGTGTACCCAACACGCATTATAAAGTGATTTTGTGAAATATCCCCCTTTTCCCCTTCGGTGTCGGGGGAGGACAAAAAGCACGTGTCTAATAGTAAATCTGCTCTACATTATCTCCAGAATGCGACTTTTTTTAATGTATGGGTCAGTTATGTGTACCTAGCACACACTATAACTGAATTATGTGAATCCCCTTCCCTTTGGCGGGGAGGAGCAAAACTGAGGTTTCTGAGTAATTTAGATTTTTTTTTTTAATGATATTTTTATATTAATAAGTTATCTGTAATTTTGAGAATTAATTTAAATATAGTGAGTGATCAGAAAAACGGGCAACGCCTGCTAGTTTATAATAAAATTGTAAAAAAAAAAAAAATAGTGCATATTACATTATAGCATTAAATTTATTTAAACTGTGTTATATATATATATATTTTTTAATTAGGCTTTTTATTTTATTATTTGTGCTCTTTTACTTCCGGAATATGTAAAATGTATATCTATCTAAATATTCGTGCTATTCTTACAAATGAGCATGCAAAACATTGTAAATAGTAAGTAAATCATGTGTTAAATCTACAATTCCTTTGTAGCTTTTAATGATACAGGATAATCCAAAGTATTTTTGGTTTTCTTCATTTTATTTTTGATCCCCTAATTAAACTTGTGACTCAATTGCTGATAGAAAGTGTGTACCAATGAATGTTCTTTGCATGTCTGAAATTCCAGACCATTCCGTCCAGTACTTCCATAAAAATTAAAAAAATAATAATATGGTTACCAACTGTAGTGTACGATTTTAAATGCGTCCTGACTTCAAAACTTTGAGAACGAGTGTCCTAAAGAAAGATTTTACCAATTTGAGGAAAATAACTTTATTAGCGTTTGCAGGAAAAAAAAAAAAAAAAAAAAAAAAGGGTTATTCGCCTGATTTGGCTAATTTAGCAGAATCAGTTACTTAAAGCAATGATATATCGATGACAATAATCTTTGAATAGGTTCCTTTTAACATCATTGTTCCAGGTTTTGATAATCTTACTGATGAAGAAAGCATTGCTGGAGCACTAGGTATGGTTTTGGAAGAGGGTGGGGAAGGAGAAAGGGATAAGATGCAAGAGCAAGTGAATCATTACGCAGCCCATTGCCATACATTCATGGAGTCATTCGATGCCTGAAGGAACCGTGTAATACACTTTTTTTTTCTTTTTTTTCTTTTTTTAAGGGCTGGAGGGGAAGGGGGGGGGGAATTAAATGAATTTAAATAAAACTTTAATCACAAATAAAAGAAAAGCGCTTTAACGCGAAAGAACAAAAAAAAAAAAAAAAAAAAAAAAAAAAAAGAAGATGATCAATTTCTTTGCTAATAATAATGCAAGTATTAAAGATATTTCTTAAGCTATGCTATAATTTTACTTCTAGGCCCCGCCTATAAATAAAAATCACTCAAAAACATTTTCGTAATGATTTGTGTACTTTTTTTTTTTACCATTTTGTTAATTATCTGTGGGTTTCGCTTATCCGCAGATGCCAAGCCATTCAGTTCTACAAATAATCGGAAGTTTACTAACAGAAATAAAGCTCTTGGTTATTTAACAATGCCGGTCTAAATTCTAAAGTACGAACTTTTTTTTTTTTTTTTTTTTTTTTCGCTTTATAACAATCGAAAATTGATCCTTTCATATTTCTCAAAATAAATATATTTATTTATGTATTTATTCCGCTATCGTTCTAAGACAATATTATTTTGATAACATTTAATACAAATAAATTGATATTAATATTTACCAATAAAATCTTAAAATACGGGTCATCTTTAGACAATTAAATAATGAAAAAGCAATGAGAAATATCTACAACTTTATACACCGAGAAAATAATCCAATTTTGACTGTATGGCTTTATTTATTTATTTATTTTTACTTAAAAGCAGATTTTTTTTTTAACAAAAAAAACTATATAAATTAGACAGAACAACATTAATGATATTGTATAAATTTTTAAACGCGATGTTCGATATTTTGTTCCATAAGAGGTTCCGAAAATAATCGTCCTCGGAAAAAAAAATCTGTATATTTAATTTAGCAAATTTCATCAAAGAAATTTGTTTCTACTATAAAATAAAACACCTGCCATAATTGTGGATTTCTCACTAAATCGTGTTTAAAAAAAAAAAAAAAAAAAAAAAAAAAAACCTTTCCTAAACATTTTCGCTTGCGAAGATGTAAAGAGGGAGCTGAAATACTGAAATGAAAGAAAGATTGATATTTAACAAATTGCCTTTATGCATTACTGCCTGCGCTTTAAAGCTGCTTTTCTGTAATGAATCGCATTTAGGCCGCTTTATATCTAATGAAATTCCACTTTCATTTGCTCTAACTTCAATATTGCATTTTTATTAAATTTATTCCCGCAAAAACATCTTCCGCCGGTGGTAGGCGAGATGCGCGGAAAAATTAAAAAAAAAAAAAAAAAAAGAAAGAAAGAAAGAAAAATTCCAGAGGTACGACGCGATCGCGTCGGTAGTCTATGCCAAGAATGCTCTGGCACCTCTTTCCACTGGAGGCCGCCATTTTGAGAGCTGAGACGATAGTTCATTATGCAGAAGATTGCTTGAAGGCCACTCCTACTCGTTGCTTAGCAACCCGCCATTATGCGCGCCTTAGAAACGATACCATTTGCCGGGAGCACAAAGCTTGCAGATTAAAACCATGGCAGAATTTTTACGGCTGCGAAATCTTTTACAGCTTGAGTGGAAACATTTTAAAATGAACTTTTTTTTTTCTTTTGATACTTTTATTTATCGTAGGTGGGGGTGCCTCTCTCACTGCTCTCTCTCTCTCTCCTCTTCGCGCGCGTTGCAACTTATGAACTATACCCAGGGATGTATGTTCAGAATAAGTGACATTTTATACTTCGGAAAATGAGAGAGGAATTTAATAACGGCTGTATTTCCAAGAGTCATTTTCACATTTGTCCGAACCAAACTGCAATTTTGTTTAGTTCTTCATTCCATCTCACTGAACTGCAAAATTAATGCGAAATATACTCTCGCTCACAACTGTATTTCTACTTTTTTTTTTAGTTTTACTCTTTTCACTTCACTTCCGTGTAGCAAAAAAAAAAAGGGGGGGGGGGGAGGGGGAATTTAATACAACGCTGAATTTGTACCATTGCATGTTCTCTGTTATAAAAGTACTATTTTAGGTTCGTTTTAGATTCTTTTCTTTTCGGCATCTAATACGTTGGTATTCAATACGTTGCTGAAAATCTGGTTATTTCGAAGAAGGTATGAAAGTTTTTCATTCACCGGCATTTGATTTATAAATTGAAAATCACATCTGTTGTTTTCAATCGAAAAGGGCTTATAATAAAAATTACATAGAAATTGAAACGGAAAAAGTTGTTTTAAATGAAATTGAAATGCAGGAAAAGAATTGTATATAAATTTAAAAAGAAAAATGCTCATTCATCTTCTTAATTTATGATGTCGTTTATGTTTATCATCAAACTAATATACGTTTTCTATTTGTTTATCTCTGTTTGTATATCGTATTCTAAAAGGTTTATTATTTTTAAATCTTTATTATCAAGAAAAGAAACATTCTGGGAAACAGAGGACTGAATTTTCTTGTTTGTCGGAATGTGAATGTTTACAATTTAATTTTTTAATTAAATTAAAATTAATTAATTTTTTTAAATTATTCTAAAAGTTCAACAAAAATTCGTAAATTATTACGTTAATGTCTTTGAATAAACTCCTTTTAAAAGTTTATTTTATTTATTTATTTATTTATTTTTATTTGTTTATTTTGTTTTATTTATTTATTTATTTTTATTTATTTATTTATTTATTTATTTATTTTTTAAGGGAGGGAAAATTTAAATTATGTGATACATAAAAATTAAAATGAAATCCTGAAATACAATTATAAAATAACTATTCAACTAAAAGCAAAAGAAAGGGAAGATAGAAATAAATGAAATAAAATAAAAACAATATATAAACTGATTTTTTTTTTTTTTTAATTCTTTGAATTAAATTCCCTTTTCTTTATTTCTTATACAATCTTTAAGCAAAATTTCGTGTCATTTGGGCTTTTCAATAGCTTTATGGGATAGGCGCACCTTTGCAAACAAACGGACAGACAAATTATCCCTTTTATTTATAAAATTTAGGAAGCTTAAAAAGTAGATCGATTCTCTCCGAATAATATCGTTGATTATTTTAATAAGATGTTTTTTATTTACCTATTCTATAACTAATCATCTCTTGAAAAAAATAAAATAAATAAATAAATAAAAAAGAAAGAATAAAATAAAATAAAAATTAAGGACTTTATGAATATATATATATATACACTGGTCAAAAAAATTTAAGGATCAGCCCGTTTTCTCTTTCTCTTCTTTTGCACATAATTTTTAAACAAATAAACATATGAACATAAAATTTGGATGGCCTGTTCATTATCATATTATTAACCGAATCTTATGTAATTTTAGCATAAGAATAATTTTTAAGCTAATAAATATTCATTTTTCTCGCAAAAGTAAGCTTTGGAAAAAATGAAAAATTTCAACAAATTTAGGAAAGAACACATAATGAAAAGTGGTGTTAAGGATGCATTAGAAATAGGTAAAGACGCTCATACCTTGAAATGTTAAACTAAATCTCGATTTTTCTTTTTGTATTAACTTTTCTTTTACTTTTATAATGAACTTTTTAAAAACATATAATTACTAATTTGTAAACTATACTCAGCACTAGAATAATAATGATGTCGAAAAATAATTGTATAATGAACATCTTATCCAATTTTCATGTTTGTATGCATATTTTTAAAAAAGTTATTCACATGCGAAAAGAAGAAGAAAAAAGAAGAAACAGAAAATGAATACAGGTAGAAAGATTTGGTTGTAATCTAACATAGGAACGCGTGTGCGTCTTTACCTATCTGTAAGGCATCCTTATGACCATTTTTCATTAAGTGTTCTTTACTAAAATTATTGAAATTTTTCATTTTTTTTAAAGCTTACTTTTGAGAGAAAACTGAATATTTATTAGCTTAAAAATTATTCTTATGCTAAAATTACATAAGATTCGGTTAATAATATGATAATGAACAGGCCATCCAAATTTTATGTTCATATGTTTATTTGTTTAAAAATTATGTGCAAAAGAAGAGAAAGAGAAAACGGGCTGATCCTTAATTTTTTTTGACCAGTGTATTTTCACACAGCTACACGACGCAAAAATTTCTGCCATGTTCTTTGAGTTAGTTTTAGGCAAAAATGCACAAAATTCGCAAGTCTACATATTGGAATTACTAAATATATGATGTTTTCCCTCTTCTTGTAATGTTTTTATTTGAGTCACAAATTACAGTTTATTGATGATACCTCGGCTGTAATGGTTCAATCCAAAAAACTAATATTAAATCATTTCAAAGTTCAAACTTTGAGTCAAATATCATAATTTATTTTATTTAGAAAAACACAATTCAAGTCTTTTATACCTTTAAAATGCATAGCTCTAAATGTGTGTACCCAATCTCGACTAATGGATCACCAAGATAATCAATCCCAGGATATTTTAAATAGACAAGCGCGCAAAGCATCATGCTTTGGTACCTTCAACAATACAACTATAAAGATATGCCCCTTAAATTTTACAGTGTACTTAGTGGTATATACTGGCAAACACACTGACTTTACACATTCATATATTTTTTGTAAAATTCTTACCTGGTTATTCCACATCTATAGAAAGTTAAAAGTATTAATAGAAAAGCAAATATACTTTTAAAACTTTCAATAATAAAGAGTAAAATAAATCGGTAAAAGCAATTTCGTTTCTGGCAATTACAATACTATAGTTTTTACTTTTTACAATAAAGTAAAAAGAAACAATTAAAGTAAAGTACTGCAATTTAGGAGGAATTTTATTTGGAAAAAGTATTATACTTTATATAACCAAAGAAGAGCATATTATATCCTATTCGCACTGTATATCTTAATATAAAAAGCGAAAAATTGTTTAACAGTAAATAATGTTAAACCAGAGATATTGTAAAATATATTTATCTCCATTTACTTCAAATCAGCATTTTATTTCTTATGGATCAATGTTTCATTATAAGCATCTTTTGCGATGGGAACGTCAAATTAATTCTCTTTTATTTCTCACTGTATTATATGACCTAAGTTCGTTTTTCATGCGATTCTTTTTAATGAGCTAATAGTAGTAAGTGAACCATTTTCTGTGTATCTCTATACAGCTGTATTATACTTTATATAACTAAAAATATTATTTCATTCCCTTTATATTATATACAACATAGGTACGACTACGATTTAATCTTATTATTTAAAAAGAAAAAAAAAAAAATATATACATAATGTTAACTCGAAAGTATTGTAAATTATATTTAAAGAAAGGGAAAGAAACAGTTTCAGAAATTGCAAATTATTTTATTCATACTTGGCATGTTACAATTTTGAACATAATATTTCTTTTTTATTATTTTTTATTAGTATATTTTGGACAATAATTTTAATTGTTTTGAAAATAATCTTAGGAAAGAAACAGGATGGGGGGGGGAAGCCATATACCTCTCTAAGTTGGACACCTACGGTTCCAAGAAAAAGTGTCCAACTTAGAGAGGTGTCCGACTTATAGGGGTTAGACATAATGTTAATGGATACATTCCGTTCCGAGAAAAAGCGTCCAACTTAGAGGGGTGTCCAACTTATAGGGGTGTCCAACTTGAGAGGTTTCACTATATATATATATATTAGTTTCCTTTTTACAAAAAAAAAAAAAAAAAAAAAAAAAAACTGTTTTATTAAAAAAAAATATTGCACCTTATTATAAAATTTTCTGTTTTATATTTTAAGACTTTCCAATCATTCACCTTCATTTTCCATTAATGGACAGCACCATAAACAAAACAACTTTGCCAGTCCCTGTCCTTTCATTACAAAACAGTTCTACTCCATGACCCTAACGGATCCTACACTGCCCATCAAATTAATTCAATGTCGTCTGAAAGTAAAAGTTGACTATTTCCTCTTACACCACGTTATAAAAACCTTCACTATCCGAAATATCTACTTCTATCTAAGCATCTTTTTCCCTTCTTTTTTCAATTTTCACTAAAGCAGAGCTGATTGAAAATGCTTCTGTTTTCTCAACGAATGTGAAAGGAAAACTAAGCGAATTTCTGAATCAATCTGCGGCTGTTTCTTTTGGAGCCGATTGCTTAAAATAAAATCATCCCGAACGACGATACAGCAAAGTAGTGCGACGCGAAATGGGCGTCGTTGTGCTCCCTCTCCCCGGTAATAGAGTATCACAAATCCTTCTACCGTCGAAGCTAAGCCCGAAAACCGAGGGTCCCCAAACCATAAAGCAAGAAAGCCGTCCGAAGTTACAGGGTCTCGACAACATAGTTACGTTACTTTAAATGTAGGTCGTTCCCAGTAACAGGAACAGGGTGAGAAAAAGAAAGGTTATGAAGGGGGTAAGATATGAAAAATTATATTTAAGTAAATTTCCCCATTGAGAAAAAATGTGACACATTTTTCAAATCTAAAAATGTCTCTATTAGAATTGCAAATCGTTCCCAATAACAGAACGAGAAATATAAAGGTTAGAAAGGGAATAATATATGAAAATTATATTTATGCAAATTTCTCTATAAAGAAAAGGGGGGGGGGAACAGGGGAGTATAACTAATTTTCCAAATCTAGAAAGTTTTTTCTACTATGGCAAATATACACAGTTTTCATATACGTAGAATAATTCAGTGCTTGTAGCTTATCGGCTTAGGATTATTATTATTATTTATTTATTTTTTTTATTTATTTTTTCACTGTTTTAGATAGTTATTTTTATTTTATTTTATTCTTTAACATTTCAGCAAATTTATAGAAATTTTCGATACAATATTCAGCATTCTCATATTCTATCAAAACCTTTGGTGAGATTTTCATTATTTGTGTGTGTGTGGGGGGGGGGGGTTCTTTTTCTCTTTTTTCTTTTATTATTTATTTATTTATTTATTTATTTATTTATTATTATTATTATTATGTGTGTGTGTGTGTGTGTGTGTGTGTGTGTGTGTGTGTGTGTGTGTGTGTGTGTATGTAATTGAATTATTATGTATTCCTTTAAATTTCTTATTATATATATATGTATGTATTAATGTTTTATGAAACGTTAAAAAAATGCAGCATGAAATAACAAATTTCAATAGTATACGCGATTGAAATACAAATGTAATAAAATTTTTTCCATTTAACAGTAGGGTTTTTCGACGGGAAATCGAAATGTGCAAGATATGTAATTTTTCCTGTGTTAAACTAATTGTTTTGTGCTATTTTTGTTTTCTAAATAGATCCTGTTATTTTACTTCTCTTTATTTTATTTTATTTATTTATTTTATGTTATTTTATTTACTTATTTATTTTATGTTATTTTACTTATTTATTTATTGTTGTTCAGTTCTATTTTTAAATATAAAATTATTTTTTTTCCTTAATATTTTTAGAATATTTAATTTAAATTATCCGTGTAAAGGAATCTAGCGAGGCAGTTGAAGCGTTTAATTAAGGAGAGATAACGTTTAATCCTCTAACATTACACTAAATTAATAATTAACTGTAATATCTCGCAGAAAGAATAAATACATAAAATTCTTAACCCATTAACGCCCGGATTAATTCTGCTAAATATATTTGGATGAATATCTCAAATCGAAATTAATGCCATTAAATTTGATGAACTTAAAATTCATAAATATTATATATAACTATAATTTAGTACAGCAAGTTTAAAGATTCTTAATATTATTTTGATAACTATATGAAAAGAATAGATCGCTACAATCAGAAAACTTTAGGTGAGTGTAAAAGCAATGTTTCACATACTAATCTATCAAGCACCCAATCCTATTCAGTAACCTTCTGTCAATTTTTAAATAATTTTTAATAGCTATTAAATTATATATATATCCGTTCAAAATAATACTAGTAGACTGGCCAACTTGTCAGATTTTTTAATACTAGTATTTTTTATTATTATTATTATATATATATATATATATATATTCTATATATATATCTATGTATATATATATCTATATATATATCTATGTATATATATATATATATATCCGCTTTATATTTTAGAGACAATTCTCTGATTAAATAAACCGAAGATAACGGTAGAGAAATAGTGATGTGAAATAATCCGGTTGGTTGGCAGCTCTGTACTAGCCTTATTTTTATTGTTCCATTGAATTAAAAAACAATTACTGTTTAAAAAAAATACATTAAAATCATTATAGATACTATAAAATTCATGTCGTTGAAAATTCAAATTTTTAGCTATAAAATATAAATCTTAGTAGAATATAAATAGCGTATAAAAATAATTTGCTACTATACCCTGTATTTTACAGTTATAGGTATTACAAAAGTCACATTTTTCAAAGTTTCCGTATGATATTCGTTGGTACTGGCATGAAATATAGAAATGTTTTATAGACATTTTAGAATAAAGTGATTTTCAGAAGAGTACCCCATGTCTTTACCAGCAACAATGCTTAGATTTATCTGAAACCTAAACTCAGTCAATATAGGGATGGTTTGAGTACATGACTTCCGAGACATTCGGCGTAACCGTCATATTCCCAGGTGCGACTTTGAATGATGGAGTTGGAGCTTTCGATCAAGAAAGCAACATCGAAACTTCGAACTCAACTATAAACTTTGATGCATTTGACTTTTTAAAATGTTATTCAGAACTTTATAGTACTTTCTCTTTTTTAAGAAAGAATGTTGTATTAAAAATATTGTATTACTGGCGTTTCTAAAACAAATTATATAAGTGTAAGCACACATGAATATCTTTGAGAATATGTACTTATTATTCACTTTTAAAATTATGATCTTTGAGCGACAAAATACTTGTTAGAGAAATTTAAAATGTCCTTTCATTTTTAAAGTATTTAAATTAGAATGTCTGAGAATTTCATGCAATTACAGAAAAATAAAAAAATCAATCAGTAAAAATATGTCACTAAATTTGCAGAAGCAAAGAATGGAAAATCATGCAATTGTCATAAATTATTAACACTTTCCAACTGTACTCACTCTTTGACTTCAAAGTGCTTCCCCTACGTGAAAAAAACGGGCAGACAGATAGACAGGCTAATAAAATTTATAATCACTCTTAAACATTTTTTATAAGTGTCAAAAATGCTTAGTAAAATCGAAAATGCCATTCCAGCAATTTCCGGTTATAGCCCTTAATGTATGTGAATATTTTTGTGTGGCCCTGTAAATTTTAATGCTAATCTTACTGCATTCATACTATATTCATTTCTTAATACATATGAATACTAAAAGTCAGTTTTCTTATAATCTATGTAAAATAAAGGTAACAAAATGTGGTTTTTAGAAATACTTCTCAAAGAACGCAATGCTTTGAAATTCTTTTAGGTATCCCGGTACACAAACCGGTAATGGTATTTACTCCATTTTTAATAAGGGACATCTATTGTGAGATTAAATAATATGTATAAGTTTCAAAAAATGTCATGATTATTTATGGGAGTTAGAACGCGGGCAGACGGACAAACAGACAAACCGAAATCAGAAACACTTTTAAAATTTGTTGGAAAATTATAAAATCAATAACACCTGTCAAATTTATTGTTTCGAAAAGAGTCAGAAAAGAAAGAGAAAGAGGGAAAAATGAATAAATGAGATAAAAATTATAAAACTAACGTTTCTTTCTTTCTTACATCAAGAAGTTTGCTGCAGAGAAACAGTTTTACAGGCATAAATAACTACAAATAGCAGTAAAACTTTGAATCTTTTGAACGAGAATAAATTTAAACAGGGTATACAGAATTCATGTTACACTTAATTTTCAATAATACTTAGAATTGTTATTACGATAATGCCTGATTTTTGTCCTTGTTATTCATAGTTTTTAGATCTTATATAATATATACATATATTAAAATTAATAGAAAATTACTAAAATATGAACAGATAAAAAAGTAATAAAATAAGGTAGGTGGATTGGATTTAACGTCGTACTAGTACTACTCTATGGGTAATTGGCGACGGTTTGGGATATGCCCCTAAGTGTGGTCCGGAGACATGCCATCACAATTCTCCCACTCTTCGGTGACCCCCAGAGGTACAGTCGACAGCAAAAGTATCCGAGCACTAGCAAAAGTTCCTGTATAAAAAAAAAAAAAAAAAAAAAAAAAATCTCTTAATACTGTTTTATTAAATAAATTTTTGTCGAATAATGTTCTTAGACTGACTAAGAACATGATTCGACAAGAATTTATTTCACAAAACAGTATTAAGAGTACTTTTTTTTATACGGGAATTTTTGCTAGTGCTCGGATAACTTTTGCTGCCGACTGTATAATTTGCGGATGGGAACATGGAGGACATTGCGGCTACGGCGGATTTTACGTGCAACCAGCCACCATCAGTGTACACGACGGTCTTTGGTCGGCTCGAGTATAGAACCCGCAATCTTCCAATTACGAGCTCGGCGTTCTATCGGCTGGACTGCCCCGGCCCAGTAAGTAATAAAATATGGCGAAATCATTTACAACAATGGGAACTTACAGAATTCGTAACTTCCTCAGGGACATTTTACGAACAGCGCAAGCAAAACATTTTGCCTTCTGTAAAGTTAAGTGAATAATGATAATAAATTTTAATTTACAATTGCTGAACCACATAAACAAAAGTAAAAAGATATGAAACTATTGAAATAGATTAAAATACAATAAAGGGTGATTCAACTACAGATTATATTGCAGATAATAACTGGAACAGCTAAATCTAATTTGATTGTTTAATCTAATTTCTGGAGTTATATGCTGTTAAATATTAAACGTAATTAAGTATTTACGTAAGGTTACGGCTCCCATGATATATCTCAGTAATTGTTGGAAACGGTCGACAAGTATACATAGTAATATACAGAGTGTCCTAAAAGTTCCAGTACTGATGCTGATGTATTTTTTATTTACAAAACAACAAACCTTAAAACGATTACTTTTATGCTAATGATAAAAAGCACATTTAAAATTACGGAGGAAAAAATACAGAACTTACATTTATAATAAATGTTCAAAATGTCCACCTTTTTCTAGGAGGCAAAGCTGAACTCGTTTGCGCATGTGTTTAGAAACGCGTTTTAACATGCTGGGAGTGACTTCTTGTAGAGAAACCTGTACACACCTGCACAGAACCTGTATTACGAAATTGTCGAACGAGATGATATAGCATATTTTTACTCAATATTGCATCATCTGGATATTTATATCGCCAAACATCTTTGCATCTTTCATACGATTTACATTCAAATTAAGCTTCAAACAGCGTAATTCTCTGAATGCGTGATAAACTCATTTCACTATGAAGAACAAAATAACATAAAACTTTATTCTTACACAACTTGAGCGTGAAAAGAAACATACGATAAAAATTAAAGGATTGATGCAATAATAGGCAGACGATAAAATTTAATATTAAAAAAAAAAATCATGGACACAATGAGTTCTTTAAGTTGGAGTACTGGAACTTTTAAGACACACTGTATAAAATAAAAATCAGTATGAGATTGTCTTACTTTTTAATAATATTAAATTAGAAAGAAACGTAAGTTCCAAATAATATACACAAAAAAGCTAATACAATAGTTGGGAAGATTAAGTAGAAGTTTGAAGGTTTCCCAAAACATAATTTACAAATAATTGCGTGTAATAGAACAACTCTTCTCCATTTCACCCAAAGCTTTTTCTAATTGTTATTTACCCGAAAAACAAAATTATAATTTTAGTAACTTTTGTGAATATTAGAAATAAATAGCCTCAAGAACTATTATTTTTCAATTGTAGCTGCAATATTGCAGAAATTTATCCACAAATAAAATTTCCTTAAAGATAAATTAATAAAATATCAACTAATAATATTGTTTTGTTGTTTCTTGTAGCAGAAATTTTTCAGAAATTTACCCATAAATAAAAAATTAAATATCATTGAAATAAAAGAATAAAATAAAAATTATAAGTCGGTTTGCTCAAATTTACAAATTAATACATTTCTTTTGTAGTAAATAAATAAAATATTAATTAATAATTCCTTTAATGATTGCATTTAGATTTAATATATCGAAAATTTATTTACAAATAACATATCTGATCATTCCTTTTCTGATAAATAAATAAAATATCAATTAATTATTTTGTATGATTATTGTTTATATTTGTATGATATTTCAAAAATTATCGACAAAGGAAATATTTAAAATAAATTAATAGAATATTAATAATTTTGTTTGATTATTCCTGTAATTGCGATATTTCATAAATTCTTCAATAAATGAAATTCTTTTGAGATAATCTTATTTGATTATTAAGGGTAGTAAAAATTTTTAGAAGAACAGCATTAAAAATATTTTTTTTGAGATAAATAAATTAAATATTTACAATAAAAGACCAAGTTTCCCTAACCTAACGCTGAAAATGAACAATAATTGGAAACACAATAATATATTGGAATAAGAAAGTAAAATTTTATCCATGGTTTTTATGCGTGTATTTCAACTGAATAAAATAATAAAAAAGATTATTCAACAGAAAAACTTACACCACAATTGCAACAATGTATTGAGATAAAAAAAAAATAATAATAAAATTTTATGTATGATTTGAATGGTTTTGGAAGAATCATTCTTTAATTCTTAATAAATAAAATAAAACAGTTTCTATTGTTAGAATAGACTTTTCTCGTTGCTATGTGAAATTTTAATACGTCAGGGGGAAAAAAATTATAAAAATAAATTGAATATTTAGAATTCCATCTGCGTCAACGAGATATTAATAGTATAAATAAATAAATAGATATTATGTGTTTATAAAATTTAAATCAATGAATGTTGTTTTTAATTTCTTGTGTACATTCAAAACATATAAATATTGGGATGTAAAAGATGAATCCGTTTGTTTTAAATATCATATAAACCAATGTTTAGTAATTTAATTTGTTAGAGAAATAAATTTGGAAATACATGTGTAAAAATAGATCGCTAGGTTGGCATAGACCAACTAGTTATTAAATATTTTGCTTAATTATCGCTAGAGGTTATTATACTGTAGACACGCATCAACAAATTAAATCCATTTTAGAAAAAGGAATAAAATATCAAAATAAAAAGTTTTTTTGTCTATTGTTCTAAATTAATATATGTACTGCAGAGATGTAATAATAAATAGACTTCTTATATATATGAATCAAACGAATAAAAATTAATAAAACTTTTTTTTTTTTTTTTTTACATTTTTGTTACTTGCTATATAACAAAAAGGAAAAAAAAAAAATAATAATAATTAAACATTTTTTGAATACGAGTAATACGGTTTCAAAAATTGTTAACAGATTGTATATGCAGAAAGATGATATAAATAGGGCATTAAGATTTAGTATAAAGATGTAAACAGTGAAACAAGCAGTGCAACCTGAATATATATATATATATATATATATATATATATATATATATAACTTTTTTTTTTTCATTTCATTGTATACGGTCCCTGACAATACCTTCCGACCAGACCCAATTTGGGACTGCCTCTTAAAGATGAAAGCGTGATTGCTAGAGGTCTTGCCCATCGCATTTTGGCGGTCAATTTAGAGCCGCCAATAATTACCTAGGGGTAAGAATAGAGCGAGAGCTTGTGAATCGCTATCGCCCCTGCCGACCGCTACCCCTAACGCACGCTGAAATATGAGGATGGACCGAGAAAGGACACCAGGAAAACAAAGCCTGGTATCGTAAGATTGAACGAAGAAAAAGAAAAGATAAAGGAGCATAGAAAGAAGATGAAAAAAAAAAAAAAAAAAAAAAAAGGCTTTTCAATCTAAAGAGAATGGCGTCAGCCTGTCAGGCGCCGTTTATGGTCACACATTGATGGAATCATATGAAAAAGGCGAAAATAGAAATGCTTTCACCAAGCCGCATGGGGCTTAATGCATCAACATTGCGCAGTCAAGTGCCCCAGCGCAATATAAAAATCTGGCCATGTAGAATTTATTTAGCACAGGGGCGAGATGTGTGGGAGGTGGTTTAGAGAATGCGGTTTACTTGATGGATGCGATAATTCAGGTTTTATGGAACAATTGGATAGACGACGAGGTTAAGAGCGGAAATACGATATTTAAATAGAGATGTTTTGAAACGAGAAGATCGTTAGAAGGGGAAATTGAACGAGGTAGGGGGAGTGGGGGGGGGGGGGGGGAGAAAAGGACTTTTAAAATAATTACCTAGTTAAAAAGCGTTGCGCGTGAAATTATAAAAATTCTTTCGTGTGAAAGGAAATTTATAAGTGCATTTTAAAGTTATGTTGAAGAGGGAGATGTTAAAGGTGATTTATTACACAGCAAAAATGTTCTTTGAACTATTTTTGAAATTTATTTATGATAATAAACAAAGTTAAGCCATTTACATCGAATTTAAGATGATTTTATTTATTTTAGTAATCTATCATTGTCGCTCAAAACTTCACATTTTGAGATGCATAGGAATATATCTTTATATAATTCGTAGACACGATGTTTGGTAATATAATTATGATAAAATTATTTAACCTATAGACAAAAAGAAAAAAGTAAATATTCAGTGATTACATTTTATAGAAATTTATGAAGGTATACAGTTACCTTTCAAAGTATTTCTCTCTCTCTCTCTCTCTCTCTCTCTCTCTCTCTCTCTCTCTCTCTCTCTCTCTCTCTCTTTTTTTTTTTTTTTTTTTTTCTAATTTAAATAAACAGTTTTGTGTGAATTCGTTAAATTGGGAAAAGATGAGACATGGATCAATTAAGTTCTAAAATTACAAAAGCACTTGGAGGAGTTTCTATAGAGATAAAATTGATATTTTTATGAGGTAAGGTAAGTTTCATTATAAAGGGGTAAAAAGAGAATAAAAAAACGCAGAGTAATATTTTTAGACCTTTCATGTAGGAGATAGGGGAGCGTGTGATACAGTTATTCTTTCCTTTTCTTCTTTTTCTTCATCTTCTTCTTCTTCTTCTTTTTTCCTTTAAGAAAAATATAAAGCACAGTTTACTTTAAGGGGACATACGACCCTTAGAACTTCAAAAAACATCGACTTAATTGCAGTCTTTTTTTAAGTAAATTATTGTTATCTAATCTTCATTGGGCATGTCTAACTGTTACCTATAAGCTTATTGTGCATTTTGGAATATAATTTAAATTCTGTGGTGAATTATTTAATAATTTATGTGTTAATAATAAATATGTTTTTTTCACCTTGCGCGCAGGATATCTCTGAAACTGTTTAATATATTTTTATTTGTTTTTTAATTTTTCACAGATTATGTAACATATCAGATCCTTTTGTTCAAATTTAGGTTAGAAATATATACATATATATTAAAAAAAAAAAAAAAAAAAAAAAAAAAAAGTTCAAAGATAATTTATTTTTTAATAAAATTTGAAGTATTTCCTGTATGAAAAATAGGGGTGGGGATACAAATTTAGGTTCAGTTTGAAGGATCTGATATGTTACATAATCTGTGAAAATTTCAAGAAAAAGTATAAAATAGTTTCAGAGATATCCTGCGCGCAAAGGAGACACATTTATTATTAACACATAAATCACTGAATAATTCATCACAGAATTTAAAATATATTTCAAAATACATAATAAACTTATAGGTAACAATTAGACATGCCCAATGAAGCTTGGTTAACAATAATTTACTTTAAAAAAAAAAACTATAATTAAATCGATGTTTTTTGAAGTTCTAAGGGTCGTATGTCCCCTTAAAAATCAGCAAACAATCTTTAACCATCTTTTCGTTGTCCTAATTGTTTTACAACAATATTTTTAATGCATTATTCTGAAATAAATAAGTAAATAAATAACATGTTCTTACAAAATAGATCACTGTACCGCATCCCTTAGGTACAGCAAACCAGTCTTTATTTTTTATATTAAACTAACATAAATTGTATTTTATTTTAAAATAACACTTTCTAATAATATGCTAGTCTAAAGATAATAATACAAACATTTTTACTAAACAGAATTACATAAACTTCAAGGAAATCAAAATAAATAAATAAGGAATCAAATCAAACTGAAAAAAAATAAATGTATTAAGTGTAAATAAATTGAAATCAGTAAATTTTAAAAAAGTGTTATGAAACATTCATATACATATCTGGAAAAGTCATCATAGAATTTCCCGAGGATATATTTACATTAGATAAAACTGTGGGTGTATTTCTTCGATTGGATATTCAATTTTGATTTTGTGATTTTTCTTGAACTATTTTGGTGTAATATTTGCAGAAAAAATATGGTTGTTTTATTTAGAGGAAAAATTTTCTAATATTTTTATTATTTCGGAATGCATGCATAAATAGTTAAATTGTACAGTCGGCAGCAAAAGTATCCGAGCACTAGCAATAATCCCTGTTTAAAAAAGGTAGACTTAATACTGCTTTGTTAAACAAATCCTTGTCGAGTGATGTTCTTAGTCAGTCTAAAAACATAATTCTACAAGGATTTATTTAACAAAACAGTTTTAAGTGTACTTTTTTAATATCGAAATTATTGGCTAGTGCTCGGATACTTTTGCTGCCGACTGTATAATATCAGAAAAAAATACGTTTTAAAATTTATATGCTTTTTTTGTATTTGTTTTTATCAGAAAATTAAATTTTAATTATGTTAGCACTAAAAATAACAGCTAGTTTAATATTATTATTGTTATACATATGCAGTTTTTAAAAAAAATGTCTGACTTACATTAATTTCTCAAAGTTTATAGATAAAAACTTTAACAATAGAACAGTAAACACTACTTCAAATAAAGAGAAAAACAACTATAATTCATATGGAGTAATAAAATAACATCTTTTGTCAAAAAATTATCATAAGAGAGAAATCTAAACATAGAAGGGAAATCCAAAGCAAGAAATTTTAAAGTAAAGAGAAAAATTGAGCTAATAATAAATTTTCTACACAATTGTATTGAAATACGATATTTTTTAAACAGTTATTTTAGTATTTGTAATAAAATCTGAAAGAAACAAATATTTATGTTTATAAATTAAAATCAATTATTAATTTTGTATTCTCATCTTTTCCCTTTTCCTTCATTATTCTTTGAGTTTATTTATTTCACCAATTTCTTTTTTCTCAAGTAGTTTGTATTATTCTATACTCTTTGGAGACATTTTTCTAAAGTTTTAGGTATATGCTTTTAAAGTTTAATTTCTTTCAGAAGAGTATTTAATAATGTAATACTTCAATTGACTAATTCAAAGTAACACCTTTTTTCATACTTCGATTCACTTCTCTCTTTTCTTTTAATCTGTTTTTAAACTCATACCAGCGGTTTTAAAATATATGCTTCAAATTATCTTCTTTTAAAAATGCATATATTTTACAGGTGTTTTTTTTTTTTTTTTTTTTTTTTTTTTTTTTCAGCTATTATATCATTACACACAAAAAAGAAAAAGAAAAAAGTAAAGAAAAGAAAGGGAATTCCCTCGCCCCCTTTTTTAAAATACACATAAAGGATTTTTATACATGTTGACGAAATTTAAGTATTCAGAGAAGTTTGTCTTTCGTGAACAAATGATTATAATCCAAGACATATCCTATATATGGAAAAAAGGGGAAAATGTTGCTTAATATTTTGAATATTTAATACTTTATCGTCGGGGTGTTTTTCTGTTTTCAACAATAAGCCACAGATCCTTTAAAATGCTGCATTATTTAAGAAACTTGTGTCACTTTCTTGAGATTAGATAATTTATATTTGATTCTCATCCATTGATTCAGTAAATTGTCCCTGGTGTATAACGCGTCGGTGATACATAAAACGTTAAAAACAAATCCACATAATCCTTTTTTAAAGTAAAGTATTTTTTTTATAAGAAATCCTAATTCGCATGTTTTTTACAAAAAACACTCAATTTTACGTAAACATTGTGTTAAATAGTATTGTATTCAAATTTTATGCCAGCGCAAAGAAATGTAACAGACCGTCATCAATAGAACTGATAATTTAAATTAGACATTAAATTTAACAGAAGTTTCTTAAATTCTTCTAAATTATTGAAAGACTTCTAAAAAGAAAAAAAGATTTTGTTTTAATCATTATTAATAAAGCAGACAGAATCTAAGAAAAAAAAAATTTAAAAAAGAAAGAAAGAAAGAAAATCTTCAAGCTTGTTTTTTATCTTCAGAAAGATGTTTAACAGTATGATAAAAAAATTTAAATAGAACCTTAATTACTAGTTATATGTCTCAAAAGTTTTATTTTAAATTTTTCAACATGATTAAGATTTAAATCATAATAATAATCATCCTAATGATCATAATAATAATCATCCTATATTAAACAGCGGCAAATAAATAAATAAATAAAATAAAATAGAAAAAGTCTAAAAAAAACTAAACTGGAAAACTTTATCTACATTCCAAGGTAACTAAGGTTTATAAGTATGTTATTTTATCGAGACGTAACAGGATAATTCTTTTTAACTTCTTATTTTATTCTATTGGTAAGAACTGTTAAAAAAAAAGAAAGAAAAAAAAATCTCAGAATTTTTTTTATTTACCTTTTATTATTTTAATTTTTAAAAGGGATGGGGGGGGGGGGGTGAAATGTCATCTGCTAAAAACGGAAGTAATAAAAAGCAGTCACTTCTGATTAGGCGACTTATTTCTTTTCTTGTATTTTCTGTTACTAGAATTAAAACTACATCTGTAATTTTTAGAAGATACTTTACTGCGCCTCTAACTTTTTTTTCCCACAATAAATGCATAATATATATATATATATATATATATATATATTGTTATAAAATAGTTTTTTTTTTTTTTTTTTTTAATGATAGAAAATTTTGCAACTTTTTTTTTTTTATATTATCTTTGCATAGCTACCAAATTTTACGACTTTTTAATACTATTAGTTGTTTTACAGAAAAATTCAAACTATTTAATCATAGAAAACTGATAGAAAAGCTTAAAAAAATGCCTATAAAAAATACCATTATCGAAAAATCACAACATTCATTTATGTTTTCTATTTTTGTTTTAGATCACTTCGTTCTTTCTTTCTTTCTTTCTTTTCTTTTTTTTTTCTTTCTTTTTTTTTTTTTTTTTTACAAAATTTATAATGAAATAACCTAAATCTTAAGCGGTAATTTAGTAAACACGAAATTTATAAATCATTATATATACAGAATTTCAAATGTTTACAAAACTGTTTCGTTAATGCGCATATTGCTGAAATAACTATAAAACTAATGGCGTGTCAAATCATTCACTTTGAAGCTTGTAAAATGCTATCTATCATAATTCATCTCTCACTAAAATAGTGAGAGAAGTGAATAGTGAATACTGTAAGAAGCTGCTGCCTACTGTAAGAAGCTGCTGCCATTTTGCATAAGCTGCATAATTTGGTTAATTAGTTAACTCAACCAAGTACTTGCAAAGTGCATTATGCTGTACATCGTGACAGAAGAGTAAACAAAGACGTGTTGCGAAAACGAATACACTTTCAAAATGTTCTGCTAGACGCGTTTCACAGAACTTGTCGAACATTAAAAAGTTTTCCTCGACTCTCCTGCGATAATTTATAACAAAGTAAATAGACTTCGAAAAGACCACGCGGAAAATGTCCAGGAGACGACTCTGAAGAAGAGAAACTCAAAACAAGCTTCTGCTAGAGGGGAAATTTGGTGGGGTGCTAAATCCTTCCCTTCAGGCCCCTCATTCAATCAATCATTCCCACTTTAATCTAATTCAGCGCAGCCTTTTCACCAGGAAATAAATACAAAAAAGAAGAAGAAGAAGAAGAAAACAACCAAAAGTTTTAAAACCATTTCGTAAAAGAAAAATTTCCTCCTCAGCTTCGCGAAAGGCTGGCTGAGTAAAATTGGGGAAAATATAATCAAGAAAGGTCCGAAAGTGGATAACTGTGTTTGTGACTGTCTTGGGGAGGCCTAAAAGAATTGCAAGGGACTGAACAACGCGGGAGAGACTTTAAAGCCATTAAAAGTGTAACTTTGAAGTGCAAAACGAAAGACGAGTTAAAATGCGAACAAAGTGGAAACACTCGAAAGTGCTTTTAAAAGGGGGGAGTAACTGGGAATGACTACGAATTCTTCTCCGGATCTTGATGTCAGATGGTCTTTTAAGCTAAACGTCAGGCCGTGTAAAGAGAACATTAGGTGCCGGATCATTGATCGGATGCCGCGCTCGGATGGAGGAGTTAGACATTTAAACTAATATCTGGCAGATAGAAAATTATTTCCATTATATTTTTCCAGCGTCTGTGAGCAGGCACGATCCAATTACGTATATTGTCTGATTGTTTATAAATTATTAACTGAAGGGTCAATCTGACGGGTTTCTGTATCAGCTTAAATGAAATCATCAAAAGGGGAGTGATTTTATAAAGTCTCGTTACGAGTAAATATAAGATTTATATATCAGATAAGAAACGTGTTTCGTTTCTCCAATTTTTCATTTCGTTTTACTTTAACTTATCCTGTTGTAGAAAACAAGTTGGAAAACTTAAGAAAATTTAGAAAAATCTGAAGTTTTAATTGTCTTAAAATGTTAAATACATTACTTGTCTATAAAAAGTTGATTCTTTAAAAACAGGAAAAGATAATTAAATTTAACTACAAACAATTATAAAACTTTCAGAAAAAGTAAACATATTTAATTTTATTAATACAACTGAAGATAAGTAAAATATTAATACATTAATCACGAGAAAATGTTCACGTAAAATCCAATACAAAAACAAAAATGCCTCGTTAAATCCAATTTCGAAAATATCGTTACTGTTCTCATGTCTAATCGGATTATTTCTAATTGTATTCACGAAAATATTTCCGCTCTTGACGTGACAGAGTTTCAAATACAGTGAAACTCCGATCTATCATTCCCGCATCCATCATTTTCCAGCATTGATCGTTTTATTTTTATGATCCCTCCACAAATTACATTTAAATAATGTTAACGAAACCCGCATGTATCGTTCTTCAAAAAGTCGTTTTCCTGCATTCATCGTTGTTAAATTTTTCTTCTGACCTTGTAAAAAAATATCCGGAAAGTCAAGCGGTTCCATATAGCATATAAACTAGAATTCTTTCATCGTAAAATAACTCTTTGTCCCATTTCCATGGAGGATCAGAATTGTGATGTCATGTCTCCGGACCATCTGCAGGCTATTCATTTTGTAATTTTATCGTGGCAAGAAGTAATCTCTTCAGTAATCCAGAAAATGTGGTTCCGTGCGAAAAAAATGAAAAATGCGAAACAGAAGGGCAAGAAAATGGTAATGAAGCTGATAATGCACATGAAGAGGGGTTGAGGGTAGCAGATGAAGTGTCTGGTGCGACATTTAGTGATAATATTTGCATTCAAGACGTTGCGACATGCGGTATTCTAAAACATAGAATAAATATGCGATTTCAAAAAATGAAAGTAATGGCGAAGAAAAAGGTTAATACAATTCACGCCGATGAGGTTGAGCTTTCGTTAGTGTCAAGTGCATTTGACGTAATTACGGCGTTTGAAAATGCAGGAACTTTCATATTAGCAAATAAAATTGCAGAAAAGGACCAAAAAAATTATGTAAATATGAAAAACTTCCTCTTTAATTTATAAAATTAACATAAAACCCAACATAAAATGACTATTTTAAAATAAATATAACTGAATGTTCTAAAACTTTCATTTATTTCTTTGACAGTTTGGAAAGTAACAAATTGGTTTTTATTAGTAGCATACATTGCATGTAATAATTTCTAAACGCTGCTTTCTTTTTGTTGATCACCGATCAATGCGGGAAAATGATGGATGCGGAAACGATAGATTGGAGTTTCAATGTATTTGAAACTCTGTCGCGTCAAGAGCGGAAATGTTTTCGTGAATACAATTAGAAATAATCCGATTAGACATGAGAACATACATGCATACCCGCATACATTTCATCGTTTTTTCTCACGCACCCCCTGAAAAACGATGAATCGAGGTTCTACTGTATTCTTAATCCTTTACCACAAATACTTAGCAGCGTTTGTATATATTGTAAGAATAAGATGTATTATAAAAAAATAAAAATAAAAATAAAAATTTTAAGATTGCACCAAAACTTTGAGATAGCGTAGCTGCCTCAAATTTTTAGGTGTAACATTATACAAATATGGAGAAACGTTACACAACATTTTGTGCAATGTTATACAATTTTAAGTTGTTTTATAACTTTACACTAAAAGTTGTGCAACATTACACCATATTTGTGTAAGGCATGGGCTGTAGCATTCCTACTTTTTCATGTGCACCTTATTATATTGCTACCATCATTATTTTTAGAAAGTATTTTTTAATGTACTATTATAACATTAAAAGATTTACAAAATTATTTTTTGAAAATTTATGGTCTGCATTTTAGAGTAATTTTGGAAACGCCCTTAATGCTAATACGAGGGCGAAATGAAGCACTCTTTAATAAACTTTCAAAATAAAAATCTATATATCAACCTTCCGATAGAAATGTTTCAGAAAAATACTACCAACTTTTTTTTTTTTTTTTTTTTTAACACTGATGAATTTTTAACACTAATAAATGAATAAATAAAAGTTACAATTTTGTGTTCAATTCAATTCTTTCAAGGGAAATCTTAATACATAATGCTACTTTAATAGATTCGTAAGTAACATTTTAAACATACCAAGCTAGAAAATATTTTATTAATGCAGATAAAGGAAGAAAGGCTACAATGAAAAAAATCTGTAAATTTACATAAATGTTAATCCATAGTATCAGTAAATTTACAATACTTTTGATAAAATAATAATAATAATAATAATAATAATAATAATTAATCTAGATCCTCAATCGGTATTCCATATTTTTACTTTCTTCTATATTCAATAGAAGAAAATATTAGATTCGTAAAAGTTTCCAACCTCGGGTTTTTTTTATGGATTTACACGTTTTGAGAGCTGTAGAACATGATTTGACCATTTTTAGAAAATGTCTGTCTGTCTGTCTCTGTGTGCATGTGTGTGACAAAATTTTGGGGCAACTGTATTTCAGGAACTACTGCACAAAATTTCATACAACTTGGTATGTAGTTACACATTGACAAATTAGTTCCTATCAACTTTTGGTAAAAATTGTCCTACAGCTTGCGTTGCCATTCCGCTTTTTCTAAATTTTTAACATGGTGGAAGAGGACAAATTTTTGTGTAAATGTGCATAAAGAGAATTATTTTTTAATAATCATTAAGAAATTAAAAAAAAAAAAAAAAAAAAAAGTTATTTGTAATAGAGATAGTCAACTGAGAAAAAAAAATTGTGTATGTAGGAGCCTCGCCTCCTCCCTTGAAAGGGAAGTCCCCCCTCGAGGGGAGTAAATTTTCATGATGAGTATCTTTCAAAAGAGCTCGCCAATACCTTTAAAACGAATGGTTAAACCATAGATCTGCAATAATTTAAAATAAAGTTAACAATTTTTTTTCACTTTTAACAAAAAAAAAAAAAAAATCTTTTTTTTAATGTGATATTGAGAATAAAATTGACTTTTTTTTGGTTATTTAGTGTTATACTACTTCTCTAATATGGAAATTATCTGCATTTTAAATAATAATTTTAATAAATTATTTTTACTGAGTGAATTTGCATAGGAAAATATAGTACAAAGTCATGTGGTGAGCACAACATACTAGTTTTAATTTATTTATTGTTTCATTCCTTAATAAATATTAAAAAAAATATTTCTCCTTCATAAATAGAACTGTAAATTTTACTAATATTCATTCTTCAGCATTAATTAAAATAATATCAGTCTTTAAAATGTGTATTTAAAATAGTTTTTATTTTTATTTTTATTTTTTTATTTATTTTTATTTTTATTTTTTTTTATTTATTTTTTTTTATTTATTTTATTTATTTATTTATTTTTGTTTTTATATAACTTTACATAAAACTTAAGATAAATAACTTCGAGTAGTTTTTCTCTTGGAAAATTTTTAACACGGCAATTGAAAAGTATTTAAAATTCAAAACCAGAGTTTTGGAAATACATGTACTTCAAATAGTTAGTTGATAACAGCCTCCATTACCTGTAAAACCAGTTTCACAACAACTATAATAGGCAGGAGGAAAAATATACTTTCCGAAAGGAGAAGGGGGAAAACGTTCTGCCTAAATTAGCTATTTTCTTATTATAAAGTATTAAAAGGAAAGTTTTGAGCACCCTTTTTATTTATTTATAAGGACGGGCTAAAGTAACAGAAATTTTAATTCAATATTTTAAAAATTGAATACTGTTTTGCATTTTTTAGATAAGTAGAAATTTTTAAGAGTTTCGGAAAGATAGAATAAATATACCTTCTTCACGTTTGAACACTTTTTACTATGATAAATGCAAGAATTTAAAAAATATTCTTATATAAATGTTTAAAAATCAAATGGTGTTTTTCATTTTTCTGTAACAGTAAAAAAATAAATAAATGAATGAATAAAAAAATTCATAAAATCGTTTTTAATGAGCATCTAAGATCTAACGTAGTTTCTGTTTCTGAAGACGTTGCATTAAAGAAAATTCTACTTTTATTTTATTTTTATTTTTACAAAAAATGGAAACACTATTTGATTTTTAACCCTTTGTTGGACGCAATATTGAGAATCCTGAAATTAAGCTTAATTTAATAAATAAAACTTTTTAAGCATACATCTTAAATTGAAATACTAGCTACTAATAATTCGAAAATATAAGAAAGCAATAAAACCGATGAGCAAGATAAAGTTATTAAGTAATTTCCAAACATCATACATCAAAGGTGGTGAAAAAAAAGTCCTTAACGAAATTTGTAGAATTTTCTTAAATGTAAAAAGCCTCAGAGAAATCCAAATTGGAAGAAAAAATAGGAGAAAAAAATAATGTTATTTTGAGGAAAGCCAAAGCAGTGACCACAAAATTGATAACGGAAAGAAATAGTAGCTTTAAAAATTCTTTCATGTACATTTCGACTGTCTGTACTTAAAATATCTCCTAATTTGGGCAAATAAAACCTAAATTGCACGATGAACATGTCTGAAATAAACATCGGTTTTTAGCAAAAGCCCGATTTATATATATATATATATATAAAGAGGATAATTTGATTTTATTGACATGCTTGAAAAATTTTTTTAATCTATATCCAGCTCTAGAAAATTTCAGAGATTTTATAAGGTATGAAGAAATAAAAGAATACTTCTGAAACAAATTTCACCAAAATAAAACTCGAGTTATTTTGAAACGAAACAACTGCAAAGGTTTTGCAAGTTATGATATTTTACAAAGCTTTTTATTTATTAGCTTTTAGCATAAGTTTTTAAGTTCATTTTACCGCTCGAGTATAATGTGCAAAAAAAAAAAAAAAAAAAAGAGCACACTTGAAATGCAAGAAAAGAATAGCATGCATTAAATAAATTACCCTTTTATGTAATAATATGATTTTGCGTGAATCTATAAAATTAAATTTGTAAAATAATAGTCTGGTGCGGGACACACACTACTTTCTCTTACCCTACATTACTGCTGGTATATTATTACAGTAAAGGTGCAAAATATGAAGTAAAGTATCTGAACATACCTAGTCTACTTTAAACAACTGTTCAAAACAGCTTTCGAAACAGTTTCATTTGATAAAATTTTCTATAATGATGCTATCATCCCTCTCAACCCCTCGTTTGAGTATTGTTTTTAGATTCATAAAATATTAACTCGAGGCTTTTATTATTGAAAAATTTATTTCAAATTATTTTGCTATGTTGCTGTTAAAAAACACTCTCTAAAACTTATTTGACTAATTCTGAGCAGCTGTGTATATTATCTGGGCATTATATCTGTAACTTATAATGTAATTAAGCTTATCACACACACACACAAAAAAAAAAAAAAAAAAAAGAAGAAGAAGAAGAAGAAGAAAAAGGAAGAGGAAGGAAGAGAAAATAATGATACAACTTTAAATGAATTTCGAGCTATTTCTAAAGACAGCACTATGATAAAGAAATTATTTTATGTCGCCATATAAATAAAGAATAATTATCTTTTATATAATATTCTCTGTGAAACATGCTTTTCTACACATAAAGAATCCGTGCAAATTTCATTTTGTTTAGTGTTTAAATATACTACTGATCTGAACGGATCAGAAATTTAGCATATATATGTAATGTATTTGGATATTTTTTTGAGCTCTGTACAGGAATCTCTGTAAACGATTTTAATAAAACCTTTCAAGTAGCAACATCATATGATACAGATTTAGAATAGCTAGTTTGCACTTCCTGTTGATATTTGTCCTTGAATGATAACAAACTCACAGGCAGACAAATATACCAACCACTAAAAATCTGATCTTTTTTTTTTTTCAAGGAACCCCAAAAGATGTTAATAAAATAAAATTTCATTCTCAAAAAATTGACCTAAAAACAATAGTTCTTATACTTTATATGAGTAAGAGAAAGTAAAAAAGAAAAAACTATAACAAACTGAACTAAACTAGACATTCGTCTTGTGCCTAGCAGGCACATTGAGCCCGACGGAATCTTAATCATTTTAACAGCAATATTAGCAAAATTTATAATATTCGTATTGTAAAATTCCAAATGATTAGAAAGATCATTTAGTAGTAAAAAAAATATTTAAATATAACCCTTTCGTGTAAAATTCCCAAAAAGTTCCATACAGTCGGCAGCAAAAGTATCCGAGCACTAGCAAAAGTTCCTATATTAAAAAAAAAAAAAAAAGTATACTTAACGCTGTTTTATTAAACAAATCCTTATCGAATCATGTTCTTAGACTGATTAAGAACAGGATTCGACAAGCATTTATTTAACAAAACAGTATTAAGTGTACTTTTTTTGCATAGGAATTTTTGCTAGAGCTCGATACTTTTGCTGATGACTGTAAATAGTATCTTTCTGGTAAAATAAGAAAATAATTTTATTTAAATATTTTAAATCACTTGCGAAAAAGTCGGCTGTCCCATATTTTCTTCACTTCTATATTACAACTTTATTTATACACACGTTAACCGCCTTTATCGACATTTTTCATGTCTCAAAAATCGATTTAAAACATCATTTTTCACTTCATTTTCGAAATGGTGTTTTATTATTTACGACGCTATTCGATCCTTTTTGATTCGTGTATATAGAAAACGCATGATTTCTTACACATAAAAGTGAATTGGTAACAATGAAAATATATTAGCAAGTTTAGATTTTAATTACACTTCATTAATAGAATCCGAGAAATGAGACATCAGTGCTCATATAAAAGAAGGGTGTTGACGTCGAAAGACGGGAACACGCAGTTTAAGAGCGAAATAGCAGATAGTATGTTAAGAATGTGGAAACGAACATCGTTCTGCAGATGCTTGGAAGCTCGCTCAACTCAATATCCAACTTATTAAGCATGTAGTACACGTGGCCCATCGTAACGGGACAACAATCAAAGCACGTCCTCTGAGCTCCCTTCACATGTCAGGGGAGATTCAGCCCCTTCGGACATTCGTCAGGCTTTGTGCGGGTGCCAAACGATAGGGGAACGATATAAATTGAGATTTGATTTAAGTTAAATAATGGAGTGCAGAGGGAAAAGATTATATCACGGCGCCGTGAAACGGTAGACAGGTGGCTAATCTGAGCGTATAAGTTCATAATGGGGTCGGGTTTTTTTTATACAAAACGCTCGATTTATTGCGGTGACTTTATGAATTTTTTATAGGAAGCTGTCTTTTTATTATTAAAAAGGTTTAAAAAGGGTAGCGTCGAATTGACAGACACGCATATGTATCTATTTATGAAAATAAACACAAGGGTCTTTGTGTAATTTCATATAGTAAATATGAAGTTTTGATTAGATTAAGAAATTTTAGGTCAAGTCTATAAATTAATGTTTTAGATAAATGCGATATATATATATATATATATATATATATATATATATATATATATATATATATATATTTAAGTAGGTTTCTTTCTTTTTTTTTTTAATATAAGCACTTCTTTTTTCTTTTTTCTTGTTTTTTTGTTTAGATATTTTATAAACTATAACATAAAATTTACGCACATATCTATCAAAATCTTAAATGTAAATATTGTTTTGACCTAAAATCCTACTTTCTTTGAATCCCGTGTATTATGTATATAATTTTATTTTTTCTCAATTAAATTATCCATGAACTTGCATTAATATTATTCTTATACAGTTCTGTTTATATTTTACATTTGTTCCGTCTTCATCATAATAACTTTTCCTACACATTTATTCTCTATTTGTGAATATAACTTATGATTTGGATAAATAAAAAATATTTATTTTTTTTTTAAAGAGAAGATTAAGTAGTTTTCTTTTATTTTATAACTTATTTTGTACGTATTATATTTAGACTACTTCTCAATTCTTTTATATAGAAATTGGTTCGCTTTTAGAATTATTGAATTATTATATTTACACTCTTCTTTGTTTAGCAGGTAACAAACTTCTAAACTTGAATGATTCAAATATTTTTATTGTTTCACTTTGAAACAAGCTTATTCAAATTTCTTTTTTCTTTTTTGCTTTATGAATTTGGCTTACTGTCTATTTTTCTGTGTGTGCACTATGTACACTCATACAGGTAAATGTTTTGAGAATGTCTTTAAACTAATGGTATATTATTCAGGTTATTCAAAGCAAGCTTTCTATAATATTAATATCTCTAATAATTTGTGTGCAAAACATAGATAACTTTCTTTAAAGCATATTTTAGCACCTTTATACTGTTAAAAAAAATTATATTAATAAGTATTGTTTATATGCATAAAAGCATGTTTCCTGTAGAATATGATATGATTATCAGTAAAATCTGGTTTACAGTACATAAACTGCACTTGCTATTTATTTATTTTACTTTTTACTAAAAATTTTCTAATGACTTCTTTTTCTTTTTAACTGATGAAAGAGAAAATAAATCAATGCTTTAAAATATTTTTAATTAAAAACTATGAAAAAGGGTAAAGAAAAATCAACCTTTTCAACCTTAAAGGAAGATATATATATTTTTTTTATTATTGATTGGAATAATAAACAATATAAATATTTTGTGATTTATTTGTCATCAAAATATAATAAAAAAGACGTAATTAAAGATACAAAATTGTTTTTAAAGTTATATTTAAAATATATGCATATAACGGATTCAGATTTTTCCAAAACCTCTAGAAATAGTTGCACGCATTATTGTTTATCCTTTTTCTTAGCCATACGGTAAAGAAAGTATTGTTTTTGGAGCGAATTTTCGAATTTGAAATTTTAATATATTTACACGTTTTGAGGTATCTGATTCTGAAAATCAGGATTTTAGTGGTTGGTCTGTGTGTCTGTCTGTCTGTACTTTTTTTTTTATTACTATAACTCAAGAAAAAATATCAAAAGGATGTCCAAACTTGGTATTCTAAATTCTTATCATGTGAGGATGCTATTTCTAGCTTTCAATTGAAATCTGACAAATGTTTCGTGTACTGAGGCCCACAAAATTATTTTAATATAGGGGGGGAGTGGGGTTGAATGGGACGCAGGATGAATGGGACAATAGCAAAATTTTTATGTTTTGCAAGCACCGGAAACTTGACAATTTTTTTTATATATGGCAGCACTGAGGTCATTCATCAAGTGCAGTTTCAGAATTGTGCTATTCATAAAAGGGCAGAAAAAAATTAATATATATATATATATATATATATATATATATAGCTGCCAAAGTAAGTTTTTACTGATTCAGTTAGGTATTAGTTAATAAATTAACTATTTGCTTAAAGTTAATATAACTCTTATATGGTGAAAAGGCGTAATCTTTTATTGTGTTTATGATATTCAAGAAGAATATTGACAATTGTTCATTAAGCCTATTTCCTGTTTTATATGATCATGGAATGGTTGGGATGAATGGGACATTCCCCACTATGTACTAATTTAAAATTTTACACAAGAATTATATTAAAACGTAAATTAGCCATATTGATTATCAGGATTCTTAATTTTGTGAACTTATAAAAAAAATGAAATTAATTGTTCTGATTTTTATTTATAATAGTTATGATTAAAAAAATTATAAGTTAGAATATTCAATGCAAATTAAACCAATAATCGAAATAAATAAATAAATAAACTAATAATAATTTGATTAAATCACAATTTCAATCAAGCTATTTAAAGGAATTCTGGTGATTATTAATGTAATACAGAATAGAATGTTAATTTTCCCGATTAGTCGGAAACAAAAATTTATCTGGATAATTATAATGATTTATCTCTTTCTAGTGTCTTATTTATTTATTTATTTTTAGACTAGGTCTTATTAGATTTCAGCACTAGGAACTGCACTAACCAAAGGACTTTTGTCTTTTGATGTTAAATTGAGTCAATACATCAGTTTATGTTAATTTCTGTGAATTCATAGTGTGTAATAAAATCACATAAACCAATTTAACATTAAAAATTTATTTACTTTCCATTTTGTTTTCTTTTCTTTGTTAACTCCAGTCCTGTCCCATTCATCTCCAATCATGTCCCATTCATCCCCACCTATGGGAATGAATGGAACAATGTACATGCATGTAATATACATACATATATATATATTATTAATTAAAAATAATAACTTTTTATTTAAGTTAGTATGTTTATATGTAACTGATTACTGAAGTGTACTTATGAGCAATGTTGCAAAATTCTGAATTACATATGGCTGACGTTATCAATAAAAACATGAAAAATGTCCCATTCATTCCCCACTCTCCCCTATTACGTCTATAAATAAAATTTCTGGTACAGTCGGTAACAAAAGTGTCCGAACACTAGCAAAAATTCCTATGTAAAAAAAGTACACTCCGTACGGTTTTGTTAAATAAATCCTTATCGAATCCTATTCTTAGACTGACTAAGAACAGGATTCGATAAGGATTTATTTAACAAAACCGTATGAAGTGTATTTTTTTTATATAGGAATTTTTGCTAGTGTTCGGACACTTTTGTTACCGACTGTAGATACATTTTAACATATTTAGACTGAACTAAATAAAATATAATTGGCATATACTTTCTTATTATGCACAATAGCATGTTTCAAATAGACTATGGTATGAAACATATTTGTTCTTTGTTTACAGAACAAATATATTTCACATAAAAGTATTATGATACATTAAATGAAGTAGTCCTAATTACATAAATATAATACACTAAATAAATATGATCAGGCCACATAAAAAATTAGGATATATTATTCCCATTTTTTAAAGTGGTTAGAAGTGATTTTCAAATTGTATTATGCATTATTTTTTATCTTGTTTATTTAATTCTGTTTTTAGTTTAAGTGCATTGTTTGGCGCGTATCTAATTCATAGATAATACAGAGGTACTTGCAGTTTGTTCAATATATTTCAGAAAGTGCTGTGATCAGTAATTCTCTGAAATTTTTAAAAGAAATTTTAAAATTTTATAACAGCCTTAAATGTTTTATAAATATAGCTACAATATTAAAACAATGGGTTTTAAGATTAATTAGCCCCCAACTCACAGACATTTTTGTCGAATTAAGACTGTTTCAAAAATGGTTTTTAATTGTTTTCATGTTACGCTGGAAATATTTTGATACAGTACTTCAAATGTTACACCTTTAACCAGTGGTTTTTAAAATTTTTAAAGTCGGGGAGCATTTAAAAGCCTACAAATAAGTGTAAGTGCTCTACTTATTCTAAATTTCTAAGAAATAAGTTATAATAATTAAAATAAATATTTGAAAGGCAAACTCTCATTTAATTGTCAATACATATAGTTTATCTTTTTAGACTTAATTGTTGTGAGAGTAGAAAATCTTAATTTACTCAAATATGACGTTGAAAATAACTTTCATCATATTCCGAATTGGCTGGAAGTTTATTTATTTATTTATTTTTCCTTGCCACTTAATTGTTGTTCCTTTTCCAGAATAGGATATGCACAACAAGAGTAAAATATTGCTTTTCTTTTTTTTTTTTTTTGCAAGAAAAATCTCTGTCAATTAACAAAATAAATATGTGTTAAGAAATAAGAGTATTATATAAGTAATGAAATATTTTAATATATATTTATTTTTATATTTGGACAACTAGTTCTCTTGAATACAACATGGCACACCCGGAAATCTTCTAGGGCGCATTTGTGCGACCTTTGAGAAACACTGCCTTAAACTGTAATATCACACTGATAAAAATTATATACATATATATATATATATATATATGTATACTGCTTTCATCTAGAACGAATAAGTAGCCATTTTCTAAATCTCTAAACTAGAAATATAGATTTAAGAGTTATGCGTAGGAGGTAAACGAATAACCTGGATAGACGAGATGATCGAGATTTTTTTAGTCTACACTTTTCTAGATTGTGAAACAATATTATAGATATTATGAATCCTTTGTATTGTGAAAAATTTTCGTTGATTTACTAGAATTGGGTTACAAAATAAAATTATAGTTACTAAAACTCGCCTCCTGTGCTCGCATTGATTTTTAAATGAGTTTCAATCCACTATAATATAGGACAACGTTCTAGAATTCTAATAAGGGTTTTTAGAAATCCCTAGCAAAGAGAGCTAGAATTTATAACTATGACATGGAACTATTTTTACTATAGCCACAATTTAGCTTCTTATGTCAGTCCCATGATTTTTTCTCAGTGTATGTAAATATAGGATAAGAGAAAGTAGTCTGAGTGCCCCACCAAATTATTAAACATCATTTTAAATAAAATTTTTGTTTACAATTACATTGTTTCGATTGGATTTTAGTATTACAGCAGAAAATTTTATGCCTCTTTAGAATATATATATGTTAAATTATTTATTTATTCATGATTCTGTATTTTTTATTATATGTGATTAGGTCAAATAATAAATAAAGAAAATAATAGTTAAACATGCAATTGATATTCGTATGACACCTGTTTTTCGAATGATCTCCTGGCTTTCATTTTAGAAATCAATTTAAAATTGCTAAAATTATACCTGAAGTTAAGCTCCTTCGCTAATTAACTGCAAGAATTATCACATTGACATGAATTAAATCTTTGTTTGTTTAATTATTAGCGTTTTGAGATCATAAATTTGTTGCCAGCAAATGCTTCATAAATTAGGGAAGTGGTAGGATATTATTCCAGAGGGGAATGCATTGCCTGTAAAACACGTTTCACCACAAGCATAGCTAATAGACGAAGAAGAAAACATAAGTAAATGTTCGTACTACTAACTGTATTATTTAAATAAATTTTTTAATGTTAAAACATGTTATTATTAGCCACAACTCATTGAAATATTTTCTCCTATATGCAAATTAAATTCAGATTTTATCCAGATAAAATCGGTTGAAAAGTTTAATTTTTATGAATGTGTAACATATATTTATATCACTACACATTCAAATTAATATTTCAATAGAGGCTTTATTTTGTCCAATATGTTACATATATTTATTTTTATTCAGTTATTTGTAAGTTTTAATTTAATTATGACAGGATTTAAAAGATTTTTCATTTTCCCTCGTATTTTCATGAGACTTTTCAATCTTCCAAGTGTGCTGAAAATCAATTTTTGTCAAAATTATCGTTATTTATTTAATTTTTCTTTAAACAAAAGCTTAATCAGTACTTCGAAATATACTTTTATTAGGCATTAAATTTTAATATCAGCATTTTTTTGTTTAAAAATTTTTTAGTTCCTACTTTAATACGCAACACGTATACGAGATAATGCTAATTTTATATCTGAGTATGCTGCTAAAAGCTCTTAAATAAAATTGGCATTCTGTAATTATTTATTCCCTACACCAAAGCATAAAACACATACGCACATATGTTTTTTTTTTATTTTTTTTTATTTTTTTTTTTAATCTTATTGGTCATTGATGTTTCAGTGATCTTGTATCTGTTGCTTGGCTTGTACTATGCTTAATAGATCATCTTTATTATATATATATTATATATATACATATGTATACCGGGTATCCCATAAGTCTGTAGATATTTTAAAAATTCATAAAAATTGAAGAAATTGGTAGAATTGAACGCGGTTTACGAAAATGTTATTCGCGTGAAGAGAGAAGGGTTTTTTTTTTTTTTTTTTTTTTTGTAAAAAAAAAGAGAGAGAGAGAGAGAGAGAAAAGTTATATGTTTCGTTGATAGAGAGCGGTGCATGGATGAGTAACGAGAAATAAGCAAATCAGAGTTTTATAAATTACGCAGCTTTACGATTAACACATCTTATTTTCTATTTTGCCTCCTACTTTTACATACATGAAGTTTTAATTGCGGTGCTGACTTGGTGGATAACGTATTATTGGTGAAGATATTTTCCCTGAGCTAAGAACCACCGACTGAAGCTATAATTAGCGGTATTGTAACTCATTTGCAAAGTTTATTTTGTCGTGATGGCGAACACATAAAATAAGATGTAAATATATGCATGTAAATAATATAATTTTTTAAGGAAATTTGTGATTTGCTCATATTAATAATAAATCCCTAATAAATGAGATGAAAATTTTAACTACTTTTTTTTTTCTTTTTTAAATGAAATCCCCCTTCATGAGAATAACTTTTTCGCAAACCGAATTCAAATCTACCAATTCCTTCAATAGTTATAAATTTTTAAAATGTCTACACACTTATGGGACGCCCAGTATATGACCTCTTCGCTCGAACGGTCCATACATATGGATCTTTATGCTTCGCTTTATAAAATCTAAACCCTTAAATACTTTTATATTTTGACTAGACGACTGAAATTCTGAATGATTTGGCTTTAAAAAGGTACTAATATATGGCAACGCAAAACTAAGTTTATTTCTGAAATAGAATGTTATTTTATCTAGTTTCGCAAAGCGGCTTCAAAACCGTGTGGTCGAAAAAATGTGTGTAACCCTCCTAATTATTTAAAATACTTAGATTGCAGAATACTTTTTGTAAAATATAGATTAACTTAATTAATGGCAAAAAAGTTTAAATTGTGTTATAATTAGTCAGATTTAAGAAATTTAGTAATTAAGACTTTAAATGCTTAAAGTTCATAAGTGTTCACCATACATTGTGACGAATTCGTGCGCTCATGTGATGAATTGGCTCCGTCGTCATTCCTATTTGAATTGCTATATGTGTAAGAAATAAGCACTGAAACTTTATTGCTCAACTTAATAAATATTTAATTAAAGTTCTTCTACGGGGGGAGAATGGGGATACTTCTTAAATGTATAATAAAATATAAATAATCTATAACTTCAATGCAAATTAAATAAATAATTTGATATTATCAATATACCTTAAGCGACATAACGACGTGAAACTTTACTATACTTCTTTATAAGTAAACTCCAGAAGACATCTTAATCTGAGCGGCGTTTGACCCTATCCCCCTCGGAACTCACAAAAGTCAAAATCTCCTCTCTCCACTAAAACTCTCCGAGTATCTTTTTAACCTGACTTTCATTTTTTTGTAACATTAATTTGCCTTTCGTACGTAACATGCCTTCCTACAAACTTATTCAATTTCTTCTTGCCTGTTATATTTTGCATAGTCTGAGGCTCTTAATTTAAACTCGTAGAATACCTTTTTAAGTAGAGTAATGACTCTTAACTGGACTAAGATTCCTCATAACTCCGATTTGCGAACTTCTTACGAAATCTTTCCCTAACCTTACAACATTACTAGCCCCCTAAATTGTCAATTTCAGAAAAGGAACTTTTTTGTAATCTATAATATGAAAGATTATGTCTTAAAGCCTTCAAATACTATTATATTGTTATTATAGTTACGAGAGCGAAGAATATTTATATGTATATATACAGTCTGCAGAAAAATTATTCTAGCGCTAGCAATAATTATATATATATATATATATATATATAATACACTTAATACTGTTTTTTTAAATAAATCCTTATCGAATCATGATGGTCTTAGTCAGTCTAAGAACATGATTCGACAAGGATTTATTTAACAAAACAGCATTAAGTGTAATTTTTTTAAATAGGAATTATTGCTAGCTCTCGAATAATTTCACTGCCGACTGTATATGCACACTGTAAAAAAAGTCCTGTTTACTGCCAGAAATTTTCACTAGACATGAAATATTCGTAAGCTACAGTAAAAAATACGTTGAGAGAAATTTTCTATAACAAAACAATACAGAAAATATTGCTATATAGGTATTTTGTTAATGTCCGAGCAACTTGGTGCTTCTTTGATACCAAGTTTTCTTTATGTAAAACAGAAAAAAAATATGTACTCACCAGATCAAATCTGTTTCAGTAGTTACAATGCATGTCTGTGCACAGAAAAATGTGTTTTTCGATATATTGAGACTAATTTCACACTAAATTTCGTTAAACAGGAATCTTCTGCTTTGCTTACAGCATTTCTTACAATATATAAATAAATAAATATTATATATACATATATATAAATGCTATAAAAAAGGCACAATTGAAACCGTTCACTACATATTTTCTTCAATCAAAGAGGGAGATTATAAAACAGAGGTAAAATTTAAGAAATGAATGTTACAGAACTCATTTGTTATAAGGATGATGCAACCTTTCATTCAAAACGACTGACAGACCAACTTCTTGAACAAAAACATACTAGCGTAACAGAGCATGTTCCTTACTCGCCTGATCCAGTTGTATGTGAGTTTAATTTCTTTCTTTTTACCAAAAAAATTAAGTAAACGTCAATTTTATCCTGAATATAAGATGAAAGGAACTATAAAAAAAATATGTTTTATTAATAAATGTTTGAAAATGTGAATGTATTATTTAAGGAAGCACACTGAGAAAAAAAATATACACAGCTTTCATTAGTAGAACGAATATGTAGCCTTTTTCTAAATCCCTAAACTAAAAATATAGATTTCCGAGTCATGTGTATAAGGTAAACAAATAACCTGGATAGACGAAATGATCAAGAATTTCTAGTCTACACTTTTCTAGATGATGAAACAATATTATGAATATTTTGAATCCTTTGTATTGCGAAAAATTTTCCTTTACTTACTAGAATTGGGTTATAAAACAAAATTACAGTTGCAAAAATTCACTGTGTTCGCGTTTATTTACAGAGATTTTTAAATGATATTGATCACCGTAATATAGAAAAACAATCTAGAATTCTAATAGTGCTTTTTAGAACTCGCGAGCAAAGGGAACTAGAATTTATAAGGATAGCATGGAACTATTTTTACTAGAGCCACAATTTAGATTCTAGAGCTCAGTTACATAACTTTTTCTCAGTGCACTTTTAAGTACATCGAAAATTTAACAAGTTCAACTTGAACTATTTAATCACATCTCAAAAATTTCACCTTTTAAATTTTTAATATAAGAGGTTTATGTAATCTTTGTGTGAAAACACATCTGTAAATGTATATCATAAAGAAAATTTTATTCTTTTGTCCCAGCATAATGTGAAATTCTGAGAAAGGGAAATTAAAAGTAAAAACTGAAATTTCTTTATCCATATTTTCTATTTCATAATAGAGTAAACTTCTGATTTATTCCAGGAATTATGTGCTCCCAAATACGGATTAGAAAACGTCATGGATGCAACATAGCCGGAAACAAAGGCATAAATGAACACGAAAGCACTTTTGAATGATAAAAAACGAAAACCTCTGTCACTATTTTTCTTTTTTCATATGAAAGCCTTTTTTTTTTGCTGTAATTAATGTATTTTAAAGTCATTTTGTAACAAAGTAATGATCTATCTTCTTCCTAAAAATATTGAATGAGCTCGTCATTGTGTGTTAGAGATGCATCATAATTCACCCGCTACAAATCCTTACATACTTCCTCACACACTCTTCTAAAACAATTATAAAGAAATTTCACTAAAACTCGAAGAATTGAGCTCTGATTTATACGTGGTCAGATTCATTTAAAAAAAAAAAAAAGTCTGGAACTCGTATTTGTAACAAATTGCTGTAAAATTGAGAGTATTTGCCATTTATTGAAAGGTTACTTTCCTTTTTCGATAAAAATTTTAATGGGACTTTCTAACGGAAAAGCTTTTTTTTTTTTTTTTTTTTTTTTACGGTCATTTACTGGAACACTACTTTCCAGTCATTTATCGTAATCTAGCATTCAAATTTCTTACTGTGTAAGAAATTTTGTAAGAAAGTAAGCAATTTTGTGTGCTCCACCTAAAATTGTTCATTAAAATTCACTTTTCGACATCTTTTTCACTTTCCTTGTTTTTTTTTTTTTGTTTTGTTTGTTTTTTGTTGTTGTTGTTGTTGTTGTTGTAAAGTTTAATTGTAGACCTAATAACATAAATTATTCTATCATTGTAGGGTTTTTTTTATTATTATTACTTGTAATTTATTATTGGAAAAAAACGGCAAGGAAGACTGCAGATACCTGACAGTTTATTGCATTTTATATTCAAATGCCAATGCTTTATATACCTACCGGAGAAAAAAAAAATACATATGACAATTCTATAATGACAATGTTAGTTTTACATCAAAGCATGCTGTAATACATAGTTAAGTAGTAAACTAAAATTTTTAAGTGAAATTACATGATTTCCTCAAAGTGAACTTGAAATGATACCTTAAAAACCAGGTACTATTATTAAAAATCACAAATCATTGTTGCAAAAATTTGTAAATAATCATTATCACATTTTCTTCTATGACTGAAAATACTAAATTTGCAAAAATAAATAATATTACTTAGAAATATTTATTTTTCCAGATATTATTTCAATCGCATATTCATTCAGACAGACTAAGAAATGTTTCACTGCCTCATACTCTTGAGACAGGATTCATCAGAGATTTAAATTAGCCATAAAGTACTTCACATTATCATATAATAATAAATATTCAAGTTGTATTTTATTTCGTATTTTGTCATCGCATGAAATTTTAATGAGAAATGCAAAACAAACTGGCATGTTCTTCAGTGATGGAAATGAAACTAAAATAGCTTCTCAAATATGTAAAAAGAAACAGCTATAAAAATCAGCATCGGAGAAACTGAATTTAAAACTTTAATACAAAACTGCTTTTGCAGCAAAATTTAGTCGCTTTTAAATTATTGCGAAATCTTCGTTCGTTGAAAGATAAAAGGGAAAAAAAAAAAAAAAAAGCATTTTTAAGCTTTAACAGTTATTACAGCTATGAGATAGTTCTTAAATAAGTGATTTATTCTTTAGCGCAGCCTTTATTTCCGACAATAACTTGAGCCTTAAAACATTTCGATATTGCATGAATGATTCAGAAAACGTTCTCTTAAGGGATACCCAAAAGGGATGCGAAGCTATCGCAAGCTTTACAATTTCTATTAAATATTTACAAGGTACCGAACGCGTGTTATTCGGCAGAATTTAAATATTCAAAGATTTTATCTATCCCCTTAAGAGATGGAAAAGACTTTAATATTCAACTTGATTTTCTCTCATGCAGTTCTCCTCAACTCGACTGAGAACACGTTGACCAAAAATCGAGAGATAAAGAATCTCGGAAAGAAGAGGAAACGTTAAAAATTTCTTTTACATGGAATGGCAACTTCTTCACCTTTACAAAAATCGTCTGGAAAAAAAGTATAATAATGAAATTAAGAACAGACAAATTCAAAAATACTCTTTTAAACAATATTCTGAAGCTCCTCTACTGATCTAACATCAAAATACGTCATTAAATACCATCATTTTACTTTCACTCTTAATAAAATGACAAAATGTTATTATTATTATTATTTTTTTTTATATTCCCATTTCATCTCTTACGATTAAACTTCATTTTTTATTTGCGTAAAATATTTCTAACAAAGTATTGTTTTGTTTTGAAAATATAACGTTCTTTAAACTTTCCTTTTGTTCGATGAAATACTATTCATTATAAATGTAGTTTTTCATCCGAAATTTATACGATCTCTTGAGGACTGAATTTGAAGTTGGAATCGTAAAATTATATGGAAAAATAAAACAGATAAATTTAAATAAATGTATATTTTTTCAATTATTTTTCTTTCTATTTCAAATTGGTTTTGCTATCATTTTTCAAACATTCCTCACATTTCTATCGTTCAAAAAGAAAGTTTTTACTTTCCTTTTCGTCACAAAATGAAATGGAAATTTGTTTCATTAAGAACTCAGAGAAATAATTATGAAAAATTTTTATTCTTATAACAATATTTAGTACATAAAGTTACATTTATAAAATGAGGGAAATTTTTTACTTCACATAAATTGAAACAAATTAGTTCAGAATAATATAAGTAAAAGTAAAATAAATTATCAAATTATTTTAAAATTTAAATTTAACCAAAAATAACTGTATATATTATTTTACTAAAAAAAAAGAAAGAAAAAAAGAAAAGAAAAGAAAAAGAAACAAACAAAAAATCTATAAAAATAATTACAATGGCATGCATTAGGAATTATTTTTTAATTAAGAATTAACGTTTTTGTGTTTTACATTTTTGCATAACAGTTGACTAATTTAAAGTTGGAATAATTTTTATTCAGTTAATAACGATTTTCTTAGAGTTTAAGGGGCAAAATTTTAATCTTTGTCAAATTAAATACGAATTACTTTAAAAATTTAACTAGTGATTACAGTTTATTTAATGTAACTAAGTAGAAACAATTATGCAGCTATTTATATATGTATATGTTTATTTATTTATTTTAGAATGTTTTGTTTTCCTTTACCAATTTAAAATAAAAAATGAATTAGACATTTTTTTTTCTTTATATATATAAATAAATAAATAAAATAAATTAATTTTTCCTAACTTAATTCATTAACAATTTAAGAAGTAAATAATAATGAATATCTGCAAAAATAATCTGGAGTAATGTATTTGACAGAATTCAACAACATAAAATTTAAATAAAATTATAAATAATTATAATGATTATAATAACATATAATTAAAGTTTAAAATTTTGTAATTTTTTCTCACCGCATCTCTATTACATTTCAATGATTATTCTACATGTCAACAAAATTTAAAACTGAAAATAAGGAAAAAAAACTGAAAAAAAAAAAAAAAAAAAAAAAAGGCATTTTGTCATATTCGTTATAATCACACTGTGACAGAACGTGTTATGACGGTGATACACTTGAACGTTTTTCATAGAACTGGACTTGTACGTTTTATAGATGGTACAAAGCAAACCTTTTCAGAACGTTCTAAGTAATACTATTTTTGAACGTCTAATCGAACGTTCTCTTGACACGAAACACGGTATTTGAGCGACTGTAACCGTTATTAGACGTTCACAGAACGTTCCCGTGCTACTTGGGTATATATATATACATATATATATATATATATATATGGGTCATTTTCAAAAAAATTGCCAATTCACTGTCCATGCTTATTCTAAGACCTTTAATTATTTTAATATTTAATGAAACAAAAAAATGCTTTAGCACTCTTATTTATGAGAGTATTTCTAACATGATGTATAAAAAAAAAAATTAATCATTTCAAGATTCGTAGCATTTGAAAAAAAAAAAAAAAAAAAAAAAAAAAACATTAGAAACGCAGGAAAAGTAAGATTTTCAGCTGTCTACAGTTCATTTTTTTTTTTTTTTTTTTTAAGAATAAGCTTTTTTATAAATAAAATAATTTAAATTATTCATAAATAAAAAATTGTTACATATTGTTCAACAAATTATCTAACACAGAATTAAAAAAAAAAAAAAAAAAAAAAAAATTGAGGGGGAGATTTTTTAAGTATATTAAACTGAATAGGTCTGTCCTTAAACTGCCTCATGAGTGTTACTTTCTTAAAAATTTTGTTTGTTTACAAAATGCAGCATTACCTAGTCGAAGTTCTTTCTGTTTGTGTTTATGTCTTCACCTTACAGATCACCAAGAATGTGATGTTGTAGCTTTTTTGATATTTTTTTAAAGAAATATTGGCAAGCAAAGTTCACAGAAAGGTGAGTATTTTTATTCATCGTCATGAGTGTTACCGTGTTTTTCATCAATAATTATCAAATAAAATATATTTTTGCTTTTAATATGTAATAATGGCATAAATTACGTATTTATTAAGCCTATGAGATTACATCTGTATTGAATATTTTTATGGAAAAAAATAATGAACCTTAATTTTTGTCATGAGGGTTACTTTACTGTGGACTCTTGATGAAATTCCATTTAATTTAATATTCATAGAATTTAATTTTATACGTTCTAAAAACATAAGTAACAAATTATGCTTCTATAAAAAGTTAAACAGGTGAGTTTTGAATTATATAGCTACATTATATATGCAATTTAAATGCTGTTTTTACTTTTGAAGGTTATAAATGAGTGATATTTTAATTTTTGTTAGTAATTAACAGTTAAAGTGTTTTTTATATGTAACAATAGAATTAACTGTTTATATACTAAGCCTAACTAGTTGTATTTTCATTGATTATTGTTATCATTAAAAAAGAAAGAAAGAAAGTAAATAACTATAATTTAGTCATGAGTGTTACCCATAGCGAAGTAACGGTCCTAAGGAAATTACTTATTTTTCATGGACATATATATATATAAAGAGAAAGAGAAAAAGATGTATGTATATATTTTATAATAAAAAAAAGGCCTTTTTTAACACTTTATGACAAAGTTGAAAAGTGTTTAAAACTTCAGTCTGTCCGTCTATTATCTCTCTAAATCCTGTATATATTCATGAAATTTCTTGAAACTAATATATGTTATTCTGGTTGATTATGGGATGATCCGTATTGAAAATGGGGTAAATACTACCGCTGGTTTGTCTACAGGGATACCCAAAAGAATTTCAAAGCATTGTGTCCTACGAGAGGTACTGCTATAAATCATATTTTAAGACTTCTATTTAGTACAAATTATAATGAAATTGACATGTATTATTTATGTGCACAAGGAATGTTTTCTATAGACTGTAGTAACAATTGACATTAAGATTTACAATGCCACACATAAATTTACTGCTACTTTAAGTGCCACAACTAAAAATTTCTAGAATTTCAATTTCGACATTAAATGTAGCAAATTTTTAATAGAAATAATTATATCACACATTTATTATTAAAATGTATATTTTTTATAAAATTAAAGTCTTTTATAGTTTTAAAAAATGTAGTCATGTTGTCTGATAACACTCATCACAATAAAATTCAAGCATTGATTTTTTGAAGGCAAATATCTCTGATTGTAAAAAATATTAAGCTCAGATATTATTTGTATCCTAAAAAAAAGTTGTTGTCAAGCCTCTATCCTAAAAATAATAAAGTTTTGATGAATTTTAAATTAAAAAAATTTTCAAATTCTGTATGAGCAAAATTTTTGAAAATGACCCTTTTATTTTTTTATGACATATACATTTAATAATATAAAGAGACTTGACATATTTGGCTTGGCACAGCTGAAAGTTTCATATGAAAGCTTATATTTCCAATTAATATGTATAAATAGAACTGTATTAGTTTTTTTTTTTTTTTTTTTTTTTTTTTTCTTTTCAATAAAATATATATTCAGGTAACAATTTTTACAGTTTTTGATATATTTTTAACAGATCTGAAACCCTTAAATTACGTTTTCTTAGTTTGCATTTTTTCATTAATATTCATGATCTTCAAAATGCTAAAACTTCTAAGCTAAAATCTTCAGAACGATGTCTCTTCTTCTCAACAAAAGCATCACCAATATTTTTGGGAAACACAAATAATTTGTTCGAGACTTTCTCTTGAAAATTTAATAATATATTCTTCTCCAGAAATTTCCAGAATAAATCCAATATAATGCCTGACACTCTTTCGGAAAATTGAAAAATTGACAACAACAAAATTGTTTTTTCATTAATACTCTTTCTTTGAGCCTTCTTCCGTTCAGTACTTTTCCTTAACATCCTGAAATGCTTCTGGATTTTTTTCCAATTTATGTCGTATGTTCCCTATACTAAGTTTCTTACTTTTCCTTCTTTTAGCCAGATATTTTTCCTGTGCTAGTTTTAGTTTCTCCTCATACTATAGGTAAGGGAACTTAGCTGTTCGTGAAAACTTTTGACCTCGGTTTCTTGTATATTTTACACGTTTTGAGGTGTGAAGAATCCTAAAATCCTAAAACTGAAGTGGTGTCAGTGTGTATGATTGTAAATTTCTTCATTTGTAGATTTGTTAGTCTGTGTGTACATTATTTCTAGAACAAATAATAATAAAGTAGTTGCACCAGTTTTAACCCTTTGCCGGCCATAACACTCTAAAGCGCTCTAAACAGTGTTGCCAAATTTAAAAACTCTTTCATTCAATTACCACTAATAATTTCGAAGAGTGATATTTGATATTCATAATGGACGAATAATCTTCGAAGTGATTAGGCAAACGTTACAGTTAAAATTTAGTAGTGGTTATTGTGTAAAAAAGTCCCTGAATTTGGGGACACTGACCAGATAAGTAAATTTAAATAGGGCCTGCAAAAGGTTAAAATATCAATTATTATACTGGCAAAAGCTCCATTGATTTCCAACGTTCTGATTTGAAGTTATTCTTAATTTAAGATTTCCTTAACACATTCGCGACCGCTGACGTGAATTCACGTCATTTCAACTTCTATAGCTAGTTGCCGCTGGCGTAAATTCACGTCTTTTCAGATTCTATTCCTGGTTACTGCTGGCGTTAATTCACGTCATTTCAAAATTTCTATGTAAGCAATACTTCAGTATTACTTTGATAGTAATATTAGAGTATCAATCCTTTGATAGTATTATAGGTTCATTCTAATATACACTAAGCGACAAAAAAAAGGCCGCACTTGGATATTTTCCTTTTCGCTTTCTACAACCGCCAAATTTATCGTTTAAAAAGCAAATTTTCGAACAGATTTTATTATGTTGTCCACCACATACACATTAGTACTCAGTACAGTGTTAAAAACAAAATACAATAGTCAGGAAAATTGTAATTTTAGAAATTATTTCAAAAATGATAAGAATAAGGCAGTTAACGATGCCACAAAAAGTATTAATTTTTGAATGAAAATCAAAAACTATTTTAATACGTGAGATGGTAACATAATTAAATGCTAACGAAATATTGGTAAAACGGTTTTTAGCAAGTTATAACGTTTTTTGGTCGTTTAAACTGGAAATTTGGTTTATGGCGGCCATGTTGCTCATCCAAGCGAGATGACCGTAAGTTAAAAAGCCATTTCTTATAAAATCGGTTTGTATTACATTTATAACATAAAAGAGATTCAGAAAAAGTTTTTAGCAGCATAATTTCTTTAACTACAGTACAGCAACTATTAAACAAAGAAGGTTTAAATGACAGAAAATTTGAAAAAATTCCATTCTTAGTGAAGAAAATTAGGAAACCATGACCTCAGATGGCTAAAAAAATAAAAAAATGATTAGTTAATTATTGCGCTGAACTGTTTCTCTTTGATGAGTCAAGTTTAACTTATTTCGAGCTAAAGAAAACACGCGGAACTGACAACGAAAATATGACCGACTTAATGAAAATCACACTTTTAAAACAGTGACACAATCTCCGTACATTATGGTACGGAGGTGCATAACTTTTCAAACAATCAGACAAATTATTATGCTCAAGGGATCAATTAACTCGAAATAAAACACAATCTTCATAAAAGTGTTGCCTGACCGACTATTTTGGAGGTATCTTGGACATTTCCGTAAACAGCATTTTACGCTGAAAATGCACCTTACTACGCGGCGCCTGTGGTCAGTTTATTACTTCAAATTGTCAAAATTTCCTATCCATTCCAATGAGAACCTATAATTCTGTAAGTAATCATATCTTTTTTCACTTTAAGTTGAATCCCATAAAAGATACAGTAAAATTTCTTCTTTACCAGACATGAAAATAGTCCTAATCGCGATCCTCTCGAAAATGTTTCGTCTATAAAAAAGCGGGGAAGAGGGGAGAGGATTCGAAATTTGCAGCCTATAACTCTGCCTGAACTTGAAAAATTATTTGTGATATTTTGCACGTTGAAATTTCTGAGATTTATATTAAAACACTGTATAATACTATGCCATTGCGCATTAAAGCAGTAATTCCATATAAAGGTGGAATTAACCCAATGCAGAATACATATTTTTAATAAAAATTTGCTTTGATGTAACAAAAAAATAGTTTTATTTCATATATTAAAATATAACTTGTTTATTTCATTTAATAAATCATAACAGAATACAAAGTGTATGGTTATTGCACTATGTTAAAAAACAAAGTTTTATGCACATTTTTAAAAATTACTTCGTAGTGTGCAATAATGCAAATTATTAAATCGAAAATGTACATAGGTATCATTTCATCCCTTTGGTATTACGCAAATAAGAGAGTTTCTTTTGTTTCAAACATTAATTTTAAAGTTATTACGAATAAAAAATGTATAAGTCATTTTTTCTGCAGTGCGGCTTTTTTTTTGTCGCTTAGTGTATATAACTAATCTTCATTACAAGCTTCAGGTAATTACAAGAGTAACATTTCAAAACATTACATTCAATTTTTATCCACGTTTAAATATCAAAAGTTGTGGCAACTAGCTTTAGTTTACTTCAATATTCCCCCGGCAATCAGTTTTAGAAAAGGCAAAAGTATGCCGGTCGCGAAAGTGTTAATATGGGAAAATAGGGTAAAATTTCGCGTAAATGCCCATTAGAAGATATATTTTTACCGTATAGATCTCAGATCAGCTTAAAAATATCAGTTATGATGATGGAATGAATGACGTTAAATGTGAACTTTGAAAAATTTTAAAGTTATTCGAAATTTAACATTTTCTTAACGCGTCAAAATAAAGCAATATTTCATTATAAATTATGCTTAGCGGGGCTTATTGCTTTTGAAATAATATGGAGTTGCATAAAAACTAAAATACGAAACTGACCTTTATAAAATTAATTATAAGGAAAATGTATCCAAGCGGAAGAGGGGTAGCTTAGTCGGTTGGGCATTTTAGTCAGTGGTTGTTCCATGTGATCGGTAGCGTTAATCTCTCTTATTACAGAAATTATAGAAATTTGGAAATCATTATATAAATCAATAAAAACAAATATATGATAGGGAATTAAGCAGTCTCTATGTAAAACAAGATTTTTAGTTCCCCATCATACTATAGGTATGGGGAACTTAGGTAATCGTGAAAAATTTCGACCCCGGTTTTTTGACTTTTTTATACGTTTTCAGGTGAGAGGAATCCGAAAATGACAAAATTTGTATGGTGTCTGTCTGTAGGGTGTCTGTTAGTATGTCAGTATGTCAGTCCGTTAGTGTGTCAGTCCGTTAGTGTGTTAGTCCGTTAGTTTGTTAGTCTGTTTACACGATATCTCACGAACAAATAATCGCAGAGAGGTCAGATAAGTTTTAAAATATTACTTTTGATACTGGCAAGAACCCTATTTATTTGGAACATTCGAATTAAAAAACTTCGCAAGTTATGAGAAATTTACGATTTTCTTAACATGGGAGAATAGGACAAAAATTCACTCAAACGTGCATTAAATGGAAACTTTTTACTGTAAAAATGTCAGACCAGTTTTAAAATATCAGTTTTGATGCCGGAATGATCATCATTAACTATAAATATGCTACTTTGAAAATTTCGCAAGTTATTGGAAATTTACGAATTTCTTAACATGGCAGTATAGGGTAAAATTTCACATAAACGTCAATTTTGAGCGATATTTTCATGGTAAAGATGTCAGACTACTTTTGAAATATTATTTAGAACACTGGCATGAATATTAATGACTATTAAGTTTCTAATATAAAAATTTCGAAAGTTATTGGAAATTTACGAATTTCTTAACATGACAGAATAGAGCAAAATTTCACATAAACGTCAATCTTGAGGGATATTTTCATCGTAAATATGTCAAACCACTTTCGAAATATTATTTAGGATACAGGCATGAATATCATAGACTATGATTTTTCCTATTTGAAAAATTCGTAAGTTATTTGGAATTTACGATTTACTTAGCATGCCAGAATAAGGCAAAATGGAGCATAAACTTCCATTTTGAGGATCATAAATACATTAGATAACTTCAAAATTACATTTATGATATTTGTTTGAACATGATTGAATACAAATACTCTAATAGGAAAATTTCGTAAATTATTCGTAATTTACGATTTTATCAACACAGCGAAATTGTAAATTTTTCATATAAATATGAATTTTGAGGATTATTGCATTGGAAATAGTAGCATGAAAACTAAACAACAGATAAAATAAATTAATAAATTAGAATAAGATAAATATATCGAAGTGAACGGTGGATAGCCTATTAGGCGGGGATTTAATTCTGTCACTGTATCAAGCTTTCGTCAAATTAATTTCTTTTAACATGATTATAATATGTCTCGCACTAGAAATTTATGAGAACATAAATATGGTGGGGAACTGAGCAGAGTCCACCTATGCCAACTAGTTTTCTTTTGCTATAGCTGATTTCTAAACGCAAAATGTTATTTTAATAAATTATACATGTTCTACAATTTTTATTGAAAAATTATTATAGGAATTTCATATATATTACATTAACATTAATTTAAATCCTTCCCTCTCCCAATTACCTGCACCTTAATGTTTTTTTTTTTTTTTTTTTTTTTTTTTTTTGGTTGTATTATAATATCATTGTTTTATATTTTAAATTATAACACATTTAAATATTTTATTCATTTAATCATCCATTCATAAAATGGTCTGCAAAAATCTATTAGAAATTTATGAAAATGTTCTTGTTTTAGATAAAGGAAGATGTATACTTGGACAATATATTTAGTAATTTAAATCCACCCTCTCAATTCTCATTAAGCACATTTATAAGAAATTTTGTCCTATAACACCATTTTAAAAATTTAGAAAAAGCAAGATGACAACGCCACCTGTTGGACAATTTTCACCAAAGATTGATAGCCCTCTCCCTTTCCCTAGTAGATGTTAACTGTGAGCACATAAATAAGAATACTTTAAAGAATTACAGTTGAGTATGAATTATAATTTTATTGTGATCTGAATGTCCTTGATACAAATAAAAAGTAGAATGCTGTAGCCACCACATGACTTTCTTCTATATTTTCCTATACAAATTCACTCAGTAAAAATAATTTATTTAAATTATTGTTTATTAAAATTATCTTCCATGATGAATTCAGATTATTTCTATTCTAGAGAAGTAGTGTAACACTATATCCAAAGAAAGTCAATTTTATTCACTATATAACATCTTTAGATAATTATATTTTAAATTATCGCAGAGCAATGGTTCAACCATTCATTTTAAAGGTGTTAACGAGTTCTTTTTAAAGATACCCATAATAAAAATTTTCTCCCTCGACGGGGGGGGGTGGGGGGCTCTACCTCCCAGTGGGGGAAGCGATACTTCTACATATCCAAAAACAATTACCTATCACTATTATAAATAATTCTCTTTAAGCACATTATAAGAAATTTTGTCCTATAACGCCATTTTAAAAATTTAGAAAAAGCGGGATGGCAACGCGAACTGTTGGACGATTTTCACCAAAGATTGACAGGCACTAATTTATGTCAAAGTTCAACTACAAAACAAATTTTATGAAAATCTGTGCAGTAGCTCTTGAGATACAGTTGCCACAAAATTTTGTCACACACACAGACACAGACATTTCCTAGAAATAATCAAATCGAGTTCTAGACCTCCTAAAACGTGTAAATACATCGAAAACCCAAGGTCGAAAACTTTTACGATTCCAATACTTCTACTGGACTTAGAACAAATTAATATAGATATTGTATCCGACAACAAATTGAAATAAAGGTATGTTTTAAACAGAATTTGATTATACATATCGTAATTTTGATTCAGACTTTCCTTCTTTACGTTTTTCTGCAATAGATTATTCTTTATTAGGCAAAATTCAAGGTGATCTACAGAACGTAAAGATGCTTTTTCCCCATCTCAAAGATATGTCGTTTGTAAAGAAATTTATTTTATACTTTTAGGCGCAATTTACAATTTTATTTTATGTCAATTTTCAATTTATTTTTAGTAGTTTGAATATTAATTGCTTTTTTGAGTCGGTTTTATTTATTTATTTATTTTTTTTTTTTTCCAAAAAAGTACTTTGCATTGATATTTTAAAATTTGGGAGCTAGAAATCTTTCAGTTATAAATCACGCGTTTTATTATTATTATCAAACATAAAAACGCCTTAAAAAAAAAAAAAAAAACTCCAAAATATAAAAACAAATTCTGACAAAAGTTAAAAATTCTCTATAAATAGTTATTAAGGGCCCTCTTCACTCACCGCCGCCGGAAGCCGAAGCTAATGTTATTCTATGGGAAATTTTTCTTTACAAATAACTTATTAACTAACACATATTTTTAAATTCTGTTTTCACATTCTGAAAATTCCCAGCTGTTAAATTGACGGACTTTTTGTTAAAAAATTATTTTTTTATTTATTTTTATTTTATTTTGAAGCTGCAAAATACGAATTTTTAATATGTGAAATTTTTTCATTTTGCAAGTTCAAAATAAAATATTAAAAATTAAAAAAAAAAAATACATTTTTAAAAAAGGTTCGTCAATTGAACAGTTGGGAATTTTCAGAATGTGAAAACCGAATTTAAAAATATGTATTAGTTAATAAGTTATTTGTAAAGAAAATTCCCCCATAGAATAACATTTGCTCGGGCTTCCGGCGACGGTAAGTGAAGAGGGCCGTTAAGACTTCACAGTCCAAAAATCTATAAATTTGGTTCAAAATTACAGATTTTATAAAGTTTTTGTTGTTGGTGGTGGTGGTACTTTAAAAAAATTTTTAAAAAATGCATTAATAGTTTAAATTTGCATTGATATTTTAAAATTTGTTTACAACGATATTTCTAAATATGTGGGCTAGAAATCTTCCAATTTTTAATCACGCGTTTTATTATTATTATTATTATTATTAAACATAAAAACAGCTTAAAAAAAACCCCAAAATTTTCAAAAATTTTGACCAAAGATAAAAAATGGCTGTAAATAGTAATCACACTAACAATCCAAACTTCACAATCACACACTTCCCAATTCAAAAATCTATAAATTTGGTTGAAAATTACAGATTTTATAAAGATTTTTTTTTTAAACTTATTTAAAATTTAAATTTTTTTTTAGTCCAATTTGTATAATTGCCTTAATTTAATTACAACTTACAATAATAGAATTTATTTTTTATTTCAAGGTGTGCCCTATGGGTTCTAATTTGTCTAAAATCTGTATTTTGCAGCATTTTCTGAACGATATATTTCATTAAAGGGGGGGGGGGGGGAGAGAATATCATCCAGTTCTTGTAAACTTGAATATCTAAAGATTTTCCAAACATCAAAACATTTCCTCTACCGAAAGAGAGTTTGATATACCAATAAGCAAAGAAAATTCTTGAAAAAATACTTAAAATTGAAAATATCGCCACTAATTATCGGTTGAATGATACGACATGTGTGGAAAAGGTGGGTACGATTTAGGTTTCGGCTTTTAGGCTAACATAAAATGATTCTTCCACAATAATAATAATAATAATTATTATTATTATTATAAATTTTCAATAAATATATTAATTAATTAATTAAAATAAAATAAATATTATATAAATATGTATGTAACTTTGGTCCGAAATTATTTCATTGTATTATAATGTTAAAATCTTCCGTTTATACGGGACGAGTAAAGTATACATTTTTTTTTTTTTTTTAAGAATCTCGAGTTTGAAATCAAGCACAGAGTTTAAAAAAAAAATACTCTGCCTATTTTTTTTTCCCCTTATATTTTCTGAATGCTATTTTCTTAGAACTATATTTCTGAACACAATCCTAATCGGCAGGCCTAAGGAAGTTTAGGAAAATATTAAAAAATAAGGGGGTGGAGATAGGTTGGTTGGTTGGTTGAGTTCAAGTGTAACTAGTACGGGGTAACTGGCAACGGTGCAGTGGGAGGGGGATTGAATTAGTTGACAAATATACAACTGCCCAGGATTTCTTTCAGAGAAGGAAAGCGAGCGCTTGCTTTGACTTCCCACTCTCTCTTTAATTGCTTTTCAGAAACGGAATGTAAATTAGAAGAAACCCCAACAGATTTACAGACATTTTGTAAATTTGCTAATTTATTACGTATTTTCGTACAATAACCTTGAGCAGGGTGCTCGTAGATTTTCTACTTCCTGTTAAGTTGACATTTTTGGAAAAACAAGATATTCTTTCGCTTTTATTTGCTTGTAAAAATGTCTTCTTTACTTAGAAAACTAAAGACTTTGTCTGTAAAATATAAAGCAGAAATCTTAATTGAAGTTGACAAAGATTAGAGAAAAACTGGATATTCCCGTATCAACACTAAATATGATTGCATAAAATTTAACTTATTTATTATTATTATTGAGTGCTATTTAAATTGTTTTAAATTTTCATTTAAATGTTATCTTAAACTCTTGTATATCACCGTGCTGCATTTCTGAAGCATATTAACCCGATCAGGTTATCGTGGATCATTGGAGACCCGAGCCATTTTTCTTTTGTTTCATCCCTCAAAATTCACATATTGAAGAAATACCTATCCACCATGTCCATGATTTTTCTCGTAAAAATACCACTCTGAAATTTTATTATGCAATTTGAATTTTTTAGCAAATTCCTGCATTTTATGGAAATAGGTGTATTTCCGATGAAAAATAAAATATTTGTTTATTTATTTATTTTATTTTATTTATTTATTTATTGTTATCATTTTTTGGCAATATTAATTGTTTGTCTTTAAAGTAGAAATATTCAAGAATTTTATCAGATTTTTTTCATTAAAAATAACGTGTTCTAACGTTGCTCGGGTCTTCAAAGACCCATGATAAACTGACAAGGGGCCAAAAAAAGCGATAACCTGATCGGGTTCAAAAGTCAAAGTTATTTCTGTATCAAGCTTTGGAAGCTAATTTTATTGACTGTTGCTGTCTTGCAACATTAGAGTTAGCACAAAATATTTATAAAAATCCCAACAGATGGCGATATTATGTAATGTTTTCACACGAAAGTTTAATTTATAAAGAAAAAAATTGTGATGTGACCTTTTTAAACATAAAAAGTTTAAATGGATGCAATTTGTGAGAAATAAAACAATTTATGAGCCAGCTTTTGTTAAACAAAATTTAAAAGATTTTTAAAATTTTTATCTAAACATAACACTTGAGTGTCTCGAAAACATTTTATGTCATTTTGCACGATGTTTCCGTCATCCAAGAATCACTTTTTTGTTAATAAGTGCTTATTTTTTTTATATAATGTTTTTAAAACTATTTTTTTTTAAGTATATGTACGGACCTTTTGTTATCTAAGCCACTTTTAAATCATTCGCGTATGCTTATGAATATGATAGCTTATAAACGATTTGACTATTTTCAAGATTTTAGACTTAGTTTTTGGGTTTTTTTTAGATTTAAATTAAAAAAATTAAGTAGTATCACTCAAGATATTTTATTCATATAACTTTTCTTTTATTCATTCTTTTATTATTTATCTATTTATTTAATAACCCTAATCTTTTTTTTTTTTTTTTCCTATGATTCTAAAAAAAATCCACTTTCTATTTCCACTTAACTATAAGTTCCAAACGATTTAACTTAAAAGAAAGAGAGATAGAGACATAGATAATAAGGAAAAAAAAAAAATTAAAAGTTTAATAGGAGATTTTTACAAATAAAGCGCTTAAAGATATTTTATAATTACGTCATTGTTTTGTATAAACAATCTCCCGAAATTTTAACCCGAGAATTTTTTCCCCACCTCTCTCTCTCTCCTCTTCCTACACTCTATGTATAGAGTTAGCGACGGATATATACTATGTACGGCAGACCCGTTTTAATTAAATTCAGTGCGAAGCTTCCCTGGAGCTTTGCGTTGTGGGGGGAGGAATACGTGAATGGGTTGCTATGGAAACAAAGGCTTTTAATAAAAGACGCTGCAGGGCGCTGTCCGTCAATCCTTGCAGCCACTACCAAAAAGGGCAATTCCAGCATCTCTCGGATGCTTCCCCGAACAAGAACAGTTCTTCCATAAAACACAAGTTTTATGATACCAAGCTTTTTCCCCCGCTTTTTTCTTTTATTTTTCATACAACTTGTGATTAATTAAAATTTCGGGAACACGCTGAAGAACGGTAACGGTGTTTTAAAAGAGATGAAAATTTTCACTTAAAGCTATGAAGAATGTTTCGGATTAAAATAGAATTTCATTTTGATACTAATTAATTAACCCTTACAATAAAGAGAATCTTTAATTAGACTTAATTAAATTCCTTTTGAAGTGCACTTCTTTTTCTTTCAACTTCCGAATGGTGTAAAGAATTTATATGGGAAAACGCGATAGTTCTCTATTGAGTTTTCGTTTTGTGTTCCCCCCCCCCCCCCCCCCGCCTCATTTTTCGTTTGCCTTTTCAAACATTTTGTATGCGAGTGTGTGTATATTCTCTGAGATGAGTTTTGTTTTGTTTTGCCCCGAAATTTTCTCTGGCGTCTTTGAGAAATATCTTTGAGGCGAAACAAACTGAAACACAATTTTCGGCGTGAGGCATAGAATACTGGATGTTTTCTTATTTAAAAATACAGTTTTGTGTTCTAATTTAGTCGCATATAATATCAGGTTGTTTTAATTAGAAATACAATTAGAAAATAGGAATTCCAGAACAATGTAATTCACAAAGTTTATTTTGCTCGAGAAGATATGATAATTGAGTGTAGAAATACATGAGTCGAATAAGATTTAGAAGCTTTGTATACAACTAACGTATTTATTTAGAAAATTCTGTTAAATTCATAAAAACGCATACTGTAAAATGAGATGCGAAATGTATAGTTCGCAGTTCTACTATACTCTTGACAAATTACATGTAAATTTATGTTTTTCTCAGTTTAGCTGCATGAATAAACAATTTATACATCCTTCGCTATAATTATATATAGCAAATATATTATTATTATTATTATTTTTTTTTTTCAATGCACTTAAACGTAATAGCGAAGATATTGTTTTACATCTAAAAGTAACAGAGCAGAACGTGCTGTATGAACGTTTTAAAAAATATATAGCATTTATAATACCAATGACAGAAAATTAAAACGGAATAATAATTTAAAAAAAATAATAATAATATCACTTGTTCTATAACATTTCAAGCCGTAAAATATCAAAATTAAGTAATTTAACATTTTTAAATTGCCAACCTTTGGCATTTCTAACAAACAAAATTTATGTGGACAAATATTGAAACTACTATTGTTGTTGTTTCGTTGAGCATTTTGTTGGACAACGGTTATAAATAGGATAGATGGCCCAACCGTTAGCACAAATGCAGAATTTTACATTAGCAAATGCATTTTGGTATTTATTTACTTTATACTTTCACGCGAAAAATATACATTATCGACGTTATTTTAATTCGTGTAATAACATTATATATTCTTTTAGAAGTAGAGGGACTAGTCCTCGAAATCTACCCTTTGTTCTCGCAAAAATTAAAACACATTTGAGGACGCCGGCTATAAAGTTATTAGTGTTTTACTATTATGATTTATCATATGCTTGTAGGTGCTTCATGCATAAAAATTACTAAAGTTTTGTAACTTAAGGTGATTTATATATTTTGTTTTCGATTTCGGGCATACCACAATAATTTGCCCTCAAAATCGATTTAAGAAATCTGGCCGCCCTACTTTAAAGCTATGCAAAGATTAGAATTTTATTTATTTATTCATTTTTTTATTCATTTATTAAAGATTTAAAAAATATTTTTGTGTGAAAAATCCTTTAAAAACATCCAAATCTTATTAAAAAAAATAAAACTATATTGAATTAACAAGGTTTACATAAAAAGAATTTTTGCTGTGTGGTTGAAATAATTGGGTCTCTAAATTAAATACGCGACATGGGAAAAACCTCTTATGAAATTCTAACTCTAGAAAATATTTAAAATCTAGCTCATTTTCTTTGGCCTAAAATTTCTTAACTTTTATTCGATTCAAATGAACATTTGACTCAAGTTTTTTAGTATATCTAGCTTTCAATCTAATATGCAATAATAATAAAAAGAAGAATTTCTTTCGCGCATACCAGTAAAAAAAAAGCATTTGTTACAAATACTTATATCTCAGCAAAAATTAAACTTGTTCATTTTATGTTTGAGAATAATGTTTCTCTAATGTTTTGTGAATATTTCTGCAACTTTCGTAAAATTTTGTTGAAATCTATTCTATAATCAAAAAACTTGTTTAAAAAATTAATAATTTTAGGGGGGGGGAACTATATTTGTCTAAATATTTATGTGATTTCAACAAAGAAATATATAAATATTGTAAATAGTGAGCGAAATCATGTGTTAAAGTTACAAATCATTAGTAGCTTTTTATGATACAGGTTATCCAAAGTATTTGTCTGACATCTTTGCGCTGAAAATATTCCTCAAAATAGACGATTATGCGTAACTTCGCCCTATTCTGCCATGCTAAGAAATTTGTAAATTTAGAATAAATTACGAATTTTCAATGTAAAATTCTCATAGTTAGTGATGTTCATGACCATTTATTAAATGGTATTTTGAAAGGGATCTGTAATGACATATACTTAGACTACCAGGCTACGCCTGCGTCGCTGATCACTAAATTTAAATAAATTTTCAAAATAATTCAATAACTATTTATTTTTTATATCACATTTCGGGCTTTGTAACATAATTAAAAATTCCTTTTAAGGTCAAAAAGTCAAAATAACATATTACAAATTAAATTAATTAAAATAAAATATTTCTTTCGTTTTGCACTCGTTTTGCAACAATGCTCAATGGTCTTATGTGAATAATTCTCAAGAATAAATCAACAATTGTTTACAAATTTAATGGATTATGTATGGGAAATAAGTACGCTGCAATTTAAAAGTTGCAGCTCTTAGAACTTCAAAACTGATAATTTTTAAAAAGTTATTCATTATTCTTTCATATTAGACTGTTTTTTGTTTAATATTAGACTCTTATTTTAAGATAAAAGCAGTCGAATGATACCACGTAGTGAAACTTTGCAACATCTAATAACTTGATGTATATAGTGTCCTCACAAAAAATGAACACTTTTTAGGGCTCTTTTGAAAAAGCATATGCAGTATCATCTATGCAGTATCTTAAAAAAAAAAAAAAAATTCATCAGTTTTTACTAAAAAAAAAAAAAAAAAAAAAAAAAAAAAAATGGCCGACCTTCATTAAAAGCAATTGAATGATATCGCGTTGTGAAACTTTGCAACGTAATATCTTTAAATCTAATAACTTGATGTGTATAGTGTCCTCACAAAAAAATGAACAGTTTTTAGAGCTCTTTTAAAAAAGTGTAACATCTATGCAGTATCTTTTTAAAAATTCATCAGTTTTTACTAACAAAAAAAAAAAAAAATAAATAAATAAATAAATAAAAGAATTGTCCGACTTTTATCACCAAAGTAGTTAAATCTAGACCAATCAAAAATAGGAGTCACCCGGATGTATTCGCCTACAAACTCTTTGCTTTATTTATGTAGATTACGCTATTCTGAATCAGGGGTAAAACTTTTCAGGGGCTACCATTGAATACAGTTCTTTTGAAAATTTTGCTTTCTTTGAATTTCATATTAAATTACTTTGTTTTGAAAGAAATTTTTCATTTTGAATGTTTAATTTGCCTTATAATTTATAAAGATAATCTCCAAATATCACTTATTATAAATATCCATAGCATATAACATTAATAAGCCTGCATGCATAAGTCTGCACTATCTGCATGCAGGAAGCAGTTTTTAGGGTTTTTGCAAGTTAAGTAGTTTCATCCTTGCTGAATATGTCAGGACCGAAAAGTGGTCCTCAATTTAATATTGGTTCATAACGATTTTGAAAAGTAAGATGCCTTTGCAAATTAAATGAAATAAAAGCATATACTTTTTTATGCATCCATAAATTAATTAATTTATTTATTCATTTATTTAAGGAATAATCGAATAAGATTACATATTCTGAAGTGATAAATTACTCTAGTTCATCTTTATAGATATTAAAATGTCTCTACGCAAAAAGATTCTTCTTTGGAATGAAATATTTCCATAAAAGTTCCATAATTAAACATATATATGAATAAAAAGTTTCAATAATAAACTCTGGAGGAATATATGTATAATATAGTTTCAAGAAAAATTCACTTTCTTAGTCTTCCCTGTTTTACAAAACGTTATAAGTAATAACCAAAATGGAGTTATCGAAAACTAAAAAATAAAAATGTTTTACGAAGGGAAGTAAATATTTGGTAGTTTTAAGTATTATATCTTAAAGTAACGATCAACTATATATAGGAAGATAGATATTACAGAAAAGACATTCACGATCAACGGGCATTGATGGGACTTTTTTTTTTTTTTTTTGTGACAAGAAAAGTCTAGATTAAAATATATTCACTTGATGGATGGTTCTTAAATTATATTAGAAATGAAATTTTACAGTGCGTCCCATCGAAATAAAGATACCGAGACAAATCAATAAGAACGAAATAAATATATTAAGAAAGTCTATATATAAGTACATATTTCTAATAAGTCACTCACAACCTGCCCTACTTGGACAGGAAAAAACTATGAGATGAAAGGACCCTGCCCTATCAGGACAGGAAAAAGAGGGAAGGGGAATATTCTGCAGAAATAAAGACGCTATTGTTAATAGCTAATATGTCCGCCATGCTTATATATGATTTGGAATACACGATGTGGCATACCATTTACCAATCTCTAGAGAACAGTAGCATCAATATTACCGCAGGCTTGAATGATGAAGCCCTTTAATTCTGCGTCAGAGTGAAGCTGTCTGTCATTGAGATATACAGCAGTACTCAGGTTACTCCACACATTTTCTTGGAAATTGAGATCAAGAAAAAGAGTAGCCCATTCCTTGACTGCACCCCATTATCAAAAATTCATTCCAAGGAGAATTTTGCAATATGAATGGGGCTGGTTGACCTGCTGGGAAATCCAACTTGGGCCACTAACTATTTCTGAAAATGTCAGTAAATGGTTTTCTAGCATTTCTTGGTAATTAGTAGCCTTCATGCGGACTGGAGGAAAAGTCGGGTTCAGTTTTCTACCATATCCGACGCTTCCCCTCGCCATTAGTAAGCCTTCACCTTGCTATTTTTTGGAAAAGATTTCCTCTTCTTTTCTGGCAATAAACAAAAGCTTATCTGGGACAGTCAAAAGAAATTTTCCCCTTCATCTGAGAATATAACACGAAGCCACTGGTCCCTTCCAGGTTTGATGATATTTGATTCAAACTAGTCTTATGTGCTTGTGGATAGCTTTCAACATTGGGCTGCTGCTTCCTTTTTTATATTGCATGTTGCATATATGTTTTGTAATCCGCGACAGGGTTAATTTTGTCATAAGGATATTATCCTCTTTGACCAACTGTCTAAGGGAAGTACCACCTCGCGAGAGACGATTCACGTCACTTTCCGACCTGGAAGTAATTTTTCTGCATGTACACCTCTTTTATTTATACCCGCACGCATTGCCCTGCTTTACAAAGTTGTATATTACGGTTTTAGATTGTTTGATTGGCATTGATATATGAATGGCATGATTTGACTATGTGAAAGACTTTGTTCCTTAAAAGATGTTATCTGGTCTCTCTCGAATTTTAATAGTTGGGTTCCCTTTCCTACTGCAGTACTGCTAGAGAAATAGAAAATACATCTTTCTGATAGCTGAAAAAACTTCGACTGGCATTAAATAGATATTTAACAACTTTCTGGCGTCAAAATCATATTTATCTGTTGCAGTTCGAATGCCGAGAGTTACACGTTACGCAAATAGGGACTTTATTTCAGCCGAACAAATTTTCCCTTCTTTTTTTACACTTATTATTATTATTATTATTATTATTATTTTCTCCTGGGCAAGTGGGACAGGGTGTAAGTTACTTTTTGTAATTATGTATTTGTATAATTATTTTCTGGATGTATTTCTTTCGACCTTATTAGTTTATTTCGTGCCCAGTTAAGGCACATAATCCCGTGGTTTTATTTCGCGCAGTGTATATGTTGTTCATATTTCAAGAGTTGGTGAAATGATTTGTTGAAAAGTAATATTTTAGATATTTTTTTAATGCCATGCAGAATTAGTATAGACATTAATTCCAGTACGTTATAAAATCCGTTAGCTGATTGTATTATGGAAGTACTTTGGCAATAATTAAAAAGAGTTAAATGAAACAAATATTTCTTTCTTTCTCTCTCTCTCTCTGTCTTTTTTTTTTTTTTTTTTTAATGATAATTTGAGCCTAAAAGATTATTTTTATATAATAAATTAGAATTAAAGACAGAGTTTAGTTTTTAAATAAAAGAATGAAAATTTAATCTATAATATTAAAACATAAAGCATTTTCTGCAAGACCAAAATCGTACGATCTGGGCATGCGCGAGAAAATTTTGAACCAATTCGGAACGGGAATATTCCTTTCTCTTTATGCAGCGCAATACGAATACCGATGATAAAGATCGATCAGCCGACATTAATATATCATATGTCTATTCTATGGCAGACTCCTAATTAAAGCTCAATCATAAAAATAATTCACACGATTAATTTATTGATTCATACTTTCCAAGGAAGTATATTAAAAACAAAGCAATTCGCGAATACTTATCGGTTACATTTATCTATGATCGGTGTACATTTTCGCCGAAAATTTCTTTATGCAAGATGTGGCGCCATCTGTCGCCATGTAAATATATTATATTTCTTAAAAAGAAAAAAAAAATCTTTTAAAATTAGTAAATTGTCAGAGTTTATTGTTTTTTAAAAGTTAACTTTTATTAGTTGAAAACTTTGTTTAGAAAAGATGGAGATAGATATTTAAAATCAAAGATTTTTATTTTTTACTCTATCATAATCTCTATTTCTGATACTTCATTTCGATACCATATATCAGTAAAAGTAATTTAAAAAGAATAACATTAATATATTGATACTTTATACGAGTAAAAATTTGCATAGTATAATTTATTATTAAAAATTTAATGAGCAAATTAATTTACTAAAGTATTAAATTCATTCTTATTTATTTATTTATTTATTTTTAACAGTATACTTTTGTTGAAATATACTATTTTGATAGAATAAAGTGTTATAATACTATTCCAGTAAAAACAAATTTTAACTTTATTCCGATTTGCAGTTTATTTTTAGAATACAATGCATTAATATTTTGGACTATATCCAAGTGGTTTTACAAATATGGGAAGGAAAAATCAGAACCAAAACTGTTATTTTACACTTAAAATGCACTTATTGTCTTGCAAATTAGAATTAATGATATATTTCACAAGTGAAGGAAATCTTTGTCTTTCATGCATGTCTTTTATTAAAAAACTGTGACCTGTTATCGTTGATAGTAAGTTAATATAATTATAATCTGGTAGTAAATCTTTGTATTCATTCATTTTGCGTGAAAAGCAACGAATAAATTTCACAGTAAACATAAAACGAGTGCAGTTGTATAGATTATTAGTCGATTTGGTGCGACAGGGAGGAATTCTATTGTGGGATTAATTTACATACTTGATGCTTTGATAAGTATTATCACACATATTGATACTGTCTCATTAAAAAATATTGATTCTTTCGATAGTTTATATAAATTCTGCCTTTCTTTTAATTACTCCTAACATTCTTTTGGTCATATTTAGAGTAAAATTAGGAAAACCTTGGGATTTTATTTTTATTATATGGAGTATGCTTAATTTTGTATATTTAAATTTCATGAAATTTACCCCCTCCTCCTCCTCGTTCCAAACAAAAGATAATTGATTAAAGCAGGGTGGTTTAAACCGGTTAAGAGCAATAGGAAATATTAAAGCAATGGTGTTTTAAACTTTATGCCGTGAGAAGATTTTAGTTGCACATCATCCGTCAAATTTTGACGGGTATTAACTAGTTAATATATTAAACTGAATTATTAACTAGTGGATCTGCAGATCAGGAACCTCAACGTCTTATTTCCATCAGACATTATTCAATAGGTCACTTTTATTTATTCCTTATTATATAATAGTATATATTGATTCAATCGACTTGTTACCATAATCAGATACATTCATTAGGGGGGGGCTGCCGCCCCCCTCAACCCCACGCTATATCTCTCTTTGTATATCTATCTGTATATCATATATATGTACTCTTAATAAACGACGGTCTTGTATTATTTCCCTGAAATTCATAAATACCAAATTCCATGCGAAAAAAATTACATAGCATATCGGAAATATTTTGCGTAACCTTTAAACTAATTACCAGTTCTATGCCCACAATTTTCAACAGGAAAACATGCTTTTAAAATTCTAATAAAATTTCATTATATTTGTTGGGGTGTAACCATGTTAAAATACACTTTTAGGAAATACCGACTATAGACCGTAATAGAACGAAATTCTTTTGTGTATCTCGGAAAAGTAGCCACAGTCATTATAAACGCCAATAATAAGAATAAATCTAATTAATTATAACTCATTAATTTTTCCAACTAATTTGACATCATTTGGATGATTACAGTACGTCCTCGGAATTATTTTGTGTGGGCCCATAAATTATTTAGTCTATACATACCCTTTTTTTAAGAGTAAACGTGATTTTAAGCATCTTTAAATTGTATGTTAATTCTATTAAGTTCAATTCAGCATAAACGCATTAAAGTGCGCGCTTAAATAAAAATTTGTCCATAGGCCCTAATGTTACGAAATTCTTTTGTGTGTCTCTGTAAACGAACCATAAACATTGTATACACCAGTAAAAACTATTCAGCTCATTTTGCGTTTAAAATTAATAATTATTCCAAATTTAGCATCGTTTGGATGACTACGTGACATTGTCAGAACACTTTTGTAAGGTCCTTTACATTAATTAGAAAGCTTAAGAGCACATATTTTCTTCAAACAACATAAGTTTAAGCATCTTACTCATGTACGCTAGTTTCATTTTCTTGATTGCAAAGTAATAATGTTAAAATGCATTTAAACGAAATTCACCTCATACGCCGTGATGTTAAGAATTTTGGCGTGTCCCTGCACACAGTTTATAAACAATATAGCAATAAAAATTATACAGCTACTTATATGTAAATCTGGAACGTGTGCGCCGACTTGCAAGTCAATCGAAGGATTTTTGCGGCTGCAGTTGCGGTACATACAAATTCTTACCATAGGTCGTAATGATAAGAAACACTTTGACGTGTCCCTGTACACGAACGACAAATGGAATACACACCTAACACTATACAGCTATTTCTGTTGAGCTTATGAACATGTGTACCAAATTTCCAGTGAATAGTGAGATTTTGGGGGTCGCTATCGCGGTACATACAAATTCTTCCCATAGGCCGTAATGATAAGGAAAACTTTGGCGTGCCCCTGTACACGAACTACATATGGAATGCACACCCAAAACTATACAGCTAATTTCGTGGGGATCAGGAACGTGTGTACCAAATTTGAAGTCAATAGCGGGAACTTTGCGGCCGCTATCGCGCGACAAACACACAAACAAGCACACAGACAAACAGACGGAACCCAAAACCGTTTTAAGTCTCAACAGAGGGCCTCCATTATGACGTTTCGGCAATCAATGTTGTGGAGTCATACTTTTTATTCATTTTTCATTTTACATACTCTTTTATTATCTATGGTATGGGTCTGATATCTTTAAGATAAAAATATCCCTCAAAATGGACATTTATGTGAAATTTTACCCTATTCCACCATTCGTATATTTCGTATAATTAACGATTTTTTTTTTTTTAAGTAGAACGTTCATAGTGGATGATATTCATGCCAACATAATGCTGCAACTGTTATTTTAAAGCTGATTTGACATCTTTACGATAAAAATATATCTTTTATTGTATACCTATTTAAGCGAAATTTGCCTCATTTTTCCATATTAAGAAAATGGTAAATTTCGAATAACTCATAAACTTTTCAAATTTAAATGTTTCAAATCAAAACAGTGCTTGACAGTATCATAGAACGTATCCTAATCTCTATAGTAAATGCACTAGATTTCGTGGCAAAACTCGAATTAGTGTGCTAAATATTATGGTTGAATGTAATCATGTAATCAATTTTCTATGAGTTTTCGAATGCTTTACGGTGCATCTATGTGTTGTACAAATTTTTTTGTAAATAGTTCACGCTCTGCTTTTGTCTGTGGACAGTTTTGTATTTTTTTTATTTATATTGAAATTATATTTCATTCTTTAAGGAATGCAGTGAATGAAAAAAAGGAAGAATGCATGCCTAGCAGAGATAAAATCACGCGGCTAGCATAAATTTAACACTTTCCAACTGCATGTATTCGTTGTATCGTTTGTAACCTTCAGTATACTTTGCAGATGTATAATCACATAATGGGCATACAGAATGACAAAAAGACTTACAGATAGGCTAACCAAATTCTTAATCATTCTTAAACATTAAAAACGCTTAACGGAAACGGAAATGCAATGCTAAAAATTTCAAATTGTAACCCTTAATGTATTTTAATATTTTATGTATTTTAATAAAGACATTAAATATATGTATTTAATGTCGTTCTGTAAATCTTAATGATAAATGTAACATTTTCTATGGAAAACATTTTTTTTCTTTAACGTATGAATAAAAAATGCCAATTTCATTTTGATTTGTGCGATACAATTTTTTTAAATATGATTATAAAAATCAGTGCATTGGAATTTTTTTTTTGATGTCCCTGTACATAAACGAGTTCTTCTATTTATACCATTTTAAATAGGGAACATAATACAGTAGACTTAAATAACGTATATACCATATTTAAAAAAAAAAATCAGAAAATATTTACGGACAGACAGACAAATTCAAATCTTAATCATTTTTAAACATTGTTAGAAAGTATTAAAAATGCTTAATATAAAAACAAAAAAGCAATTGCAACAATTTTCAATTATAGCCCTTATTGTATCTGAATATTTTTATATGCCCTGCAAATCTTAATTTTAATCATATTATATTCTATAAAACACATTTTTTTTTCATATGAATAAAAAATGTCAATATCATTATAATTTGAGCAAAATAAAGGGACTAAATGGTTTAATGAAACGTTTGTCAAATGAAATATTGCTTTGTAATTCTTTTGAACTTTCCTGTACACAAACCAGAGGTGGTATTTACTCCAATTTCAATAGGGGATATCCAATAGTGAGCTTGAATAACATATATCAATTTCAAGGAATTCTTTGATTGGTTGGTTGGTTGAATTTAATGTCGCACTAATACTGCGTATTGGATAACTGGCGATGGTCTGGGACGCATCCCTAAGGATGGTCCACAGACAAAGAATTCTATGAATATTTACATAAGTTAGAGCGCGGACGGACAGAATGACAAACCAAAGTCATAAACACTTTTCAATTTTGTTGTTGAAATTAATTATTTTTGTTTCACATTCTATTACTTCGCAAATCAAGTATTGTCATGAAATCAATCATTTTTAGGCATATAGCGTATTTTAAAAGAGTAAAAGTAATTCTTGAGATAAAAAGGATATATATATATATATATTTTTTTTTTTTTTTTTTTTTTGTGTGTGTGTGTGTGTGTGTGTGTGTGTGTGTGTGTGTGTGTGTGTGTGTGTGCGTGTGTGCGTGTGAGAGAGAGAGAGAATAAAAATAAATAATTATAAGATTAAAAAAAAAACTTTTTATATACCATGTTTTTAAATTTTCTGATGAATCATTAATAAAATACGCGAGGATAAAAAATATTATTTAAGCAATATTTAAGCACGTGGACTCAGTTCAGTGAAATAATAATAATAGTGGAAAAAAGAACAAAAAATGGTTTCAAAAATAAAATATTACTCCATTTAGAACAACGTTTATTAGCATCGTGAACTACATTAGCACTTATCAACGTGTATAAATTTTTTAAAGTGATAATGATATCAATTTTTGTGAGATGCATCATTTAACTTTTTTATAATTTTTTAACGTTCACGTTGAATTAAATGTATTTATTTTTATGTCGAAAGAAAATGAACTCGTAATTATTTTTGGCAACAGTTAAATTATAGCTCATATTTTAATGGCTATTTTCTTGCTATTAAGAGCTTACCATTTTCATATTTTAGCTAATTAAAAGAAAACTATTCGAAAATTCGAAAATTTGACTTCGAAGTATTGTGTTGTCACCGGGTTCTGAGCTACTGTGAAAGTTTCAAATGTCTAGCTAGTAGGGAAGTTAGTTAAACATAGATTGCAAGATTCGTACCGGACAAACAAATAAACAAGAATCGAAGTTAAAACATGGTAAAAAATTATGCCCAATTTCAAAATACCTCATGCAATCTCGAAGTTATTTCAAAGCTACATTTTTTTTTTTTTTTTTTTTTTTTTTTTTACTGCGTGTCTTTTATGTAACTGAACACATCTGTGCACTGAATTTTTTACATCTCAATTTCAGGATCAGCTACAATTAAAGAAAGTTTAGATCTTATAAAAAAATTTTACGCGACTGAATTTAAGAATCAGCATATATAATAAGCTCATCAGTGCCGGACTCTGTCACGCTTTAGGCTTAAGGGCCCTCTTCACTCACCGCCGCTGGAAGCCGAAACTAATGTTATTCTATGGGAAATTTTTCTTTACAAATAACTTATTAACTAATACATATTTTTTAATTCCGTTTTCACATTCTGAAAATTCTCAGCTGTTAAACTGACGGACCTTTTTTAAAAAATTATTTTTTTGATTTTTTATGTTTTATTTTGAAGCTGCAAAATACGGATTTTCAATATCTGAAATTTTTTCATTTTGCAATTTCAAAATAAAATATTAAAAAAATACATTTTTAAAAAAAATCCGTCAATTTAACAGTTGGGAATTCTCTGAATGTGAAAACAGAATTTAAAAATATGTATTAGTTAATAAGTTATTTGTAAAGAGAATTTCCCCATAGAATAACATTGGCTCGGGCTTCTGGCGACGGTAAGAAGCCCGGGCTTCTGGCGACGGTTATTCTATGGGGAAATTTTCTTTACAAATAACTTATTAACTAATACATATTTTTTAATTCTGTTTTCACATTCAGAAAATTCCCAACTGTTAAATTGACGGACCTTTTTTGAAAATGCACATTTTTAATTTTTAATATTTTATTTTAAAATTGCAAAATGAAAAAATTTCACATATTGAAAATTCATATTTTGCAGTTTAAGTTATTTGTAAAGAAAATTTTCCCATAGAATAGCATTAGCTTCCACTACCGGCGGCGATGAGTGAAGAGGGCCCTTAAGGCTGTACATCAGTCAGATAGCTCCCTTTCTCCCTTCCCGTGTTATCCAATGGGATTTTTGTTGCTTCGTTTTATAAAAATATCTCATTAAAAAATGAACTTTTTCAAATTCTGTTTTTTTTTTTTTTTTTTTTTTTTTTTGTTAATATTACTTTTAGAACAGGTCACCTTTTAGCTTAGTGAGCAATTTTTTCTAAAAATTTAATTTAAATATTTTATTTCAATAAGTAAATTATGGACTCTAAGTTTGAATCTCTAAGTAAAATATTTAAATTTATTTTTTCAAAAAATTGCTCACTAAGCTAAAGACGACCTGTTCAAAGAGTAATATTCAAAAATCAGAATTCGAAAAAGTTCATTTTTGTATGAGATATTTTTATAAAACGAAGCAACGGAAATCCCATTGGATAACATGGGGCGGGAGAAAGGGAGCTATCTGACTGATGTAAACAAAGGCAATGCCATTCTATGGAGAATTTCGCCCCATTATAACTTATTAACTAACATATATTTTTAAATTCCGTTTTTACATTCAGAAAATTCACAACTATTAAACAATTTATCGCTTTCTAAAAATTATTTTTTTTAATTTTTAATATTTTATTTTGAGGTTTTAAAATGCGAATTTTCACAATGTGAAATTTTTCATTTTTGAACTTAAAAATAAAATCTTAAAACTAAAAACAAAAAAAAATAATAATTTTAGAAAGCGATAACCTTCTTAACAGTTGTGATTTTTCGGAAAGTGAAAACGGAAATTAAAAATATTTATTAATTAATAAATTATAACGGATCAAATTTTCCCATAGAACAACATTAGTTTCAGCTTTCGGAGACGATAGGTAAAGAGTTTCCGTAAGAGATTTCCTTGGACTCTGTCTGTGTGTGAACGCAAATTGTCACCTAATATTCATACGTCAGTTAATTTTTAAAAATCTAATTGTCCGATCGATAAGTTGTTTAATCCGACGGATTCAGAAAAATCGCCCCTTTCATTTGGTACCTTATTTCTAACGAATTTTTGATTAATTTTTTTTTAAATTAATCAAAATATGAAAGTAACAGCTTTAAAATAGACATTTAAATTTTTAGTTGTTGCCATTTTTTTTCTTTTCTTTCTTTTTTTTTTTTCCCAGCATAAAATGAAATATGCTTTCACGTGAACAAAAAAAAAGTATATATATATAATCCTTTTTATATAAAAGAAAAGAATGGGAACGAAGAATAGTCAGTCAAATAATTCACCAAAGAAACATACACAGACCAAACAAAGTAACTAGATAAGATATCTTAAATTGATTTCATTTTTAAGATTAATAATAGTACTTACTTTAATTTATTAGATTGCAATATCTGTAGAAAAATAAAATGGGACCATGTAATTAGATTCTGGAGAAAAGAAGGTTGACTCTAGGATAGTATTTTAAGGGGGGAACAGAGAACTATGTAATGAAATGAACTTATTAATTTTGAGATGAGCAAAAGAATTCCGGACCAAATCAGAACAAGACTAAATTTTAGCTTAAAAACTCATAACCACCGCCACTTTAGAATGTAGGAAAAGAGGGGATAAAAGGCTAAAAACCCCATAGAAATAGCATGGGAAGAAAAGCAAAAATACTCACAATGTCAAGTGGGTTAAAAAAAAAAAAAAAAAAAAAAAAAAAAAAAAAACAGGCTCACACCGGAAGTAATAAGGGGACAAAATTGACTAGAAAAATACATTGAACAGCGGGAACCGGGCGGGCTGGGGCATGGGTCCAATCGTCGTGCTATAAGACGTTTTTAAGTGCTATCCTCATAGCATTGAGCAAAGAATTGTAGGTTTTCTGTAATCGATATGCATTTTAGCAAAATATCAATTGATAGCACGAACCTACAAGAAAAAATTACCCTGAAATAAATTAAATGAGATAAAGGCAGAATATTTTCCAGAGAAATAAAAACTGTATACTTTCCAGAAAAATAAAAACACATCATGAACCTTAAAAAAATAATGAAATCATAACATGAACCTTCAAGAAAAATTTACCTTGAAATGAAAGAGATGTGATTTAGACTTAATATAACCTCATGTATTGAAACACCAACCATAAAAACTAAAATCAAAACACAATCCATAAAAACTGAATTCAAAACACGAGCAAGCAGCGAAAGTAAGAGAAAATGGCTTTTTAGAAGTTCAGTTGTGTCTTTCCTTGATAACTTATTTAAATACCGATTTTCAACCAATTAAAGTTTAAACTAACCTTTAGTTTTAATTTTAACCCTAAGTTTTATTTTTTACTAGCAGGCTTTGCTCGCTTCGCTGGACAATATATTTAAACGAATTAAGAAAAGAATCAATATTTTTTATACCGTTCTACAAATTAAAACTAAAAAGAAAATACATTGAAATTGCTTAAAAACTTCGCTTCGCGCCCTCGCTGACTTTAGCAGAGACTTCTTCACCGCAACGTCTTGCTATTGGATAATTTAATTTAATTTAATTTATAGAGATGTCATTTCAATAATACAGAAAAAACTGCATTAGTCATTTTTTATTCTAATAATGAGCAGAACGGAAAACGCATAATGTTTTACATAGAGACATTTTATATAGTTAGAGTAATTTAAAACTAGTATGTTGTGGCCAACACATGACTTTCTTCTATATTTTCCTATACAAATTCACTCAGTAAAAATAATTTATTAAAATTATTATTTAAAAAAAAAAATTATCTTCCATGATAATGCAGACGATTTCCATATTAGAGAAGTAGTATAACACTAAATATACAAAAAAAAAAAAAAAGTCCATTTTATTCTCAAAATTAAGAAAAAACTAGTATGTTGAGGCCACCACAAGGCTTTCTTCTATATTTCTCTATACAAATTCACTCACTAACAATATTAAAAAAAAAAAAAAAAAAAAAAAAAAAAATCGATAACTTTGTTTTAAATTATAATAGATTTATAGTTCAACCATTCGTTTTAAAGGTATTGACGAGACCTTTCAAAAGATATCCATCTTGAAAATTTAACCCCCTCCCCTCGGGGGGGGGGTCTTCCCCCCAGGGGGGAAGCAATGCCCCAACATGCACAAAATTTTTTTCTTAGTTAACTACTACTATTCTCAATAATTCATATTAATTTTACAATCACAAGTTTAAAATAACTCTCATTATGCACATTTATACGAAATTTTGTCCTATACTGCCATGTTAAAAGTTTACATAAAATGCGATCACAGCGCTACCTGTTGAGCGATTGATCCCGAAATCTAATCGGCACCAGTTTATGTCAGGGTGCAACTAAATACCAAGTTTGGTTAAATTTCATTCATTGTTTCATGATATACAGCGTCCACAAAAAAGTGATACAGAGACAGACAGACATTTTCAAAAAACTATCAATTCGTGTTCTGGACATCCCAAAACGTGTAAATCCATCAAAAAACGGAGGTCGAAAATTTTCACGAATCCAGTACTTTCTCTATATTACATATAGAAGAAAGTAAAAAAATCGATAACTTTGTTTTAAATTATCACAGATCTATAGTTCAACCATTTGTTTTAAAGGTATTGACAAGACCTATCGAAAGATCTTATCTTGAAAATTTATTCTCCCCGGTGGGTACTTCCGCCCAGGGGGGGGGGGGAATCGATGCCCCCACATGCACAATTTTTTTTTCCTAATTAACTACTACTATTATCAATAATTCATATTAATTTTACAATCACAAGTTTAAAATAACTAGTATGTTGTGGCCACCACAAGACTTTCTTCTATATTTTCCTATACAAATTCACTCAGCAACAATATTAAAAAAAAAAAAAAAAAAAAAACGATTTTTTTTTTTTTTTTTTTTTTTTTTTTTTTGTTAAAAGTTAAAAAAAATCGATAACTTTGTTTCAAATTATCGCATTCAAATTATCGTTCAACCATTCGTTTTAAAGGTATTGACGGGATCTTTCGAAAGATACCCATCTTGAAAATTTACCCCCGAGGGTGGGAAGCGATGCTCCCACATGCACAAAATTTTTTTCCTTATTAACTACTACTACTATCAATATTTCATATTAATTTTACAACCACAGGTTAAGGAATAACTCTCATTATGTACATTTATACGAAATTTTGTCCTATACTGCCATGTTAAAAATTTCGAAAAAAATACGATCACAGCGCCACCTATTGATCGATTCATCCCCAAATCTAATCAGCACCAGTTTATGTCAGGGGCCAACTAAATACCAAGTTTGGTTAAATTTCGTATACGGGTTTTATATATACGGGGTTTTTTTTCTAAGTTTTTTTTTTTTTTCGCTAAAAGTAAAAAAAATCGATAGCTTCGTTTTAAATTATCACAGATTTATAGTTCAACCATTCGTTTTAAAGGTGTTGACGAGACCTTTCGAAAGATACCCATCTTGAAACTTCACTCCCCAGGGGGGGGGGGCAACCGATGCCCCCACTTGCACAAAATTTTTTCCTAGTTAACTACTACTATTATCAACGAGACCTTACGAAAGATACCCATCTTGAAAATTTACTTCCCAGGGGGGACAACCGATGCCCCCACATGCACAATTTTTTTTTCTTAATTAACTACTACTATTATCAATAATTCATATTAATTTTACAATCACAAGTTTAAAATAACTCTCATTATGCACATTTATACGAAATTTTGTCCTATACCGCCATGTTAAAAGTTTACATAAAATGCGATCACAGCGCTACCTGTTGAGCGATTGATCCCCAAATCTAATCAGCACCAGTTTATGTCAGGATGCAATCAAATACCAAGTTTGGTTAAATTTCATTCATTGGTTCGGGAGATACAGCGTCCACAAAAAAAAATGATACAGAGACAGACATTTTCTAAAAACTATCAATTCGTGTTCTGGACATCCCAAAACGTGTAAATCCGTCAAAAAACGGAAGTCGAAAATTTTCACGAATCCAATACTTTCTCTATATTACAAATAGAAGAAAGTAAAAAAATCGATAACTTCATTTTAAATTATCACAGATGTATAGTTCAACCATTCGTTTTAAAGGTATTGATGAGACCTTTCGAAATATACCCATCTTGAAAATTTATTCCCCCCGGGGGATACTTTCCCCCAGTGGGGGGAACCGATGCCCCACATGCACAAAATTTTTTTCCTAGTTAACTATCACTATTATCAATAATTCATATTAATTTTACAATCACAAGTTTAAAATAACTAGTACGTTGTGGCCACCACAAGACTTTCTTCTATATTTTCCTATACAAATTCACTCAGCAACAATATTAAAAAAAAAAAAAAAAAAACGATTTTTTTTTTTTTTTTTTTTTTGTTAAAAGTTAAAAAAAATCGATAACTTTGTTTCAAATTATCGCATTCAAATTATCGTTCAACCATTCGTTTTAAAGGTATTGACGGGATCTTTCGAAAGATACCCATCTTGAAAATTTACCCCCGAGGGTGGGAAGCGATGCTCCCACATGCACAAAATTTTTTTCCTTATTAACTACTACTATTATCAATATTTCATATTAATTTTACAACCACAGGTTAAGGAATAACTCTCATTATGTACATTTATACGAAATTTTGTCCTATACTGCCATGTTAAAAATTTCGAAAAAAATACGATCACAGCGCCACCTATTGATCGATTCATCCCCAAATCTAATCAGCACCAGTTTATGTCAGGGGCCAACTAAATACCAAGTTTGGTTAAATTTCGTATACGGGTTTTATATATACGGGGTTTTTTTTCTAAGTTTTTTTTTTTCGCTAAAAGTAAAAAAAATCGATAGCTTCGTTTTAAATTATCACAGATTTATAGTTCAACCATTCGTTTTAAAGGTGTTGACGAGACCTTTCGAAAGATACCCATCTTGAAACTTCACTCCCCAGGGGGGGGGGCAACCGATGCCCCCACTTGCACAAAATTTTTTCCTAGTTAACTACTACTATTATCAACGAGACCTTACGAAAGATACCCATCTTGAAAATTTACTTCCCAGGGGGGACAACCGATGCCCCCACATGCACAATTTTTTTTTCTTAATTAACTACTACTATTATCAATAATTCATATTAATTTTACAATCACAAGTTTAAAATAACTCTCATTATGCACATTTATACGAAATTTTGTCCTATACCGCCATGTTAAAAGTTTACATAAAATGCGATCACAGCGCTACCTGTTGAGCGATTGATCCCCAAATCTAATCAGCACCAGTTTATGTCAGGATGCAATCAAATACCAAGTTTGGTTAAATTTCATTCATTGGTTCGGGAGATACAGCGTCCACAAAAAAAAAATGATACAGAGACAGACATTTTCTAAAAACTATCAATTCGTGTTCTGGACATCCCAAAACGTGTAAATCCGTCAAAAAACGGAAGTCGAAAATTTTCACGAATCCAATACTTTCTCTATATTACAAATAGAAGAAAGTAAAAAAATCGATAACTTCATTTTAAATTATCACAGATGTATAGTTCAACCATTCGTTTTAAAGGTATTGATGAGACCTTTCGAAATATACCCATCTTGAAAATTTATTCCCCCCGGGGGATACTTTCCCCCAGTGGGGGGAACCGATGCCCCACATGCACAAAATTTTTTTCCTAGTTAACTATCACTATTATCAATAATTCATATTAATTTTACAATCACAAGTTTAAAATAACTAGTATGTTGTGGCCACCACAAGACTTTCAGTTCTATATTTTCCTATACAAATTCACCCTGCAACACTATTAAAAAAAACTAGTATGTTGTGGCCACCACAAGACTTTCTTCTATATTTTCCTATATACATATTCAATCAGTAACAATATTTAAAAAAAAAAAAAAAAAAAAAAAAAACGATTTTTTTTTTTTTTTTTTTTTTTTTTTTTGTTAAAAGTAAAAAAAAAAAAGTTGATAACTTTGTTTTAAATTATCACAGATTTATAGTTCAACCATTCGTTTTAAAGGTATTGACGAGATCTTTCGAAAGATACCCATCTTGAAAATTTACCTCTCCCCCGGGGGGGGGTACTTTCCCCCCAGGGGGGGGAAGCGATGCTCCCACATGCACAGAAATTTTTCCTAGTTAACTATTACTATTATCAATAACTCATATTAATTTTACAATCACAAGTTAAAAATAACTCTCATTATGTACATTTATACGAAATTTTGTCCTATACTGCCATGTTAAAAATTTAGAAAAAATGCGATCACAGCGCCACCTGTTGAGCTATTGATCCCCAAATGTAATCAGCAGCACTTTATGTCGGGGACCAACTAAATACCAAGTTTGGTTAAATTTCGTTAAAAAAAAAAAAAATACGATTTTTTTTCGTTAAAAGTAAAAAAAATCGATAACTTTGTTTCAAATTGTCACAGATTTATAGTTCAACCATTCGTTTTAAAGGTATTGATGAGATCTTTCGAAAGATACCCATCACTTCCCCCCAGGTGGGGAAGCGATGCCCCCCCATGCACAAAATTTTTTTCCTAGTTAACTACTGCTATTATCAATAATTCATATTAATTTTACAATCACAAGTTTAAAATAACTCTCATTATGCCCATTTATACGGAGTTTTGTCCTATGCTGCCATGTTAAAAATTTGCATAAAATGCGATCACAACGCCACCTGTTGAGCTATTGATCCCCAAATCTAATCAGCACCACTTCATGTCAGGGTGCAACTAAATACCAAGTTTGGTTAAATTTCATTCATTGGTTCGTGAGATACAGCGTCCACAAAAAAAAAAAAAAAAATGATACAGACAGACATTTTCTAAAAACTATCAATTCGTGTTCAGGACATCCCAAAACGTGTAGATCCGTCAAAACACGGAGGTCGAAAATTTTCGCGAATCCAATACTTTCTCTATATTACATATAGAAGCAAGTAATAATAAAAATAATTAAAAAAAAAATCGACAACTTTGTTTTAAATTATCACTATTTATACTTCAACCATTCGCTATAAAGGTATTGACGAGACCTTTCGAAAGATACCCATCTTGAAAATTTACCCCTCCCCCGAGGGGGGAAAGCGATGCCCCCACATGCACAAATTTTTTTCCTAATTAACTACTACTATTATCAATATTTCATATTAATTTTACAATCACAGGTTAAGAATAACCCCCATTATGTACTTTTATACGAAATTTTGTCCTATACTGCCATGTTAAAAAATTAGAAAAAATACTATCACAGCGCCACCTGTCGAGCGATTGATCCCCAAATCTAATCAGCACCAGTTTATGTCAGGGGCCAACTAAATACCAAGTTTGGTTAAATTTCGCAATAAATAAATAAATAAATAAATACGGGTTTTTTTTTTTCTTTTTTAAGTAAAAAAAATCGATAACTTTGTTTTAAATTATCACAGATTTATAGTTCAACCATTCGTTTTAAAGATATTGACGAGGCCTTTCGAAAGATACCCATCTTGAAAATTTACTCCCATCGAGGGGGACTCCCTCCCCCAGGTGGGTGGCGAGGGTCCTACACATACACAAAAATTTTCCCAGCTGACTATCTCTATTATAAATAATTCTTGTAAATTTCATAATGATTACTAAAAAATTACTCTCTTTATGCACATTTATACAAAATTTTGTCCTATATCACCATGTTAAAAATTTAGAAAAAGCGGGATGGCAACGCAATCTGTAAGACAATTTTTACCAAAAGTTGATAGGCACTAATTTATGTTAAGGTGCAACTACATACCAATTGGTATGAAATTCTGTGCAGTAGTTCCTGAGATACAGTTGCCACAAAATTTTTGTCTCTCTCTCTCACACACACACAGAGAGACAGACAGACATTTTATAAAAATGGTCAAATCGTGTTCTACAGCTCTCAAAACGTGTAAATCCATCAAAAACCCGAGGTCGAAAATTTTTACGAATCCAATACTTTCTTCTGTTGAATGTAGAAGAAAGTAATAACTCTCATTATGTGTATTTATACGATATTTTGTCCTATACTGCCATGTTAAAAATTTAGAAAAAATGCGATTACAGCGCCACCTGTTGATCGATTGATCCCCAAATCTAATTAGCAGCAGTTTATGCCAGGGTCCAACTAAATACCAAGTTTGGTTAAATTTCGTTCACTAGTTTTTGAGATACAGCGTCCACAAAATTCGTGATAAACACACAGACAGACATTTTCTAAAAACTATCAAATCGTGTTCAGGACATCTCAAAACGTGTAAATCCATCGAAAACAGGAGTTCTAAAATTTTCACGAATCTAATACTTTCTCTATGTTATATGTAAAAAAAGTCTTTTCCTTTTTTTCCCACTAGCATTACAAAAATATTAAAAATAAAATTGAGAAAAATTGTGCGAAAACATTGAAACAGCTTGGACCTCTTTGCAGAATTTGAAATTTGGCACTGTAGTAGCTCGAACGTTTCTCGCCAAAATGTTTACTTATGCATTTGCGATACCCATAGCAACTCATCGCCGAAATGAGAACAAAATTATAAATAATTATAAGATTTAAAAAAAAAAAAAAAAAAAAGAATTATGTAGCATGTTTTTAAACTTTCTGTTGAATCGTATAGCTATAGAACTACATTAGCGCTTTATCAATGTGTAGAAAATTTTAAAGTGATAATGACGTCAATTTTTCTGAGATGCATAATTTAATTTTTTACAATTTTTTAATGTTCACGTTTAATTAAATGTATTTATTTATGTCGAAAGAAAATTAACTCGTATTTTTTTTTCTTTCTTTCTTTCTTTCTTTTTTTTTTTTCTTTTTTTTTTTTTTTTTTTTTTCGGGGGGGGGGGGGTGGGCAACTATTAAATTATAGCTAATATTTATTTTCATATTTTAATTAATTAAAAAAAAAAACTTTGCAACGTAATATCTTTAATAACTTGATCCACACAAAAAATGAACAGGTTTTTGAATTCTTTTAAAAAGTATAACATCTATACAGTATCTTTTAAAAAAAATTCATCAGTTTTTACTAAAAAAAAAAAAAAAAAAACTAGTATGTTGTGGCCACCACAAGACTTTCTTCTATATTTTCCTATACAAATTCACGCAGTAAGAATATTAAAAAAAAAAAAAAAAAAAAAAATACGATTTTTTTTCAAAGTTTTTTTTTTTTTTTTTTCGTTAAAAGTAAAAAAAAAATCGATAACTTTGTTTTAAATTACCACATATTTATAGTTCAACCATTCGTTTTAAAGGTATTGACGAGACCTTTCGAAAGATACCGATCTAGAAAATTTACACCCCCCCCCCCCACTGCCATGTTAAAAGTTTTGAAAAAATACGATCACAGCGCCACCTGTTGAGCGATTGATCCCCAAATCTAATCAGCCTCAGTTTATGTCAGGGGCCAACTAAATACCAAGTCTGGTTAAATTTCCTAAAAAAAAAAAAAAAAAAAAAAAAAAAAACGATTTTTTTTCTGTTTTTTTTTTTTTTTTTTTTTTTAAGTAAAAAAAATCGATAACTTTGTTTTAAATTATCACAGATTTATAGTTCAACCATTCGTTTTAAAGGTATTGACGAGACATTTCGAAAGATACCCATCTTGAAAATTTACTCCCCTCGAGGGGGGACTTCCCCCCCAGGGCAGGGCCTGATTATCGCACAGGCCAAGTAGGCCTCGGCCTAGGGCACCTCTATTTAGGGGCACCAAAATGATCTTAAAATTTTAGAGGGATATTTTTGGCAGAAGTTTTCTTAAAAAAAATTAACTGAAATCTAGCTTATGATAATAATCTTTACTTGGAGTATGATCCCCTTCGTGTAGGATCAAAATTGTATATCATGTTTCTGGACTACACCTTGGGGTGGATCCCAAACCATCACCAATTTTCTAACCTACGTTCTAACGCAGCATTGAACCCACTGAAACTAAACCTCAAGTTGGTATCCAGTTATATTTTCTAACTTTAAAATGCGATTAATCAATCAAAATCTAACATTTTTAAAAACTCACTGTACTTAATGCAAAAGTGGAAGATTGTGATGGCATGTTTTTAGACTATCCCCTGGGGTGATTATTATATTAAAAGCTCTACCTGGTCTTTTTCACGTTGAAATAGAACTTAATATTTTGATTAAAGTAAAGAAAGTCTGAGATGAAATTAAAATGAAATAAAATATCTTTCAATATTATGATATTGTGAGTGAAACTTTTGAATAGAAAGATTCCAGACTCAATCCAGGAGGTAAATAAAAGCATTTAAATGTTGACGTATTTATAGAACTTCTGTCTAAACAATAATTTAAGTTTTTCCTCAAGGAGTATTAACATATTCCACCTAAATATAATCACATTGATTTAAGATTTCTTTGTAAAAAAAATAATAATAATAATAATTTTAAACTAACTTCTTATGAAGACGATGCTTTAATTTTGTTACCAACATTCAAACTTCCTGCACAAATTAAGATATTTGTTTTGAGAAAATTGCTTAAATTTGTTGGAGGGGGGGGGGGGGCACCAAAATCATTTTGGGCCTTGGGCCTCAGTAGGCCTTAATCGGGCTCTGCCCCAGGGGGGAGGTGGCGAGGTTCCTACGCATACAAAAAAATTTTCCCAGTTGACTATCTCTATTATAAATAATTCTTGTAAATTTCATAATGATTACTAAAAAATTACTCTCTTTATGCACATTTATACAAAATTTTGTCCTATATCACCATGTTAAAAATTTAGAAAAAGCGGGATGGCAACGCAACCTGTAAGACAATTTTTACCAAAAGTTGATAGGCACTAATTTATGTCAAGGTGCAACTACATACCAATTTGTATGAAATTCTGTGCAGTAGTTCTTGAGATACAGTTGCCACAAAATTTTGTCACACACACACACACACAGACAGACAGACAGACATTTTCTAAAAATGGTCAAATCGTGTTCTGCAGCTCTCAAAACGTATAAATTCATCAAAAACCCGAGGTCGAAAATTTTTACGAATCCAATACTTTCTCTATATTACATATAGAAGAAAGTAAAAATGACCAACTTTCATCACCAAAGTAGTTAAGTCTAGATCAATCAAAACTAGGAGTGTACCACCCGGATGTGTTACCGACAAACTCTTTCTTTATTTATATAGATTTTTTTATTTATTAATTTTATTATTATTATTATTATTATTATTATATATTATTAAATTTAAGTCTATATGATGTCGTGATGATCTAAAAAATGACGTCTCTAAAATAATAATAATAATTTTAAATTTTGAAGGTAACGAAGAGATAAATAAAGTGCAAAAACTTCGCACGGGCTTGCTAGCAAATGAATTATTTGAAGTGGAAAATAAATAAAATGAAATGGTCATTTTTCAACGGGCGCCGTAGTCGCCTTACAACTAACTAATTCGTAATAAATGTAATATTTCTTTTTGTTTCAAAATGAATGGCCAATTTTGTTACAAAACTGTCAACACTCATTGTATACTCATTGTCAACATTCACCGATTTTAGAAACGCCCCCCCCCCCCTATTTTTATCACTTTTCGTTAATTTTATGGATATAAATTTGATTTTTAGGTGGGGGGGGGGGAGGGATTACTTTAACTGTTAAATATCTTCTGTGGGGCTACAGAGTTGGAAAATTCTAAAACATCAACATTTGCAACAAGGGGGAAATTTAGGAAGGGGAGGGATTTGCTACTGAAATTATGTATTATATTTCTTATATTTTTTTAATCTATTATTAATGTTATTTATTGAACATCATATTTTTTTGTTTTTAAGTGTTAAATTAATTTTTTTTTCATTATCCAAATCAAATTCATGGCTATAAAATTACCGAACAGTGATAAAAATTGGGAGAGAGGGGGGTGGTGTCCCAAGAAAACGGTGAGTGACTGGGCAAAATGGGAGTCGTATTCAGATTCAGGAGGTAATTTTACATAAGAATCAGCAAAAATGGTATCAAAGGTCGATTTTTTTTTTTTTTTTTTTCTCAGCGCAGTGTTATTCCCGAAATTTGTAACTCAAGAAAATTTAATTTAAAGTTTGAAATTTTGTAAAATATTTAACTAATGTTTGAAGATCTGTACAATGATATTGTTACGAATTTGTAAATAATTTTTAGTTATATTTATGTAAATTCATTCAAAGAGGCTTAGTCAGGTTATAAAATGTTAATTCTCTGCATTTCTAGTTTGTTTTTGCATTAAAATAGCTAATTTACCGTTAAAAAGCTTTACCAAAGCAAGTAATGAGTTTCGCGCCAAATTTGGCGAGTTTTTCTCTCCTTGCAATTTTTTTGACGACCTTGGCAAGAAAATCCTTATTATTGATATACCAAATATCTAAGCTTTAACTTGATTATTCTACTACGAGTTACTGGAAAATTCTGGATTAATAGAAGGGTATGTAACGGAATTGGATTTCGGCCATCAGTCAGTTTCTCGCCAACCGCCTTACTATAAAGAACTCCTGACTGGTCTCGTGTTACTGTTCTTTGCAACCCATTGCTGTGTGTTAATGCAATAATACAGTTTATATTGTGAATCTGAAACTGTCAGCTGATATTTAAGCTGTGCTTATTAAACTTTTGAGCTTCTGTAAGTTTCGCCTTTCATTCAGAGACAACTCACGAACCCCGAGTACACAACAATATTGCATTACAAGTATTGGTAAAAATATATTTGAGGGTACACCCTTGGCGAAATTGTTTGGCGCATTTTTTTTAATAACCTATAACACTATATACACATAACCTATACATATATATAGGATAATCTTAATATATTTACCGCGATCACAACTTGGCGAGAATCAAGGGGCACCCTCAAATATAGTCTAACTCCAGTATTACATAGCTTAGTATATTCTATAATAACTATCTAAAAATTTTTAATTGCATTGATCTTGATTATTTTCACTATCCCTTGTCCTCTTAAAAAGAATAAGAGAAAACGTATTAAAAATTGTGTTTAAGACATTATAACGGAATGATCTTTTAGTGATTGACCCCCCCCCCCTTTTTTTTAAGTACTTTTTTAACTATACATTGCGTTATTTAAGAAAATTTTCTGTTTTTTCAAAAAAAACTTTCCTATTTATATTTTAAGTTAAAATTAAGTTATTTTAATGTAATGAATTTATCATTATATATATAATTTATTTTGTGTCGTTATGGAACTGCTTTGCAGAAAAATTTAGCATTAAGAAAAAAGAAAACAATGGACAATATTCCTGTGACGTCACAGTAGGTAAAATCGCCGAACACGTGGCCGATGTTTTGTAAACAAATTAGATTCAAGATTCCGTTTTATTGTTGCGCATAACATTTTCCAGTCTCAATATTTTTCTAGTGAAACTTAATAATCAGATATCTGTTTAAACAAGAACAAAAGAGAGATGTAAACAACTGAATCGAATGGTAAAGTTGAGAGGATTCCATATCGTAAAATTGCAGAACATTTTATAGACACACACACACACACACATATATATATATATATATATATATATATATATATATATATATATATATATATATATATATATATAATGAATAAAAGATAATAAAAATTAAACGTGTCAAAAAATGCGTAAAAAGTAAATCAATCATCACTTATGAATCATGAAACTAATGTCAATGTTTAAAACGAAAATAGCGAAGCCCATTGCGAACAAAATTAAAAATTACAAACAAATCACATTACAAATTAATAAATAGAAAAAAGATGTCATTGATTACATTGGATATAGACATCAAAGCTTAAATAATTAGAATTTCAACCACTTTAATAAAGAAATTTATTAAATGGCGCATCCATTTAAATTTGTTAACATCGCCACAGTTCACATGGCAACTTTTAATATTACATATGTTGATTAATATTAAAGTATATTACAAAAACTGGATTAAAAACAAAACAAAGGTATCACTATATCACTCTTACTTCAATTTTATATAATCCGTAACTCTTATAAATAATACTGCAAGATAAAAATTTGCAGGCCACAATGCTTTGCTATGGTAGAGTTTAGGATTGTTTTCCGAAAACAGCTGATTTTCTATAGTCTCGAACCCAAAGGAGGAATATTGTCCATAGATAATTTAACCTCAAACCCAAAAAACCGATTATAATGTCACTGTAATTAATATTAATATATTATGTCCTCATTCTCACTGTAGAACTCAACCCTTTCTTCAAAATAAAAATGGTCTAAATGGCAACAAGCTTTGTTGTTTCAAAATGTCTTCGATTACTTGTGATTTTATACATTTTTAGTTTTAGTAAGATATAAAAATGCACAGCCTATTCATATTAATCATTTTTTGTTTTCTAAACTATGAAAAAATTGTTTGGGCATTTCCAACTGACGGTAATTTTTAGATTAATTATTTTCTTATAATTTTTTCGAAAATTTATTTCAAAATGTTTGTTTCTGTTTTTTTTTTTTTTTTTAAATATGATAGATACAGATTTGATATCTGTCGTCCTTGAGGGCTTTTGTATTTCGTGATCAAAAACGTAATAGGAAAACACGTATGCCAGACGTATATTTTCGTAATGTATATTCTACGAAATATTGTTTGATATTATTGGTTGTTCTCTTAATATATGTTATTAAAATAACCGTGATTTTTGAAAGATCACTTAGCGATCTTTTTCTCTTTTTTGCTAAGGACGACAGATACCAAATCTGTTCCTGTGATTAATAGTAACATTTGAAATCAATAGAAAAAAATCTTCGGTTTGGTTTGGAACAGTTTTAACATAGGATCCTCTATATTTACTTCCCCCTTGGCGCCAAAGTAACTTCGAGATTTTACCGTCAAGGACAGCTGCGATAGCTATTTTAACTATAGCCACGCGTTAAAAATCCAAATAAATCATAAAAGACTTAACTAACTTTAGGACCGGACTCATTTGGCGATTTTAAATATTGCCATTTTAGTAATGAATCGAAATGGCTATCGCAATTGCTAATTGCATAAGGAAAGACCTTGCGGAGAAAAGTCCGATCTACTTAGGTGGTAAATTTCAAATTTCGCCAAGGGGGGTCCCATACTAAAGCTATGACCAAAAGAACTACTTTATATTTTTTTAACAAGAAATTGTACAAAATAAATAAATAAATGAACTATCGACAAAATGGTTGTAAAAAATAAATAAAATTCGTCAACGAGGTCCTATACTAAAGCTGTACCTATGATTTTTACAACTCCTGTAATAACCTGCAAAATTACGTTAAAAGCGGTAGTAAGACAAGGGCAACCCTAAAAAATAATTTGAATGAATTAAAATAATTAGTTGTTTATTAAATAATTTATATATATTGAATAATAAATTAGTATTAAATTAGTACAACTCTAATATTAGGACCACATTGACAATTTTTGAATATTTATCACCATTTTCATGATTTTTTTTTTTTCTTTTCGGTAAATTTTTTGTAATAAAAGAAATAAATGAGTGCCTGTTTTGAATATTTATTGGGTAAAAATATATTTGAGGGTGCCCCCTTGGAGAAATTGTTCGGCACATTTTTGTTAATAACCTATAACACTATATACATATACATATACACTATATACATATAACTATACACTACATACATATAACCTATACATATAAATAGGCTAATCTTAATATATTTGCCGCGATCACAACTTGGCGAGAATCAAGGGGCACCCTCAAATATAGTCTAACCATTTATTGTAACATTTTTCGTTAATTTATGATAATATTTCATATTATGTTTATATTTATTACATATAGCTATGCTTAAATGCCGCTTGCAGAAACAAAGATCTAGTTTCTAAATTGCATTTTTACTATAACTAGGGGGCTCTGCCCCCTGCTCGCTCCGCTCACCAACCCCCGAGGAAGGCTTCGCTCATTAATCCATGCGGGATTCTACCCGACTATTCGCAACTTTACCTTTCATTGAATTGGAATATTAATAATGCATAACACAAGAGAGTGAACAATATTATAGAAATCCATATTTGGTATCGCATTGAAATACACAATATTTAATATTATATCGTTTATAATATGTCAAAAATCTGTTATAGCGTTCGACAATTTAATAACAATTTGCCATTATTTTGAGAGAGAACATAAAATAAACAACCATAGGACTAATTATTTAGAACAGAGAGAAATTCTTGACATCTAAATCGTAGCGTTAAAACTTTAGTATATGATCGACTTGTTAAACTTTTGTCACTGTTTGACGGTGAATTTTTTGGGTGTTATATTGCTTGATTAAAGAAATTATGAACTTATTTTTTCTAATGCCTATATTTTTTTTACTATTGAATTTTTTTAGTTAATTTAAGACAATATGTAATACTCTGCATTTATTTCCAGCGTACAGCAAGGTTTAAAATGGTGCTTCCAACACTAAAGATGCAACTTTTTAAAGCGCATTTTTTCTAGAATATGATTTAGTCAGGGTGAAGATAAATATCTTATGCGATTATTGCAATTATTTTAAAAATTTCATTAGTAGTAGTAGTACGACAGGACAATTTCTTTCAGATAGCGATTTTGCATTGTCGCCACTTATTGTACTACACCATGAATTTGTCAAGATGCCTGTCAATATCTGATTTTACCATTTGATTTCTTAAACTGTATTAAATACTAAGGAACAACTTTAGTATATCCCCACAACGATAATTGGCGATTTTTTGTTGGCGATTGTGGCTGAATCATAAATGATAAGTGATGAAATCATAAATTATAAAATATAAAATCATAAATCCAAATAAACAACATATAGGCTGCCATATTATATCGCAAACAGTCCAGAACGACATCGTTATCGTTCAAAACGACGCCAAAGAAAAATCGCCAAATTCAGCTGTAGGGATATACTAATGTTATATCAATACTAAGTTAAATCGAAAAAAAAAATTTTTTTTTGAAATCTACTGATAAGTGAAAAATTCATTCTGATTGTATTGTAAAAACGAATTGCCGGTTTTAAGTATTCGAGATAGACCATCACCATTCATAAATTGGATGGCTTTTGAATATTTGTTGACAATATTTTCTGAATAAGTGTTGATGATGGCTCCTGAATAGTTGTTGGCGATGTCTCCTGAACTTGTGTTGATTTTGGTCTGAATATTTGTTGGCTACATCTTCTGGATATGTACTGATTACACCTTGATTTTTTTTTACATATATATTATGTAATATTAAATTTAGAAAATAAAAAAATGAGTGTGGAGAATGAAATTTAATGATATTGGGTAATTCAATTTAATTTAATTTAATTTATAAAGATATCAATGGTACAGGAAAAACTACTTCAGCCATTTTCTTTCTAATAATGAACAGAACGAAAAACTGTACATTTAGACCAAATAAAAAAATGTCTTCTTTTTTCCCTCGTGAATTAAGTTGAAAAATATTTAAAATAAAATTGAAAAAAAAAAAAATCGTTCTAAAGCAATGGCACAGTTTAACCTCTTGGCGAAATTTTAAATTTCGCACCGAAGTAGCTTAGACGTTTCCCGCGAAAATCTTGACATGCATAATTGCGATAGATAATTTAAGTCATCGTCAAAATAAATGAAAAATTTAAAATCAGCCAATGAGGTCCTGTATTAGCTGTAACTACAATATTTTAGCAATGCAGTTACTACATTCCTCTCTCTCTATAAAAAAAAAAAAAAATGTCCTGTTGTATTAAATTATGTTTTCTGCAAAGTTTTATATCAATGATTAAAAAACAAAAATAGGTTGCGGATTTTATTATTACTATCATTATTATTGCACCATTTTATAATTTATCTCTATAGGAAGGCATGGCTAGAGTTAAAATGGCCGTTGTGGTTGCGTAAATGAATTCATTGGCGAAAAACGTACGAGCTTCATTTCTAAATTTTAAAAATCGCTAAATTGGTCATAGTAAAGATCTATCCTTTTAAATATGTTTTGAGTTAAAAAACTAAATCTTTATATAAAGTAATAGAAATTTTTATCTCATAAATTCCATTTTAAAAATGTCTGCGCTTAACCTCTAACTCTATACCAATAATTGTTTAACATAATCATGGTATTCATTACTAAATCTTTTTCGCCTAACGTTAAAATAAAGGAACAACTTCAGTATATCCCCACAACGATATTTGGCGATTTTTTGTTGGCGATTATGGCTAAATCATAAATCTAAAAATCATAAACCATAAAATCATAAATGATAGAATTATAATCTAAAACATAAAATCATAAATCCAAAATAAACAACACATAGGCTGCCATATTATATCGCAAACAGTCCAGAACGACATCGTTATCGTTCAAAACGGCGCCAAAGAAAAATCGCCAAATTCAGCTGTGGGGATATACTGAAGTTATACCATAATATAAAATAAAATAAAAATATAAACTAATTTTCGTTTCATCTTTATTAAATTTTTACGTAATATTTAAAAAATATCGGTTATTTTCAAATGTTTTGCTATTCTAAATATATTTTTCTTCTCTCGAGTATCTCAAAGATGCCATTTATTGAATTTTTCTTATTTACACCATTGATCACATTTTAATTTTCCTGAGGAAAGTGACGTCAGAGACACAGAAAAAAACGTCATAAGAGAAACTTTTCCCTCCGGTGGCAAATAGAGTACCTTTATAAATCCGCGTTTTTACTTAATAACTTACTTAATTAAAATGATAGAAATTTCTAAGCAGCTGAAATGTCTTCCTTAAAGCAGTCGGAATACACTGATATATCTCATGACGCGGGGAACCCTGCCGTCCGCGAGAAGTTGCTGTCGCAGACAAAAAAAATTGAAGCCAGCGACAGTTACTTTTTTTTAATATATAGAGAAATTATCTAGTCATATCCGTTGAAAATGTAAATTTACATGATTATTGTTTTTGTTTGTTTCATTAGTTTTATGCAATATTTTATAATTTATTTATATTTTTAATACGCGATTAGGCTTAAAATGGTTATCGTGGAAGCAAAGTGATTGGCGAAAACGTCCAGGTTAAAATTTCAAAAGTCGCCAATGGGAATTCTACATTAAAGTTGTACCATTAAATTATTTAATAAATAAAAATACAACTAAAAACTGCATGAGATGCTTCAACTGCGTCTCTTATAGATTTTAACTTGCTAAAAACAAAATATGCTGTAAAAAGTTTTCATCACGTCGTTTTTTTTTTTTTTTTTTTTTTTTTTTTTTTTTACTCATATTTTTAGTTGAATTTTGCGTTAAATCGTGAAAAATGTTATCGTGTAATTCTATATGATATTAATTAAGAGCCATCCCGAATATTGTCAGGTACGACTATTCCAAAAATGAGTTATGGACTGAGATTTTATTTTGATAAAATCGATATCATGTTATGTCAAGATGGTCAGTGTTCGGTTTCAGGCCAATTGTCTGTACAAGAAACCTGACCCTCAGGGGGTGTCCTCCTGTCCTCCTTGGCGGTATTTTAAGGAGTCTTAGCCCTTATTAATGCGGGTTTTGCAGAAAACCACGAAAATCTTCTAAAAATTATGTCGACGAGCGTAACCCAGGATCGAACCCTGCACTTCCTGTCTAAAGCTTTGAGAACAGAACTGCTTGACCATTGATCGAGTCCATGTTATACCTGGATTTACTTTGATATACGAAGTACACTGTACAACCTATCCCACGAAAATTGGAACTCTTATTAATATGGACAAAATCAACTAGTTGACGCTTTTTTTTTTTTTTTTCTCCGAAAATTGGTTCAAAAGATAGTAGATAAATTAGATAGTAGACCTTATTATTACCATGTCTTTATTCAACGTAATTTCTCGATTCAATACAACAAGACTGTAATTGCAATAAATATTCTCGAAACAGTTCGATAGTACTCTTATTTCATCGAATATTCTAGAGCAGCGGTCACCAACCTTTTCGAATTCGCGAACCACTAAATTCAAGATTGAAGTCACACGGACCACTATATTCATAATGTAAAACTCCATGGGCCACTAATACGATTGATTAAGAAACGTAAATATATTTTTAGAATGACGATTATCAGGGAACACCCGCTTTATAAATATGAGATAAATATATTTAATTTAAGACAATACAAATACCTTTTTCATTATTATTATTATAAATATATTTATTCATTTATATGAATAGTGCTTGAAGATTGCTTGATGATCATAAAACAATTAAAGGAAAAAACATTAACACTTCCTTTTTCTCATTCCTCTATACTATACGAAACTCATACGAAAGAGTTAAGTGCAGTGAAAAGTTCTGTTTTGGCATTTAAAACTGTATTTAATAAATCTAATAGCATGCATATTGTTAGATTATTAAAATCTAATGGGAAATTGCAATTTAAATATTTGAAGAATTTTAATAATACGATAAATTTAGAACAATTTTAGTTAAGTATCAAAGCGATTACTTTAGTTGGTACTCATAATTCAATTCTTTGTTATGCACGCTTAAAAATATTTTATTTATCATCTCTCATCTGGAAAATTCTGAATTCCTGATCTTCTTTCTCTAATATTGTGAGGATAAGTGACTTAGAAAATTTTAAAGATCAAATTATTATCAGTGTGATTTACAATAAACCATTAAAAAATGCAAATACTGTCCGAACCACACCAGTTGGCGACCTCTGTTCTAGAGGCAGTGCAATGAAGCTGTCACTCATACCACAAAAGTCACTAATCGACAAATGTTCCCTGGAACAGTTTAAAAAAAATAATAATAACAGTCACTATTTCCACAGGAGAAAAACAAATAACATCAAATATTCCAGAGCAAAAAGCTTCGTTAACTCACGAGCAAAGTTCAGTCGCTTAGAGCACGATCTCCAAAGTGCAGCCGTTCAGAATAGGTCTCTGAACAAATCGCATTGACTACGCATCCTCCCGCAGAAGTCACTCTTATTTATACCCTTTGGCAATAGAGCTCGGCGGAGTTTCTATTGAGAATCCAATGAAAAGTTCTAGATCTTGGCTGCTATGCGTCGAAGAGCTTCGAAACTCTAAACTATCATTTTTAGCCAAATTTGGTCGCCAAGTCGCCAAGGTTGACTTTATTGAAAGGGAATCAACTGCCCCTTTATTTTCACATAGTCTGTAAAAACTACTATCACTGCAACAGAACAACTGATGCAGAGGAAAAGACAATCCATTGTAACACTGCTACCCTCTTCGGAGACTACACATCACGGGCAAGTGTCTACTACATCTTTTCATGATTTGATACACGGTACGGAGCTATTCTACTGATGTACAACGAATACATACAGCTGAAAAGTGTTAATAATCAATGCATACCACATGATTTTTCGTTCTTGTTTTTAATTAATTTAAATAGGTTGACCAGCGAAGCGGACAAAACCTGATGTATTTCATATTATTCGAGTAACATGGATACGAATGTTATGATATAAACATTAATGAAAATAGTTATCAGGTTGTTGATTTTAGCTCAGTCGAATAAGGCGTTTAGGTACTATCACACTTTAAATAATTTCAGCCTATAGACCATAATGATAAAGAATTTTTTATTGCGTCCCTGTAAAAAAAAAAAAAAAAAAAAAAAACTATAAGTGCTAGATTCACCAAAATCAATAAGGTTCGTGCTACGGTGACCTATAACATAAGTACCAGCTTTCAGCTCATTCGAACAAAGCGTTCTAACTCTAGCGTGTTCACTCACACACATACACACATCACGAAAAATCGTAGATATCTATAATAGAGAGGCTCGTGTAGAAATCAGACTTGTAAGTTTTGTATCAGACATGATGACAGACATAAATATGAATTTGCAACATTGTACGACAATTCTTTTTTGAGCTATGCGAGATACAATATCCATTTCACGAATCATGACTATAATATTTTCCTTACATGTAATGTCGGAAAGTAAAAATGGCTAAAAACCAGCCAGATCTTTTTTTTTTTTTTTTTTTACTCACAATGTTATTTTATTAAATTTTTAAAAATGTGCTGTAAAACAAAATTGATAATATTTTAATTTCATAATCGTTATGGGGGAGAAATAATGACTTGGAATTTATCTTTTGTAGGACATTAACTACAATATTTGGTGCTGCCATCTCTTGAGAAAATTAGGATTAAATACACTATATTGAACGAAAATCAATTAAATTTAATCGAAATTATTAAAAAAAAAAAAACTCTGACAATTAAATAACAATAAATGAAAGGCATTTTATTTTATCACCGATATTTCTATATGTTTATATAAAAACTAGCAGTTGTACCCGTCTTATTTTCCCCATCATACTATATAAGTATGAGTGAAGTTAGGTAATCGTGAAAATGTTCAAAACTTCGGTTTTCTGAAAAATTTTTACACATTTTCACGTATGAGGAATACGAAAATAACAAAATTGATATGGTATCCATCTGTCAGTTTGTTAGTGTGTTACTTTATAATGTGTTAGTGTGTGTGGCTGACAAGGGAAGTATGAATCAGTAAAATTGCTATTGAAACCAAACCACGCTTAAATTAAAGAGCATGGTTGAAAATATTGAGTACCGTACAAATTTGCTGCAACAACTCCCATGGGGGTCAGATATGCCCTCTATTAGTTTTAGTTATTTCTATAAAAGCCAACAAAACACACAGTGTAGTGTGAACAGATGGTGCAGTGCTAGCGTGCTTGACCTTGGGTACGTATGTAGTGGGATCGAGTCCCCGCGAGGGCGTTTTGTATTTTATTTTTTTATTTCAACTGAAATATTTATTTTTGAAACTTTAATTAAATTAAATCCTTATTGTAAAAGAAATTATATTAATTATATTAAAACAAGTTTTTTTTTTTTTTTTTTTCAGCGCGGACAGTTTAATATATTATATATTTTTTTTTTTTAACCAATTCATTTATTTATTTATTAAATTTAAAGAAATTAATAATTTAACGGGAAATGCTTTTATATTATACTAGCAGGCTACGCCCGCTTCGCTGGTCACCACTTTTAAATGAATCATTATAATTAATGAATTCTCAAAATTGCGTTAATTTTTATCATGTGAAAAAAAAAAAAAAAAAAAAAGAAAAAAAAATCTCTGATCCGGAAAAATGTCGCACCGGGTCCCCACTGCCTTCGGCAGTGTAGACCCGTGCGCGATGCACACGCGCGAATGCATATATATGAGCGCCCTAATAATTTTACAAGTTCGAATATATCCGCAATCGATTTGCAAGTATCAAAAACCTCTACATACCAGTTTTGAACGATCTATCTCTATTTTTATTTTTTTACCCTTCCGCTCCCTCCCCCCCTTCCCGCCCCTCCCAATAATTTTAAAAATTCAAAAATATCCGCAATCGATTTGTAGGTATCGAAAACCTCGATGTACCAATTTTGAATGATCTAACTCTATTTTTTTTTACCCTCTGTCCCCCCCTCCCCGGCCCTTCTAATAACTTTACACTTTCAAAAATATCCCCATTCGATTTGCAGGCCTCTAAAACCTATCTGTACCAATTTTGAATGGCCTAACTGTATTTCTATTTGTTTTTGCCCATAGCTCCGCCCCCCCTTACCGCCCTCCTAATAATTTTACAAATTCGAAAATATCCGCAATCGATTTGTAAGTATCAAAAACCTCTACATACCAGTTTTGAAAATAATTTTACAAATTCAAAATCATCCGCAATCGATTTGTAAGTATCAGAAACCTCTATGTACCAATTTTCAACGATCTGACACTATTTTTATTTTTTTGCCCGCCCCCTCCCCTCCCCCCTTCTCGTCCCTCCTAATAACTTTACACAATCGAAAATATCCCCATTTGACTTGCAAGCCTCTTAAACCTATCTGTACCAATTTTGAACGGCCTAACTGTATTTCTATTTGTTTTTGCCCCATACCCCCCCTTACTGCCCCACCCCCTTACCCGCCCCTCCTAATAATTTTACAAATTCAAAAATATCCGCAATCGAGTTGTAAGTATCGGAAACCTCTATGTACCAATTTTGAACGATCTGACACTATTTTTATTTTTTGCCCCCCCCCTCCCCTCCCCCCCTTCTCGCCCCTCCTAATAAATTTACACAATCGAAAATATCCCCATTCGACTTACAGGCCTCTTAAACCTATCTGTACCAATTTTGAACGGCCTAACTGTATTTCTATTTGTTTTTGCCCCATAGCCCCCCCTTACGCATGTGAAATCACGTTTCCCCCCCCCCCCCGCCTCCCTTGGGGACCGAATTTCAAAAATTCCAGAAACCGATTTTTAGACATTTGTATTAGCTATATTTAAAAGCAAAAATTTTACGGATATCTGTTTTTTTGTTTGAGATATGAAGGATTTTGTGAAATTACGTTTTGCCCCCCCTCCCCCCCTTGGGGGGCGAATTTTGTAAAATCGCTTGCGGCGTTGTCTTTCTCGGGTCGTAAACATTAACCGTGCCAAATTTGGTCCCGCTCGGTGAAACGGCCTAGGATTCTATAGCGGACACACACACAGACACACACACACACAGACTCTGCTCTTTTATATATATAGATTTAGATAAGATTTTGTTAATGACTACATTCAGATAAAATTTTATTAATGATTGTTTTATATAAATTATTAATTACTATTTTTTAACGACGACATTAATAGCAAAAGTTAATCGTCTGCTCTCAATTGTATTATTTATTAAATATTAATGCTGTTTTTTACATGAAAAATCCTGAATGATGAACAGCTGTTGCTTAACTATTCGACATCGCATTTAACTTTTATTTCAAATATTTCATTAAACAAGTGTCAAGTTTCGTGGTGTCGGAAGAACTGACAATAATATTGAAGACAATAACAGATTTTCTCAAAATGATTTTACTAATTTATAATTAATTTACATCTAAAAAAATTCAAAATCTGGGTAAATATGAATTTTACAAATCAAATAATCTCGACGAAAAGCCAAATATTTGACAAAATGTTCGTGATTAGCAATAATTGACGGTGAACAAAATTGAAATTCAAATAATTGTGATCAATCTTTTTATATTTCTTGTCCTAATTGTGAAAAATATATATGTTTTCATGATTTTTTTAATTTTAATCGTAACTGTTATAAATTAGAAACTATATTTGTAGCTTTAAACGTGGTTTTCTTTTTTATAAATAAAAAAATGCATTTCTTAAATTCATTCTCAATTCTTTATTAATTGGAACACTCAAAAAAAAAAAAAAAAAAAAAACCTTCTTAATGTAATAAATATTTTTTTCTTAAATTAATGATTTAATGAAAAACGTAAAGAAAAAAAATTGAAAAAATTAAAATACAAAACAACCTTGCGGGGACTCGATCCCACGATCTACGTATCTGAAATCAAGCACGCTAGCACTGCACCACCTGTTCACACTACGCTGTGAGTTTTGTTGGTTTTTATAGAAATAACTAAAACTAATAGAGGGCATATCTCACCCCCATGGGAGTTGTTGCAGCAAATTTGTACGGTACCCAATGTATGACTATGCTCTTTAATTTAAGCTTGGTTTGGTTTCAATAGCAATTTTACTGATTCATACTTCCCTTGTGAGGCTGAGCACGCTTTATCTCAAGAACAAATGGTCGCAGAAAGGTCAGGTCAGTTTTAAAATTTTACTTATGACACTGGCAAGAATCCTAGTAATTTGTAACATTCTAATTTAAAAACTTCGTAAGGTATTCAAAAATTTACGATTTTTACTTTCCGAACACTATAGTGAGGAAAGTACTGTAATCATGTCAAAAATTCCAGTTTGAGATTTTGGTATTTCTGTATGTTTTTAGGTTTCCTAAATTTTTTATTACTATTTTTACGATGATGTATGTGTGTATGAATGTGAGTGAACACGATAGTGTCTAAATGCTTTGTTCGAACGAGCAGAATATTCGAACGCTATTGATTTTGGTGAATCTAGCACTTATAGTTTTTTTTTTTTTTTTTTTTTTTTTTTTTTACAGGGACACAAAGAAAAATTCTTTACCATTATGGTCTATGTTCCCATTTTTTTTTTTTTTTTTTATGCGATAGCGTCTAAATGCTTTATTCGATTGAGCTGAAAATTTATGTAAGTGTTAAAGGTCACCATTGCTCGAACTGTGAATCTAGTACTTATAGTTTTTTACAGGGACACAACAAAAAATTCTTTATCATTATGGCCTATGGGCTGAAATTATTAGCGTCTAAATGCCTTATCCGATTGAACTGAAAATTTATATGCGTACTGTAGGTCACCGTCGCAATGAACCATAAAGATTCTGGTAAATCTAGCACTTATAGTTTTTTTTTACAGGGAGACAAAGAAAAATTCTTTATCATTATGCTCTATGCATTCAAATTATTTAAAATGCGATTGCATCTAAACTTCTTATTTGAATGAACTGAAAATTCATACAAGCATGTTACAGGTCACAGTCGTACAAACCATATACATTTTGGTGAATCGAACACTTATAGTTTTTTAAGAGGGACACAAAGAAAAATACTTTATCATTGTGGGTTATAGGCTCAAATTATTTAAAGTGCGATAACGTCTAAATGTCTCATCCAATTGATTTTAAAATTTATATGCATATTATAGACAACCATCGCATGAACTTTATAGATTTTTGTGAGTCTAGCACTTATAGATTTTTACAGAGACACAACAAAAATTTATTGATATGACCTATGGGCTCAAATTATTTTAAGGGCAATAGTGTTAAATTAAACAATATCTACAAAAAAGACACTTAAAATGTACAAAAAAGCCAAGCTCAAAGAAAGAGAATTGATTAAAGTTGTGTCTAAAAAGGGTGTGGTATCAAATTCCCAAGCTTACATTCAAATACTTATTTAATATTCCCTTTTAACTAAATTTTCACATGTGAATCAAGTGCCTTATGATATGTTGATAGAAATCCTTCTTTCCTGTACTAAATACATCATAGCGTGTTTCTGAAAAATATTATTATTTTTATTTATGTATGATGGGCTTGGCGGCCATCTTTCAAAGTTTTACGTTAGTTTGAATTCTATAAATCTCATCAATTATAGGATGAGTTGGTTGATTGGTTGGTTAATTGAGTTTTATATCGCACTAGTGCTGCGCAATGAGAAATAATTATAGGATGGGAGTGCGCCAAACTTAACACTGTTAAAACTTAAATTGATTCAACTTGTGTGCTTAACGGGGCTTTTGCGATGTTTTTAATGCATTTTTTTTTCTTTTTTAATCTGAATATTTCAACCCCTGTTGAATGGAATAACCATATTATTTTTACGAGATATTTATTCCAAGAAGCTAAATTCAAATTGGGTAAATATAACGGGGGGTGGAAGCTTCTATGCTCTCCCCCCCCCCCCCTCTCCTTCATGTTTTTACGTTAATTTAAATTTTTATATTCTTTATTCCCGGCATTTATAGGATGGAAGTGCACTTAATACTAAATAATTATAAGAAATCATGTTATCGAAATATTTCCGTCTCTGCTGAATGGAATAGCAAAATTAATTTTATATGAGACTAGCTAACCCGGCAGACTTCGTACTGCCTCAATCGATAAATAAAAGACCTAAACTTTTGTATAAATTAATTTCAAAACAAACAAAACGTATTGAATAAAAAAGCATTTTTTTAATGAAGCATGAAGTTTTATTATTATTTTCGACACATCATGTTGCTTACTTAAAAAAACAGAGTTTTCCTGAAATACTGGCTATTTATAAGGTTTAAATTTTTATTAACAGACACACACTGTTATGATACAGTTTGTTAATCAATTTAAAGCTTTCTCATAAACTATATTTTTTGTTTTGTTTTGTGGTGCGTAAATAAACAAAGAAGACGGTTTTCCGACGTGCGAACACGCGACGTATAATTGTCCATGCGCGAAACAGGGAAACTCCAAGTTGATTCCGCAAACTTCTAAAGACTGTATTTGCGATTTATTTATTGTCATCGCAAAGGCCAGACGTACTGGAAATTGTAAGCGTTTAAAATCGAATGGTAAATCCGTTGGAATCATCGGTATTCGCGGGATCAAGACATCCTCTCCTTTGTATTTTCCTTTTATGATTGTTGCCTCAATGACGTTATTCATCAGCTTTTTCACAGCCAGTCTTGTCCCATTGCATAGTCGAGGTTGATTAATGTTACGCAGCATGATGACAACTGATCCTACTTTTAACTGCAAATTGTGAGGTGGTAATCCAGGCAATTCCAGTGAATTTAAAAACTCCGTGGGATAGTTGACTACGTCATCCTGGTTCATAACGGTGTCGACTGATTTGAAGGAAACCAACTGTCCTGGAAGAAAATTCTGAATGGTCGCATTGAGATCCTCGACATCTTTATTTTTCGCTGCCAATATTGCTCGTTCACCCAGCCAATTATGGTTATTGAACTTTTGCGCTATATCTGGGAAAACACGCTGAATAAGCTCCTCTTTTGAATCTGTGATGTGACAGAAATCTGTGGGTAATGTGATGAATCCGGTCGAGGTGTCCATTGCAACTTTATTATTTCCAATATCTAACAACTGCTTCGCAAACACATTTGCAGTTTCATCATGTTGCAAAAATACTCGCATGTTAGTTGTTAATTGGAGTGTCTTTACGTACTGCCACAAATTAGATGATTTTAGGCATGCATTTAGTTCATCAGCAACAGTTGATCGGGGAATAACTGGAAGAGTCTGACGAAAATCACCTGACAACAGAATCATGGCCCCACCAAAAATATTTTGGTTGTCACGAAGATCTTTCAATGTTCTGTCCAGCGCCTCCAGTGACCTCTTATGGGCCATTGTGCATTCATCCCAAACAATTAATTTGCATACCTGTAGGATCTTGGCCATTGCGCTATTTTTGGCGATGTTGCAAATTGGTGTTTCGGTAATTTGCATGTTTAATGGTAATTTCAAGGCAGAATGCGCAGTTCGTCCGCCTTCTAGCTGAGTCGCAGCTATTCCAGATGAAGCCAACGCTAGAGCAACATCATTTCGCGATCTGATCCTCGCCAAAAGCAATGAAATTAAGAACGTTTTTCCGGTTCCTCCGGGAGCATCAAGGAAATAAATTCCACCAGATCCACTGTTCACAGCTTCTATCAAAGTGTCGTACGCAATTCTTTGTTGTTGATTTAATTGTGGAACATTTGTACGAACTGTTTCGGCCAATGCTTCAATGTCGTACTGTTGTTCCCTTTGCAACTCGTGGTTTAATGCATCGTGCATATGACGATTGGGTGCTGTCATTCCCAAACACGACAATACTTTATTTGCTATCAATAAACACATATCTTCTATCATGATCAATGTCTCATTGTAAATTTCTTCAGTCATTTGTAGTGTAGGATTCAAAGTTTCACGGCGAACACGATGCAAAACATCCTCAGACATGTCATCTCTATACTTAACCCACAAATCTTTTGGATTCGAGGGGAAACATGTCGATATGATAATCGCAAACAATGTACGAATTTGATGCGGCGATGAAGATATTACGGAATCCTTGAGCGTATCATCCCAGTGCGAATCGTTCTCAAGTAAATGTAATAGTTGGCATGCCTCACGGTAAGTCGCACACAGCTGTCCATTAACTGTTCTCAGTTGTTTGAACGATGTCGGACCACGAACATTCACCAACAACAATCGCAAATAATAACATTCATCGTTATTTGGATGTACTGTGTAGATGCGACCCAGAGCGTCTGAAGCAAATACATTTGGATGTCCTTCAACTGGTGTTCCTTGTTTTCGACGCTGAAACGATTTCGATGATGCATTCCATATGTAATAGCGTGGCATGTCAGCATACAGCAAAGTGCGAGCAAAATCATCAGTTTGACAGACTGTGAAGAAACTTGTTAATGTTGTCGATGGTGGACGTGCCGCTCTGTCTGCCGCGTTCGATTCATTAAAATAAACTCGTTGACCATTTTCTAAATGGACCGCCAAATGGACTACTGTAGGGTATCTTTCATGGATCGCAAATGAAAATATACGCCAAATTGCTTCGTTGCTACTTACATAGCGCCCCATCTGGTACTGTGATATTTCATCATTTGCATTGGTTACAGCGAAGACAGCCATATCGCTGCCTTTGTTAACATAGTATTTACATATGTATTTTATCGACTTTATAGAGTTACAATATTCCACATTGATGTGAGTCTCAAAAGCTTTGGACAATATTGGTGAGTATGGCACAATCCAACGATTGTCTACATCAACATTTTGTCCTCTTACCTTCACAACTACCGATTGCCCATTGTCCGCAACTGATCGCCGACGATACAATGGGTATCCATCATTTCCCGTTATGGTTTCAGCAAGAAGGTCTCTTGGGTATCGCTTGGAACACTTGCCGTCGACCATACAGGGTGAATTGTAGTTGAAAAGTCCGCAAGGTCCATGTATCATGTGTTTGGTAACTACTGCATGCAATTTTGGGTCAACTGTTTCATCTGAAATTTCAGCTGAAATTATGGAATCAATCTCATCTGGCCTTATTTTGTCCACTAACCAGAGTAAAATGTGCGCATGTGGCAATCCACGCTTTTGCCATTCTACAGAGTACATCCAACAACGGACTCGGCCATACACACAATGCTTTATTAAGAAATTCATCAGAGATTTTAATTTTTGTTTAAAAACTCTGGCAATTATATCATGTCTAACAACTGGTGTTTGGCTATGTAGCAATTCCCTCTTGATTTCGGACCAATTTGGGTTACATGTGAATGTAACAAATAAGTCTGGGCGGCCATAATGCCTAACATATGACATAGCATCCTGAGCATATTCGTGCATGTGGCGTGGGCTTCCTATATAAGTGGCTGGCAAAATTGTCATTCTTCCTACATTATTCACATTGCCATCGGCATTTATAGCATCGCGGAGATGAATGTATTCCTCTGATCGTAGCTGTCGTTGGTTCAAACGGATGTATGTTAATCGTTCAGTCTCAATTTTGACATACATGTCAACTGCAAACTGATGAAAAGTCGTTGACACATCAAAATATGATTTATTTCACCTTGACGGATCATGAGTCTGTATGAATAGAAATTCATAGCACTAACTTTTTTGTTGGTTTCAGCACCTGCAATCAAAAATGATAAATGTTACTTAGATGAATTGAATTTAAAAATATTATTTAATCCTGCTCAATTTATTTACCTGTTACTTGATTTACCATTTTGATATTAAAATGGTATCCATCTTCCCCCTGCCAGAAGATCAAAGGATATTGTAATCCATCATAGCTCCTGTGTGTTTCAGATACACGTTTTAAATCACTATTCCGACGATGAAGCACAATATCTCTAGATTGTAAATTTTCTCCCACAATGACAACAGCCACTTTATCAATGGTAGGTGAATTAAACCTCCTTGTGTGTTCACCGGCAGGTGTTTTGTCAGCTCGAATGATAATATTATGGCTATCAGATGGCATCCGATCCAATGCTATTTTGAACATGTTTACTAAATTGTTATTCTGATGAAGAAACATTTGTAATTCTTGGACAATGGTTCTCTTCACTGTTGGATTGTGAGCACAACGATTATCAACTTCCGCATCTGAATTGCCCATAAAATATATTTGTAAAAATTGATGATCTGCATCAGGTAGTGGTAACAGTGCCCCCAGTAAGTGATAAATTTGTCCTTGTATCTGTAATATTTTAAATTTTGTCCATTAATTATTTCATATATACAGCGTGTAACGGAAGGGGGGTATCAACCCTGAAGGAGGTGAATGTGCTCATGAAACTCAACAACTTTCCCCAAAGAACATAGGTCGAAATATGAAAAAAAAATTTGGCCCTCCCTTACAAAACTGACTACCAGCTGATTGATTTACTATGGGAGGGCCAAATTTTTTTTTTCATATTTCGACCTATGTTCTTTGGGGAAAGTTGTTGAGTTTCATGAGCACATTCACCTCCTTCAGGGTTGATACCCCCTTCCGTTATATATTTTAGTACAAACTTGAATATTATAAAAAAATATTCTGGTATAATACCTTGAAAGTGGGCATGAAATTGTCCTGTATAATATGTGTAGCGCCAAATGATGTCATCTGGAAACAGTTGTTATATTTCTGAATGTTGGCCAAGAAGTGCTTAGAATCATTTCCAATCCCAGAAACTAAAGAGCGTAAAGGATCTGGTGGTGGGACCAATTGTGGCAATTTTACTTTGCCTCCAGCACAACATAATCCAGTAGATTCACCAGTGTATTTTAACGCCCTACAATATTTACAAATTATTTTCATTTCCCCAACTGTTACCGATTTGTCGGCACAATAATCAATTGCCGGATCATAGTGGAATGCAGCTCGTTCAAGAATCACAGGAGCACTGCGTCTGCGGATTCGCTCAATTTCATTATGTCGTGCTCGCTGTTGTTGTGTTTGATGTGCACGAACTCGTTGCATTCTAAGCCTATCCACTTCATTGTCACTCACTAAATAACGCAATTCTGACATAGCAATACGACTATTTTCTTGATCTGTCTCTCTCTGGTCATCAGTGCGGTTAGCACGTGAGGTAGCTCTTCGCACATTTGATTGACTGCGACGACCTAAGTCAGGTCGTCTTCTCCTCGGCATCGTAACGTAATTAATCGAAGTGAGAAAATTTCTCGCTCACTTAACAGTAACTTAACAGTAAAGTGTCACTATCACAAAATATCAACAAAAAAAGAGCACACTACTTGGAATGTCACTATCACAAAGGATCACAAAAGTAAAGAAAGTTCTCGCGCACGTAGCGGTAATCGTCACTCACAAAGATAGAAGGATGCACTCATAGAATATCGTAACCATGATCGTAACACAATATCGTCAATCGTAATACTTTTTTCCGTGTTCTGATTTTTTTATTTATTTTTTTGGAGTTTACCTTTAAGCCATAAATCTCCGTGTTCTGAAGTGCGACAGAATGATTGACATATTAGTTGGTTGTCAAATCTAATGTCAAATATTATATAAACTTAATTTGTGACAAAAAGCATGAAATAAATAATAATAAATTGAAAAGTGTGAAATAAATAATCTGATACAGTTACAACTGAAGTTAGCTAAAATACATTTTTTGTCGCGTTCGCGATTCACTTTTGTTTATTTTCGGAACGCGACATTAGATCCTCCAAAGCGCACGCGAAGACTATTTTCATAGATATGGTTGAATTTGAACTTTATGCAGCGGTAATAAATTGCAAATTGACTCTTTGACGTTAGGAACACACCTAAACTTTATTGAAGAGCAATAAAGTTCAAATTGACTCTAGAAAACGTTTGTATGGGAAATAGAAAAGGGCTGTTTTTAGGGTTTTCCCGGAAATTATTCGATTTTTTCTCGCCTTTTAAACCTTCCCTAGACCTCCACGAACATTTCAAGACTAAGATAAGATAAATCCGTTCAGCCGTTCTCGAGTTTTAGTGAGACTAACGAACAGCAATTCATTTTTATATATATAGATATATTTTAAGAAACTTCTTTCAAATTGTGTGAATGTTTATTCATTACTTGAAAGATGGCCGCCAAGCCCATCATACATAAATAAAAATAATAATATTTTTCAGAAACACGCTATGATGTATTTAGTACAGGAAAGAAGGATTTCTATCAACATATCATAAGGCACTTGATTCACATGTGAAAATTTAGTTAAAAGGGAATATTAAATAAGTATTTGAATGTAAGCTTGGGAATTTGATATCACACCCTTTTTAGACACAACTTTAATCAATTCTCTTTCTTTGAGCTTGGCTTTTTTGTACATTTTAAGTGTCTTTTTTGTAGATATCATTTATTTTTTTTTAATAGTTTTTATATTTACTGGAATTAACCTGATACTTTACATCAGATATGTCCTGGATTTCAACTCAGCTTTCGTGCGATGTTGTTCTTTGCGTTAAACTGTATTACAAAGTTTTCTTTGCGTTAAACTTTCCATAATTCTGGTTGCTAGACATTATCCATGGGTTTTCTATGCAGACTAGTATGTCGTGTCCATCACAAAACTTTCTTCTACATTTTCCTATACATATTAACGCAGCACAAATTGTTTATTATTTTTTTCATTATGAATGCTGAATATTATCAACTCAGAGAGGTATTGTTGCACAAAATGTCCAACGGAAGTAAATTTTCACCATGCAGATGGCATCCTTTCAGTTCTAAAAAAAACATTGTCGTATATAAGCTCCACTTATCGGCCGACAGGCATCGAGATTGAATCAGCATAATGTCTCATAATGGCCTTTTCACATATTAAGTTTTGTTTCATTATATGCAACAGAACCAGTGGTGGATTTAAGGGGGGGGGGGGGGGGCTAGGGGGCTGAAGCCCCCCCCCCCCCAAAAGTACTGACATTCCCAATTGAATAGTACAATTGCAAACTTTTCATTGATCTGGAATACATCTTGAAAAGTCTCAGCCCCCCCCCCCCCCAAAAGTTATGTTCTGGATCCGCCACTGAACAGAACCTTTCCTTAAATTGCGAAAATCGATGTATAGAAGCGCCACATGTTGAGATATTGGTACAAAAGTTGATAAGCACTATAATTTGTAACAATGTAAATTTATTTGTAAATTTATGCAATTCCATGTATTAGTTACTCAGATATAGCCTTCTCTGAAATTGCGGCAATCACTGTATAGCAGCACCATGTTGAGCAATTGACACCAAATATTGATAAACGCTATTATACATCAAGGTTCAATTGCATATAAATTTATATGTAATTCTGAGCAGTAGCTCCTGATATCTAGTTGGAACAAAACTTTCGCCACACACATAGAACACACACACGCAAATAGAAATTTTCTAAAAATAGTCAAATTGTTTTCAGGAGCTCTTACAAAACGTGTAAATCCATTAAAAACCGAAATTCATTTCAATAAAATGACAAGCGAAGCGGGCAAAGCCTGCTAGTATACTATATAGAAGGAAGTAGAAATCTTTATGCATCATAATTATCATTGCCAGATTGAATTGAAGGATATTAAAATTGGATACTATATCGTGTACTGACTTTCTTATTCTAAGGTATGAAAAATATTAAAAAATCAGCAATTCAAGCTATAGATTTGAAACAAATGTTATTCAAAAATGTATTCATTTCTGTTTTCAGGGATATAAAATTTAAAATTGTACAAAATAATAAAAGCAAAGATTCTTTGGTTAAAAAAATAACTTATAAAAAGAAAAAGCAGCTCAATTTGAAATTAATATTTTTCGGGTAAACTGAGATGAAGCAATTTCATATTTGGCGATTTATGTCTCTTTGGCAATATTTAACAGTTTTTCAGCAATTAAGATAGGAAATTTTGATTTTTAAAAGCTAAATTTTATAAAAGTTCCTAGATTAAGTAATTGTCTATCTGAAAAACTAGTTTTCAAAGAATTCTGCACATTTATGAATTCTCTAGCTTGTTTTTAAAAAAAATTTCTTGAAGAAGAAATTTTTTCAAAAAGTTGTCAAAACATCTAATTTTACGCTAAATTGAAAATGCTCCCATTTTTTTACTTATTAACTTGGAAAGTTCGTTTTTATCTCAAATTAAAGATCTCGTTGATACGAATATTTTACTTTTTGTTTCATTTTACTGCGATATTTGGTTCGTCCAATATTTAAAACTTTACGGGGAAAAAAATTTGCCGATTTAACATGGGAAAGTTGGTTTCTGTATAATAAGCATTTAACGATCTTGGGTTATTTCTGTCGATTTTATTATTGGCGCGTTCTGCTTTGTGTTAGTGGTAGTTTGTTTGTTTTGCTTTTCTCTGAGCTTGGCTTGGCAAAACGACCGTTTCTGCTTGATACTATATGAAGAAAAATACACCTTATTATAATTTTCTCTTTTGTTTATTTAACTATTTCTTTTACTTTAATTTATTTAAACAGACGTTAATTACTTAATGTTCGGAAAGTCGAGTGGAGTCGCTCCAGACTTTTTTAAGCTTTGAAATGTGGATTTTATAATCATGTATCTCTATTAATAATCTTCGCCGGACAAAACTATTTATATCGAATTCATTGTCTTGAAGAGGCTTTTCCAAGGATGTATTACAAAACATTCCTTCTCATTTGAAATTTTAAAGTTGTCCTCCCTAGACCGTCCAGGCCCAAAGTTTTTTCACGAAAAGATCCCATTCGAATTCATTGAACATGAGTTTTGTCATTTTTCAAAATTCTCACGCATTTCCGAGATTGCAGGGGGTTGTGGGACTTTTGGCAGACCCGGTATATTTTTTATTACTACCAGCAAGTGCAAGTATATTTGTTATACAAACTGTGAATCTCATTCAAGATTTTCTTTTCTTTCTTTCCTTCTTCTTCTTTTTTTTTTTAATTTATTTATTAAATAAATAAATAAATAAAAATGGAAAGTTTTAAAGTTAATTTTACTGTAAGCCATATTACTTGAGATTAATAATTTGGAAGTTTTGTCATAAATAAGAGAGTTCATTAAAAGAGTTCCTAATTAATCTATGATTTGAACATTAAAATTCACTCATATTAAAACGTATTTTCTGTGGTTTCTTCTGTTTTTTTTTTTTTTTTTTTTGTCGCAGAGATGTATGGATTTACCAGCTCCAAAAATTTCAGAAATTTTCAGAACCGTGAGAAAAATCAATATGTTCCTTCAGACATTACCACTATATTTACTACGACAACAGAATCTGAAAACAAGACGAATATCATATCTTCTGTCTGGCAAAAAATTTCTAATTTCTTCGGAGGGGAGACAACTACAGAAGTCGAACCAGAAATGAGGAAGGAAGTGCTCACACCTGAGGACAAAATAGGAGCAGAGGAAAGAAAGCAGATTCAAGAGATTGCCCCAATGAGCTTAAATAGACAAAGTGACAGTGGAACTTGGCAGAAAGAGAACTATGGTCAAGGTGAGTTTATTGTGTTATTTTTCAGCAATAAAAATAATTGCCTTTCTTGATATTTGCAGTAATCAGTTATTAAGTTATTTTTGATAAGTTTCCTATTGGAACTGATATAAGATACTTTAATAAGAGGATCATTGATGGAACTATTGTTAACTAAATTAAAGCTTTGGTTCCTACAATACTGTTGCGTACTTGGGGGTTCGTGAGTTGTCCCAGAATGAAAGGCGAAACTTACAAAAATTCAGTAATTTATTCACAGAAAGTTCTAGAAAAATACAGGTCTATAAACCAAGTATCAGCTTCAATTCAACCAGTAAACACAGCTTAAACAACAGCTGTCAATAGCAAATCCTCAGTACAATCTGTATAGCAATAACACATAAAGCAAGTCTCTTTCAAAGAGGATCAAAGCAATGCAAGCATTAGAGGAAGCTGGCTGAGAATTGAACTGAACCAGCCTTAGTGAAGAAACGTCCCTTATATACTCCTGCAGAAAAGTGTGGAAAATTCCAGAAATTTCCATATCTCATCAGCCAATGAGATTAGAGCTTCCATATTTGGTATATCCCTAATAAGAATTTTCTCGCCAAGATCGCCAAAAATATTGCCAATGAGGGAAAAAGTCACCAAATTTGGCGCCAAATCCATTACCTGCCTTATTGGAGCTTTTTAATGCTTTTTTAAGGGAAAATAAGGCTATTTTAACGCAAAAACGACTAGAAATGCACAAAATTAGCACTTTATCAACTTACTAAGCCTCTTTGAAAGAATTTATACAAAAGTAAACATAATTATTTACAATTTTGTAACAATATGCTGTTCACCTAAAAGCAGGATATCGAAAGGGTGGAATCCTTTGACTTATCCTGTGGTTGTGGTGGCTTGTTACTGACTTCTTAATAACATCACAACCTCTCCTCTGGGTTTATCTGTATTAGGTGATGATGATTACTTTATGCTGATGATGTGGTCCTAATTGCTAAAGAAAAGTTTTTAAGTACCGTCTCTGGCATTATTCTAATGGGCTTAATTGTGTTGAAATTGTTATGATACTGAAAGTCTTTCAATTAATCCATAAAAAACTTTAGTGGTTGCCTTCTTGAACAAGATAAACCTTAAAATAAAAAATATTAAATTCCTTGATCAGGTATCAAGTATCCAAAAGAGCTTGGAAGAAAAGTGAAATTCAAACAGTAGGTACTGGCAACACTGACTGTATAGCATCAGATATTTAAACTTCCATCAATCATTAGTCAGTGCAAAGTTGTCAGGCATGCCAATCGCTCTAAAAGTTGTTCTGTAGGAATCACAATTAGAGATGTAAAACCCCCAAAATTTTGATTCAGGGGTATAAGCATGGGAATTTTGTGGTTTAAACCGGTTTTTTATTTACATACGTGATTTAAAAAATAATTTGATTTTTGTCACAAAATTTATAGGTAGAGATTTCAATGTTAAATCAAATTAAAACTATTTTAAATAAAAATGATGAAACTGTATTAAAAGTTGTGAAAGTAAATAACTGATTATAGAAGTTATAATTGAAACCATACAATGATATGTCATCTGATTTTCTAGAGTGAATTTGGTAAATAAATTAGATTAGAATCTTATGACATTTGGAAAAAAGAAAACCACAATATTGTTTGTAAATTAAAAATATTACTGTTATAAATTTTAAAGACTTTGAAAATGTTAACAGTGAATCATATGACATTAATAAGGTAACTCATAAAAATCATATAAAAGTAAATTTTGATGAAAATAATTCTGTTTTTGAGTTAATATATGCTGATTTAGCAAGAATTAATTAATAAAGAAATTCTAAGTATTCTTCAGTGCTAGTTGATAACTTTTTCAGGTATATGTTTAGCTTTTTTTTTTTTTTTTTTTTTTTTTTTTTTTTAATATAAATATGAAGTAAAATTGTTTTTTCTTATTGGGAAGATATAATGATTGATTTGATCAATCAGAAAATTAAACATTTAAAAATAGATATAAGAAATAGCATATTTCAAGAGCAAACATTCAAACCATATTTTCTCCTTCGGATGTAATTTTTAGAAAACATTAAAAACTAATAAATTAAAAAATAACTAAACTTAAATTCTAATTATTATTTGTTCAGATGTATTACTAGTTACTAGGGAGACATGCAGACATAATTTGGAAGATATGTTTTGTTAAATTCAAAGAAAAATCACTAAATCCTTTTTTTTTTTTTTTTTGGGGGGGGGGGGGGAGAGAAAATAGTTTGAATGTTTGCTCCTCATTTAGTTTTAGTTAGTAATATCGAAGAGACTGTTCATAGAGAATTCCTGCTAGTTTTGCAAATAAATTTCTCTAATAATAACAAAAAAAAAAAAAAATTCTTAAAAAAATTATTATTAAAGATATAGTATGTTTTAAGTAAATATTTTTTAATTAACTCTGTGACGTATATTTTTCACTAATTTTATTTTTCTGCTATTTTTAAGGGTTCTGAAGACATCTAAAAAATATTCGTAATTCAATTGGAGTAAACACTTTCTCTTGAGAAATTTTTAAAATACGCAAGTGTACTAACTTGAAGCGATTATTGAAAAATTCTTCTTTTTGAAAATGTATAATTATTCCAATTGAGATTAAGCATATGCTTTTATAATGGATTAGTGTTCCAAGTTGTGTAAATAGAATACAAATAAAACAAATGGCATAAAAATTTTAGAAATTTTCATTTAAATTTATTTTTATTTATTTTTTTTATTTAAATATGCATCATTTTATTTCTTAACTAAAATATCATTTTTCATGCACGAAACTTTTTTTGTGTCTTAATAAATGTAATTTAAGCATATTTCAATGAAAATAATACCAAATTTTATAAAATTTCTATGCTTGGTCTAAAATGGGTTAAATGTACAAAATTGTATGTACCATAAAACAAGGTTATTTGGACTGTGAGGATTTATTTGAACCAAAACAATAATATAATTAAAAGTTGGCACTGTTTTTTTGAAGTAATGAATGTAGTTAACAGTTTATCCTCAAAGTATATGAACTATGTCTATTATTTGACTAAACCAGTGATAGGAGTGACTTTAGTCATTTTATCATTTTACATTCAAGTAACCCCTAAGGTCCAAGCAACTCTGTTTTAGGGTACTAACTTTAAATAGGAGAAGAAATTCTAGAGTATATTGTTTAAGTATTTATTTTTAGCTTTCCCTTTCTATTGAGTGTCGTGTTTACATTCATGGGAAAATTTCAGGAAAACACAATGCTGTAATTCAAAATCATGTACTAAATTTTGGCTGTCTTTGAAACAATATTTTTTTAATGTTGTGAGTACTGATATACAAGGTGGGTGGACACAAATTATTACCCTGATTTTACAACATTCTTAGTCTTTAACGATTACACTGATTTTGACTTTATTCAGCAGATAAGTTAAACCAATCATAAAGGTTTTTTGTATGTTGAAATTAATATCTAAATGCAAAATTACTATTACTGTTACAACATAAGTTTTTAAATTACAACGGCAAACCAATATCAGATGTGAAATTGATAAAAACTTGTATGCAAAAGTTTTTAGGACTTCAAAGATTGAAAAATTTTTAGAAGTTCACATTTGGTGGCTATTTACCATAGCAAGTTCAAGACTTCTGTTGTATCTTTTTTAAGATTTAATGACCTTACATTGAAAACAATATAACAGTTTTACCCCTTTCAAAGCGGTCATAAGGATAATGATGCATCTACATATTAATTTCAGCTTCAATGTCAAGAAAAACTTTATGATTAGTCCAACATATTTTCAAAAGAAAATTAAAATCAGTGCAATCACTAAAGCATAAGACTGTTGTAAAATTACAGTAATCATTTGTGTATACCTTGTATTATTTTTTATCTTTTTATAACTACACTCCATTCACAAAATTATTGCAGAAACCTCCCTCTTGCCTAACCAACTACATAATCCCATTTTCTAAGATCAAATGTTTTATTATAAACTAGCAAACCCATGCAAAATTTTCTTAGTTTCTTTCTTTTTCTTTTAATTTATTCACCTTTAAAATTTGAAACTCATAAGTCTTATACCAATTTCACCATCCAATTAAAATATTAATTCACCAGAAGCCAAATTATTATTAGTTTTTGTGGGATGAAATGCTAATGATAGTTAAATTAAATCAATCAAAGAAAAGTTTCAAAATAAAATTCACGTTTGATGACCATTTAAATATTTCTCCAGGCAATACAGCTTTAATAAAGGACCCCTATGGCGACTTTTAAATTTTTGCCGCCATGTTAGCGGGATCCCTTTTTATTTTTTTATTATTTATTCATTTTGACATAATTTTTTATGAAAAACACTGACTTAGTACCTATTTTAATTATACTTTTAATTATTATGTTTTTCAGTGAATTTATAAAAAAGTTCATATTTTGTTTATATTTTTAAAGTATTGCTGGGTTTAAAATGATGCTTGCAAGAATTGTAAAGATGCAACTTCTAAAAATAAATTTTTGAATAAAATGTCGACAATTCAGACAAATGTTGTCTTTATTATTAATATTAATATTATTTTTTTTACTTTTTATTATATACACTATATCACTGAACTGAGTCTGCGTGATTAAATATTACTTGTATATATATTTTTTTATCTTTGCGTATTTTATTGTCACTGTCATATCATTTCTACAAAGTATAACCATAACTGGTCCACGCTAGAGAAATATTATTATATAGATAATCATATTTTTACAGCAATTGGAATCAATATAAACTCTTTCACGAAATATTTTGAGTTGAAAACGCATATTTTGGATATTTATAATTAAATCCATAGTCAAGTACATCAGCAAAGTGAATACTCAATTCTTTTGCAGAAATATATATACAATATTTAAGATTTTGGAAGAACAACAGCCATTCAATGAATTTTTGTCTGTTCATATAAACTGAGTGATATATGTATACATAAATACGCAGGTAATCATTGTACATACATTTTCCTGTCTATTTTGTGGACACCCTTTAGGCATGTTGAACATATTGTTGAAAATAGATAAATAAAAATATAATTTATAATAATAAATAATTATCTATACTATTGTATAAAATGCTTCACAGTATGAGTCAGAATATTGATAACTTTAAAATTATTAAACATGCTATGCTGATACCAATGAAACAAAATGTTTATACATGAATAAAATTTTTTTTAAATATAGCTTTATCAAAAATTAAAATTACACATGTGAAAAAAATTCTAGTAAATTTGACATGTTTAAAACATACTGAATCAGTAATCTTTTGAGCACCTCTGTAAAAAACTGTAAATTATACTCATTTTTAATAGGGAGCATGCAGTAGAGAAATCTGCATAAGATATAAATTTTATAGCTTGCCAAGCATATTTATAGTATTTAACTTTTGGAAAGGCAGACGGACATTTATTAATAAAATGAAGATAATTTTTGCCAAAATTGGAGATCTAAATTACAGTGGCATCACCAGAAAAAATTTCAGGGAGAGAGGGGGGGGGGGGGGGCACAACCTGGATTTTTTTTTTTTTTTTTTTTTTTTTTTTTATAAAATTCTGATAGCATAGTTTTAAATTTAAAGAAAAAATGCTTAGTAGAATTGCCTCCCTTGCCCTATTCTGCCGACGCTCATGTCTAAATAATTTTTTGGTGCCCAAATTAGTATTTGAAATAAACTTCATGAAAATCATTAGAGTTGTTTTCAAGAATATTAATACAAATACATAAACCAGATTTGCTTGGTCGATGGTAAAATATATTTAAAGAATAAATATACTGTGCACGTAAATACAGCATGTACCCATAAATCCATGCACCTTCAAACCAGAGAGTCAGATTTTGAAATTTATTGATTCTAGGTATTTTTTGATTGCATTTCTAAACCAAAGTTTTAATGCTGCAATGCATTAAAAATGATAATGAATAAATATATTAAACATGTAAAATATATTAAACATTAAAAAATGAATAAAGGCAGGCAATTAAGAAATAATAAATGTTTTAAAGCAAAGATATATACACATATATTCAATCAATGAATTAAAATTTGCCTCATAAAATAAAATACAAAATTTAAGTTTATAAATATCTGATTCAATGTAGACTTGTATTACAAATGTATATTTTTTATTATAATTTTAAAAAAATAGGTAAAACTTTTCTTTTTTCTTTTTTTTTTAATTATCAATAGCCTTTTTTTTTTTTTTTTTTTTTTTTTTGTTGTTGTTGTTTAAAACACTAATATTGTTGCATTAAAAAATTTAGGTAATTTTCAGGACCTAGATCTCTCTTAAAATTAACTTTGCTTATTTCATTAGATTCAGTTTCTAAAGAATCAGAGTAATAATATCTTCATTTTTTTATGAAAAACTTTACCATAAATTTCATTGTTTACATTGGTTGTGCTGTGCAGATTTCTGGAATTTGCCGATTTTAGGAGCGTAGATTTCTGTAAATCTACTGTTAATCAATCAGAAATATTCTATTATATGCATTCACTTGCTATATGCACATATATAAAAGAAAATAATTTGTTGAATAATACAGCCTGACTGATTAATGCCAATTAACAGAGATTACTGTTAAAAAAGTAAGAAAAAAAAATGTTTGAAAAAGTGTAAAACATTAATAAATAAAATACTTTTTCTTCCCCAATTTTAGGGAATATGAATTCATTTCATCAGCATAACAGAAAGAAACGATCAAGTTTCCCCAGATCATTCAAAGAAAGTGCTGCTTTAGCAACAGAGGTAAGGAAAATAAAATCCTTTACAAAGCATTATAATGCATTTAAATATATTACAGAAACGCCAACAATTCCTGCATTTAATAAAGTACCTATTGTAATTGAAGAATTCGACCAAGGTGAAACAGAGGGAGGACGAATAAAAAGGTATTGTAGATAATCTAAACACTGAATTATGGTCTATCATAATACACAGAATAACCTACCTTGACTATTAATAAATGAATAAATCAGTTTACAATCATCTGGGAAATCTTTGATACATTTTTGCCAATTGAACAAAACTATCTTTCATTCAAATATTAAGTTATCTATATAAATATGGAAAAACTTTGTTTGCTGTAGAAATCCAAACACTTTGAAGGATTACTTACAAACTTTGAATAAACACCATAAAATGCAATAAACTCGCAACAATTGTTTCAGGTCGAAAAAACACACGACCCTTCATCCGGCGAATAAAGTAAGCACGAGTCGCAGGGCCCGACTAACAAATTTTTGTGCCCAGGGCACTTTAAATTTTTCGTGCCCCCTTAGAAGAGCAAGATTTCTCTCTCATCCCCCCCCCCTCCAAAAAAAAAAAAAAAAAAAAAAAAAAAAGAATTTTTTTTTATTAATATACCACAATTTTTAGCAGGCGAAAAAGCAGATCTAAAAACAAATTATTTGATAAAAAAATTTAATCTGGTTTTGTTTTAGACCAGGTTCTAAAGACAAATAAAATTACCCCAATCAGTCTAATTACAGTTTTTATTTTATTTTATTAATGTAAGTGAAACGTGATACACAGTTGAGTTAAAAAAAAAAAAAAAAGATTCAGACCATAGATTTTAGCCATTAGTAAAATTTTGTGTCCCTCAGAAATTTCGTGCCCAGGGCACTAGCCCCAGGTGCCCGTGCGATAGTTAGGCCCAGCGAGTGCTGCAGTCAAAGCGGCAACGCACCTCTGCTTACCTCTGCTTTGACTGCAGCACTCGTGCTTACTTTATTCGCCTGATGAAGGGTCGTGTGTTTTTTTGACCCGGAACAATTGTTGTGAGTTTATTGCATTTTATGGTGTTTATTCAAAGTTTGTAAGTAATATTTTTTACAACTCCAGTTTTGTGGTGCTTTTTTATTAACTTTGAAGGATTGGAATGAAAACTGGCATACATGTTACATACTACCTGGTAGAAATTACACTACTAAAAAATTGCTTTTCCCCCTCCAAGTGGGTGAAGACTGTGCAATACAGGAACGAATCGAGCTTGATACTTGGTATGAAAATTCTTCAAGTTTATATTCCCTATGTGATAAGAAAAAGTTGCTCAATCCCTTCAAGGGGGAAAAATGGGGTAAAAAATAAGGTGTTAGTAATTTGGGAACTGCTTAAGCTAAAGCTTGACATTTGGCATTAAAATTCTTCAATCAAGTTTATATTCACTGTACTATTAAAAAGATGTTCAACTTCTTTAGGAGTGGAGAAAGGGGGGTAAAAAGAGGGGGTGCAGTGCACAGTTTGGGAACCACTTAATCTAGAAACTTGATATTTGGTATGAAAATTCTTTATCAGAGTTCATATCCATTACACTATTAAAAAGTTTCTCAACCCCTTAAACAGAGATGAAATGGGATAAAATGAAGGGTGTGCTGAGCAATTTGGAAATTACTTGATCTAGAAATTTGATATGAAAATTCTTCATTCAATTTTATATTCACTATACTATTAAAAGGTTGTTTAAACTATTCAATAGAACAAAATAAGGATAAAAACCAGGGTTGTGTTTGTAATTTGGGAACAGTTTAAGCTAGAAATTTGGCATAAAAATTCTTCATTCACGTTCATATTAATTACACTTTTAAAAAGCTGTTCAACTACTTAAGAGCAAACAATACCTAATCAGGGTTGCTACAGAAATCAGGAGAAAAAAATTCCCTGAGTTTTCCCTGTCTCTTTTAGAAGTAAAAATAGCCGACACGCAATCATGCAGCATTAGAATCTAACATGTTTACACATCAATTGAACATATTTAGGGTATATTAATTTTATTAATTCACTACATTTGGAGAAAAAACAATAATTAATTCATTTTAAAGCACAAAAATTTTAAAAAAATATTTGATTAAAAAAAATTCCAATGTTTCCAAAATTCCCTGATTTTTTCCTGTTTTTGCAATAAATTTTGAAATTCCCTGTTTTTTAATAGATTTTCAAATTCCCTGAGTTTTTCCCTGTTTTCCAGGTATCGTAGCAACCCTGCTAATCTTGCTGACAGCCAAGGCCTATGTTATTCTATGGAAAAATTTGTTTCCACAATTACTCATTACCTTATGTTTTTAATTCCATTTTAACATTCAGTTTATTACCATTAAATTAGAACTCATTTTTTTTTTTAAACTGATTTTTTACAATTTTTTTATTTTATTTTCTAGCTAAAAAATGCACTTAATTATATTTTTAACTAAAAAATAAGATGCTAAAAATTAAAAAACAAATTTTAAAAAGTGAGTACCAATTTATTGTTTGTGCATTTTCTGAATGTGAAAATGGAATTTTAAAAGGAAGGAATTAGGGTAAAAAGAGAAATGTGCAGAGCAATTTCGAAAAAGTTGAGCTAGAAACTTTATATTTGGCATAAAAATTGTTCATTGAAGTTCATATTCACTACACCATTAAAAAGTTGTTCAACCCCATTCAAGGGGACTGAAAGGAAGAGAAAAGAAGGGAGTGTGCAATTTAAAAACCACTTGATCCGGAAATTCGATATTTAGTATGAAAATTCTTCATTCAAGTTCATATTTATTATACAATTAAAAAATTCCTCAACCTCCTTAAAGGTGGATGAAATGGGGTAAAAAGAGAATGTCTTTTTACAATTTGGAAAAGATTTAAGCCTTTATAATTATTAAACTTTGGTATCGCATTTATCCTTAATATCCATTTTTTTTTTTAAATCAATTTAAGAATTCTCAGTATTTTAGCTAGTCTAATTTAAATAATACAACAAGAATATTGTATCAGAATATTAAATATTTTTTTTCTCCTGAAATCTGTAATGTTCTCTTCATTCCTTTTAATATCCTTCTAAAAAAAGAAAAACAAAATCTGTGATGAAGTTTTGTATTGAAAAATAATACAGAAATTGCAAATAATTAAATTAAAATAAGGATGTTCATCTGAATTGTATAAACTTTGGTACATGTTTTGAAGGGAATAAAAGAAAAAAATCCTTTCCCTAAATGGCATGGAATTTGGTGCGAGAAGCTACAGATTTCATTGAAATAAACAGGGAAATTATCAAGCACTAGGATAGCTTCGATACAATAAAATCACTTCACCAGAGTGAAAAGCAGAAACTATTACATATATATATATAGGTATCCTGTAGTGACATACACATTGTCAAAGTAGTTTTTTTCTTTAGTTTTGTAGCATGTTTAGTAATTTCTAAATATATATAGGGTAGGTGCTCGAGTGATTGGCATTCTCCAATAATTGACATCTATCCCGAAATAAGTAATAAATAAGAAAAATAATAAAATCATATATTTTACATATAAGAATTTTAACATTTTATGTGAAACACTGGAGCATAGGGTGCTAATACTGGTAAAATGAATAACTAGCAGTGTCAAACACTGGAACATAGGGGGTCAATTACTGATAAAATGAAAAACTGAGTGTCAATTACTGGAACACTGAGTGGATGTCAAATAAAAATTCGTAAAAAAAATAGTTATCAAATATATATATTTTAACATATATGTGGTTTTGAATGTCTTTCATGCCATAAGTACTAACTTAAGATTTCTAAAAATATTTTCTGATGACTAGAACATTAAAAACATCAGAGATTGCTCTAAAAGTGTCAATCACTGGTGCACTTACCCTATAACTACATTTTGAGCCAAATTTTATGAATTTTTATGCATTAGTACTGTTACTTTTCTATTCATTAAGGTTCAAGATTAACATGAATTCCACAGACTGGAAAAAAGAAAAAATTGTTGTAGGCTCTGATCCAGTTGAAGATATAGATAATACAAATTATATACAAGAAACCAAAAACAGTAATTTTCCTTTTCGTGTTTATTCCTTTGAACCCATCATTGTGGAAGATAGCTTGTCAGTGGAAATTACAACATTTTCAGAAAAAGAACTGCCACCTTTAAAACTTATTGATTATTGAAATGTAAATGTTCAAAAAATAAAATTTTACAACAATATCTTCATAATGATTTAATATTTTTTTAACTGATTAAAATTGTTATTTGTTAGAATACTTGACACTAATTAATAAACACATACTTGCCAACCATCTCATTAACAACCGTACAATTGTTAACGCCCCTTTTCTCACACCACTATATTTTTAGAGTTATTCTCTCCAAATGTTGTTACGATTAAATACGACTAAAATTACTCTAAAAAATTCTTGGTGTGAAAAAAAAGGCGGGTACTAAAAATTGTACGGTTCATAATGAGATGGTTGGCAAGTATGTAAACAGTTTTTTAAGTAATAAAATAAAAATTAAGAGGAAATGGAATGCAGGCATTTTTACTTTTTCAATAGAACACAAAATTTATTAGGATCTTGGCATCAATTGATGCTCATTAGATTTTTGGTACATGTCATCTAACAGGTGGTGCATCTATATATTTCCCCCGCGTACACATATGTAATTTGCATGGTAGCTATATTTCAGCTTCTAGATCATAGAATTGCAATATTTCAGAGCATAGAATTGCACTAGACTTAATATGTGAGAAGCTTACTATGCAAAACGAAACTAATTAATTTTTAGAAATCGAGAAAAAGTGGTGCTGTTAGGACAAAAACTTCATAATTTCTAGTCTAACTTAGTATGTGAATATAACATAGTAAACAATTTCCAACAATCTTGTGACATCACATTTCATATAAATCTGGGCTGATTGTAACTCTACTTTAAAAATCCTGATATAACATGAAAATAAAAAAAATAATAAAATAAAGCCAGAGTGTCATTAATATTTTTTACGATTGTAACCAATAAACTAATTTACGATTGTAACCAATGAAGTGTTTGTTAATCCAAAAAAATAGGAGTAAATTACAAAAGATATACCTAGAATTATCTTAACAGTCACCAAAAAATATTTGAAGGAAACAAAAAACAACTAATATTAGGAAATGCATTGAGCAGAAATTCCTGAAATCAGAAAAAAATCCTATACAAAACCACCCCTGAAAATTAAGGTATCGTTTTCCCAGGAATTGCATAGAACTTAAGAAAGCAGCCAACTTAAGACAGACTATTTATTCAGAATCCTGTCACACTTAATTTAGTGGCAAACTTTTAGGAAGTCTGACCAGAGCTCCCATCAGTTTATACACTCCCTTGTGTCCACTGACAAACAAGTTACCTTTCTACGAAATGTGGTTGCACTGCACAGTTGAAAACAATGCTACACTATCTTCATTATTTTTACTTCCTTCTATATGTATAAGAAGAAAGTATTGGATTTGTGAAATTTTTTGACTTCTGGTTTTCAATGGATTTACAAGTTCTGAATTTCAATAGACTGAGTAGACCTAAACACAATTTGACTACTTTCAGAAAATGCCTGTTTGTATCACAAATTTTGTCTCATAAACCAATAAATGAAATTTGACCAAACTTTGTATATAGTTGGGCTTTGACCTAAACTAGTGCTTATTATATTTGGGGATCAATCGCTCAACAGGTAGTGCTGTTATTCCCCCTTTTTTTTAATAAGGCAATATGGAACAAAATTACATATAAATGTATATAATGAGAATTATTTTTAGTGAATGATTGTGAAATTAATAAAAAATATTGATAATAATACTAGTAAACAAGGGGAAAAAATATGCATATAGAAGCATTGCATGCAAATTTTCAATATGGGTATCTTTTAAAAGAACTTGTCAGCAGTGTTGGGCATAATTGATTAAAAAATAATTGAATTACAATTAAATTATAATTATAATTATTTTACTGTCATTCAATTAACAAATAATTGATTACAAATAAATTGAATTATTATAAATAAATTGAATAAGTAATTAAATTCATTTGTAATCAATTTGACTGTAAAATAATTACAATTGTAATTTAATTGAAATTCAATTACTTTTTAATCAATTATACCCAACACTGCTTGTCAGTGCATGTCTTCAGATGTCTGAAAAAAGCATGTCATCAGATGTTGAAACAAAATTGAGTTTCTTTGGACATCTAGTGTTAAGCTTCTGTGACATGAAAATTATCTGCATTCATCTTGGGGGAAAAAAAATGATAAATATTAATTTTAATGAATAATTTGTACTTTATGAATTTATATAGGAAAATATAGAAGAAAGTATTGTGATGCTACAACATACTAGTTTATGTTATGATGAGCAAAAATCTTTGTTCAATTTAGGAGATACATTTGAGTTACAGGTACATTTCTAATTAAATAATTATATTGTATTCATAGTTTCCTATAAAACAAATGTTGGCGAGTGGAAATTTTACTGTGGCGAGTAAAATTTCAGTCTAAATGTAAATAGAATTCTTATAGTATACGGTGCTACCAAAATAAATATATATATATATCGATTTAAAAACGTAAAATCATGCTATTCTTAGGTGAAGTGACCAGTCATCCTTTTTTAAGAGGACAGTCTTCTTTTTCAACACTCCATTCACTTAAACGAAACAAAAGAAAAACAAAATACAGGACTAAAAAGTTCTCTTTTTTTATGTTTTTCATCCCCTGTCCTCTTTTTTAAATGAAAAAGACTGTCCTTAATTTTAAAAAAAATCGCAAAACTGGGAAGCTCAATTGGATGTTGGCTGCATCGAACAGTGAACACTAACTTTCTTCTGCATTAGGTTCGCAAAAGAACAACTTTCTAATAAACTTGCCAAAGCATATTATGGTTTATGTCTATTCAGATTCTTCAAATCACAAAGAAATAAAAGTATTCCCTATATTTGTACGGTTCTTTGATCCAGAATCACTATTGAAAATGTCATGAAATCATTAAGAATGTGGTGCTCCGGTTGGTATGCGGTGGGCAGAGTTGGGCAAAATCGTAATTCAATTAATTTGTAATGAATTACATTTCAATTGACAGTAAGCAATTACAATTATGATTACTTGTAATTGTAACTGAGCATCTGCAATTAATCATTACTTTAATCGTAACTAAAAGCTTTCAATTATAATTACTTTACTGTAATTATAATGGAAAAGTTTTAGTTACAATTACATGTAATATAATGAATAATAATTTTATAAAATTGAAATATAATTGCAGTTAAAAACATTATAATTATAATTAACTGCCTGTAATTATAATTAAATGTTGCAGTTACAATTATATGTAATGTTAATGAGTAATCATTTTATAGAATTAGAATATAATTGTAATTAGAAATGTTATAATTATAATTACTTTTCTGTACTTATAATTAAAAATTTACGATTGCAATTATATGTAATTTAATGGTTAATTATTTTATGCAATTCAAAATGTAATTGTAATTACTGACGATATAATTATAATTATAATACTGTAATTGTGACTTTGGAATTCAAATTACATTTAGGTAGAGATCGATTTAACTTCTTCGCTGATGTTCTGACGAAAAGTTATGATTCGATCCATACGAAATTTTGAGTTTTGAATTAAGTGTTAGTATGACAAACATTGTATTCCTGGAAGGGGGATGGTCTGATCCCAACTTGATTTATCTCAAATATTATGGTCCGAACTTTTAAGAAACTTTAAGTTTGGTGTTAGTATGAGAAAAATCGAACCGTTGGAAGGGGATGGAGGATCTAACGTCGCACGGAGCTTCATCTCGAAAAATTATGGTCCAAACTTTACAAAATTTTGAATTTGTTGTTGGTTGGCTGTTAGTATAACAAAGACTGCACCATTGAAAGGAAGGAGAGTTTTATCCCCTTCCCCCTCACCAGAATTAGGGTACAAATTTTACGAAATTTTAAATTTCAGGATAGTCGGTGTTAGTATGGCAAATGCGCTGCACTGTTGGAAGGGGGGGGTCTTACCTACCCCCTCCCCTCCTCAAGGAGCCTATTTCGAAAAATAATGGACCGAACTTTACAAAATTTAAAAATTTGGAGTTGTTTGAGTGTTAGTATAACAGACTGCACCGTTGGAAAGGGGGGAGGAGTTCTTAACCCCGCATGTCTTATGTTGGAAAGTTATGGTCCTAACTTTACGAAATTTTAAACTTGGAGTTGGTTTTATGTTATTATGACAAAGAGTGCACCATTGAATGGGAATAGGGTGTTACCCCCCCCCCCCCCATAGTGCCTTATATCGAAAAATTATGTTCCAAACTTTACGAAATTTTAAATTTGGGGTTGGTTTAGTGTTAGTATAACAAAGATTACACCGTTGAAAAGGGAAGGGTCTTACCCCCACGTTGCCTTATCTCGAAAAGATACGATGTTGGTGTTGCGGAATAAGGCCGATTGACTACTCTTGGGCCCTAGGCCAGAGGGGGGAGTGCCTTCCGTGAAGGTCTTTCTAAGGGGTCCAAGCCTGTATTTACGCAAGTTTCGGAGAGAACCACGGAAAACTCCGAACGGCTAGGCCGACGAGCGTGACCTTGAATCGAACCCGGCACTTCACGTCTACCAGCTTTGAGTGTTGCACCCCTCGGCCGCTGGTGGACCGAAAAGTTACGGCATTAACTTTACGAAACTTAAATTTGTAGTTGGTTTGGTGTTAGTATGACAAAGACTGCACCTTTTGAAGGGGAGAGGGTCTTACACTCCACGGAACATTATCTCGAAAAATAATGGTCGGAACATTATGAAATTTTAAATTTTCAGTTGTTTGGTGCTATTATAACAAAGACTGCACCGTTGGAAAGGGGGAGTGTCTCGAAAAGTTACAGTCCTAACTCTAAGAAATTTTAAATTTGGTGATAGTTGGCTATTATTATAACAAAGATTGCACTTTGGAAAGAGGAAAGGTCTTACCTCCTTTCTTCCCTCGGTGCCTTATCTAGGAAATTTATTATCCTAACTTTACAAAATTGCAAATTTGGACTTCGTTTGGTGTTAATATGACAAACAGTGCACCGATAGAAAGGGAGAGGCTCTTACCCCTACGGTGTCTTATTTCGAAAAAGTATGGACCAAACTTTACAAAATTTTAAATTTGGATTTGGTTGAGTGTTAGGTTAACAAAGACTGCACTGTTTGAAGTGGGGTCTTACACCCAATGGTGCCTTATCTCGGAAAGTTACTATTCCATTTTTTCGAAATTTTAAATTTGGAGTTGTTTTCGTGTTACTTTGATAAAGAATACTGTTGGAAGGGGGCAGGGCCTCCCCCCTCATAGCGCCTTATAACGAAAAATTATGGTCGAAACTTCACGAAATTTTAAATTTAGAATTAGTTGGGTATTAGTTTAACAAAAACTGTTTGAAGAAGGAGTCTTACTTCCCACGGTGCCTTATCTCGAAAAGTTACCGTTCTAATTTTTCGAAATTTTAAATTTGGAGTTGGTTTGGTGTTACTATAATAAAGACAGCACTGTTGGAAGAGGGGGGGGCTTACCCCCCATTGTGCCTTATCACTAAAAATTATGGTCCAAACTTCACGAAATTTTAAATTTGGAGTTGGTTTGCTGTTAATATGACAAAGAGGGCACCTTTGAAAGGAAAAAGGGTCTTACCCCCTACGGTGCCTTACCTTAATCTCCCCCACACCCTTCGGTGGGGTAGGAAGGGAAGGGGCAAAAAGACTGAGGTTTTTGACAAGTTTCAATCAATCATTTTATTTTATTTTATTTTATTTTATTTTATTTGCGGGTGGGTAGATTTTAATAATTTATATGTAATTTTAAGTCTTAATTTAAACATAGTGACCTGCGAAGCATGCAACATCTGATAGTATAAATATACATATAACTATATTTCATTTGCCTTTTTATTTCTAATGACTCTGGAAAAGCTAGAAAAACGAAGCACTAATTTATCATCCGATAAAGTTAAAGAAATGAAATTATATGTATATATATATATATATATATATATATATATATATATATATATTACATTTTATTTCTTTAAAGGAGAAAAATAATATTTTAAAATTTATCAAAACATTACAAATATAATATGTCGTTTGTCATTTTCGATTTTTATGTTTTTATATTTTAAATATACTTGGAGTATCTCTATTAAACTATAAGCAAAATGAGGCTTTCTGTTTTTTATCATTTTTGACATTTGAAAAAATGAAAGAAAGAAAGAAATAACTCCACATATGTATAAAGGTATTTTATTTATTTCAATTTTATATCTTAAGATGTCATCTTACTACTTTTAAGAAAATCCTTAACCAGTTGAGGTTATCGTAGGTCCATAGAGACCCGAGCCATTTTTCTTTGTCTCATTTCTCAGAGCCGACATATAAAAGAAATACCTATGCATCAATTCCGTGATTTTTTCGGTAAAAATACCATTCTTACGCTTTATTATGCAATTTGAACGTTTCAAATATCTTAATTTCTTCAAAAGTTATGAATTTTTTTGTCAATACCTACATTTTTAGGAAGTGTGTGGTGGAATGATAAAATATGGAGACGTTCATTTTTGCGTAGAGGGTATAGGTACGTAGACACAGCAGCCTCACAGACGGCAAGTTTCCGGTTAAGAGTTAATGAAAATTTGGACAACGAACGCTTACCATTTTTAAAAATTTGCAGTGAGTGCTACACATAGAGGGGGAGAGGGGGGAGGTAGTGGCGCAGAGGGGAAGAAATTGTTACCGATTTTTATGAAAATTTGTAAAACTATCAATTACTATCTATGAAAATTACAACGAGAGTTACACATAGCTCTGGGGTTCAGATGGGGGGGGGGGGTAACGTACAGAAATAAAATGATCTTATAAAAAGTAACTTGATAATGATTTTCATGAAATCTTTCGTAAATAACTACTTAAGTTACAAAAAGTTTTACATATATCTGAGAATGGGGGGAGACTCGGAAAGCAATGGGAAAAAAATTATTGTTTTATACCACAATGTATCCGATTTAGTGAAATTTAGATTTAATGTCGCTTGCTGTTAAAAAAAAAAAAAAAAAAAAAAAAAAATCACAATGAGTGTTACCTGTATTTGAGTGTAGGGAGCCATTAAAATGTTGTTTTTATTTAATATTTTTTGATCCAATTACCGAATAAGCTATTAAAAAAAAAAAAAAAAAAAAAAAAAAAAAAAAACGGCATTAGCTAGATTTTTTTCCTGAGTAATAAATGTGGCATTTTTCGCAGCTGTCGGTTGAACGGTATAGATTTGTATAGCGAACAAAAATCCTGGGCAAGCAAGCAAACAATCAGCTTTATATTTACATAGAAGAGAATTAGAGAAAAAGATTGTGCTTCGTTTATTGCTTGTTGAAAATGGTGCGGGAGGGGGGGGGGGATGCATAAGGGAAAGATGCTGAACAATTCTACCCCTTTATAGGTTCTAGAATCTAGTAAAGCAAGTTTAAAATGAATATACTTACATTTTTGCTGTGGAAGGAGAAAGGTTAGAAATTAAAAGACTTTTGTGGAGTGTGTGATCAGCAATCGTTAGCGGAAGTGAGAAAAGGGTCATCAAAAATTATGAGTGAAAGATATTAAAGAATTTTATTTCTTTATAAATTCTCGAATTTAATAAAAAAAGTTTAAAATGAATATTTACATTTATGATGTGGATAGAGAAAGATTGGCTTCTGTAGGATGCGTGATCACCAATCGTTAGGGATAGCAAGGGCGGGGGTCCAAAAATTATATCAGTAAGAGATATCAAACAATTATACTTTTTTATAGGTTGTAGAATATAATAAAGCAAGCTTAAAATGAATATTTACATTTATGCTGTGGATGAAGAAAGATTGAAAATAAAAATTTTAATAACTATCACTTACTGTTTATAAAGAATTACAGTGAGTGTTACAGTCGGTAACAAAAGTGTCCGAACGCTAGCAAAAATTCCTATGTAAAAAAAAGTACACTTTATACGGTTTTGTTAAATAAATCCTTATCGAATCGTGTTCTTACACTGACTAAGAATAGGATTCGATAAGGATTTATTTAACAAAACCGTATGAAGTGTACTTTTTTTACATAGGAATTTTTGCTAGTGTTCGGACACTTTTGTTACCGACTGTACATATAGCTTCGGGGGTAAAAGAGAGCGGGGGGGAAATATTGTTTTTGTATGACCATGTTGCCAACTTTAATGAAACTTTGTATAACTATCACTTACTCTTCATGAAAAATTACAGTGAGCGTTATATATAGTTGGGGGGGGGGGCGAAAGGGAGCAGAGGGAAAGGCAGTTAGAAAAGTTCTCTTCAACATTACATCTTTTCATATGCATAGGAAACTTGGCTTAAATATCGATTATTGTCTATTTTAAAAAAATATTGTGACGGCTACATATACAGGGATGGCATGGGGCACACTGAAATAAAATGATTTTTTTATACCGCCTTATTACCGTTTTTAATTGAACTTTTCAGAAATATAACTCCATGTTTCTGGAAAATGAGAGTGAGTGCTACAAATCACAGTGATTTTTCTTTTCTTAAATTAGTATTCAAAGTTTTTCTTCAAATTTTGATTAAAAACTGTAAAAAGTTAAAACAAAAACCTTTTTCTTTCTCTCTCTCTTTCTTTCTTTTTCTTTTTTTTTTTTTTTTTTTTTTTCCCTCAATCTGTCCCCTTTGTCTTTTCTCCAGGGAAAAAATATTTACAAACTTGTTGATGTTTAGCATGTATTTTACAATTAATAATTAAGGAAAGCGACTTTATATTTGGACGCCGGAAAAAATGAGACTTTTCACAAATGCTACTTGCAAAAGAAAAAAGAACTTGGGGCTTGCAAATGTATTTGGTGTTAAAGTACAGTGGGGAATTTCTTTTTCTATTATAACATCATTTTTCTTTTTCTCACCCCTATAGCCCTCCAAAGTACTTTTCAGGACACATATATTTAACAAGTAGCATTTATTAAAAATGCCCTCCGGCACTCATTCTTCCGGATCGTGGAAAATGAACACTTTTCCTTATTGCCACTTATAAGATGCATGCTAAAAATCTACGAGAACGTAATTTTTTGTTTCCTGCGATAGGGTACTAAAAGGACAGATTAAACGAAAAAAAATCTCGTTTTTGAATTACCTTTTCAGAGATTTTAATCAAACACTGAATTTTTGAGTATTAGGAAGATAAAGACACTATGATACGTAACCCTCATTGTAAATTTTTCATAAGCAGTAATATTTAACCCTTTGTGGTGCGCTGTCCTCGCTGCGAGGATGCAATTATTAAGCTGCAAATACTCATCCCTTAAATTTTTTATCAAAAATTTTCTTTTATAACGTGGCAGAAAAAGGCTGTTTTCACAAACTTAAAATTTCTTCTATTTTAATTTTGTTCGTGAATTCCGGTGGCAATTCAATTTAAATGATCTCGATTACCTTTTAAGCAAAGTTTTATTAAATCGGCAATAGCGTAGTATACAAATATCATATTCTTTCTGTATGCCCCCTATCTCCTAGATAAAATAATTTTCTCTGTAATTTTTCACGAACAATAAGTGATATCTGTACAAAGTTTCCTATAAATGTAAAGAGGGATGCGTAAAAACAATCATTTTCTTTCCTTCTGTCTCCCCTTGGCCCCTAGATATATCTAACGCACTCTGTGATTTTTCCTTAAAGGTAGATGATAGTTGTTCAAATTCTAATTAAAATCTGTAACACGATGATATTTAAGCAATCATTTTTCGCTTCTGCTCCCCCCCCCCCCCCCAGGTATAGATAACAATCAGTATAAATTTTCCTAATCAGAAGGTGGTATTTATAATAAGTTTTATTAAAATGAAAATCATAGTTATATAAAACAATTTTCTTTTCTTCTGCTGTACATCATCCCCACCCCCCTCAAAAAAAAAAAAATCCCTTTTCGGCAAGCTTAAAGGCAAAGGTAGATTCCTTTACGTTAATGTTACAATTATAAAGAAATTTTACGTATACATTAATACCTAGCCAATGGCTTTGTTCCCACACATTGCATTACGTCGCTATTCTGTTTTCAAGAAATTTAATTTTCAACTACGAAAGCGTTTTATTCATTCTACTTAAAATTTTAGGCTAAATTTATTGTTTTGTAAATGTTTCAATTTTTTAAAATTCAAGCTCAGAATCATTCAACAAATAAAAGCCTTAAAGATATACAATCCCAGCAATGGTGAATCCCGGAGGGGGCTATTGGTCTACAACCCCCTTCCCCCCCCCCCCCCCCCCAAGCTTAATCAAAATTATATTTTTTATTTAAAATCCATATAACTGTTGTTCAATATCTTTCTTTTAAAAGAAAAAGTAATAGAAACGTGAAAATGCACTTGTGATCTTACTAGTTCTGGTAAGCCTGGCGTTGCTATGGTCAAGTCAAATACAGATAAGTGGTAGCGGTTTTTGGATAGTGGTTTCATTTTAATTTTTATTGAATTATTGAAATTTTTGTATTGTGTTTTTGTGATTCTTATTGTCAGATGAGTAAATATTGTAAAGTGAAACTGTTTTGGTTCACATAAGGTGGAACATTAACATTAACATTAGTTAACATTTGACCATTTGGCACCGCTGAATTTCAATGTTAATTGTTATGAATTTAGTTAATTGTATGATTTGACGAGATTTTGGTGACAAAACTTGCGACTTAGCAATGAAATGTGTGATTTGGCGGCAAATGTTGATAGTTGACGATGAAATTTTTGACTTGGCGACAAATTTTGGCGAGCTTGGAGATGGAGAAAGGCAGCTTTGGCGTCATTATATTTTCTTTCCACGCGAAAACCTCATATCTCTTCACAGACCAATATCTTTGTTCGACAAGATAAAAAGTCAAAGGAAGCTGTAACGTATTACTCTCAATCGTAAATTTTAAATTCTTACCTAATTTGACATTCTAAACTATTCACCACAAACGATATTTGTATTAAGATTGACGTATTATTTTAATTTTATATTTTTAAATGATTAATTAAAGCGTTTAACAAGGATTAACACACTTTTATTAACTTGATATGATGCAACTATTAATGTATGTAACGGAATTTTCCAATTCAATTTTCAGCAACTTTTTGTCGTCCAAAGGACCTGGAATTTTGCACACGACTTCATAATCAATGACAATACTAGATACAAGTGTTTCCAGGCGCTTTTCCCATCAGGGGCAAGTTCCAAGGGCAAACAAAAAATCTATACTTATACAAAACTATCGTATGTGACACAGGATTTGGATGTATTTGTATAATGTCGAGTGGCAACAATTAATTTTTTTTAATAAGGATTTAAAAGTATGTAATAGTTTTCTAAAACCTTTATCCGCGATTGTAATGAAATGCTCTCCCTCTGGTGGGCTAAGGTGAAATTATCACACCACTGATAGCTTTCACGCTGAAACAATGATAGAACAACAAGTAAGAACAATAATAGATACACGTGGCTATTATAATTTACTAACAACTGCAGCTGAGAAAGCGCCATCTATCGATCATTACAAACGCGGATTAGTTCATTTTTCAATAAAAGAGTGTTCTTTTTCTTTTTCTTTCTTTTTTTTTTTTTTTTTTTTTTTAGTGGTATAATTTTATTTATCAAAATAAGGGAATTCGAGTAATGAAATACTTTAATTTAAATTTAAATTTTCATGAAAATAAACTTCAACGGAAAATTCATTAAAATTGTCCCTGGTTCATTTGTTAAAGGGATACCTAAATGTCCCCAAATTTATTATCTTTTCTACCATGCCAGTTTAATTCGTTGAGCATCGATTTACAAGATGTTTTTTTTTAAACGATGACATTTATCTTTTACATTATAGCATCTATGTCATAAAGCTAAGTCTAAATCTGCTTAGCCCTAAGATATGTTGGTTTAATTTACTTATTTTTTTATTAACTTTTATTTTATTTGTTTAAAATCACGGATAAAATTTAACTTCATTTTTCTCAGTACATTGTTGTAATTGTGACGTCATATTTTCTGTTAAATTAAACTTTTTTTTTTTAATCAGATTATAATATTGTTTAAAAACATGATTAAAATTTTATTATATTTTCAGTGATCTTTTTTATTATCATTTGCACGTGACATAAGCATCAGATTATAAATTTTTGCAGTGAAAGCTATAAAAAATGTCGGCTTCATCACAAGAAAAATCACTTTTTAACTTGTAACTTTTAAGCAATTGAAGTTATCGAAAAAGTTTAAATACAAAAGTTGTTCTTTAGGGTAAGGCGGTAATTCGCCTGATTCGAAGTATTTTCCTATTTTCAATATTAAAGAAATTATGGGCAAATGAAAATTTCCACCCCCCACCATTTCCACCCCCTTTGAGCAGGATACCCCATCTACGAACTCGACCGAGATTTTTACTGTCCTGACAACATATCCCGAGCTGGTTAAATTTAAATAAAAATTACTCCAGTTATCGTGTTCACAACTTAACATGGGAAAAAGCGTTATACATATATATATATATATATACCTATATATATATATATATATAAACTTTTGAACGGAGGGTGGTTTTGGGTTCTAGGGGTCATGATCGATGAAGATATGAAGAAATTTTCCAGAAGTCGTGTCATGAGAACCATTGCAATAGGTAGATCTCCTATAAGGAATCTACCTAAAAAAAAAAAAATCATATGTAACACTCACTGTAATTTTTCATTAACAATAAGTGATATTTACACAAAATTTCAACAAACAATCGATAATGGGGTCGGTTTAAAAAATATTTTATTCCCCTCTGCCTTCCTTAACCCTCCTCCCCCCTTCAACTGTATGAAAAACTCACTTTCATTTTCATAAAGAATACGTGACAGTTATACAAAATTTCATCAAAATCAGTAACACGGTGATATGAGAATATAAAAACAACAGTTTTCTTTCCCTCTGTTCTCCCTTTAGCCCCCTCTTGCTGATATGCGTAACACGCATTTTAATTTTTCTTAAATAATAAGTGTTATTTATATAAAGCTTCATTTAAACTGTGTGATTAAAAAAAAAATTCATATGCACCCCTCTTGCGACCTCCCCTAGCCGAATATAAAACTCATTCATTGTAATTTTCAATAAACAGTAAGTGATATATTATATAAGATATCACTAAAATAGAAACATGATAATATAAAAAATAATTTTATTTCACTCTGTCCCTCTCACTTATCCCTCCCTTCCAAATAAGTGTGACACTTGCTGAAAATTTTCATAATTAATAAATGATTTTTATACAAAGTTTCATTAAAATCGGTAAGAAGGTGATAATAAAAGAATTATTTTCATTCAAACTACTGCTAACCCGACCCCCCACCCGCAGATGTATATAATCCTTACTGCTTATTTTCCATTAATACTAAGTGAATGTTGTACCAATTTAATTGTAATTACCACTATATATATATATATATATATATATATATACATACATGTGTGTGTGTATATTGTGTGTGTGTATATATACATGTGTGTGTGTGTGTGTGTGTGTGTGAAAGTCATTATTTAAATTATTAAATATTTATTGATTTTGAATATTTCAAATGCATTCCTTTTTTTAGAATCCCCCCCCCCCAAAAAAAAAAAAAAAAATCTGATGTATAACAACCACAGGATTTCCATTGTCCAACACTAGGCATATTGTACATTCTTTTTAGAAAAGTTATATTTAGAAAACACAAAATTGTTTCAATAAATTAGACACCTAACAAATTTCCTGTAACAGCAAACTGATACATATGTCAAGAAAATATACTAAAGAGAATGTACATAGTAAATAAATAAAATAATAATAATAAAAAAACTAGTTGGCATAGGTGGACTCTGCTCAGTTCCCCATCATATTTATGTTCTCATAAATTTCTAGTTTGAGAGATCTTGTTAAAAGAAATGAATTTGACAAAAGCTTGATACAGTGACAGAATGAAAACCCCGCCTAATAGGCTATCCACCGCTCACTTCGATATATTTATCTTATTTTAATCTATTAATTTATTTTATCGGGGTCAATTCCGTTGTTTCGTTTTCATGCTACTATTTCCAATGCAATAATTCTCAAAATTCAGATTTATATGAAAAATTTATAATTTCGCTATGTTGATAAAATCGTAAATTACGAATAATTTACGAAATTTTTCTATTAGAATATTTTTATTCAATCATGTTCAAACAAATATCATAAATGTAATTTTGAAGTTGTCTAATGTATTTATGAGCCTCAAAATGAAAGTTTACGCTCAATTTTACCTTATTCTGGCATGTTAAGTAAATCATAAATTCCAAATAACTTACGAATTTTTTTAAATTGGAAAAATCATAGTCTATTCATGCCAGTATTCTAAATAATATTTCGAAAGTGGTTTGACATCTTTACGATGAAAATATCCCTCAAGATTGACGTTTATGTGAAATTTTGCTTTATGCTGCCATGTTAAGAAATTCGTAAATTTCCAATAACTTAAGAAATTTTTATATTGGAAAATTAATAGTCATTAATATTCATACCAGTGTCCTAAATAATATTTCCAAAGTAGTCTGACATCTTTACGATGAAAATATCTCTCAAAATTGACGTTTATGTGAAATTTTGCCCTATACTGCCATGTTAAGAAATTCGTAAATTTCCAATAACTTTCGAAATTTTCAAAGTAGCATATTTATAGTTACGGATGTTCCTTCCGGCCTCAAAACTGATATTTTAAAACTGGTCTGACATTTTTACAGTAAAAAGTTTCCATTTAATGCACGTTTAAGTGAATTTTTGTCCTATTCTCCCATGTTAAGAAAATCGTAAATTTCGAATAACTTACGAAGTTTTTAAATTCGAATGTTGCAAATAAATAGGGTTCTTGCCAGTGCCGAAAGTAATATTTTAAAACTGATCTGACCTCTCTGCGACAATTTGTTCTTGAGATATCGTGTACACAGACTAACAAACTAACGGACTTACACACTAACAGACTAACAGACACCCAACAGACAGACACCATACAAATTTTGTCATTTTCGGATTCCTCACACCTGAAAACGTGTAAAAAAGTCAAAAAACCGAGGTCGAAAATTTTCACGATTACCCAAGTTCCCCATACCTATAGTATGATGGGGAACTAAAAAATCGTTAGAGGCCGTTTATTAAAGTACGCATTTCCAAAATCCTTAACTGTCCTGCCTAATCAGGACGCTCGTGAATTTTCTTGCAGTAACCAAGTAGCGAACTTGAAGAAAATTGTTAGAACTGTTTTTGAGACATCGACTTTCAATCCCCCTGCCAATTTTCATAAAAACTGGTCAAACTCATCAACTCACTGCAAAATAACAATTATATACTAAAAGATCTATAAGGGAGTCAGTATGGTGAATTTGAAGAGAATACATAGAGTTGTTTTTAATGGAATGCATTCGCGATCTAAAATTGACCTATTTATTCAGAGTGTTATGCAATTTTCCTGAACTATTCAGTTAACACATACGGAAAGACATCCAAAATGGTGTTTATATAGTAGTTTTGAAGAAATTGTTAGTCTTTTTGAGATACGGATGTACGGTTTCACTTCAGGTTTTGCAGTTTTCATTAAAAAGTTGGAAAAATCATCTGTACACTAAACTTAACTTAATTTTGAAGTTCAGTAGTTTTATTTTTATTAATTTTGGAGATTTGAATGTCACAATATTCCCCGTGCACATACAGTCGGTGTCGGTAACAAAAGTCTCCGAACACTAGCAAAAATTCCTATATAAAAAAAGTACACTTAATACAGTTTTCTTAAATAAATCCTTGTCGAATCCTGTTTTTAGACTAACTAAGAACAGAGACTTTTGTTACTGACTCTACCTATACACATACAAGGACCAGTTGCACACTACCTAACATACTGGCTAGTTGCGAAAAACATTTTTTTTTTTTTTCGTCGGGTGATGAAAGTAATGAAGAACAAGAAGTTCTACACTTATATAAAGTTCTTATAACTATGATCTATAACATGCCTTCCCAATTTGTAATTCAATATAGAATTTACACGTTAGAGCACTAGCAATAATGTACAAACCATAATGATAACGATATATATATATATATATATATATGTATGTATATATTATCTACCTGGAAAGAGCTATAAATCCTGCACTCATCAAAATCAATATAGATCACGCTACGGGGTTCTATAATATACAGTACCAACTTTTTTACCCCTCAAAAAACAAAAATGGATTTCTGGAAATATCTCCAAGAAAACGCACGCCTATTTTCAACATCTTTGTAGCATTATTGATGGAGTTCTACTCGTAAACCCAGATTTTGTGAAATTTTCACCAGAATATCGTTTTCTCTCCCTCTCTCTTTTAAAATTCCAAAATCGCAGAAAACAGTTTTTTTTTGCTCGAGTCCAGTCTCCCCAAGTGCCATTCTTTCACCGCGAAGTAATTTGAAGTCGAGTTATGCTTACAAACGTGTATTTGCCTCCGTTTTCGCAAAATGGGGGAGGGGGAAAGATTTAGAAAAAATACCGTTTTTGTGGAAGTCAGGGTCCGTAAACTATTCTACACACCAAAATAGCTGCATTGTGCTAGAAAAGGAGGGTCTCGTATTTCCTCCCTTAAACTTACCCTTCCCATCAAAATCGAAAATCGCAAAAAACCAAATATAGGTTTTGGGAAATATCTTCAAGAAGACGAACGGGTGTTGTCAATATTTTTGTACTATTATTGGACGAGTTCTACTCAAAAATCAGGATTCTGCTAAATTTCCCATAGAAATTGTTTTTCTCCCTTCCCCCTTAAAAATTCAAATTTCCAAAATCGCAGAAAATGACATTTTTGTACTGAAGTCTAGTCTCCCCATCTGCAATTTCTTCACCGTAAAGTTATTTCAGAGCTGATTTATGTTTATAAACGTATTTTTACCTTCTGTCCCCACAGGGGAAAGTGGGGGTCAAAAAATTCTGTCTTAGTGGGGTCAGGGTCCTAAAACCAACCTGTACACCAAAATTTGTTACTCTATCTTGTATAGAATCACCACGGCTGTGTTGAGTAGAAAACCATCGCCCCCCCCCCCCTCCCTTCTCCTTTCTGCTTCCCAAGAATATCTAAGGAAATCAGTATTGAATAAGAGTACTTAGTTGTACTTAAAAAATAAAATAAATAAATAAATAATACTTACACACACACTCACACGTATATATATCCTCCTCCATTTTTTTATTCACAGCCACCCCTTGCTTCGAAGGCGGCTAGCATCTATTTTTCTCCCCAGAATTTTCCCAAAATACAGCTTCATTAATTTTGCAGCAATCGAAGAAAAAGTGATAAAAATGTTTTTTATTAATCCCTCCACCTTTTCGTCAGATATATCTGTTACTCGGATTTTTTTTTCTACATTAGTAAGAAGAATTGTGAAAAGTTTGTTTGTAAAAAGCAAATATATATAAATATATATAGTATATATAAATCTCTTTTTTTTTCTATTTTATTTCCCAATCCTTTTACTTTTTTTTTTACTGTTTAAAATGCATTTCTAAAGTAAAAATTTGAAAAAGTTCCTATTACGGATACTTTTTATTATTCTAAGTACACTTTCTTTCCCGAGATCATTATATTTTGTTATGTATAATATAATCTTTTTATAGCTCGATCTTTTGCATATCCACTGTTACAAGCTATCATAACTGTTAAACTTCTAAACTTCTAAAAAATTTTTTAATTATGACTTTGCTTAGTGAAAAACTTAATGAATTTATGATTCTTGATAGGCAATATTAACGCAGAGGAGGGGGTGCGGGGAGAGAATTAAGCTATGCTTTTCAAACTTAATATATTTTATTTAAATGGAAATACATCTTTTATTATTTATTTATTTCAAAAAGTTGTAAACTTGTTTTATGCTACCTTGTTTAAAACTTATTTGTATAAATATAGCCTTTAATAATATCACTGAATTGTCTTCTCAATTATTAAATGTTTTCCTGGCTGCAGTTTGAAATAAGTTTCTCATTGCTGCTCCCCTCACCGAAAATCCAGTATATATTTATGATGCTACAGTTGAAATTAAAATTTGTGTTTATATTTCAAACCTTTAGCAGATAACCTTTTAACTTCAGTGGTGTTTTCAATATTTGAATTTATGTATATAGTATCATCCAGACTCAACTTTATATCTAAGTACTATAACTTCTAATATTTGATCAAATATTAAGAGCTCGACAAGTTTTATGGCAAATCTATAATGAAGAATTAACTAGCTACCGTTTTATTGAAGTTATGTACTTATAAATATGAATGTTTTATCGAATAACAGGATCGCAATATTATATTAGAGCGTAAAAATTGTCTTAATATATATATATATACTAACAGACCCGGCTACGCGTTGCTGTGGCTATGTTATACGTTGAATTATATCGTAGTAAAATATTCAATACATTAAAATTATTATTTACGAATAAAGACCATCCTTGATAACATCCTTGATCTTAGCAGGCATAGCCCGCTTCGCTGCTCTGTATTTTTAACTGTTTCACTATAATTCAAGAATTCTCAAAATTGCATTAATTTTTATCATGTGAAAAAAAAAGAGAAAAAAAAAATCTGATCGGGAAAAATGTTCGACACTCATAATGAATCCATATATTATCGAAAGGGAAATGATATAAAATGCAAAAAATTCTTCTCTCATCGGTGGAATAATCTGTCCGGACCCCCACTGCCTGCGGCAGCGTATACCTGTGCAAACTGTGCACACCGTTTCTTCGCCCACCGTTCCCGCCCTTCTTAATAACTCTATACTTTCGAAAATATCCGCAATCGATTTATCGGGCCTTAAAACTTAATAATACTAATTTTCAAAGCTCTAACTCTTATTTCTATTACTTTGCCCCTTTGCAATGCTCCCTCCCGACAATTCTAAATAATTTTACAAATTCGAAAATATCTGCAGTTTATTTGTAGGAGTCAAAAACCTCTATGCACCAATTTAAACGATCAAACTCTATTTTTATTTTTGGCCCATCTGCCCCCCTTCCCGCCCCTCCTAATAAATTTACAAATTCGAAAATATCCGCAATCGATTTGTAGGTATCAAAAATTCTATGCACCAATTTTGAACGATCTAACTCCATTTTTACTTTTTACTCCTCTGCCCCTCCCCCCCCCCCATTTCCGCTCCTCCTAATAATTTTACAAATTCGAAAATATCTGCAATCGATTTGTAGGTATCAAAAACTTCTATGTACCAATTTTGAGCGATCTAACTTTATTTTTACTTTTGCCCCTCCGCCTCCTTTCCCGCCCCTCCTAATAGCTTTACACTTTCGAAAATATCCTCATTCGATTTGCAGGCCTCTAAAACCTATCTATACCAATTTTGAACAGTCTATCTGCATTTCTATTTTTTGTTTGTTTGTTTGTGAATTCACGTATTGACACCTCCTCCCCCCCCCCCTTTGGGCGGTGAATTTTGTAATAAAAACTATCCTATCCCTCAAGTTGGACCAAACTGCAAACAGTGTCCAAATTTCATTAAAATCGGCTCATTAGTTTAGGAGTTCATCGCGGACAAACATAGTAATTTTTATATATAAAGGTATATATATATGTATGACTTTTTGGCTGTATAATTACGCTCTAAATAATGATAATAAAATTCTTCTAAACAACCGGAGAAAAATTCATTACATAATAAATGTAATTAAAATTAACTTTTGACGGATTTTAGAATAATTTAATTCCATTTAATGGAATAATTTAGAAATTATAATTGAATTGACCTGTAATTCAATTTTAGATTAATTGAATTATATTCTCGAAAAATGTAATTTGATTAACTTGTACTCAAATACAAATTAATTGAATTACATTTTATAAGATGTAATGGGAATTAATTTGTAATTTCATTACAGGTTAATTTAATTATTTTCGAAAACTTAATTGAAATTAACCTGTAATTGTTTGCGAACACGTGAAATTACAATTTGAAAAATGTAATGGAATTAACTGTCAATTGCATTACAAGTTAATTTAATTAAACTGTAAAGAAACGTAATGACATTAATTTGTAATCCATTACAAGTATTTTCAAATACTTTTGTCAATTATAGTTGAGAGTGATTTTATTTTCATTACAAAATAATTGAGTTACAAGCTGTGCAAAAGTAATTCAATTTATTTGTAATCAACTACTCGTTAATCGATTGAGAGTAAAATAATTATAATTGTAATTTAATTGTAATTCCATTACTTTTTAATCAATTATGCCCAACACTGGCGGTGGGTTGGTGTGTGTTCTCACTTTCGCATGAATAATAATAGGCCCACTAGTGACCGAGAGGTACTGTCCTTGAAGCTGGTATACGTGAGGCACTGGGTTTGATACCCAGTCGTGCTCAATGGTTTTACCGTTAGGTGTTTTCCGTGGTTTTCTGCAAAACTAGCATAAATATGGGCTAGGACCTCTTAGAAAGACCCCACGGAGGACTCTCCTATTCAGGTCTAGAGCGCTAGTGCAGACAATTGTCCTTAATGATAATACTACCACCACCTCACAAAAATATGCAAAAGTTAGTTGAATTCATTTTATGTTCTCTCCTGGCAAAAACGGTCCCACAAAGCAACTGTTTTCTTCAATGAACAAAATGTATATATGTGAAAAAAATCCCTTTTATATACCTACTTTAAAAATTTATTTACTAAGACTAATTTAGGTTATACTTATGAGAATTTTAATAAAATATTGATAAATAATGACTGTTCGTTAAAACAAATCGTTTCATCAACTGAATATTAATTTTATTTTTTCTTTTATGATTTTAATTATAACTAGTATGTTGTGGCCACCACAAGACTTTCTTCTATATTTACCTATACATATTCAATCAGTAACAATATTAAAAAAAAAAAAAAAAAAAAGTACGTTTTTTTTTTTTCTCTAAGTTTTTTTTTTTTTTTTTTTTTTGTTAAAAGTGAAAAAAATCGATAACTTTGTTTTAAATTATCACAGATTTATAGTTCAACCATTCGTTTTAAAGGTATTGACGAGACCTTTCGAAAGATACCCATCTTGAAAATTTATCCCCCCCGGGGGGGTAATTCCCCCCAGGGGGGGAAGCGATGCCCCCCCATCCATAAAATTTTTTTCATAGCTACATACTACTATTATCAATAATTCATATTAATTTTACAATCACAAGTTTAAAACAACTCTAATTACGCACATTTATACGAATTTTTGTCCTATGCTGCCATGTTAAAAATTTAGATAAAATGCTATCACAGCGCCACCTGTTGAGCTATTGATCCCCAAACATAGTCAGCACCAGTTTATGTCGAGGACCAACTAAATACCAAGTTTGGTTAAATTTCGTTAAAAAAAAAAAAAAAAAAAAAAATTGCGATATTTTTCTAAGTTTTTTTTTGTTAAAAGTAAAAAAAATCGATAACTTTGGTTTAAATTATCACAGATTTATCGTTCAACCATTCGTTTTAAAGGTATTGACGAGATCTTTCGAAAGACACCCATCTTGAAATTTTGCCCCCCCGGGTGGGAACTTCCCCCCCCGGTGGGGGGGCAACCGATGCCCCCACATGCACAAAAATTTTTTCCTAGTTAACTACTACTATTATCAACCTGATCTTTCGAAAGATACCCAATGTGAAAATTTACCCCCCCTGGGGGGGTATTTCCCCCCTAGGGGGGGGAAGCGATGCCCCCCCATGCAAAAAATTTTTTTCCTAGTTACATACTACTATTATCAATAATTCATATTAATTTTACAATCACAAGTTTAAAACAACTCTAATTATGCACATTTATACGAATTTTTGTCCTATGCTGCCATGTTAAAAATTTAGATAAAATGCTATCACAGCGCCACCTGTTGAGCTATTGATCCCCAAACATAATCAGCACCAGTTTATGTCAGGGACCAACTAAATACCAAGTTTGGTTAAATTTCGTTAAAAAAAAAAAAAAAAAAAAAATTGCGATATTTTTCTAAGTTTTTTTTTGTTAAAAGTTAAAAAAATCGATAACTTTGGTTTAAATTATCACAGATTTATCGTTCAACCATTCGTTTTAAAGGTATTGACGAGATCTTTCGAAAGATACCCATCTTGAAATTTTGCCCCCCCCGGGTTGGAACTTCCCCCCCCCGGTGGGGGGGCAACCGATGCCCCCACATGCACAAAAATTTTTTCCAAGTTAACTATTACTATTATCAACGAGACCTTTCGAAAGATACCCATCTTGAAAATTTACTTCCCCGGGGGGGGATTTTCCCCCCCAGGGGGGGAACCGATGCCCCCCCATGCACAAAATTTTTTTCCTAGCTAACTACTACTATTATCAATAAATCGTATTAATTTTACAATCACAAGTGTAAAATAACTCTCTTTATGCCCATTTATACGGAATTTTGTCCTATGCTGCCATGTTAAAAATTTGCATAAAATGCGATCACAACGCCACCTATTGAGCGATTGATCCCAAAATCTAATCAGCACCAGTTTATGTCAGGGTGCAACTAAATACCAAGTTTGGTTAAGTTTCATTCATTGGTTCGTGAGATACAGCGTCCACAAAAAAATGATACAGACAGACAGACAGACAGACAGACAGACAGACAGACAGACAGACATTTTTTAAAAACTATTAATTCGTGTTCTCCATATCCCAAAACATGTAAATCCATCAAAAAATGGACTTCGAAAATTTTCGCGAATCCAATACTTTCTCTATATTACATATAGAAGAAAGTAAAAATGTCTACCAATTTTTTTTTATGTAACTCAAGTACCACAAAAAAATTAGTCTATAGCAAAAATTAACAATTTAAAAAAAAAAAAAAAAATGTCCAGTGACACCTATAAAAATTAGGGATTTTTCCTCTTGTATCTGTATATTATTAATTTAAATTGAGGTGTATTGATCCAAATTCATCATTTGAGATTTAAAAAAAAAAAAAAAAAAAAAATTCACCACTTGTGTAAAGTAGCTTTTGAATTGCTTTTTATAATCATTTTCATTCAATTTTGTGTCCTCTAAAATGATCTTTTTTTCAAAATTAAATGTCTTCTGTTTTCTTATAAAATAAAAGACATTGTGTAATTTCTCCAATTTTTTCCAATAAAAAATTCTTTTCACCTTATATGTAACAAATAGAGTAAATTAATAGTATTTTGTGGCGAGTAAATTTTTTTTTCAACAAGTGTAATCTAAGTTGAAATTTCGAGCCCTGTTATAGTGAATATATTTCCCTCTTAAGACTCCTTTCTGCCTCTTACAATTCGCACTTCTCCAATGTTATTCTATAGGTATATTTGTGAATAGAATTTCTTATTATGTAATAGATTCTTTCAAACATTTTTTTTTTTTTTTCAATCGGAAAATTTACAACCATTAAATTTGATCTACATTTCCAACTTTCATTTTCTTTAATTTAATAGACTTTTTAAAATAACTGAATTAGAGAAATTCTTTATTATTATGAGCTATAACTCTGTTTTATAAATTTTTTAAAGTAAAATTATTTCTATACTTTATAAATCTCTGTTTTTGTGGAACTGGCGGGTGGTTGGAAAATTTTACTACTAACAGACATATAAATGTGGGCAATAGGTATATAAAGGTTGACTACCCCTGTTATAAAATACGAAAAATGCATTTAGTTAGTTTTTTTTTTTTTTTAGCTCCTAAATAAAATATTAAAAAGCTGAAAAATTAATTTTGGAAAACAAGAAGAACAAATTTAATGATTATGAATTTTTTGTTTGTGAAAATAGAATTTAAAAAAATACTAAGTTATTCTCATTACATTATTTGAGAAATTCTGTTCACAAATTTACTCATAGAATAACTTGAGTTTTAATTGCTGGTGACATTAAGTAGAAAATTCCCTTAATGTTTGCTAAATTAATTTTCAAACTTATTGTTTTATATAAAGAAAAGAGTTTTTCATACGATGCACCAAATTGCACGAAAGAAAAAAGTAATGTTAAAAGAAAGAAAAAAAAATTCCTTTTTTTTTCCACATATAACAAAGAACATAACAAATTAATTGTTATGTTCTTTGTTATACAGTAAAGCACCGTTTATACGTCATTCAAGGGACTGATGTAAAAGGACGTATAAATGAAAAGAAGTATAATAGAAATTTTAATAATAACACTTTGGTTACTACAAATTTATTGACACTTAAACCAAATTTATATGCAAATACTAATTAAAGTTTCTTAAGTTAATAAATGTATATTATATATTTTTTAAAATAATAATTAATTAAAATAACTAGTATGTTGTGGCCACCACAAGACTTTCTTCTATATTTTCTTATACAAATTCACGCAGTAACAATATTTAAAAAAAAATATATATATGATTTTTTTCCAAAGTTTTTTTTCATTAAAAGTAAAAAAAAACCAAAACTTTGTTTTAAATTATCACATATTTATAGTTCAACCATTCGTTTTAAAGGTATTGACGAGACCTTTCGAAAGATACCGATCTTGAAAATTTACCCCCCCCCCCCCGGGGGTACTTCCCCCTAGGGGGGGGGGGAAGCGATGCCCCAAATTTTTTTCCTAATTAACTACTACTATTATCAATAATTCATATTAATTTCACAATCACAGGTTAAGAATAACTCTCATTATGTACATTTATACGAAATTTTGTACTACTTTTGTCCATGTTAAAAATTTAGAAAAAATACGATCACAGCGCCACCTGTTGAGCGATTGATCCCCAAATCTAATCAGCCACAGTTTATGTCAGGGGCCAACTAAATACCAAGTCTGGTTAAATTTCGTTAAAAAAAAAAAAAAAACGATTTTTTTTTTTTCTAAGTTTTTTTTTTTTTTCGTTAAAAGTAAAAAAAATCGATAACTTTGTTTTAAATTATCACAGATTTATAGTTCAACCATTCGTTTTAAAGGTATTGACGAGACCTTTCGAAAGATACCCATCTTGAAAATTTACTCCCCTCGAGGGGTGACTTCACCCCCAGGGGGGGTGGCGAGGCTCCTACGCATACAAAATTTTTTTCCCAGTTGACTATCTCTATTATAAATAATTCTTGTAAATTTCATAATGATTACTAAAATATAATTCTCTTTATGCACATTCATACAAAATTTTGTCCTATATCACCATGTTAAAAATTTAGAAAAAGCGGGATGGCAACGCAACCTGTAAGACAATTTTTACCAAAAGTTGATAGGCACTAATTTATGTCAAGGTGCAACTACACATCAATTTGTATGAAATTCTGTATAGTAGTTCCTGAGATACAGTTGCCACAAAATTTTGTCACACACACACACACACACAGACAGACAGACAGACAGACATTTTCTAAAAATGGTCAAATCGTGTTCTACAGCTCTCAAAACATGTAAATCCATCAAAAACCCGAGGTCGAAAATTTTTACGAATCCAATACTTTCTCTATATTACATATAGAAGAAAGTAAAAAAAAAAAGATTTATGAGAAAAAAGTGAAAAAAATCACACAATTAATGCATTACTGGGTACTAATTACATATATCATATTTTGAGTATTATATTAAATTTCTTAAGAACTACATGAACACATTTTGAATATTAATTATATACATTGTGTATCTTTAATAATTAGCATACGATTTCTGTCCATACAGATAATTATTTAACAACATTAAAAAATCTTTAATATTCGTCTGATTTGTTGCTTGTCTATGAGTATTAAAAATTCTACTGTGAATTCAATGGATTTTTTTTATCAGTATTCTTCGATCTTTCCTGCTTTCTTCCATTTAAGATGCCTTCCAGAAAAAATCTGGCTTATTTAGAATAAAAAATAATGATAAGTCCTGAAATTTTGCGAATTTTAGTAAAGTGGAAAGACGTATAACCGATAATAGCGGCTTATAAATGAAGAATTTTTGCATTAAAATTAATAAGATTGAATCGGGACTTCACTAAAAGGACGTATAAATGTAAAAGACTTATAAATGGTGCTTTACTGTATTTACAAATAATATATACTGGGGTAAGAAAAGGTATAAGAAAGTATATTATTTCCACTAATAAAATATTAACTTTCTATAAAAATTATTAAATTAATCAGCATCTTATCAAGAACCAATAAATTCCTTTACATACCTAATATAAATATTAATAAAATTAAGTCACCTTTTGTCCACCTAACAGTCAATATTTGCAAATAAACCTACTTCCAAATTCAGGGCCAAGCAAGTCATAGTCAGGAAATCAAAAACAGTGGTTAAATGTGATAAATAGCCAAGAATAAAATACGATTTTTTAAAACTTTTTTTTTTTTTTTTAATAAAAATAATGGAATTTAAGTAATGAAACATAATTTAAATATAATAACAGGGTTGCCACAGGCTACTAAAAGGCAACTATTTTCAGCCTGAGGAGACTATGGCAACTTTTTTTGACCCAAAAAAGCTTGAAAAAGCAACTATTTTCACAAAAAGGCAACTATTGGGAGACTATTTTTCCCCTTTTGCAAAATTCTTCCAGAAATATCAGGAAAATCTTTCAGAAAGAAGTATTTTCTATTCATTTTATAAACAATCCCATGTCTTAAAATTTTCATCCTTTTTTTTTTTTTTTTTTTTTTTTAAACCACCATGAAAGTATGGAATATCCCTGATGCTGACCTTGAAACAGGTGGAACATCCAGTGAGAATGTAGAAATATCACGAGACATGACATACAGTTGCATGAAAAAGTTTTGGGCCAAACTAATTTTTACCAACAGCATTTGAATAAATTAAGGTAAAAAGAATTTAAATATTGTACTGTAAACTTTATCAAATATAAACTGAAAATATATAACAAGAAAATTTTTACAATGAAGGTATTTAAATATATAGTGAAATATATATAAATCCGTTGATTAAAAGTTTCGAGCCAAGCAATTAAAAGTTTACAGCAACCTTAATGCCCGGAAATGATTGGTCCATTTAAGAAGAAACACGACTCTAATTAGGAGATTGAGTTTTTTTACACTTGTGTGTCAGTACTGTGATGTCAAGATGCTGCAGTGCACTCATTTACAGAACCGTAAAACTGTTATTAAATTACACTAAATTAACAAAGTTTTTTGTGATACTGCTGCAACGTTATATATTAGAAAAACAAATATTGATAATATTATTAAAACATGGAATGTAACAAACACTTTGGCAGACAAATCAGTACCTGAAAGACGCAGAAAAATGACTAAGTCATTAATTAAAATAAATACAAAAAACCTTTTACTGACTTCGTGTTGTGTCATTAATTTTTTTTTTTTTTTTTTACACAACCCGAAGTCAGTAAAAGGTTTTTTGTATTTATTTTAATTAATTAGTTTGTACTTCGTTCTTATATTTAAATGACTAAATCAGTTGATAAAGTTAATGGCCAAGTCATCCTCCTGTCTTAATCCCATTGAACATTTACAGGAATAGCTAAAAGTAAAGGCAGGAGCTATTAATTCTTCAAATAAAAAATATTATTGGAAGAAGCTCAAGAGAAATGGCAAAAAAATTGACCATACATCATACACGGATTAAGACTTCAGAGAGTCAATGCCTCATCGATGTTGCACAGGGATAGTCTGAAAGGGCATGTGACCAAGATATTATTGTTATTTGACCTTCTGATGTGTTTGAAAAAATATTTTTCGCTATTTTGATAGTTTGTTTTTCATAAGTTTGTTTGGCCTGAAATTTTTGAACATACAAATTTTATGTTTTGTTATAATTTAACATTTTTTTATTAACAAAATTTGTAAGTCATTTAGCTCGACAATATAACTGATTTACTTTGCATGGTAATACTACAATTTTTTTAATCTTTATTCATATAATAACTAGCTGGACCCCGTCGACTTCGACGGTCACTTTATTGACCGTAATGTTTCAAAAATCGTTTATTAATTATATCATTAAATTATTTATTAAATCATTATTTAAATGTATTTCAAGTTAAAACATCTAATTTAATTTACAACATTTCACTTAAAAAAAAAGAAATTCGGAAAAATGGTTATAAATTAAAATACTATGTATGACATCACTTTCTACAAAGTACTGTCAATGTGACGTCAAACTGACTCCAAATAAAACAGTTGCTATCTTTTATTTTCTGTTTCTTTTAATACTAAGGCTACATGTTAGCTGACCAACCCGGCGTTGCCTGTACCCATGATAATAACCTTAATTGAACCTTAAATTTGTATGATTTTATATCTTTAACTCGATTTTGTTTGAATTTCTATTTTTAAATAAAGGCAACGCGAAAAAATAATCAGCTGTAACAAAAAAATTACCTCGAACCGAACGAAACTCAGTCTTGTGACACCGGTGTCTGTGGCAGCACATACGTGAGCCGCTAATAACGTAAAAAAAAATTCCCAAAAATTAACCTGCAACCGAAAGAACCCACCCGGTGTTGCCCGGGCCCATGATAATAAACTTAAATGCACCTTAAATTTGTATGGTTTTATATCTTTAACTCGATTTTGTTTGAATTTCTATTTTTAAATGAAAAGATCACAAAAAAAAAAAGAAAATAATAATAATAATAATAATAATCATTATCTGTAACAAATAAAAATTACTTCAAACAGAACGGAACTCGGGTTCGTATCCCAGTGCCTGTGGCACGTATATGCAGACAGCTATTAACATGAAAAAATTCTCAAAAATTAACCTTGAACCGAACGAACCTCTGACTCGTGTTACCGCTGCCTGTGGCTGCGGCACCGTATAGCAGGCATGCTACTTACGCACTGCAAAATCCACTTTCCTCCAACAGGGAGCACAGTATGTTCTATACGAAAATCACCAATCACCTTGAATTTCCAAGACCTTTCAAATAAGGTGTCACATGGTGGTGTCAACTGTAAAATCCTTTAGTTGCACTTTCCACCGCCAGGGGGCGCAGTTTGTTCTGTACGAACATCACCAACGGTGAGGAAATACCAAGATCACTTAGTTCCATTTCACTTAGTTCCAAAATCACTTAGTTCCATTTTTTACCACCAGGGGTCGCATTATACTGTATACAAACATCCCCAATCGACATGAAATTTCAAGACCTTTAAAATGAGGTGCTACATGTGTGGGTCTAGAACGGATTTCCCTCTCAAACTAATTTCCCCCCTTTCCCCTCTCCTCCAAATCTACTTTCCCCCTTTAAAATCGAAAATTCCAAATTCGCAGATATTGATTTTTTAGTATTCGACTCTAGTCCCCATATGTAGAATTTCTTCACCGTGAAGCAATTTGAAGCTTAGTTAAGCTCGTAAACGTGTTTTTAACCCGAAACGGGTGGGAAATGGTTTCCCACCCGTTTCCCCCGGGGGGAAACTGATTAAAGTTGATTCTGCACGCATAACTTTCCTCAAACTCAACGAATTTAAGCAGTTAATAGCTCAAAAGAAAGAGCTTGATCCACTGAGTGTTCTTAGACTTGTGTCAACAGCCTACATTAATTAGAAATCTAGTTATAGAGGTTTGAGTGAAGGAAAATCTTGAAAAAATTGAATGTAAAGTTGATTCTGCACGCATAACTTTCCTCAAACTCAACGAATTTAAGCAGTTAATAGCTCAAAAGAAAGAGCTTGATTCACTGAGTGTTCTGAGAGTGAAACGATCAAGATCCATTCAATAGAAGAGGAGCTATGAGAATTCGAATTGTTTGAGTGAATGTGTCCCATAGGAAATGTACAGGGAAGAATCGCGTTTGAGTATAACTTGAGTAAGGTGGGAGTTGAGTAAATTTCAATGATTGATGACATATCTGTGTCTAAATACCTTTCATTTAAAAAAAAAATGAAGGAAATCGCCCGGATAGAACGGCCAGACGGACTGCCTTTAGTTTTCATAAATTCTTTTAATATATAAGATTATTAACGAAAAAGTGTTTGGCCTGAAACTTTTGCATGCAACTGTATGTACCTATTAAGCTGGCCAATTTGCTTATTGCAAATGACTACTAGTACACTCCTGTGACCTGTTATGTCCTTCCCCACCCTGATTTCAAAGAAAGTTCTTTCAGTAAATCAGAAAAGGACAAATACATAAAAAAAAATACATAAGCTCTGAAGAGCAGACAATACTTAATCGTTTCAACAACCAAATCCTATGTTATTCTATGGGAAAATTTGTTTCCACAATGACTCATTGCTTAATGCTTTTTTTTTTAAATTCAGTTTTAACAATCAGAATTTTTTTTTTTTTTTTTTTTTTTTTAATGGTATATTTAAATTGAATAGTAAGAAAATGTGTATGGTTTTTATCCTTTAATGATCATTAGCATGTGATATTTGAGCTAGTATTTTGGTCGTTAGGCTACTATTTAGGCAACTATTTTAATGTTTCTAGGCTACTATTTAGGCAACTATTTTAATGCTTCTAGGCTACTAAAGCAACTATTTTTGTTATATTTCTATTGTGGCAACCCTGTAATAACTTGTCAAAGGGATAATACTTAAATAACAAAATTTATTAATTTTTATCTCATGCCAGTTTAAATATCATTTAATATTGATTTACAGGATATTTAAAAAATAATGTCGTCTTTTACATTATAGCACCTATATCATAATGCAAAGTTCAAATCAGTTTAGCTCTACATAACACAAATCATATGTTTATTACTTCCATTACCCTACTACCGTAGGTAATGGAAGTATTGTATTTGGTCCAAAAATTCGATATCGAGATTTCACCTGATTTACACGTTTTAAGGTCCCCCGAGTCCAAAAAAAGTGGTCTTTGGTGATTGGTCAGTGTGTGTGAATGTATGTATGGAATCTTCTGGCTATCATATCTCCAAAACTAATTAAGACAGAACTACAAAACTTCAAAATTGAGACAGGTCTGGTGTACAGATGAATTTTCCAAATTTAGGTGAAAGTTGAAAGACCGGAAGTGGAACCATAAGTCCATATCTTAAAACGGGTCTTAACGATTTTCTTCAAATTTGCTATATAAATACTCTATTAAATGTACTTTCGAATGATATAGTTGGTTAGTTCAGGATAATTGATAGGCATCCTGTATAAATAGCTCAATTTCAGGTCTTGCAAGTGCGATTCTTTAAAAATGGCTGTAAGGATTTCTTTCACACTCGCTATATTAACTCACTTTTAAATATCCTTTTGTATTACTGTTTTCCGGTCATTAATTGAGTTTTGGTAAAAGTTGTACCTCAAAAATGGCTCTAACAATTTTCTTGAAAATTATTATATAAATCCATTCCTTTCTTTTATGTGCTTATTAGAGGAAAATTAACAGTCATCCTGCTTAGGTAGGTCAGTTTTAGATCTCGGAAATTGGTGTTTCAAAAAATAACTCTACCCCCTTTTTTTTTTTTTTTTTTTTTTTTTTTTACACCTCACTATATGTAAGCTTCATTTTATATGTCTTTACATGTGTATAGTGTTTCTCTTACTGGAAAAATTTTAGGTTCCTACTACTTCTTAAGATCACTTTTATGTCTTCTGATCACATTATCTCCAAAAAATATATATAATATGTGTAATAGTGGGTAATATGAGTCGTGTGGCTGTTTCACACCAGATTTTTTTAATTTTCTTTCTTTCTTTTTTTTTTTATTCATTTCACAAATAAAATTTTATTTTATTCTTATGAGTATATCATTACAGTTGTGATATCCTATTTTCTGTTAAATTATAATTATTTTCTTCTAAAATTATTTACCCATTTTAAAGCATGTATAAAATTTTATTTTCTTAATGCCCATTAGGTGCCAAAGTTCCCTATATTTTTCATTTTTTTTAGACTGAATATTGAAGTGCCTAGTTTCATTGGTAATTTTTTCAAAAAGTTCATAATGTAAATTCTATATTTTTTTAATTATTAAAAACACAGTTATCTGTTTCTACTGCATAAGAAAAGAAAATCACCAAAAATAACTCATTTGAGTGTAGGAGTTTAAAACAATGGATATGAAATAAAACAGTTCTTTTCTTAAATTATAACAAACAGGGATCAAGCTAACTAATTTAAAAGGGTTTTGCAGTTTATTAACGTCTATTCTACCCCTATTAGGTGCCAAATTTCCCCATTTTGGAACCCTATCATATCTTCGAACAAAATAACACAGGTCAACATGTAAAATTTTGACTGATCTTTATGTTTTTTGGTGTGCTGAAACCGAAAATGAAGTCAGATTTCTCTGTCACGTATAGATTTTTGTCAATACAAGGTGCCTACCTACATAATTTCTTCCATTACGCGTCCACCAATATATATGGTAAGTTTTATAATATGTTTTCATGATTAATCATGGATACCTATTGTTGTAATACCGCAGCACAAGTACGGCATAAAACCATACCAACCAACCTATCGTTATGATGGTATATGTAAAAAATTGAGTCAGTAAGCACCCTGTATTGATAAAAATCTATACATGATAGAGAAAAATAGGCTGCATTTTCGGTTTCAGCACATCAAAAAACATAAAGTTCAGCTAAAATCATCAAATCAAATTTTGTCAATTTCAATTTTGTAGGCCTGTGTAATTATTTAAACTACACATGATTAGAAATGCACATTGAAACCCAAAACATACAAAAATTCATAATTTTTCAGTGGGATTCACGTGGTGGCGTTTATTGGGTTAATTTCAATGCATTTGTTCTAGCAGCTATAATATCAGTTTCAAGCGTGACTTCTGAGCAAACAAGGCTTTTATTATTAAGAGGATATTATTAAAATTGAGTTAAAGAGACACATTTTAATAAGAATTTAAAAAAATCTTTTAATTGAAAAAAAAAAAAAAAACACAACAAAAATTTTACAGAATAAATTCACTTTATAAAACAAAGTACAGAGGTACAGATGCCAAAAAAGTGTTTTAAAGTGTTAACAATAAAACGAATGCAAGAAAAAAAATATAAAACAGCTTATTGAAAGATATTAACAATAAATTAATTGTTAAAGAGTTACAATATATTTATTTTAAATCTTTTTTTTTTTTTTTGGTATAGAGGGAAAAAAACTGCCTAAATATTTCTAAAAAATGTGTAGCTACTAAATTACACAAAAAGGATTATTTGTCAAAATCTTTCATAGCAAAATAATGTACAAATCTACTTCTAAGTTATATATCAACATCAACTAGTTAACTAGTCCTTCTACTGAGTTCAAAGTATCCTTTAACACTTCTTGTGCTGCTTGATATTCTTCAGACTCAGCAAGCTCTATCTCACTATCCTAAAAAAAGAAAATAAAAAACAGTTAAATTAAATTAAAACTCTAACCTAAACAAAATTTAAGTTTAGATTAGAGGCTTATTTTTCTCTTTTTACTAGATTTTGCAAGATTTCCTGCTTTGTTTAAGAACTACTGCAAAATGGTGACAAAGTTTTTTTGTCATCAGAAATAAATAGTCCTCTGTCCTAGTAAATCTTTCTTTTTTTGCAAGTTTTGAGTTAGTGCCAAAGATCTCCTATATTCATATAATACTTCAAAATTTTTTCCAAAAGCCAGGCAAAAAATTTAAAAAAGCTTACATTGCAGTTATCTTAATTCCAAATGCCTAGAAAATTGCTAGTCAGTTTTTCTAAGAAGACAAATTAATTTTTACTATTTTAATGTAATTATTCTATATATTTTAGAAATTTTTATCCATAAACTCATCAACGGTGAAAATTAACTTTAAGTAGTTTGGAGTGTAAGGTTGATTTTTTTTTTTTTTTTTTTTTTTTTTTTTAAATACCAACTATGTGAAAAATACTAGAGCCGAGAATCGAACCCAAGTCCTTCGCTTAACGTGCAGATTCTCTTCCACTGAGCCATCCTGGCTGATAACAGCTAAGCATTTCTTGCATAAAAACCATCTGTCTTATCTTAAACTTAAAAATATTATGTTTGCATTGTAAATATAAATAAAAGAAAAAAGCAAATGATCAAATAAAAAAATCTATGTATATTTTAACTAATAACAAAGTGTCACTTAAAATTTGATATTTTTAAGATCCATATTCAAATTCTTATAGTGACAAAGTAGTTGCATCACAAACTTTTAACCCGTTAAGGGTTTTTATACTGATAATATATATACAGGTCGTGCGACAGTGACGCATAGCAATTACATAAAGTTTTAGCTCAATCGGATAAAGAATCTGAAAATGCCGTGTCTGAAAATGCAGATGTAACAGGTGAGAATATTAAACATGGGATAACTCCATAGACCACGAAACTTTCAATTTAGAAATTTTCATTCATAATCATCCGTGAAAATTCACTTTGAGTAGTTTGGAGTGTAAAGTTGATTTTTTTTTTTTTTTTTTAATACCAACTATGTGAAAAATACCAGAGCCGGCAATCGAACCTGAACCTTCCGTTTATTGTGCAGATGTTCTTCCACTGAGCCATCCTGGCTGATAACCAGCATGGCATTTCTCACATAAAAACCGTTGGCAAGATCACCGTACCTGCAAATGCAGATGTAACAGGTGAGAATATTAAACGTGGCACAACTCCATGACCATAGACTATGAAATTTTTATTCATACACTCAACAACCATGAAAATTCACTTTAAGTAGTTTGGAGTGTAAGGTTATTTTTTTTTTTTTTTTTTTTTTTTGTTGTTGTTGTTTTTTAAATACCAACTATGTGAAAAATGCCAGAGCTGGGAATCGAAACCGGACCCTCTGCAAATAATAATAATTAAAAAAAAAAAAAAATCAACCCTACACTCAAACTACTTAAAATGTATTCTATTTAATTTAATGTAACAGTTATCTTTGGATTTAAATATGTAGTAAAAACTTTAATGAAACCTGTTTCGTGCCTTATGTTGTATTCTTTAACAATACGTAATTATTATATTAATATCTTAAAATTTCTTCTGCACACTTTCTCTCTCTCTCATATATATATATTTGATGCCTTCCAAAGAAAATAATCTGGTGTGGCACTTACACTACATTCCCTCACTCTACATTAAGCAAATGCCATAAATTGCAAATACGCATAACAATTGTTTCAGGACCAGATAACTAAACAACTAGGCACACACACAACATATAGTTGTTTTCACAATGCCCATGGGCAAATTATTTTCTTTCTTTCTTTCATTTTTTTTTTCTTCTTTTCTTCTACTTGAGTGCTTAAGTATTTTAACTCAAAATATACATACATTTTTTTTTAATTTCTGGTAGTCGCCTACAAAACCATATTTCATCATTCAATACCAGCTTTTTGGTGCATTTTACTATAGTATGTATAATATGTAGCATTTATAGTTTCCATATAAAAAATGTCAATATTGCAATCTATTCATGAAAATTGCTTTAAATATATTTTTAATCATATAAAAGCATTTCAAATATGCACCACTTTGATCAAAATGTACCCAGAATCACCACCGATTGGTATTCTAAATCACCCGATTTCACTTTTTTATTTTTTTAGACAGTTGCCAGTTTTGTCAGTAAAATTCCCTCCAAATTCCATAAGTCTAATTTGGCATTTGTGAAAATGATGCAGTGTCGAGTTTATCTGTTTTTTGTGCATGTTTCAATTTTTACAATGGAGTTAAAATTGCAACAATGAGTGTGCATGAAATTTTACATTAAAAACGTATTCAATGGTGCAAAGACCTTCGAAATGTGCGAAAAGTGTTTCAGTAATGATGCTCTAAAAAAAAACAGTGGTTAGTCATTGGCATGAACGTTTTATACTTGGTCATGTGTCCATCAAAGATGATGAACATAATGGCAAGCCGTCAACATCAAAAACAGACAAAAGTATTGATAAAGAGAAAGAAATTTTGGCTGAAAATCATAAATTTACAATCAGAGATGATTTGAACTTTTCTTATGGATTTGTTCAAGACATTATAGTTAATGATTTGGATTTGTAATGTGTTGCAGCAAAGTTTGTGCCAAAAGACCTAAATTTCATGCAAAAAAGGGACTGAGTTAATATTGCCAAAGACACAATTTCCAAGGTTGAATCTGAGCCAGCTTTCATCAAACACATCATTACTGGAGACGATCGTGGGTTTATGAGTATGACATGCAATCCAGACATCAAGCGAGCTAGTGGAGAATGCAGGAGTGCAGAAAATATTTTTACTTCCAATATTTCCCCCAATCTAAATAAAAATTTCCTGAAAAAAAAAAAAAAAAAAAAAGAACAATTTTAACAATGAATTTCACAATTCATTGTTAAAATCGTTAAAAAATTGTATATTTTTCTGCAAAATTTCCCCAGATGACTAAAATTTTCCCCAATCCTAGGTTGCTGGACTGGACATATTTTGCATCCGTGGGTGAATGCCTAATGAGCCAAGTCAGAAAAACCATGTCATTAACAGCCAAAAAAGATGATGATGCTCATAGTTTTCATGGATTACAATGGTGGTATGCATCCTGAATTTCTGCCAGAAAGTCAATCAATCAACAAGTATTATATGGCATCTGTGTGAAGCAATTCACATAAAAAGAAAGGATTTCTGAGCAAACTTGTGGATTTTGCACCATGACAATGCCCTGGCGTAAAATGCTATCACATCTGCAAGTTTCACAAATACCATTCTGCAACCATCATATTCACCTGATTTAGCTCCCTGCAACATTTTTCTGTTTCATAAACTCAAAAAAAATTACAAGGAACACATTTTTGCAGCTGAGATGATACAAAAATTGAAAAAGGCTCTGATGGACATACCGAAAATTAAGTACCATAAATGCTTTGAGAATTGGATCAAATGCCAGCATAGGTGTGTTACAGTCAATGGGGATTACTTCGAAGACAATACCAATTTGTAAAAATAGACTTATATTTTTAATTTTGTGAATGAATTTCGGGAACTTTTTGATCAAGGCGGTATATATATATTTATTTATTTAATATATACCATATCATCTCTCTTAAGCAGTAATGCAATCATTTGTACCCTTTTACACTATGAAGCCACCGCACTTTAGAATGTAAGAAAATCGAGAAATAAAAGCCAAAAATCTATACAAAAAAGCATGAGATGAAAATGAAAAAAAAAAAAAAAAACGCAATCAGAAGTGCAGTGAAAAAAAGAAAAAAAAAATGGCTAACACTGGAAGGAATATAGAGCAAATATAGACAAGAAAAAAAATGAAGCTCAGGAAAAGTGGGCAAGAGGCTGTCATTGGCGGCTAGCTACACCTCGCCTAATATAATAACTACATACAGGGCCAAACAAAAATTGGATACACTATGATCTAGTTTAGAAAAGAACCCTGCTAAATATGTGTGTCATAGTACACTATATATCAGAGGTAAAAATATCTAACATATATATCAGGGGTGAAAATATCTAACATGCAAAAGCCTCGAAAACTGCTACTTACATGCAGAATGAATGGCGAAGTTTGACTTATTAATGATACATCATATGGGTATTATTAGAATTAATTTATTTATTCCAATAATAAGTGATATTTAGAGAGTTCTTAATGTCTTATAAGGCAGATTAAATAATAAAAATGAGAAATTTCTATGAAAAAGAAAATAATTTAAAAAGAAATTTAGATACAGTAAAAGTTTAAAAAACCCTGAATTCAGGGATAGATCCAGAAAAGTTTCACCCCTGATATATTTTTCAGCTGAATTGATTTTGATACATTATGTGGCATGTGTGAAATCTATATAATATATACAGAGCTACACAAAAATATTATGGCATTTAGGTGATCAATCACATAATTGCTGAAATTACATTTTCACATGTGTTGTAGCTAAATAAAATGTTAGTGTATGTATGAGTGTAAATCAATAAAAGATTCTAGTTTTTTGCAAAGTTTTTCCTAGTTTAAACAAAAATTTTATTAATATCAGGTGGAATCAGACATTTCACTTGGCATTATATTTTCTAAATAAGAATTATCACCTAATAATAAACAGTCTACCTTCCTAAAAAATTAAAATAAGAGGAAAAAATCTTAATTTGTTATCTTTGACAATAGATTGTTTTCATAAAAGAAAAAAAAAAAAAAATCTAGTGCAAAAGCATAATTTAATCTATTTGTCATTTTTGTTCTCAATAATATTGCTCCATTTACATAAAAATAAATATTAAATTTTTGAATATTTATGTAACATTTTCTAGATCTTTCTACTTTGTAAAATTTAACATACATCTGTCAATCAATTTTAATGCACAAGCACACTATAGTGATTTAATTTCTAATTTCTTATTCATCAATTTTAGTCCCAGTTTCTCTTCTCAAAATCTGAAAGTATTAATTTAAATTACATAATGTTTTTTCTTTTTCCTTTTTGACATTGCATATTGCATAAAGATTACTATTTATAGCTCAATATCCCACATTTGGTTATTACTTTTTCTTCCTAAAATATATTTTCATGAAGTTCATTGAACCTTCACCTATCCCACTACCGTTATGAATGGCTGCTGATTTAGTTGCCATGGCAATATTCATAATGTAGTAACCCTACTTCTCTTAAAAATCACTGTTTTGTTACAAGAATGCAGACTTTAGTAGATTTTTCCCTTGCCTAAAAAATCTATGCAGAATTTCTTAATCTGCAATACCAGAAATTAATTTGGATAATAGAATTCTAAAGAACAATACACAATGAGGAAGCATAACTATATATAACTATTTATTGAATGATAAAATAAAAACTACACGGTGAAATGTTGTTAAGTAAGAATAAACTGCTTGTGCGAGAGGATATGAAAATACACAAACTACAAGAGTAAGAGACTATTACAGTAGGGAACCAATTATCCAGAATTATTTTTACGAGACTATTCTGGATAATTGGTTTTTCCGGATAACTGGTTGCTCATTAAGCAAACATTATTAATCAGAATTATTGCATATAGTTCTCATTTAAAATAAATATTTTAAACCAAAAATTAATATTTTTTATCAATTAATCAAATTTAAATAATTAACCTGATTTTAATTTTTTTAAATAAAAGCATTAAAATAATTTTTAATCAAGATAAGTTATTAATCAAAATTTAAAATGTAAAAAAAAAAAAAAAAATCTTTGAAACTTAAAATTTTTTTATAAAAATGAAAATCTGCCCAAATCCAAGTGTTTTGAAACATGATTAACCAGTGATTTTAAAGCATTGAATATTACTATAGATTAAAAAATTATGACCTGATTTTACAGGCTTTTCTTTTTATTTCTTATGAAAATTAATTTTTAATATCCATGAGAGTGCAAAATATTCATAATATTTTAAAAGTAATTTGGTTTTAATTAATAACTCCCTCCTCCCCCTCACCTCCAAAAAATAAATGAATAAATAAAATAATAAGAAAATAAATAAAATTCAGTACAGGACCAATTACTCCATTTCACCCAATCCAATCTAGATAAATAAAATTACCACCTTTATGATATTGTGTAGTGGGGCCATCTGTCCACATTTTTCAGAACTAAAAGCTTTCTTTTCAGTCTACATTGTACATTAGACCTTTAATTTATATTCCCTGTCAAATACATAAATACTACTTTTAAATAAGTATAACAAAATTAAATGGAATTGTTATTTATTAAATATTTCTTTTACTTTTAATTGTTTCAGATTACAATGTTAAACCATTATTATTATTATTATTATTATTATTATTATTATATATAAAAAAAAAAAAAAATTGTGTATTTTTTTTTTTTTTTTTATGCATTGGAAATTAGTTGTTTGGAAATATAATTCCGGATAACTGGTTTTCCAGATAACTGGATTCTGGATAAACGGTTCCATACTCTACCTTTTTAGTTTTATTAGAGTACTTTTAACTCGTAATCACAGTCGTCATCAGTACAGTTAATAGCTTCTTGTTTTCATTCCAATAACCTTTTATTAAATAGTAAACTTATTCACATTAAAAATATTGGTCAAAAAGCTGATTACTGTAAAACATTAATACATAAACCATATAAAAAACATCTAAAAACCCTTAATTCTATTAATACTGCACAAAAAGAAAAAAACCTAATTTTATTTCTTCCATTCCCTATTGTAAAGGAGCCGCTATTAAAAAAAAAAAAAAAATCTGATGTGGGCACCACATAACTTCCTTATACACCTTTAGAAATATATACATAATGTTAAAAAGCATTGTCAATGGACCCAAGACGGATGGCTAAAAATATTTAAAAAAAGAATTATCACCGTGTTCTGAGCTTTTCTGAAAGTTAGTTAGAAACCGATTGCAAGATTTGTACTGGTAATGCTGACGAAGGCAGCAGGGACCCGAAAATACTGGCTAAAATTATTTTAAAAATGCATTTTCACCGTGTTCTGAACTATTCTGAAGTTTCAAATGTCTAGCTGGTCGGAAAGTTAGTTAAATAAATTTTCTGTTGAATAATATAAACGCTGCCGAAGGTAGCAGGGACCTGAAACAGTTGGCTAAAAGCATTAAAAAAATGCATTTTCACCGTGTTCTGAACTATTCTAAAAGTTTCAAATGTCTAGCTAGTTGGGAAGTTAGTTAAATAAATTTTCTGTTGAACCATATAAACGCTGCCAAAGGCAGCAGTGACACGAAACAATTGGCTAAAAATATTTAAAAAATGCACCGTCACCGTGTTCTGGGCTTTTCTGGAATTTTAAAATGTCTAGCTAGTCGGGAAGTTAGTTAAAAATCGATTGCAAGATTTGTACAGGTAACACAGCCGAAGGCAGCAGGGACCCTAAACAGTTGGCTAAAAGTATTTAAAAAATGCATTTTCACCGTGTTCTGACCTATTCTGAAAGTTTCAAATGTCTAGCTAGTCGGGGAGTTAGTTAAATAAATTTTCTGTTGAATCACATAAACGCTGCTGAAGGCAGCAGGTATCAGAAACAGTTGGCCAAAAATATTAAAAAAACGCATTGTCAACGTGTTCTGAGCTTTTCTGAAAGTTTCAAATGTCTAGCTAGTCGGGAAGTCAGTTAAATTGCAAGATTTGTCCAAACAGTTTTTCAGTTATTACCGTTTGATACATTATGGCCAAAACCTATGTATTTTTGGTCATTATGAACCTAATTTTCCTAAATATCTCCAAAATGGAAAATCATACAAAGTCCAAAAAGGGAGGTGCACAACTAGATGTTATAACAAACCTATGTACCAATTCGCAACTTTCTACGTCCAACCGTTTTTGAGTTATGCGACATACACACACACATACAGACGTCACGAAAAACCATGTAAAATCGCTTATATCTCTAAAACGGGAGCTCGTGTTAAGTATAGTTGTACACACTTGCAGGTGTACAACTATACATCATGACAGTCACACGTATAAATTGGCAACATTCCGTGATCATTCGTTTTCGAGCAATGTGACATACAAAATCCATTTCGCAAATCGGAATTACTATACTTTCTTATACTTTGTATAAGGAAGTAAAAAATGAAAGTAAAAAACACAGTATTAATATCTCTATCAAATCCAATCCTAATATTTTTCAATGTATCCGAAATGGAAAAGATCCAATAGACTTTAATGAAAATGCTGGTATTTACAAAATCAACTTCAATTTTACAGATAGTAAAAAAGCTGCTTACATAGGAATAACTATAAAAAAAAATAAAAGGTCATGGAAAAGAACACCACAAACACCTAAAATTTATTAAACCTTTTACTGTCCTTTCCAGAGCTAACATTAATAACCCAATTGATATTAACTCTATATAACTACCCATAAAATAGCTAACTCCCACTCTTATGTCCTTAAATGTGAAACTCTTGAAACTCTAACCTGCCCTAATGATATTAACGACCGTGATAATAGTTCCCCAGTTTTGATAATTCTTCAAAACTGGCAAACCGATCATCAATGAACTGAAACGAAGAAATGAATACAGAGAAGATATCTATCAAGAAGAATGAAAACAAGAAGCCATTAACCATACTGATGACAACCGTGATTACAAGTCGAAAGTACTCTAATAAAGCCAAAACTTGTGTAATATAATATTTTATAAGGAAATTAGACCTTATTAAAATGTTACTTACTTGTAATATAGATTTCAGTATTTGTAATATAGATATTTGTAATATAGATTCTTGTATATAGATATTTGTAATATAGATTTCAGTATCAATCTACTTAGAGACAAATAAGAACTTTGTAAGCAAAATGCCACAAACTGCAAAAACATACAATAATTCTTTGGGGCGGGAAATAAGTAAACATAACTCTTTATCAGGTTAAAAACTAGTGTGTTGTGGCCATTACAAAACTTCCTTCTATATTTTCCTAAACAAATTCAAATTCATACAGTGCAAATTACTCATTAAAATTATTGTTTGTACATTTTATTTTCCATAATGAGTGAAGGTGAATTTAATCCCAGAAAAGTATACTAAAAAATGAATATATACATATAATAAATAAACAATTTTGTTTTAAATTATCACAAGTACATCGTTCAAACATTTGTTTTAAAGGTACTGGCAAGTTCTTTGAAAAATACTCATATTGAAAATTTAAACCCCCACAAAGAGAACAGGGGAAAACAATACTCTTACATTTACAAAAATTTTATCTTGATTGACTAGTGCCTTCTTTTTCTTTTTTTTAAACTCAATGATTGGTTAAAAATAATTTACATTGTGTACATTTATATAGAATTCTGTCATATGATAATAATCATAAAATTATGATAAAATACAATGACAAAGCCATCTGTAGAACGATATGCATGAAAAGCCTATTCAATCAGCTAACTTAAGTGAATGTCCAGTGAAATATAAAGTTATAATGAATTCCATCTATTGGTTCGTGATATACAGCATCCACAAAATTTTAGTAACACAAAGACACACAAGCCTTTTTTAAACACGATTAATTTGTGTTCAGGACCTCCCAAGATGTATGAATCCCTTGTCATTGAAAATCAAAAATTTTTTACAAAACCAATACTTTCTTCTATTGATTATAAAAGAAAGTAACAAAAAATGAAAAGTACGACTAATTTTCCTATTTTATAAAGGGAATGTTTTTTATTAATGAATATTTTATAAATGTTCTGGATCCAACAAATCACAAACAACTAAGAATATGCCATGGCAACCAGTTATTGCAGAGTTGGGGAAAATTTTTATATTCCGTAAAATACCGAAAGTAACCCCCCCATTTTCCAAAAGCATTGTGGTGCTGACCTTGAAGATTTGAAGATCAAAAGTAAGTTTGTATGAAAGAGTGAAAAATAGATCTGCATGCCTTTTCAGGGTTCCCACTCTTAAAAAAGAAAAAAATTCAAGGACTTTTCAAGTACTTCTCAAGGCCTATTTGAAATTTTTCAAGGACTAGGGGAAAATCGCAGAACGCTAGGCATATACACAAAACTTTAGTAACTACTTTCATTAGCAATATTTTTTTTATAATTGGAATAGCTTTGCCTGTTTTCACAATACATTTTTGATGGATTGACCAAATTAACTTTTACAAGAGTCAAAAAACGATTAGTTCAAGATTTGGAATCATTATGATTATTCCAAAGTTTTTAGGTTTGAGTCCTGGTCTAGTCACTTTCTGCTCAAAATTAATGACCAGTCCATCAAACAGGTATGAGACTGGCAAAAAAAAAAAAAAAAAATAAATAAATAAGTTGAAACTATATGCAAAAGCAAGACAATGAAATAAGAATTTTATGACAAAATCATTATATTAGACAATGGCGTGTGCATGTGGAGATGGAGATAGTTTAGCCTTGACAGAATTCGCGCTAAGCGCATCTATTGGAGTGGAAAATTCAAGGATTTTCAAGGACTTTGCACAAAATTCAAGTACTTTCAAGGGCCCTTGAAAAAGAAAATTAAATTCAAGTACTTCTTAAGGACTTTCAAGGACCGTGGGAACCCTGCTTTTGTATGTACGCCTGGTAGTAGAACAAATAAAAAGGGTGAAGGATTTATATTTAAGAAAATGGAATAATTTCCCTTTCGGCAAGAAAGGGGGAGCTTACATTCGAGGGAGGGGTTTATTTCGGGATTTTACGATATTTATGGTATTTTTAATTGAATAATTCATTTCTTCAAAGTAAAATAACACACGAAAGACCTGCATTAATTACAGAATAAAGAAATATTGCCCCAAGCCTCTCAAAGTTTTACAAAGTACTGTCATAGAAATAATTTGCTACCTCTGGCTCCTAGAAATTTTTCCTGCTTCCTAAGATATTGAAACTTTTGTCAGTCCCCCGGTCACATTTAATGCTTTGAACTCAAAATATTGAACAAAAAACTGTTGTGTGTTTTCACAAATTTATGGTATTTGTATACAATGTTCTTACACTCAAAGCAATATAGATCAGTTTTTCAAAGTTTTTACTAAAACCATTCATATCTTTTCTACTTTTCATGGAAAAAAAGGTATATGCACATTTCTAATGGTATCCTAATCCTAAAATATAGATACCAATGATTTTTATTGTCATCAAAGAGAGATATTATTAAGAATAAAGTTGGATTGAAGGAGGACAGAAAGGATGCATCATTCAGTATTTCTTTTTCATTAAATAAAACTAAAATATGACTTACCAGGATTGATTTCAATTCATTATGTGCACTCTGTAATCTTTTGAGTGTATCTGGTATCATTGCTAATGATTCTTTAATGACTTCTTCCTATAAATAAAACAGATTCATAATATTAATATTAAAGGAAAACTATCATTTATAATCATAATCAAATACAAAACAATGATACATCAAATTCAAAAGAAAATCGCTACTTTTTTGTTTTGTGTGATTCATATATATTAATGTTCCCCATACTGGAGTAACAGCTCATTTCCTTAATTAATTTATTAAATGAATATTTAATTACACAACTCTCAAATCTTTAATATCATGAGTTTGCTATAAAATACAAATAGTTAGAAGAATGAAAGAGTAAATAAGACAGTTTTTAACCCGTTAACGCCCAAATTAATTTTGCAAATTATTATTAGCTGATTATTTCACTTCAAAAATAACATAGACAACTGGCAGTAAAATATATTAACTTAAACAATTCTTCTGATAGTTTAAATTTAAAGCCTATCCTCATTTATTGACGTTTAGTGTTCTAGCGAGAAAACTTCGAGATAGAGAAACTTTGAGATAACAGATTAATTTCCTATCATATGTTGACAAAGATCTCGAAAGTAAAGTATTATAATATATATTATTATTCAACTTGATTTAAGTTAGTATACCTGTGCAAAAAGCAAACATATGTGCGACAAATGAAAAATCATAAAATGACTATCCAAATTATGAAATAATAATTAATAGTAGGCGCATAAAATTTTCAGGAATCATTTAGAGTGACGCTATAAACTGTCACTAAACAGCAGAAATCATTCCAAGAAACCACAAAAAATATACGTGCCATTTTATTACCTGTCCTCAAATGAGGACACTGGGTGCTAACGGGTTAATGAAAATTATAACCCACTACATTTTTGTTGCATATCATTGATAAAAAAGTAACTAAATTTGACAGCAAAAAGCGACCAGGCCAAAAATCAAGCCTAGGTCCTTTACATAATATGATCTAATACTCTATCATTGAGATAAACCAGTCAACTTTAACTGATATTATTCATTACATCAAAGTTCAACATTTTAATCTGTTCTTTGAATAGCAAAAGTTTTACAAATAAATTTCTTAATATTTTTTAACTCTCCTAGATAAAATCCATTTTTAATATTTTTAAACTTTAATGAAGTATAAAGATAATAAAAATCGCATCCATAAGATTGGGTTGTTACTTGCAGAACAGATTAAAATTTCCTACTTTCATGTAAATATTGTAAATAGCATCAGTTATAAAATGATTGGTTTAGCTCAAACATAGAAGCATTGGATGTTCAAAGACAGAAGCATTGACAAGAAGAGAGAGAGAGAGAGAGGGGGACTTTGATGGAACAAAATATGTATTAGTAAAATTCAATAAACAGGGATGAGAATAGTCAAATAACAAAAAAGAGGAATTTTTTTTTTTTCCTTTACCAGCTGCCTTCACCACTTATGGTGCCAACAAAGCAAATATACCAAGGCTGCCAGATTTTGGACAGGCCAAAAAAAAAAAAAAAGCCATTCGACTTTTTTATTGTTGCTGTTTAAATCGCTTAAAAAAGACTAGCTTTTATTATTATTAGGGTCATTCCATGTCAAATCATCCAGCTAAAATGCACGTTGACACCCAAGGTTGGCAAATTTTAATGACACTTGGTGAATTTGTTCTGTATATGGATATAAGAACACACAGTAAATGATACCTCTTTTTATCAATTCGTTTCAGAATTATAGCATTTCAAAGTTTTAGCAAAAATAAGTATAAAACAATGAACCACTCTTTGATCTACTCTGAATACTTCTGCATTTTTTGCTCTAAAAAAATTATTTTTAAAGATAAAGAGTTATTTTTTTTTTTTTTTGCATTTAATACAGTATTAAATGCTTAACGTAATTACAGAAAAAGATTTAGGTTTAAAAATCAGTAATATAGTTAAAATTTTCAGAAAAGTGCAAAAATAAAATATTTGTAAAATTTTAACTTGTACTCAAAAACTGTTTTATATCACAAGTCTCTCTCCAAAACCCCACAAACCCATTATACCATTACAAACTAGATAAAAAATGAAATATAACGGTACAATAAAATTAGTGGGGTTTTGAGTTTTCACCAACTTACAGCAGATTAAGTTTCTAACTTTTAAAAATACAAACATACTCATTACACTTGCCCATTGCTAATTACAAAAGAATGTATATACATATTTTTACACTTTTTAAAGTTAAGTGTTCTTATCATGTAAATAAAAGAATGAAAAATTATTTACAATTTGTTAAATTCTTTATAAGAAGCATATAAAATATATTTTTTTAGTTAGTTACATATAAGCAGAAAAGTGTTTTTCTTTTTTAATATTTAACAGATTTCAATAGTTTTTCTTGGATGTATTCCACTTTTCATCAATTTCTTTTTTAGTTTTAGATCCTATTTTATAGTAACACCCAACTTGTGATGTCACTTCTGGAGTATCAACTGTGCATAAAATGTGCTGAAGGGGTACAGGGCACTCAGCCGTTTTGGCCAATAAAATGTTTCAGAAGGACCGTGCGGATGCATGAATTGGTTTGAATAATCTCCTTCTGTTTTATTTATCTTGTTCATCAATCCAATCCAAAAATTTCCTTCATAAACACATACTACAACATAATTCTGGGGACTTGGTTCAACATCTTATAGCATTGTTCTTCCTTCTCCAGTATAAAAGTTCAACCTGAGAGATATATCAGGATCCAAACTTGTGCGCTTCATTATGATTTCATCTGTTGTTATGGGATTAAAAAAATTATGACTCCTTGTTCCCGTTATTGTTTTTCCTTTCGAAAATCGTTTTTCAAGTTCCTTTCAGCTGATATTTATTTCTGTTTCATTTAAATAAAAAAAAAATATTTTTGAAATCAAACCACAACAAAACTCATACATTTGGTAGGCATTTGTGATTTGTGTGGATTGGTAAACATTTTAAAGACACTTCTTCAATACAGATCTTTTTACTGTTCCACCATTTCCACCACAAATACTTTTCCATCCTAACAATATGTGGCCCTGTTATATAGAATGATATAAAAGAAAGTTTTATGAAGGCCATACCATACTATTTTTTTTTTTTTTACAATTTTTAATTAATTTAATTATTAAAAAAAAAAAGGCAGAGTTCTATTTTAAAATAGTGATGATAAAACTGATTTAAAATTCAAAATATTGACAAATTTTTTAATCAAACATCCAGACATCCAAAACACATTGAGCTAGGCGTTTTCAGTTGTTTCTTAACAGCAACAACCTCCTACATAATAGTTTTAAGATAATCTTAAAGAGAGCTGAGAAAATTTATTTAAACTACAATAAAATAATTTTAATTTATATCTTTATAATATATAAATTTAAATTAATTTATATGGGGACTTCCTTTTTTGAAAAAAAGGACCCAAATTTTCAGAACCCCTGAGTCCCAGAAACCCAGGATTTTGAAAGCCTAGCGGAATCACCCAGGAGAGTAAAAAGGTTTAGAACATTAAATTTCAATTTCAGGGCAGATAAATTCAGTTTATATGTAAAAGTATTAAATCTTTACTTTCAGGTACATTTTAAAGTCTTCAAAATTATTGCTTGGGTAAAAAAAAAAAAAAAATAATAATAATCTAATATTCCATTATCTCAAATACCCTGAAACTGGTCATTTAGCTTTTCCTTCAGTGCTGTTTAAAAATTGTCAATGTGACACAAAATGACAGGAGGGAGAAGGTATATATAACAGCTTTATATTTTAGTATTTAGTAAGGTGAATATTATTTGCTTACTAGAGAATAACATATTTATCCTTTGCTTTTTGAGATCTTTAAAATGTATGACTTTTGAAACGAGTCTATAATATATGGTGTCTTAGATGGTTTGAAATGTCACGTGATATACATAGTCATATATTTTACAAAAAAAAAACATAAAAAGCTTCAATTTAGGTATTTACCCAATCGACATAAATATAATTATTTTACAACTTTTCTATTTTTATTAGTATTTTAAAATTGTATAAATTGCTTTGTGCATTTCGGCTATTTGTTCACATGGCATTTTTAACTTTCACAAAATGATTTTTTTTCACGAATTATTTACAAAATTCGCAAATGGGGTACCATTTTATTTTCAAAAACCTGAATTAACCCCTGCTTGGTTCTGACTAAACTAAATACAGATGGTCAACTGATAACATCTGCCTATCTATTTATGAATCAACATATCAAAGCATTAAAACCCGAATAAACTACTATGTCAGAAACGCCAAAGAAAAATATTGCAAATGCATACAGCTGTTTCGGTAGCCTAAAGCGTACTGTCTTCAGTGCAAAAATGATGGTACGCTTTAGGCTACTGAAAGGATTTTAATATTCCAACGCCAAGTCTCCTGTTATTATATCAAAGCATTGTTTTTATTATCTTTATATCCTCTCTTCCTTTATCCTTTCTCTCTCCCTAGTCCCTAGCAATGGTCTGTCTTATTCTAAGCATTTTAGCATATCTTGAAAGACAAATAAAACTTTTAATAATAGATGAGTTAAAAAAAGGATGTTGGTTTTTCTAACTTGTAACAGTTATCTGGAATGATTTTTAAAATTAAATGTACATTGTGATAAAAATAACCTAATTATATTCCAAATATTTCAATAAAAATAATTATTGAAAATTATTTTATGAAACATATATACATTTTCTTACAGTATTATTAATCTATATTACCTTCAGTTATTTTTTTTTTTTTTCTAAATACAATTTGTTTGCAATTCTTTCAAGATTATAAAGAAGCACAAAATCTAGTTATCTAATTATATAAATAGATTTAATTACCGTATTTACCCGCGTATAAGTCGAGAAATTTTGGACAAAAAAAGGCTTTAAAGTTGGGGGGGTCGACTTATACGTGGGTCCTTATTTATTTATTTTTTTTTTTTTTTTTTATCAGAAGTCAAAAAGGCCCTTTTGTAAGACAATTGCTCTTTTCCCACATTCCATAACACAATGACGTCGTTTACTGTCGATTTCTATACCAGGAGAGAAAAAGAGGAAGGAATTGTTTTTCCTTATCAGCTCTGGGGTGGGGATTTCGAGGCTGAGTTACGGGATTGGTCCAGACGATAAATGTACGCCAACCCCCCCTCCCCCTCCGAGAGATCAGTGGGTAAGATTCCGAGAATATATCACCCCTATAGGCAATTGAAAGTCCGTAAGTGGCTAGAAACACGTGAAGGATCCTTCAGATACTAGCAACGATGCAGAGCTTCAAAACTCATAAATTATCCATTGTCGTCCTGCTTCTCGTCAATTTGGGGTTCACGAAAAATTGAATCGTGATTGGCGCAAGAATAAGGGAAAGCTAGAAAACATCCCAAAATCAATAATGTCTTTGCGGCATGGAAAATCACCTTTTCCAGAACTCGAAAATGTATTAAATGTTTGAGTTATAGAGTGCCGGCAGAATGGTTTTAGTATCACTAGAACTGGCATACGTTTACGAGCCAGGAAGCTTGCAAAAGAAGAAAAGTATGGTGTTCAAAACACGTTTCGTGCATCAGAATATTAGTGCACTAGATTTATGAATCGTCATAGTTTGACTTTACGCCAGCGCACTAAACTGGCACAAAAATTACCATCTCACTGGGAAGCAAAGATTATGAAATTTCAAAAATACGTCATCGATCAAAGAAAAAGGAATTCTTTTGAATTTTGCCATATAGGAAATATGGATGAAACACCCATGTGTTTCGACCTACCAGAAAATAAAACAGTGAACTGTAAGGGGGAAAAAAGCATTTTGGTAAAAAACAAAGGGCACGAAAAAAAAAGCCGGTTTACGGTCGTACTTTCGTGTTTGGCCGACGGTACAAAGCTTCCTCCGTTAATTATTTTTAAAAGAAAAACTTTGCCGAAAAACGTTACATTTCCATCTGGTGTGCTGGTTTGAACCCATGAAAAGGGGTGGATGGATGCTGACGGAACCGTCGACTGGCTTAAAAATGTGTGGGTAAAAGACCGAGAGATGTTTTAAAAAAAAACCTTCCCTTTTAGTTTACGACTCGTTTCGTGGCCACTTTTCTGAAAACGTGAATAAAGTGACGAAAGGACTGAAAACGACTGTAGCTGTAATCCCGGGCCGGGAGGTATGACATCCGTCATTCAACCAATAGACGTTTGCCTCAATAAGCCCTTCAAAGCAAATGTTAGAAAATATTGGACAGCGTGGATTTCATCCGATCATCCAACATTTACAAAGCCCGACATCGCATTAATTGCCCAGTGGGTTAAAGATGCGTTGAATCAAATTCCTTCCGAAATGATTATAAAATCATTCAAGAAATGATGCATAAGCAATGAACTAGACGGAACAGAAGATGATGCCATTTTCGAAAGTGATAACGACGAGGAAGAATGTAGCGATACAGAGATTGAAAACGTGTATCATGATGAGCCGATGACGACAAAGTAATTTTGTGAAATGTTTGGCGAGTCCGATACTTAATCGGACCTTGAATCCGTTTAACTTTGTATATTACTACTTTACCATATCATACTATCAGTAGTGTCATATTATTATTATTCATTATTATCAGTTTAATTTTGTGTACTAAATTTGTGTATTATTATCTTTATTATTGGACATTTAGGTTTTTTTTTTTTTTTTTTTTTTTTTCAGATAATTTTGAATAAATTATTTTAAAAAAAATTAAAGTTTCCTCATTATTGTATACTAGTACTTTCTTTTTTTCCAGATGATTTTGAATAAATGTATTTTTAAAAAAATTCAACTTTCTTAATCAGGAAAATGCGGGGTCGACTTATACGCGGGATTTTAAAAAATTCAAATTTCTTGATCGGAAAAGTGGGGGTCGACTTATACGCGGGATCGACGTATACGCGGGTAAATACGGTAACTATAATTTAATATGCTTCTAATTTATGGCCAAAAAGAATTAAAATTTAGTCAACTTTACAGTTAAAATATTTAAAAGCATAAAATATAAAAGTAACTATATTTTCTTTTATTTTGTTTATATAATGAAAACATCACTTCAAATTAATAAACTGAATACATATATATATATATATAGTGTTTTTTTGTTTCAGTTAGCAATAGCCAAGGCTAGTGTGTGTCTGAATTTAATATTTTCAAAAGTTAGAAATTTAATCTGCTCTAAGTTGAGAAAAACTCCAAACCCCACAAATTTTATTATACCATTTTTTCCCACTTTTTATCTAGTTTTTCAAGGTGTAACTGGTTTACTGAGTTTTGGAGAGAGACTTATGTTATAGAAAAATTTTCAAGTACAGGTCAAACTTTCAGAAAAAAAATATTTTTACACTTTAAGATTTTTTAAACTGTATTAATGATTGTTAAATTTAAATATTTTTTTATATTTTCATTACCCATTTAATATAGAGTAAAAAGCAAAAAAAAATTAACTCTCTATCTTTAAAAATAACTGTTTTAGAGCAAAAAATGTAGAATTATGCAGAGTAGCTGAATGGGCAGTTGATCGCTTTGTGCTTATTTCTGCTAAAACTTTGAGGTGCTATAACTCTGAAACTAATTGTCATAAAGAGAAAACATTTGGTATATGTTCTTATGTCCTTGTACAGAACAAATTCACAAAGCTTCATTAAAATCTGCCAACCTTGGGTGACGACCCCTGGATGATCTGACATGGAATGACCCATTATTATTTTTTTTTATGTTGGTATCTGCTCAATATTATTTAAATTATTAATAAATTCTTTTTAAATAACTAAATGACAGAGGGGGGAAAGGGGGGAGTATCAATCATTTGGCTGTTTTTAAATAACAATACCCTTTTAATAATTTTGCTGTTTTTTCAGCACATTATAATTAGATAACAAATTTATTTTATTTTATTTATTTTTATTTATTTATTTATTTATTTTTTGCCGTCCTGACTTTTGCAAAGTTACTTTTTCTTTTGTTTTTTTCCAGAAACTATTCAATAACTCTTCTAGAGAACTTGACTTTTTTCTTTTTTTTTACAGATTCAAACAGCTCTCAAATTGAAAAGAAATAGCACTTTTCATCTTCATTTCCAACTTCCACATTTTTAACCCTTTCAGCATTAGCCATTTTCCAGTATATGCATTTAATAATTTATAAAACCGATATAGTATAAATATAAAACACACAGTATAAATATAATAATTTGGCATTGTATACTACATGCATTTATTAATCTTATTTTCCTGAAAAAAGCGATATTGATTTCAAAATTTAGTCATAGCAGCTTTTTATTTTGACTATGCATGACTGAAAAAGATGAGCTTAATGCTTAAAGGGTTAAGAGAGATGATTTTACAGGTTGACTGATACAAGCAACCAGTCTAGTTAATTCTTAGATCAATTCCCTCTCATTATGAGAAATGTTTGCTATCCAAAATCAATTTCTCCCCTCTTTAAGTATAAATAAATGTGAGAAGAAACAAGATTAAGTAAGAGTTTAATATATTACAACGAAGGAACTATTTAATTTGAGAAAGAGAAGTACTGTGGGCTGCCAAATTAATGTGGACACCTGACATTTTTTAATTTTTGCATTTTTATGCCACTACAATTCCTAAAAGTCGTTCTTATGTTACTGGAATGCATTTTTATTAAATTTTATTATGTTACACATTATTTTAAATGATTTAAACAAAATATATTGAGCATAGGGACATTTTTGTGATAGTCACTTCAATTATATGCTGTAGAGTGCTCTCAACGTGTAATATTAAATGTGCACTTTGGATCTTAAGAACTGAGATTTAGTGTGCATTCTGGCGTGTATTTAATAACGTAAGTAAAGTTTGATTATTGAGTTACAATTATATTCATTTTGACTATATTTTTATAACACAATTATTATTATTTTTTAATTTCAATATGGTCACAAGAAGTGACATTTCTCCGAGAAAAAAATTCGAAATTAAAACTCTCCTCCAGCATACATAACATCCCCAGAGAAAAGTCGCAGATATTGTTGGGTTTTCTACATCTGCTATAAATAAAATATAAAGAAATTTTGGCAAAAACCTGTCCCTTTTGCCGAAAAGAACAGGGAAGTGTGGTAGAAAACATATAATATGCCCAGAACAGACAGAAATATTAGGGACATTTGCTTACGAAACAGGATAAAAAATGCTGTTACACTGACTCAGATTGTACAGGAGTCAGGTATTGCCATTTTTAAGAGAACAGAGAACTATGCAGCAAAGATTGGCAGAAGAAGGTCTGACAGGCCATCACCCAGTACACAAGCCTAAGCTCACATAGGCTATGAAAAAGAAATGACTCGCCTAGGCTCGAGACCATCGCCAAGTAAGAGGAATGAAATCAGACATAAAATGTAAATCATATAAATACAAATTAGCAGCAATTCAATCCTACATTAACCGTGTTATAAACATTTGTTCTAATGACGAGCTTTTAAAATATGAAATAGGAAATACCGTTAAAATGTGAAAAAAAGCTGGGTACAATTGTGAAACAGTTAATAACCTACATAAAAAGTAAATTAATAAGTTTGATAAAATAGATAATATTAAAACAGGAATAAACTACTACGTCAGAAACGCCAAAGAAAAATTATTGATGTGCATACAGCTGTTTCGGTAGCCTAAAGCGTACCGTCATCAGTGCAAAAACGCCAAAGAAAAATTATCGAGGTGCATACAGCTGTTTCGGTAGCCTAAAGCGTACCGTCATCAGTGCTTTTTTGCACTGATGACGGTACGCTTTAGGCTACCGAAACAGCTGTATGCACCTCAATAATTTTTCTTTGGCGTTTCTGACGTAGTAGTTTATTCCTGTTTTAATATTCCAACGCGAAGTCTCCTGCTATCAAAATAGATAATACTCAAAAATCTTAGCACAATTTACTACATCAATCCTATACAACAAAGGCACATCAATAAAAATGAAAAACAAAGTAACAAAAATAGGAATCAACATACCAATTAAGCCAAATAGGAATATTTATCAAAGAATCTATAACAATGAGGTAGATCCTTCAGAGACTGTGAGAATTTACAACTTTAGATTAACGAAAATAAAGAACTCAAATCTTACATTGGATTGACCAAAAGAAAAATCAACCATAAATTAAAGGATATTAAATGTAGTAGGATAATCACCACACTAACAAAAGTAAACCAAAGTGAAAATATGAATATCTCTATATATTAAAAAAAAATCTGGTGTGAAACAACCACACGACTTCCATTACCCGCTATTACATGTATTATATGCATTTTTGAGAGATAATGTGATCAGAAAACATAAAAGTGACAAAAAAAGAAAATCGTTAGAGCCGTTTTTGAGATACCAACTTTCACAAAAAATCAATTATTGACCGGAAAACAATAATTACATACAAAAGCATATTTAAAAGTGAGTTAAAATGGCGAGTTTGAAAAAAATCCGTACAACCGTTTTTAAAGGAACGCCTTTGCGAGGCCTGAAATTGAGCTCTTTATACTGGACGCCTATCGATTTTCATGAACTAACCAACTATATCATTCGAAAGGATATCTGATAGAGTGTTTATAGCAAATTTGAAGAAAATCGTTAGAGCCGTTTTTGAGATACGGACTTACGGTCCCACTTCCGGTTTCCGATGTACCATTTCCGGTTAAACTCAATTATTGACAGGAATACAATAATTACATACAAAAGCATATTTAAAATTGAGTTAAAATAACGAGTTTGAAAAAAATCCGTACAACCGTTTTTAAAGGAACGCCTTTGCGAGGCCTGAAATTGAGCTCTTTATACTGGACGCCTATCGATTTTCATGAACTAACCAACTATATCATTCGAAAGGATATCTGATAGAGTGTTTATAGCAAATTTGAAGAAAATCGTTAGAGCCGTTTTTGAGATACGGACTTACGGTCCCACTTCCGGTTTCCGATGTACCATTTCCGGTTAAACTCAATTATTGACAGGAATACAATAATTACATACAAAAGCATATTTAAAATTGAGTTAAAATGGCGAGTTTGAAAAAAATTCGTACAACCGTTTTTAAAGGAACGCCCTTGGGAGGCCTGAAATTGAGCTATTTATACAGGACGCCTATCAATTTTCTTGAACTAACCAACTATATCATTCGAAAGGACATCTAATAGAGTGTTTATATAGCAAGTTTGAAGAAAATCGTTAGAGCCGTTTTTGAGATAAGGACTTACGGTCCAACTTCCGGTTTCTGATGTCCCACTTCCGGTTTTTCAATTTTTAGCAAAATTTGGAAATTTCATCTGTACGCCAGACGTATTTGAATTCTAAAGTTTCGTAGCTCTATCTTTATTAGTTTCTGAGCTATAATAGCCAGAAGATTCTCCACATACATACACACACACATACATACACACTGACCAATTGCCAAAAACCACTTTTTTGGACTCAGGGGACCTTAAAACGTGTAAATCAGGTGAAAACCCGATATTGAATTTTCAGACCGAATACAATACTTCCATTACCTACGGTAGTAGGGTAATGGAAGTAAAAAAGCTACTGTCGCTGGTGTCAAATAATTTTGTCTGCGACCACATCTCCTCACAGAGGGTACTATCTATAACGCCATGAGAGGCATCAATGTTTGGAGAATACTTCAAGAAAGACATTTCAGATGCTTAGAAATTTCTATCATTTTAATTAACGAAGTTATTAACTAAAAACTTTGATTTTAAAAAAGTGCTCTAATTGCCATCTTGAAAAAAAGTTTCTCTTACAACGTTGTTTTCTTGTCATCATGTCATTTTGCACAGGAAAATTAAAATGTCAATGTTGCTACTAGTAAGAATTTTCAATAAAAAAATGAATTTAGGATTGTAATTTGTCATCTGCAAGTATAATTTTTTAGTTCCCTATCATACTATAGATATGGGGAACTTAGGTAATCATGAAAATTTTCGACCATGGTTTTTTTACTTTTTTTACACGTTTTCAGGTGTGAGGAATCCAAAAGTATTAAAATGGGAATGGTGTCCATCTGTAGAGTGTCTGTTAGTTTGTTTGTATGTTAGCCCATGTACACAATATCTAACGAATAAATGATCACCGAGAAGTCAGACCAGTTTTAAAATACTATTTATGACACAGGCAAGAACCCTATTCATTTGCAACATTCTACTTGAAAAACTTCAGAAGTTATTCGAAATTTACGATTTTCTTAACATGGGAGAATAGGGCAAAATTTCACCTAAACATGCATGAAAAGAAATATATTTATCGTAAAGATGTAAGAACAACTTTTAAATATCAGTTTTGATGCCGAGATGAACATCATTAACTATAAGCATGTTATTTTGAAATTTTCGCAAGTTATTGGAAATTTACAAATTTCTTAACATGGCAGAATAGGGCAAATTTTCATATAAACGTCGGTTTCGAGGGATATTTTCATCGTAAAGATATACGGCCACTTTTAAAATATCATGTAACATACTGGCATAAACATCCTTGATTATGAATTTTCTAATTTAAAATTTCTCAAGATATTTGAAATTTACGATTTTCTTAACATGGCAGAATAGGGCAAAATTTTGCATAAATGTCCATTTTGAGAGGTATTTTCATTGTAAAGATGCCAGACCACTTTTAAAATATCATTTAGGATACTGGCATGAACATCCTCGACTATGAATTCTGTAATTTAAAAATTCTGTACGTTATTCGAAATTTAAGATTTTGTGAACATAGATAAATTGGATGATATTCCATATAAATTTGCATTTTGGAGATTGTTGCATTGGAAATAGTATGGAATTGCATGAAAACCAAACTATGAAACAGACCCCACTAAAATAAATTAATAGATTAGGATAAGGTAAATATATCGAATTGAATGGTGAGTAGCCTGTTAGGTGGGGATTTCATTCTATCACTGTGTCAAGCAAATGGTCAAATTCATTTCTCTTAGCATGAATGTAATATGTTCTGTACTAGAAATTTATGAAAACATACATAGTATGTTATGGAACTGAGCAGAGACCACCTATGCTAATTAGTATTTTTTTTTTTTCTACTTTTAGAAAATTAATTTTCTTATTGGCAATCTTTTATATTGTTTATATATATATATTTGTGAATAATGAAATAATGTCATTTCTGTATAATTGACTGCATTTCTTTTTGTCTTTAAAGTATATTTATCTTTTATTATTTAAAAACATATTTTAAAATACTTCGCAAAGAAAATTAGATATTTACCAAATTTCATTAGTGTTGACTTAATTAATATTTGATTTCCTATTTATTTCACTTCCACAATTGAAAAGGACCAGAGCCATCCTTAGTTAAAGTAAGGCCTGGTACGAGAATTTTTGCAAAGCCTTTTCCTCTGAAATTAATTACCTACAACCTCTTATATACGATACAATCGTTGGAGCTATGAATGACTTTAAGACAACAAATAAATAATACACACATACATGTGTAATATATATATATCAATATGAAAACAAACAGGATTACTAACATTTAAAAAAATATTAAAAAATAACCAACTTAATAGTAAAATATCTTTTTTTTTTCTAAACGAAAATAACCATTGAAATACTAGTTGCTGTTTATCAAAATCAGAAACAAAATCAACTTCTTAATATTTTACTGTCTTTAAAAAAAAAAATAAATAAATAAATAAATAATCACTCTTCTGTCGATTAGAAAATTTTTGCAAATGAATGAATGTAATTCATTTACATTTTAATATATATACTATACTTTTGAGCAGAATTTCTTGGTAAAATTGAACTTAGAGTTTAGTCAAATTTTTAAGTTTTTTCAAGTGATATAATATTTGTATAGTATTTCAAAATAAAAAAAAATTCTAGAAACATAAAATCACTTTACATAATCTAAAATATGCTGATATGCAGCAGTATCATTTCAAACAGTATATCCTGAAAGCATGATAAAATGAACAATCAAGGTAATTATGTTGTGTATAGGAAGTTCTAAAAGTTGGAAATATATACAGGGTGGTCCGAAAAACATGATAGAAAGTATTTTAAGTTTCTGATTTCAAATGTATTGATGCAAATATAATTCTTCCATATTATAATAGCACATATAGCGACATTTCAGTTGAATGCTTAATTACCGGAAATAAAGAATAAGCAATATAGAATCACAAACCTTTTAAGATCGATTATATATCGTAAGAAAATTTTATGAGAATAACTGATGTAATGTCCCCGTTCGACGGGCATGTCGTTCAGAGTTCAAAAAGAAAAGACGCTTAGTGAAGAGATAATCGCGCAGTAAGTTATAGCACTCTAAAGTCGCAGTGATTTTTAAGCCATCAGATGACTGATGTAATGGTCCTAATCTCCCACTGATTTTCGTTGTTTACAGGTTGATGGACAGATATGAATCTACAGGGAGTGTTTAGGATGCAAAAAGAAAGGCGTCGGGACGAAAATCAGCAGTTGTTACTGACGACATCAGGGAGCCTGAACGCGCATACTTTGAGGATCAGCCAACCACTTCCACTCGACAGGCGGCCCAACAATTAAGCATATCCAAAACATCATTACAAAGGCTAATGAAAGCAGTAGTATTGTGTCCATACAAGATCCAAATGTGACAGCCACTAAAGGGGGGGGGGGATACTGTTCAGCGGAGAGATTTCGCAAACTGCATAATCGAGGAACTTAAAAATGGTTCCATCAGTGAATACAAGATCTGGTTCAGTGATGAGACCCATTTTCAGTTGAATGGTTTCGTGAACAAACAAAACTGGCACCACTGAGGTACAGAAAATCCTCATCTCAGTGCCATCTCTTCACTGCATCCACAAAGGGTCATGGTGTGATGTGCCATATCATAGAAGCAGATAATTGGTCCGATATTTATTGATGGTGTGGTCACAGGAGTGAAGTATCGAGAGTTGCTAGAGCGTCACTTTGGCCCTGATGCGGGCCATCTCAACAGGACACGCCGGTACTGGTTCAAGCCAGATGGAGCTCGTCCCCAAAAAACTTCTGACGTCTTCACGTCGCTTGAAACGACGTTTCTTGAGTGTTTGATTGCATTGGATGCAGAGAAATTCACGGGGCACGGGATATAATGGACCCCATACAATCTGGACCCAAATCCGTGCGACTTATTCTTATGGGGTTACATCAAGGTTAGAATCTATACAAATAGCCCTGATTCACTGGAGGACCTAAAATTGGCTTTTAGAAGTGCGATTGATGCACTTGATTACGACACACTCCAGCGCATTATGACAAAGTTTCGGAACTGGTTTTATAACACTATAGTCGGGGACAGTAGACATTTTAAGCATCTTGTATATTAAATGTCATTCATATCTTTATTCAATAAAATATGTTTCATGTTCTTGCATGTTGTCTTTTTCCCACAATGATCGCTTACTTTTTATCATGTTTTTCGGACCTCCCGTATATACATAGCATAATACACCTAGGTCCCTTGCCAAGGAAAGGACTTGCTCTGAACCTCCAATATCAGAATAATTCATACAGACTAAGCAAAAAAAAAATTTTTTTTTCCTTCCTTAAAACGTCAGACATAAAAAAGACATGAAATGTGTTTGTAAAACTGAAAATAAGTTGGCAAACAAAGTAAAATCTTCGACATTGTATAAATTATGAAGCACTTTCCAATATGAACATTTTTGTGTTGCCCTGTATTAAAAACAAAATTTACACATGCCACATAGTGTATTGTAATTTTATCAAAGTTTCCATATTCATATCACAGTTGAAAAGAAGTTATTTCCTTCATTTATCTTCTAATATTTATTGCATATAGTGAACAATGTATCTGATATCTTTTGTGGTGTTCTGTAAAGAAATAATAAATATTATACACAATATTTTCTCTACATAACATATTTATGTAAACTTCAGTAATGTATATCAATTAAATTTCATTTAAATTAAACATTTAAACAATTAAAACTACATACAGCCTGTAATACTTTCAGCATCCTTTGTGCATCATTGTAAAATAAGTATAAGTACTACTACTACATACATTATTTTGTAAATAGATCACGTTTTTGTGCATACCAGTAAAATATATTAATTTAGTACAGCATATAGTGGTATAATAGCATTAAAATTCACTCTTTAATTATTTTCTTACAGTATCTATAAGAAATAATTTCTTTGCTCCTGTAAAAGAACTACAAATGTTACACACACTATTTTCAATACAGATCATGTTGTAGTCAGGGTTAGAAATAAGCGGTTGCATTTTGCGACCAGTTTTTTCATTTTGACACCTAGAATTCCAATCATAGGTGCCATATGTGACGCCTGGATTTTTTTATCATCATACCTAATAATTTTCCTAATCCCATAAGACTGTAAAGAAGTCTATTTCAGTCAATTGAACCTAATAAAAACCGATTTAAGAAATCATATTTCTATGAAAGTAGTTGACGATTTGTTAATGATTAAACTAAACAGCCCTAAATTGGAAGATTTCTGTCCAGAAAATGCTACTGAATTGTGGTGGAACGATGTATCTTCTGGGCGAAGATAGAATTCGCAATTTTAAATATGTATGTTTGATATTGTCAATGTAAATACATTCATTACATAAATCTTTTTTATATAATCTTGCATATATTATTTACAAGTTAATGCTTTATTATTATTTTTAATATACATATTTAATTACAGATAGCACCTAGATTTTTCATTTTGACGCCCAAAAAATTTAATCCAGGTGTCATTTTGACACCTAGTTTCAAAATTCTTATTTCTAACACTGGTTGTAGTAAACCTCAATAAGTGACATAAATTCCATACCTTTCTAAGCATTATTTATGGAGCTTTTAGCATCGAAAGAAATATAGACGAACCAAAATCATAATAGCTTTCAAATTTGTTGCAAAATGTTAAAAAGTGAAAATTGACATTTTTCAAAAATGCATAGTGTTTAGGCTGAAACTGAGTGGGTTTAACATTGCACTAGGAGCTGGCTAGTAAACTACTGGTGACAATCTAGGATTTACATCCAAGGTTGTTCTGGAGGCATGCCATCAAAATTTTGATCTGCCACAGAATGAAAATATGTTGGGAAAGCACTAAATAAATTGGTAAAACTCAAAAATAATTTGGTGAAAACTGAAAATTGACTTGGCACATTTTAAGCCCCACCCCACTCCACCAAAAATAGCTCAAAGTGACAGTCTCAAATCAGGGGTAATGTTCGTACACTGTAATATGTATTTTATTATTTTGCCCCCACTATTGTTTAAAAGATATTTCTCTTGAAAATTTTAATGCTTATCATTTAAAAAACTGTTGTTCTGAAATATTGGTTAAAAAAAAAAAAAAAAATGCACGTTAAAAGAACAGAAATGCAGCAATCCCTGCCATGGATACATACAAAATAATAATAATGCTATTTATTAAGTTTATGTATTACTACTTCTAAAAATTTATAAAGAAAAACCAAGTTTATAAATTAAAAACATCACCATAAAAACTCCAAATAAGAAGGTAAGTTTCTTAATAAATTAATCGATAATGGCCTATTGTCACTACCATGGCAAACTATCGAATGTCAAAATGGCTACTTTTAAAGACAGAAAAAAAAAAAAAAAAAAAAAAATGTAAATGTGAACTCAAAATCAATGCCAGGTAAAAACAACTTAATTTTGTATATTTTCTGTTATGTTAAGTTCCTGGTTAAGTGTATTTTTCTTATGCATTGTACGCATGATTCTAAAAGCAAAGCAAGATACTGAACATGAAAAAAGTATTTTAAAAATATGAAGACTGCAAGAAGCATTAAACTAATTCTCGTCAGCAGCAATAACTCTGCTGGAGTCTTCTTTCTCTGCAAGAGTTTGATGTTGTGAACATCAATGTGCAGCTCCCACCAGAAGATGGTATCGCATTCTGTCTAAATCTAAACCCGCTGCATCATTGTCGTTGCAAGAATTAGTGTTAGTAATTACCTCAGTTGTTTCACGAAACATGGCATATTTATGGTTATTATAGTTTGCGAGTTTTGAAACGTTATCGAAATCTATTTTTATTTCTTCTCCATTGAAAACTTCAGTTAGTGTTGTTGTGATCTTCCCAGTTTTTATATCGTTTTTGTGTTCTTTAATTCTTGTTTTTATTTTTATTTTAGACATTTCAACATAACATTTAGGTTTTTCTTTACTGCCAATAAAAGGGATTTTGTAAATTCCTGCTGTTTCCTCCAGTAAGGGGAAGGGGATCTTTATCATTTCTGACGAGTTGGAAAATATTAGGGTTAGGTTTAATTGGAATACTGATATTATATTTTGCTGCAACATTTTTAATTTCATTGGAGGCACCACAAGTATATGGAATGGAGAATGTTAATTTTAGGAAGGGTTCCAAAATCTCTAGTTTTCAAAAACTAGTCCTCAAATTAACATCCTCCATTCCATATGATTGCAGTGCCTCCAACAATGTTAAGAATGTTGCAGAAAAATATAATATCAATATTCCAATTAAACCCAACCCTAAAATTTTCCAACTTGTCAGAAGTGATAAAGATCCCCTTCCCCCACTGGAAACATCAGGAATTTATAAAATCCCTTTTATTGACGGTAAAGAAAAACCTAAATGTTATGTTGGAATATCTAAAATAAAAATAAAAATTGAAGAACACAAAAACGTTATAAAAACTGGAAAGATCACAAACGCACTAACTAAAGTTTTCAATGAAGAAAAAATTAAAACAGATTTTGATAATGTTATAAAACACGCAAATTATAATAACCATAAATACACCCTGCTTTGTGAAACAATTGAGATAATTACTAACTCTAATTCTTGTAACAACAACGATGCGACAGGTTTAGACAGAATGTGGCACCACCTTCTGGTGGGAGCTGCACTTCGAACACTTACAGAGAAAGAAGACTCTAGCACAGTTGTCGTAGCCGACAAGAGCAGGGCACCCTGCAGAAAATATTCCGGTTAAGAATGAGGCAAGTAAAAGGTTTTTAATTAAATTATTTAAAGAAAAAAGCATTTTTGCATATTCGATAGTTTGACATGGTAGCAATAATATGTTAGAAATTATAAATACAAAGGAAAATGATGTATTTATAGATAAAACAGTCACATTTCATCTCTAACTGAGAAAAATGATTTTGCTGTACAAAATAATTTATAAAAATCTAACAAATATCTTCATATTTTTCAAAAATGATTAAAAAACTTTTTGCTGAGTACAGAGTTTCCAACATTTCTACTTTATTTTAGAGCAGTATTAGTAACTACCTCTTTTCACAAAGTAATAGTTTAGTTTACAGTAAATAAGAAAAGTACTCTTTAAAAAAAGTGGTTACTATCAATGCTCCAAAATAAATGAGAAATATTGGCAATTCTGTAAGTACTTGAGCTCTCAAAAATAACTGCCATAATTACACATAATTCAGCTGCAAAATCACAAGCTTAAACTAACATTACATAATTAAATACTACAATATTGAACCATAGATTATAACGAAGAAAAAACACAGTTAATAAAAAGACGGGAGGGAAGTAATCAAATAAAAATATTTAATATAAAAATGTAGTTAAAGATAACCAGCATAAAAGTATTACTTGATACCATTAATCTATAAAAAAATTGTTAAAATTACTAAAATGCCAAGATAAAAGTATTTCTACCTGTTTCCGAATCATGTAACTATCATCCCCAGAGCTTTGCATTTTTTCTAACTTTGCTTTTTCTTTCTCGGCTTCTTTTTCATACATTACTTTTTCCTTTGCAAGTCTAAAAACAGCAAAATAATAATTTTGTCAATTGAGAAGAATTTAAATAATTTATATCTGAAATTTCAACATTTAAATTTCAACAGTCAAATAAGATATAAAAATTTGAATTTGAAGTCAATCATTAAACAGGGAGGGGAAAAACATGTTATCCTGCCTGATATATTTAAAATAACACAGAACAACATATATTTCGGGCAAAAAATTAATATATAAAATAATATGTAGGGGAGATGGTAATAGCAGGTGGTAATTGTTTTTGAAGTGCATATGAAAGGTTGTTTTAAATACAGAAGGTGCATTATCAGTTGGACTTTCTACTTGTAATTGTAGGATTCGACAACTTCTATAAGTAGCAACTTAACTTCATAGGATCTTCAAAATACTCAATTTGGACTTCTTGCAATTATTTGTTTTCAAGTTATGCTGATAACAGGCATATGCACAGAGATCAACCACTAAAACTTTGATTAATCGTACCCAAAGGACCTCAAAGCACATAATTATAGTAAAAAGTCAGCTTTGATGTTTGGAATCCAAAATAGTACTTTGTTTTTTCAAAGTAATAGTAATGGGTGTGAGAGAGTAATTACAATTTTTATGCAATATCCCAGATTTGATAAAATTTAATAAACATTTGCATCAATTACATTACATTCAAGCAGACAGAATGCATACGACCTAATTTTTGATAGCTCTATTGCTCTATACATATTTTCCATAAACTACTTATGTACAGTAGAGAGCCAGAAATCTGCTGACCTAAAATCCGCCAAAGTCCGAAATCCACACAGATTGTCAGATATAAACAATGAAATTTGCTATTAACACGTTAATCGCCATGTCAGTCATATGTGTCTGACGCATTTTTAACTAGGAAATAACCCTAAAAAGAATATGATATACGCCGAGTAATTATTAACACGTTAATCGCCATGTAGGTCATATGTGCCTGACGCATTTTTAACTAAATTGTCTAATAAAGTTACCATGGCTCATGTGAAAAATTTTCTGATATTATCGTGGCGATTAACGTGTTAATATGTTACAAAGCTGCAAATCAAAAAATTTTGGAAACGATCTTGAATGCAGAGTTTGTTTGCATTTTATGACTACAATAATAATACGAAAGACTGCTAGAACCAAGTTACTGATAATGAAATTATTGGCAGTATATTAAATTCATCAAAAGAAAATTATAATTATTATGATACCGATAAGGTATACAATAACAAACTAATTTTTAAAAATGCTGTCTGCTGAAGGCATTGTAAGTACAAACTTGCTTAAATATGTTAGAACAATAAATTTGTGCTACAAAACAAGCATTGATGATTATTTACAATAGACCAAAAAAAGAAAAAAAAGAAGAAGAAGAAAATAGAAAGAGAGAAAAAAATCTCAATGATGTATGTATGCATGTTCAAGTGTAGTTTAAAACAAACTACACGTGAACCCCAGTGGCAGAAACAATGCGACACAGCGACATAGTCACGGACACAGAAAAATGGGTTGCGGACAGTTTTTGTCTACACTAATAAAAAAATTGCCCACAACTTTCGGATAGTCTTTGTTTGCAGTCATAAAAAAAGTGTCTGCAATTTACGGACATTTTTTGCCCGCGCCAATACGCTATCGATGTATATCGTCTGCTCCAAAAGTGCTAATTTCATTTAGAACTGCTCTAAAACTTCTCCTCCACTTCAAAATTCACTTATAAAAACATCTGTATCAAAACTAAAACTAATACTTTTATTATTTGTGTTGTTTCAAACATTGCTATAAAATATTTAATTGAATGAGTTCAACTTATTTTTGTATAATTGTTTATACTATATTGTTCTGTAGTAAAATTGTATTCGTGTATTGTTGCACGAGATCACCACTGTTGTTAAGCTCCCCCCCCCCCATCCTCAAAGATTGCCACTATCAGCTTTCAGGCTTTTTGAGTGTAAGCCATTTTCACTCCTGATTACACGCAAATTTTGCAGACAGATTATGAAATTTTAAAAGCCTGTCGCAGGCAGCTACAAAACTTTCTGCCACTGGGACATGAACAAATTTTATCTAAACCTGACAGATAATTTTTCATTTTTATTTATTGTTTTTTCATTTGTATATATTTTTTTTAATACTCAGTGTTATTCTTATGTACCTAATAATTTAATATTCAGGTGAAATTGTGTTATTCACTGGTGTGTGTTTAGTTTGAATATTATTCTACTTTTATTTTTCAAAATGGAAATAATTTTTTATGGGTCCCAAAATCCACACAACTTCTGGTTCAGATATATGTGGATTTTTGACTCTCTACTATACATATAATGCATCACATAGTGAACTTAAATTTAACCCAGTATGAAAAACACATATAACACAACTTGAAATGAATACACTTCCAGCAATTTCCAAGTACTGAAAAACCGCAGAAGGATTATCCCTGGCGCCATCTGCGAATGAGTGAAAAGGGTTGGTCCAATTATAAAATAGGAATGTCCGTAGTACCAAGGGATGTGCTTGATTATGGTATGAATAAATTATAAACTCACTGATTGCATTTCTTTTCCTTCTTTGACCTGATTCTTGAATATCTGGTTATATAAATATTTTATGATTAATTAAAAGAAAGAAAAAACGATAATACAATAAAGGGATAATTTTAGATTTCAATATAAATATTACTCAATTAAAAATAAAAGCTTTGTCAGTATTTTGAAACTTTTGAAGTGTGTAACACAAATTTAAAAATTATGTCAATTATAATTTATTACAAACTAGTATATAACCCCGGCAAAAATGACGAAATGTGAAATCAATTAAGGTAGTGAATCAACAAATGCTTTGCCAGCTTCGCAGGTCACTATATTTAGAGGGGACTAATGTGCAAGTTGAACCGAACGAACAAACTATTTAAAATGGTACTATTTAAAATTGGATGTTGCTTTAAATATTTGACACTTACTTTCATTTTGATATTTATTCTATCAAAATTCTTGAAGAAATAATTAAAATTCTTCAAACAATAACTTCTCCTTCTAAAGGTTCTTTATTGCAAAACTTAATGACATTATGTAGAATACGCTTCGATTCACTACGGAGAGGTTTAATCGGAGAACTCGTACCAGATCTATGATCCATTTGTTCCAATATAAACAAACTGTTATACAGAAAGAAATAAAAGAAAACAAAGCAGGAGTATTAATGATTCTACACATAACAGAAGAAACAAGAATAATAGAAAAATTTCCCCTCTCTCTTCATTGCTGTGTCTCCCAGAGCGTGAGTGGAATTGTCCTGGCACTTTGCCAACCAGGGATCAATCGTCCACGGCCCAACAGTACAGCCTTTTCCAAATTCTTTTGAGTAGACGTGTAAATGAATGGTAAATAATTTCCGTACCATATTCTATATTAAATATGCTTTTATGCATATGAAATAATTATGTTCATTTCACTTTGTTTAGTACTGTCTAAAGCTGTTAAACTGCAGCTAACAGAAATTTCACCAACAGAAGTACTACTGTATTTGAATTTGCTTCTACAGTACACCTGATCTCAACATAACCCCTTGCTACAATTTGTTGTCAAGAAATGTTGAAAACAGATACAGAACAACTGTTAAAAATCTTGATTTTTCAGACTTGTAGGATTACCACAAAAACAACATTTTATCATTTACCATTAATTAATGAAGGAAGTACAAAAAAAAAAAAAAAAATTCTGGGATGACATAGCCTGGCATATGTAACCAGGGGTTGATCCAGGCAAACATTTGGGACCCTTTTGCTGCCCCTTCACAAAATTCAGATTCATAAAAAAAGCGCTTTCACAAGATTTCTTTTCATAAAAATGATAATTTTGTAAAATTTTTCCATGTTTACAGTATTATTTTTAATGAATATCTATATTTTGTTCAATGAAATGCTATTAACTTGATATTAAAAATTAGATAGAATAACTGCTAAAATGAAAGGTTTCATGTGATAATTCTTTTTATCGTAAAAATAAATGGATTTTCATAAAAATAAATAAAAATTTTACAAAAATAGGCCCCAAAAATAAGAACCTGGATCAACCCCTAGTAACACAAAAAAATATTAAGCTCAGACTGGCCCGAGACTGCAAAAAAAAAAAAAAAAAAAAAATATATATATATATATATATATATATATATATATATTAGGCCCAAATTCATCCCATGCAGACCTGTAACATAAGTATTCCACAAAATGTAGAAGTAGCAAAATTCTAAGTAAAAACTCTTCAAAAAATTGAACCAAAATCAACACTTTCACTACCATTATATGGGTAAGAGAAAGTAAAAAATTCTACATCGTATTTTCTTCCCCCTCAATGTGCATTAGTAGGCTCATACCAAAAACACAACAAGAATGTTTCTTTATTCTCAATCTTACATGTAATGCCACATAAGAATAAAAATATAGCTCATAGCATAAAATTTTCCCACACTGTGGAGCAGGATATAAATCTGATTCATTACAAGATGTATGATACCAGCATTTTACAATGAATATAAAAATAATAATAATACAATTTTGTAGATCTTAACACTAACTTTATGTATAGAGATTGTAGAAAATGGCAAAATGATCATAATTAACACAACACAATGCTGCTTTTCATTATTTATAGGTCTATTTCATCAAATTTATGTGGAAACTCTTTCATTTTCAGTGAAGAGAAATGTTTACTGGAATGTTACGGGCCTTTTTTAATTTCATGTCTGTAATTTAAACTAATTTTATTATACAATAATGCAAATGTTTATAAAATAATTGCATGTCAAAATACTTTATACCTATTACATGATCACATTCCACCAAAAATATTTAATGCAAATCTCACTTTTGACGTCAACTATTACACTTGGCGTTTTTATATTGTAAATTTATTAAAAAAAAAAAAAAAAAAAAAAAAAAAAAAATCGACAAGCATTACTTTATCTTTATTGACAGTTTCATTATTAAGGATCCCGTTAAGTTTTACGATGACAACAAACCAATTTTACAATTTAATGAAATAACAAAATTCGTTGATATTAAGATTAAATAGAAATACTTTTTTTCACAATTATCAACATTACTTTTCACTTTTTGAATCTTAAAATTTTTAAATAAATGGAATGTTTAACACAGCACAATGCACATAAACAGTCTTCAAGAACAATTAATTAAATTTAACTCTTCAATCCCTGCTAATTTTCATTTAGTTAAAAAAATTCATCATTACACTGTACATACCTCTTGACCACACCTGTTTTAATTTTAATTGATTTTATCCTAGGATCAGCCATAATCAACTAGTACGCTTAATGAATTAAATAAAAGAATTGTCGCAATGGAATAAAAATGTATAAAAGAAGTTTCTTTACGAATGTTAATTATAATCAACGGACGGTAATGAAAGCGAAATCGTACAAGTTCGCTTGTTTCCAAGAGCAACCGTCATTATAAACAATGCTGTATAAAAATCACAAAGCACCCGTTAGAGCGCATGCGCTTAAGAGTACCTTTATAAATGAGAGTAGTAACATTAAAGGAAAGGGATCTTGACGTCATTCACTGATCAGCGAGGGCGAAAAAGTGATGCCTTTTTTACTCGGGGAAAGACGGCCATTTTACTCTCTTATGGATGTCTTTTCCCTAATGGATCGCTCACGCTGTGTTATCAGAATGGCCCCATTTTGGTCGCTTTTAGAAGATGGCGCTCGCATCGAATGCCTTTCCACTTCAGACTTGAAAGAGCGCTTTAACGCGAGAATTAAATGAAATAATGTTAAATATCTCGAACAAAAAAACATATATCCGTAAAATTTTTGCGTTAAAATATAGCTAATACAAATGTCTAAAAATCGATTTCTGGAATTTTTGAAATTCGGTCCCCAAGGGGGAGGGGGAGGGGGCGAAACGTGATTTCACATGCGTTAAACGTGATTTCACATAATTCTATATAACTCAAACAAAAAAACAGATATACGTGAAATTTTTACTTTAAAATATAGCTAATACAAATATTTAAAAATCGGTTTAAGGAATTTTTTTAATTCGGTCCCCAAGGGGGGCGGGGGGGGGGGCAAAACGTGATTTCGCATAATCCTATATATCTCAAACAAAAAAAAATAGATATACGTGAAATTTTTGCTCTAAAATATAGCTAATGCAACTATCTAAAAACCAATTTCTGGAATTTTAGAAATTCAGCCCCCAGGTGGGGCAGCAACGGGGGGGGGCTATGGAGCAAAAACAAATAGAAATACAGTTAGGCCGTTCAAAATTGGTACAGATAGGTTTTAAAGGCCTGCAAGACGAATGGGGATATTTTCGATTGTGTAAAGTTATTAGGTGGGGAAAGAAGGGGGGAGGGGTGGGGGGGGGGACAAAAAAATAAAAATAGTGTCAGATCGTTCAAAATTGGTACATAGAGGTTTTCGATACTTACAAATCGATTGTGGATATTTTTGAATTTGTAAAATTATTAGAAGGGGCGATAAGGGGGTGGGGTGGTAAGGGGGGGCTATGGAGCAAAAGCAAATAGAAATACAGTTAGGCCGTTCAAAATTGGTACAGATAGGTTTAAGAGGCCTGCAAGTCGAATGGGGATATTTTCGAAAGTGTAAAGTTGTTAGGAGGGGCGAGAAGGGGGGTGGAGAGAGTGGGGGGGCAAACAAATAAAAAAAGAGTTAGATCGTTTAAAATTGGTTTATGCAGGTTTTCGATACTTACAAATCAATTGCGGATATTTTTGAATTTGTAAAACTATTATGAGGGGCGGTAAGGGTGGTGGGGAAGTAAGGGGGGGCTATGGGCAAAAACAAATAGAAATACAGTTAGGCCGTTCAAAATTGGTACAGACAGGTTTTAAAGGCCTGCAAGACGAATGGGGATATTTTCGATAGTGTAAAGTTATTAGGTGGGGAAAGAAGGAGGGAGGGGTGGGGGGGGGGACAAAAAAATAAAAATAGTGTCAGATCGTTCAAAATTGGTACATAGAGGTTTTCGATACTTACAAATCGATTGTGGATATTTTTGAATTTGTAAAATTATTAGGAGGAGCGATAAGGGGGGTGGGGTGGTAAGGGGGGGCTATGGGGCAAAAGCAAATAGAAATACAGTTAGGCCGTTCAAAATTGGTACAGATAGGTTTAAGAGGCCTGCAAGTCGAATGGGGATATTTTCGAAAGTGTAAAGTTGTTAGGAGGGGCGAGAAGGGGGGGGTGGAGAGAGGGGGGGGGGGCAAACAAATAAAAAAAGAGTTAGATCGTTTAAAATTGGTTTATACAGGTTTTCGATACTTACAAATCAATTGCGGATATTTTCGAATTTGTAAAATTATTATGAGGGGCGGTAAGGGTGGTGGGGCCGTAAAGGGGGCTATGGGCAAAAACAAATAGAAATACAGTTAGGCCGTTCAAAATTGGTACAGACAGGTTTTAAAGGCTTGCAAGTCGAATGGGGATATTTTCGGTTATGTAAAGTTATTAGGAGGGGCTAGAAGGGGGAGGGGAGAGGGGGGGTGCAAAAAAATAAAAATAGAGTTAAATCGTTCAAAATTGGTATATAGATGTTTTCGATATTTACATATCGATTGGGGACATTTTCGAATTTGTAAAATTATTAGGAGGGACGGGTAGGGGTGGGGCGGTAAGGGCGGGCTATGGGCAAAGACAAATAGAAATACCGTTAGGCCGTTCAGAATTGGTACAGATAGGTTTTAGAGGCCTGCAAGTCGAATGGGGATATTTTCGAAAGTGTAAAGTTATTAGGAGGGGCGAGAAGGGGTTGGGAGAGGGGGGGAGGGGGCAAAAAATAAAAATAGAGTTAAATCGTTCAAAATTGGTTTATAGAGGTTTTCGATACTTACAAATCAATTGCGGATATTTTCGAATTTGTAAAATTATTGAAAAACCTATTCAGATATTTCACAGGAATAAAGAATATAGCTATGAAAAAATTAATTTATTTATTAATATTTTTTTTTTTCAAAATCCAAGAATGAAAACATTCATTATATGTAAATATATCTATAAATATAAAGAATTCGCTCCTTCCCCCCACCCTGAAAAAAAAAAAAAAAATAGACGAAATAGTATAATGAAAACATAAATATATGATATTTAAAAAATAAATATGAAAATATGAATTTTCATAATTTAAAACAATGAATGTATTTTAAAAATCAGAATTTATTCCAGCATTTCCAATTAAACAAAAAAAAAAAAAAAAAAAAAAAAAAAAATTGCGAAGTATGTAAAAAAGACAAAATTAAAAAATTTATTATGATTTTTTTACAAAGGCGTTGAAAAGGAAATATCTAAAAAATAAGATGAAAATGTGTTGCTTTTGCTTTAGAACTTAAAGACAGCTTTAACAATGAGAAATGAAATAAGTAAAATAATTGAGACCTTTAAATAAGATTTGTTTTTTGCATTCTATTTCTAAAGAGAAAATTCTTTTAATTATTTGTGAAATTTCATAACGATAATTTGTTTAATATCTGTCAAATTCAAATCATTAAAATATTTCCGTGTAATTAAAAGTCGTTTTAATAATTATATGAATTTAAAATTGTTAAATTTATTTTACGTCGCGACACTCTGCATCACCAACAAATTAAAAATGTATTTTTCTTTTTAAAATTTACTTTTAATTACTTTTTGCTAGAGATTCAGGGAACAAAAGAAAAGAAAAAAAAAAGGCAATCGAGGAACAATACAACTTTTACCGATTTTTAATGCTTGTTTGTATAAAAATAAAAAATTTCGGAAACAGTAAAAAATATTCTTGCTCTATTTTATCATTTCAGCCTCTCATGAATGTTTATATTTTATTATCTTCAAAAGTCATATTGCAATTTTTCATTCAGCCTTTTTTTTTTTTTTTTTTTTTTTTTTTTACATAAAAGAATATTATCCCCTCCGTGGAAGATCAAAATTGTGATGACATGCTTCCGGGCCATTCTTAGGGATAGGGTGTGTCCGCCAATTGTCTATTGAGCAGCACTAGTGCAACGTTAATACCCAACCAACCAAACAACTATAAAATATATTAATAATTATGAAATAATTCAGCCAACGACTGAAACATCCGTCGGTTCAATTTATAAATGTTAGAATAGTGAAAAACTACCTCAGAACTTGCAGTGCAGAAAGCAGGTTGCAAAATTTGATGATTTTAGGGATTCAAAGAAATTAGATTTAGAAAGAATAATAACAATATTTGGTAAAACCTATCCCAAAAGCCGAATTCAGTTACATTAATACGTAAATGGATTTTATTTTTTTAATTTTAATTTTAAATTTAATGTGTATGCAGGAGATTCCCAGAAATCTACACAAATTGGAACAAAAATTATGTGTATTTTGGAATTTTGTGAAAATTAGCATTTATGAAACGAGATTTTGATACTGTAATGCATAAAAAATGAGGAAAAATACAAATAAGTATGCTTGGAAAATAATTAAAAAAGAAAAGAAAAAATTAAATAGAGAATAAGCAACTCTGTAAAAAATATGCATGATAATGAAGTTTAATTTTTCTTGAATTAAGGAGGCCCACCAGCGGCCGAGTGGTTCTGCGCTCACAGCTGGTAGATGGGAGGTGCCGGGTTCGATCCCAGGTCACGCTCATCGACCTATCCGTTCGGAGTTTTCCGTGGTTTCCTCCGAAACTCGCGTAAATACGGGCTAGGACCCCTTAGAAAGACCCCCACGGAGGGCATTCCCCCCATAGGCCTAGGACACATAAGGAGTCAATCGGCCTTAATCCTCCAACCATCCAACCAATCTTGAATTAAGAAATTAAAATGTACCTAATAAAGTAAGATACAAAATTTTACATAACATATGATACAATATAAGCTTATATTACAAGTATATTACCTTTTATTACTTTTTTTAAAATATAGGCAAAAATCGTTTTTTATTTTATTTATTTATTGTTATTTATGAACAATTATTTCTTGTTTATAGCATCAATGCATTTAAAATTTATCATCAACAGAAAGTAATCTGCATAAAATTGACTTTCTGTGTTTCGTGATATTCAGTTTCTAATGAATCACTGTTAACCCTTTGCGGCGCAAGACAATTCCGATCATTTAAATTATAGTGCCACTGGAATTTATAAACTAAATTAAACTAAAAGAAATTTTAAATTTTAAGGTTAAAAAAATGGCCTTTTCTGCTATTTTATAAAGGTAATTTTTTTTCTAAAAAATTAGCGGGATGAATTTTCGCTGCTGGATCTTAAATTTTGCATCCTCGCAGCGCGGACAGCGCGCGTTAAGGGGTTAATATCAGCGCTATCTTGAACTTTTCATATTAAAATTTTTACTGTCGGTTTGATAGTTACATTGGTTACAACATGCGGATTTCTGAAAGTCATGCATTTGTTCATGAAGTATTTAACATTATGAAGATTAAATAACGTAATTTTTTATATTGATGTTTTATGATTATGAGAAAATTATACCTTAAGTGCATATTTAAATCAGAATATTGTAAGTAAAATTTGAACGTTCAAGAGACATGTAATATGTATATACTTGGTTACAAATGAAATGTATACCGTATTAAGAAGGAAGTTTTATCTGACATTTGTTGGATGTCTTTGACTCTATTTATTTTTTCACAACTATGCTCATGCTATAATATACATGATTTACTTTTTTATTTATTTATTTTATCTATATACATATCACATATATATTATTTTAGGGAATAGCTCGATACACCGACGAGATGACACGGAGATTAAGTGTAAAGCTAACTTTATAAAAACAACTTACCTTGAATTTAATACTCTAATTTTTACATAAAATCTCTAATTTTCAGCTGGAAGAACACTAGCTTATAAATTATGAAATGTGAATGTGGCACTGGTGATGAATTTAATTAAATATAATTTTTCTTTAAAATCTCCAATTTTCAACTGAATTTAGGAGTTTTTTTACTGTGACATCATAATCATTATTTTTAATTTTTGACAAAACCAATTAAAAATTTCTTTTTTGTTAAAAACAATACATTTCTATAATATGGTAATAATAATGATAATAATATAACGTGATTCATCATCTAACATGAATTGGAAGTTAAAAGATTGGCAGTTTGTAAAATTAATTTAAAATGTCACTGCAAAGTGGCATAGAAAAAAAAAAAAAAAAAAAAAAAAAAAAACATTTTAAATTATTTTTTAAATATCTTAAAACTCAGTAATTTTGAAATGAATTGAAAAAAGACTGACTGTGAACTCATATCATTTTTTACCAATTTTTAACTCTTGCCAAAATCGGTTTACAATTCAAGATTTTTAAAATACTTTTTTTTTTTTAAGCTGCAATTATAAAAAAAAAAAAAAAAAAAAAAAAAAAAACTTAATTTATAATTTAACATGATTTAAATTCGTAAGATTGCAAGCTCGCATGTTTTTTTTTTTTTTCGCCGAATAATATGAAAAAAGGAATCCGCGATTGTAATGAAATGCTCGCCCTCTGGTGGGCTACGGTGAAATTACAATAAACATGGTTTAATTCGAATTCCATATAGCCGCCATTGCTAGCCGATGTTTAGTTTCACATATATTTATTGAATAAAAATGAATAAATCCGGTAAAAAAGATAACACATACTGTTGTGTGCTCCAGTGTAACTCCAAAGGATCAAGAAATCCAGAATGAAGCTTCCATTTATTTCCAAATGATAAATTTAAAATTTCAGTTGCTTCGGCTAATGGAAGTAAAGAATTAATCAGATGACTTGAAACTAATATTTGTTCAGCTTCAGTTAAAAATCTACTTCCGATCGAACTTCGAATAAACTGAATTATTTTTTCCAAAAGCAATCAATTTTCCATAATGTAATGGCGGAGAAATTATAGTATGAATATTAAGTAGAATAACAAGAACACTATTGGAACACACGTGGCTAATGTTTACTAACAACTGCAGTGTTCACAAAGCGCCGTCTATCGATCATTACAAACGCGGATACTGCTAGCACGCAAATTTTAAAATCTTAATGCAAAGTGACCTAAAAATTACATTTTAATTAATTTAAAAAAAAAATCTATCAAACAGAATTTTACTAAGAACCATACCAATTAAATCAGCCTTTTTTTTTTTTTTTTTTTTTTTTTTTTATAGTAATAGAATATTTATAAGATAATAATTTTATCAGTCAACAAAACATTAAAATCAATAGCTTACATTAGGTGGACGAAATAAACTTGGGTTCTTTTCACCTATTTCTTTGTTTTTTTTTTCGAACACTTCGATATCCGGAGGTGCAACCCGGTGCGTAACAATGCGACATTATGAAAAAAATCCAATATTAAAAAGAAATTAAAAAGAAAACTGAAAATAAAACTAAAATTTCGTCTGCGCGCAATGGTTTTCTACGGAGGCAGTGGACAGTCAAAGAACAAATACGACCCCTAGCGGCGAACGAATAATAGCGACCATTTCGGGTCCATTTTTGAGGGAAGGCTGCCGTTGGGGAAAACTGTCCTTCTTCTCTAAGTCCGTGGTGAATATACACGGAAATACACATAGATAATTTAGCAAATAAAATTTATGTACTAAAGATGAATGAAAAACTCCAGATACTCATTTTCTTTCTCTCTTTCCTTCTTCTTTCCTTCTTTTTTTTTTTTTTTTTTTTTTTCTTTTTTTGTATGGAATAACGACATTTAAAGAAATTTATCGTTTCTATCTACTATTTCTGTCTGTTTAGGAGTTATTTAGGTCGAAAAAACGATTGGACTTAGCCTTATCATTTGAGAAATTCGAGTTAACCCTTTAACTGCCAATCGCAATATAAAGTAGAAATTTATGTTTACTCGGAAATGGTTATAACGATATTAATAAAAGTTTGGGATAAGTGCTTTTTAGAGACCTAAAACAATTGGAACATCTTTAGCTTCAAGAAAATTAGTGTTAACCCTTTAACTGCCAATCGTAACGTGTAGTAGAAATTGAGTTTACTCAGAAATGGATATAACGATTTTGATTTAAGTTTAAAGTTAAGTGTCTTTTTTTTACAGAACTAAAACGTTTGGGCATATCCTCATCTTCAGGAAAATTTGCGTTAACCCTTTAACTGACAATCGCAACATATAATAGAAATTGGTTTTACTCGAAAATGGATATAACGATTTTTATAAAAGTTTGGGGTTAAGTGTTCTTTAGAGAGCTAAAACGAATGGACATATCCTCACCTTCAGTAAAATTCGCGTTAACCCTTTAACGGCCAGTCGCAGCGTATAATAGAAATTAGGTTTACTCGGAAATGGATATAACGATTTTTATATTAGTTTGGAATTAAGTGTTCTTTAGAGAACTAAAACGAATGGACATATCGTCATCTTCAAGAAAAATCGCGTTAACCCTTTAACGACCAGTCACAATTTATAGCATAAAATGGGCTTACTCGGAACTGAATGTGACGATTTTGATTAAATTTTGGGGTTAAGTTTTTTTTTCTTTTTTTTTTTAGAGAGAGCTAAAACAATTGCACATATTCTCATCTTTAGGAAAGTTTGCTTTAACCCTTTAACTGCCAATCGCAACATATAATAGAAATTAGGTTTACTCGGAAATAAATGTAATGATTTTGAGTAAATTTTGGGGTTAAGTGTTTTTTAGAGAGCTAAAATGATTGTACATATCTTCATCTTCAAGAAAGTTTGCGTTAACCCTTTAACGGCCAGTCTCAACATATAGCAAAAATTGGGTTTACTCGGAAATGGAGCGCGGACAGGTGGGCAAGCAGACAGGCAGAAAAACTAATTAATGTCATAATATTTTCTTAAACCTTGTTCGAAATTGTAAGGAACGCTTAATACAACTGAAAATGCAATTCTAGCAATTTCGAATTATAGCCCCTATTATGAACGAAATTCGACCAAACTTGTATTCAGTTGGACCTTGACCTAAATTGGTGCTGATTAGATTTGGGAATCAATCGCTCAACAGGTGGTGCTGCCATCCTATTTTTTTTCTAAATACTTAACATAACAGTATAAGACAAAATTTCATATAAGTGTGCATAATGTGAGTTATTTTTAACGCATGAATGTAAAATTTATATGAATTATTGATAATAGTAGTAATAAACCTGAAAAAAATGTGTGCATGTAGGAGCATTGTTTTCCTCCTGGGAGGAAAGTGCCCTTTCCCCGGGGCCTGTGTAAATTTTCAATGTGGATATTTTATAAAGAACTCGTCGATATTTCTAAAACGAATGGTTGAACCATAGGTCTGTATTAATTTAAAACGAAGCTACCGATTTCTTTTATTTTTAATGTTAAATATATATAGATATATATAGACATATATATATATATATATATACAGTCGAATCTCGTTAACGTGAATTACTTTTAACATGAACTGTTACCACAATCCCCGTCGAAATGAAGATTACTTTAGTTATATGGCGATCAGTTATTGATAGCATGAACTACTGATAACACTAGCAGATTTTTGATCCCCCTTGAGATTCACGTTAACGAGGTTCGACTGTATATCTTTTCATGTCTGCACAAAAATGATTTTTTTCAGCATTTATTATTATACTACTTTAAGGAAAAAATCGTTAGCATTCATCATGGAAAATATCTTTAATAAATTATAACTTAATAAATAAATAATTTGTATTGCGTAAATTTGTATAGGATTATATATAGAAGAAAGTCTTGTGGTAATACTAGTTATAATATATTAAAACAAGCGGGCTTTACATCTGCCGCTAACTACATTTAAAAAAAATTTGAAAATTTGATATTACTTACTAATATAAAAACTTAAAAAATATTAAAATTTAAAAAAAAAGTTTTCCATTAAAAATCAAAACAGTACATAAACCATATTAATGACAAAGCAACTGATTATAAAAAATCATATTTTTCATAAATTAGTTAAATTTAACTTTCTTATGAAAACTTATTCCACTTCCTTTCATAAATGTATTTGTACAATTAAAAGCCGCGCAGTGTTTCGGCATTTTCAATATATATCAAAATTCTATTCCATTATTGTTTCCGAGTTTTATACTCTCTCATGCCAAAAACCTTTTTTAGCATCAAAAATCTTTGCACGTTAACATGGGGATGATAGATCTATATATATTACTATATCTATGGTGGCCACAGCAAGACACTGAATATTTTCTGAAGTAAGCTGTGACTAGTGGCAAAATTTGGGGAAAGCCAACCTGGTGGTCCGGTCGGTAAATCACAGACTAAGGAAACACTTATACTCTATTTCCTTTACGCAGTCGCCTCAAGGCCACGCTCAGATGAACTGTGATTTCACTTTCCCCGTCCGTTGCTAGGTTACTGAAGAAACAACGATATCTCACTGGATGGAATTGAGCAAGTGATCTCCCTCTCTGCATTCCATGGCCTTGAAGTGACTCTGATGAGGAAATGGACTATAGACCCGGCAAGGCGGTTATAAAAGTGAAGTCTCAAATGTAACCGAGCCGCCATATTGGGACAAGCAAAATATTAATGTATTTTTCATACAATTGTATTAGCATTATTCTATATTAATTGTAAAAGACGCTAAATAATATAGTTTTTGTGTGTTTCGTAGGTCTTATCAAGATTTATTTAAGAGGAGGGGGGGAGGCAAATTTCAAATTTTTTTTAATTATACAGTAAATTATTTACTAAATTAAAGTATTAATATTAATCTGGTTGTTTAAATACCTGACCAGTGACTGTGAGATTTATTTTGTATAAGCTTTCTTGTGTTTGCTACAGAATAACATAACCAAATTGCACTTAGAACAAATTTTTCAAGTACCTGCAATGGTAATAAGTCCTTTTATACTGCACTGTAAAAAAAACTTCCAATGCTACATATTGCATTTTCAATAGTATATTGCAATAACACTTTCAAATTTCATGACAACTTTATATATTAGTTCCCCATCATACTATAGGTATGGGGAACTTAGGTAATCGTGAAAATTTTCGACCTCGGTTTTTTTACTTTTTTACGCGTTTTCAGGTGTGAGTAATCCGAAAATGACAAAATTTGTATGGTGTCCGTCTGTAGGGTGTCTGTTAGTTTGTTAGTCCATTAGTGTGTTAGTCTATGTACACGATATCTCAAGAACAAGTTGTCGCAGAGAGGTCAAATCAGTTTTTAAATATTACTTTCGACACTGGCAAGAACCCTATTTATTTGCAACATTCGAATTAAAAACATCGTAAGTTATTTGAAATTTACAATTTTCTTAACATGGGAAAATAGGGCAAAATTTCACTTAAACTTGTATTAAATGAAAATTTTTTTGCTGTAAAAATGTCAGACCAGTCATATAAATATGCATTTTTGGGATTGTTGCATTGGAAATAGTAGCATGAAAATAAACTACGAAATTGATCCTAATAAAATAAATTAATAGATTAGAATAAGATAAATATATCGAACCGAATGGTGGGTAGCCTAGGCGAGGATTTCGTTCTGTCACTGTGTCAAGCGTTTGGTCAAATTCATTTCTCTTAGCATGAATATAATATGTCATGTACAAGAAATTTATGAGAATATACATATGATGGGGAACTGAGCAGAGTCCACCTATACCAACTAGTTTATAAAAGTTAGAGTTTTGTTAGTCACATTTAAGTCAATAATCAGTAAGGTTTTTAAAAAAGCTGATACTAAATGATGAAGAATGAAGAATTTTCATGAAGAGTCAAAATTTATCGAATTATTCTGGAACATCAAATTAAATGAATAACTTGGTGATTTTATTGCGTTTCGGGTAATTTATTTAATGAAAATTTAATTGTAAAATGTTGAACATAAAAAAAAAATAAATAAAAATAAATTTATACAAAATACTAAAGAAGCTGAATATTTTAATATTGATGCTTCTAGGTTTCCATTAAAAAAAAAAAAAAAGAAAAAAGAAAAAGAAAAATGTGTATTTGAACAAGAGGAGCAAATTACTATAGTTTGGTATTTACTGTTATTTATGCATGTAATTGTGAATGAGTTAAAGTTGACGTCATTATTATTATTATTATTTTAAATTAATATAATTACAGCACTTTGTGAAAAAAAAATTGTTTTCCATGGTTTTTTCCAAAATGTGCATAAGTGCAGGCTAGAACCCCTTAGATAGACCCTCTCTCAAAGGGCACTCTCTCTAAACCCTAAACCATAGCACAGTCAGTTGGCCTTATAATGCTAACACAAACACCGGGGAAGCTCAAAACGTGTTAATATAGCAAAAACTGAAAATCAAAAATTTGACCCCAAAATATTTTCTCTATCATTATATGAATAAGATATAGTAAAAATTAAATTAAATACTATTATATTTGTAATTTTTATTATATAAATTTATAATTTAGATACATATATATTAATATTATAATTATTTTAAATTTGAAAATATATTTAATTGCTCTGATCTGAAATATTAAAAATTATGAGAAAAATGGGATGACAATGCCACCATGTTGAGAAAATTGTCCCCTAAATGTAATCAACAGCAGTTTGTCAAAACCTAACTAAATATCTAAATATCTAAATATGCTTACTTGTTTGTGAGATGCAGCATTCACAAAATTCGTAGCATACAGACGGGTATTTATCTTCTAAAACTGGTCAAATCATGATCGAGATATCTCAAAACGTGTAAGTCCATCGAAAACTGGAGATCGAAAATTTTTGAACTCCAGAACAATACTTTCGTATTATGTGTATAGAATTAATAGAGGGATAAGATAAGAATATATCTGAATATATTTAACCCTTTCATTCCCAATTTTTTCCCTCCATAAAACAATAAATCTTATATTTAGACATAAATTTATTTCAAAGGTAATAGTATATATAAATATTTTTTTTAAATAGGAGTAATAGCAGGGTACGAATTAATATAGCTAACAAAGCAACTGAGAGGTGTTTATTTATGTTTAATATAACCACTAATGCTATTTAAAATCATAACTTTTCAATAAATAAAAATGTCAAAATTTTGGAAGAAATACATATTGTAATAAATTAAAATACAAATTATAAACGTTAAAAAATAAAATAAAAAATATTTCAAACCGTTAATTTACCTAACCCTTTATATCCCAAATTACCTTACTTTTGGAAAAATAGTTTGAAACTTTTTTATTATATATTTCTTTGCTGCAGGAGAAACATCTCATATTAAATTTAGCTTAAACTATAGCTTAACTATAGGGAAAGCTTAAACTATAGGTACTTTGAAGTTCCAATGAAATCCTGTAGTAAATTTAGGCTATATTGAGGAATTTTTTTGATGGGACTTTAAAGTCCCGGTGGGATACAAAGAGTTAAATAGTTTTATTCGGCATATTTCAGTGTGAGAGGAACAAGACACCCCTCCCCCAATTTTGAAACAGATGTATAAGCAATTTCATAAGTAGTTTAGCAGGCTTTGCCCGCTTTGCTGGTCATTATATTTAAATGAATTCTCAAAATTTTATATCAATAATAATAATAATAAAACTTAAAAATAAATAAATAAATCATTGAAATCAGTCAAAATCTAAGTTAAAGTTCCCGCTACCTTAGGTAACGGTTTTCCTGCTCGTCGCATGCCCATCAGTGGCCGAGCGGTTCTACGCTCAAAGCTGGTAGACGTGAGGTACCGGGTTCGATCGAAAGTCGCGCTCGTCGGCTTAGCCGTTCGGTTTTCCGTGGTTTTCTAAAAAACTTGCGTAAATACGGGCTAGGACCCCTTATAAAGACCCCCACGGAGGCCACTCCCCCTCAGGCTTAGGACCTACAGCAGTCAATCGGCCTTATTCCCAAATCCAATCCAATCCTACTCGTCACACGTTGAGTCTTAAGCCCCAATGCCTTTGGCAGTGCCTTACCTGTTTTTACTCCCTCTCCCTCGTTATGAAGTTGAAAGTTTTGCAAAATCCCATTAAAGTTCATATTTCGTACATTTAATTAACACCCCCCCCCCCTCTCCTTAAAAATACAAAATTCCAAAATCACAGTCAATGATTTCTTTCTACTCAGTTCTAGTCTCTTGATCTGCAATTTTTTTTTACCGTGAAGTAATTTGAAGCCGAGTTATGCTAATAAATGTGCTTTGCATTTTGCTCCCAGGGGGGGGGGGAGTATATCGCAAAATACCGTCTTAGTGGGGGTCAGGGTCCTAAAACCAACCTGCTCACCAATATTTGTGACTATATCTCCCATAGAATCCCTACGGCTGTGTTGAGTCAGTGAATGAATGAGTTTAATCTTATATGTTTATTATATATGTAGATATTTTTTACCCCTCCCCCCCTTGTTGGCGAATATATATATATATATATTGTAATATCTGTTTTTAATATCTTGAAGTTAAAACATTTTGAATATTTATTTTTATATATTTTTTTTTCATTGAGAAATAAAGGAAATGTGAAAAATATGTTTTACTCCCGTTCTTAGCAGGGGGAGGGCGGGGGCGATATTTAAAAAAAAAAAATTATGCCAGAAACCTTCGAGTGTAATCAACAACTTCCCAAAGTTTCATGGCGATCGGATGAATGGCGTTGTAATACATAAAGGCAGACAGACATGCATTCTTTTTACATATATAGATTGCTTTGTTACTTGTTTCTTGCTTGTTCCAATATGGCCGCCGGTCGCTCTAAACACCTTACAGTTACTCCATTTTTTCCTATTCCAGATAGTCGTCTGAAATAAGTTCTTTTAGGTGCTTTATACATAAAAATTACTGAAATTTTACAATTTAAGGTGATTTAACTATTTATTTATTTTTTGTCCTCGAAATTCGAGGGCACCGCCATATTTGTCCCCAAATTCAATGAAAAAAATATGTTCACTCTAGACTATACTCGCTTTAACTCTCATAAATAATCATGGACATTTTTGAAATCATATAAGGTATAATAAATTTAAACTAATTCAATTTAGAGAATTAAATATAGCAATTATAAACATTTTATAAAAATAATTACTTAAAAAGAACGAAATAATAAAATATTAAAAATAATCTTACCTGTGAAATAAAGTCCTTATTTTACATAACTTCTAGGGCTTTTAACCCTCGCTTTCCCAAGATCAAGGCGTTACTGCAGAAAAATTGATTTCAAGTGCCGCTTGGCACGTTTGGCGAAAATCACCAGCACCGCGCCTTTTTGTATCATTTAGAACAAATCGTCGTGCAACATTCCACTGGCTACGTTTGCAATCTCTGGCGAATTAGCGCATTTTTGGAATGAGGTGGTCTTAATTAAATTTCAACTACGAAATGGGGTCAAAACGACCCTATCTTGGGAAAGCGAGGGTTAAAGTACATCTAATTACCATTTCTTGCTATAAAATTCTTTTTAAATTCAAAACAATCTAACTTTTAAAGTGAAATAAAAATTTTAAAAAGAATTTTCAAAGAAAAGGGAAAATATCGTCTGCTTAAGAAAAGGCAGAGTTTAGAACAATGGCGAGAAAATTTCAATATTGGCCAGTTTGGCTTCCTGTAGTTCAACAGTCACGTGACTTTTTTATGGGTTATCTTTGCCACTGAGAAAGGTTGCCATTGTCCCGTCCACTTTTATAATAGGCCTATGCCCTGAACGCGAGCTTTCCCTCTGAGTTTTGCTTGCTTTGGAAGCTTGCTCTAGGAGCCAGTGGGCGCTGCCTTCTGAATCCTCAGGTTCCGGTTTCAAATCCCGGTGCGGGCATGGATGTTTGTGATGTCCTATGTCTACGAAATATTGTGCACATGTTTATGGGAATTTATGTTATATGGATCAATCGAGACAAAAGTCATTGTAACTATAGGTCTCAAAGCTGTCAGATAAATGTCAAATGTCAAAGGGAAAAAAAATAATATTAAATTTTATTCGTACGATTATAGTTTTTATTTAAATTTCTCTCCTATTTATTCTTTTTATTGTACTTTTTTTTTTCAGTGCATTAACTAATCCTTTGGAGTTTTCTTTCCTTCATTTCTTTTATTTTATTTTTTCTTTAACAAACAAAGAAGACTGAAAGAAAAATCTGACATTTTTTCAAGATTTAAACTTTGAAATATATATTTAATTTAACTTTGTGAAATTTAAGAAATTTAAGCTTACAAAAACATTTATAAATAACCTTAAAAAGCTTATTAATATATACTGTGTATAAATATTCACCTATTTATGTTAATTAATATTCCATTAATTACACAATCCATGTTCATTTAATAATTTAAATTAACTTACAAAAACCTAAATTAGACTAATTAAAAAACACAAATTAATTTATTAATGATAATTATTCTTTACAACAAAATTATTTATTTTTGATTATTAGTTATAATTTTTTTATTAAATTCAGTTAATAATAGTATATATTTAAAATATTCCATTATTTAATGTATTATACGTATGTGTTGCAAATCTTCACAAATTCCTTTATCTAGGGAAAAAGAAAAAAAAAAAAAAAAAAAAAAACAGAATTTTATGTTCTATAATTTTTTCTATACGTTTCATACAGACAAACAAACACTTTCTTTCAGGGCCCGACTAACCTCGCAACGACGGGGGAGGACATTTGGAACCTACAAACACACAAACACTTCAAAAAATGTACAAATTGGTCATTAAACACAATTCGTAATCAGCTGGAACTGAGGAAAATGTACTCAAGTAAATTCGCTTAGTATTAACATTAAAATGCAAATTGGCGAAAACCTATATTCTCTACGACATATTGCTGAGATGATATTATACGAATCATCTAGCAAAGCAGCTGGCATATATTTTTACGAGGGATTATTAGAATTTAGAATAGGCAATAAAATCGATGCTGTAAATGGGGAAAATGCACTATAAAAATGGATATATAAAGAATAAATGGATATATATAGAAAATGGATATATATAGAAAAGAATAGAATGTAGGGAATGAATTGTGAAACGTTACACAACGTAGCGAAAATTTTAAGGAAAAGGCTTCGATGCTGTAAATGAAAAAAAATGCGCCATAAAAATGGATATATAGAAATGTATAAGAAAAGAGTAGAATATAGGGAATGAATTGTGAAAGGTTACACAACGTAGTGAAAATTTTGAGGAAAAAGGCTTTAGAAATTATTTTATAAAGGAATCATTTAACTGCGAAGCAGCTGCTCATTTTTAGTGGACAATGAGATTCAGAAAACTTGTATTGAATATGGAATAAGGAAAGGGGTCAGAATATAAAAGAACCTGTACATGGTCACTGACGCACAAACTAGGTGAAAAGTTATATAAAATTATTTAATCGTCCATAATAATCTAGAAATGGGTTATTATAGTGACCAGATCCGTTGACCATCTGCTCGCAAGGTGTCTGAAAAAGGGACGCTGGAAAAACATTTAAAGAAAATAATCATAAGAAAATAAACGGGGAATGTAACCCAATAATATCGATCGTAAAATCACGAGAACCTCTAATGATTTTATAGGGGCGTATACGTAACCCAACGATTGGAACAGGGAATTGAAAAGAGACATAATAAAAAAAAGAGTTGAAAAATAATATAAGGATGGTGATGAGAATTTTTAGGCAACTTGTAGTTTGAAACTGCTAGTTTGAATTTTTCGGTTTTTCTGTTGTGGATTACACCGTCCCTTGTATCTCCGGTGACTCGTAGTTTTTCCCCGTCGCCCCCGCGCGCTGGTGCCATTCGTCATGGACCGTCTAATGGGTAATCAAAATTTGAAATGATTCCTCGGGTAAATACAATATATTAAATATTCAAAAGTAAAGGAAAAACATTGGGAGAAGCATCTGTAATAGTGCTGGACGATATCAGAAATTAAATATCGCGATATATCACCAAGTTAATATCGATATTAGTGATACATTGCGATATTTCTTTCAAGGCAGGAAAAATTAGACATTTGTTATTTTTTAAAGACATATGCACACGAATTTTAAAGTATACAAGTATAGAGTGTTTTCCATGTATTTTCTGGTATATTACTACCATAACTTTATCATTAAAAAAAAAAATCATAAAAAGTGAATTAATGTTTTGAGTTTCTTATAACTTATACTATTGCTTTTTAGTATACCTCTGTATAGTTTATCCTCTATTCTTCCCATTTTAAGCTTTAATTATTTTAAAATCATATTTTAACACAGCTAATATGTGATCTGTGTTTTATTTGTACCAAGTATATCAAAATTCATAATTCTACTAAAAATAAAGCTTCAGAAAAATTGTCTTAAGATGTAGGTATTAAATAAAAATTACAATCATTTTAAATAGTTCAGAATTGCCATTGAATACACCTTTTTTGGTCGTAGAGAGTAATATTTTTTACCTAAAACTCTTATATGCATCCTAAATGTCAGTTACTTGTCATTTTTATTTTTGTATCCTCTTACCAAATCATTACAATACCTTTTAAATATATATGTTCAATTCACATTCGTAATAGTTTTACAATAATTGAAATTTGAATTACATATTATATATATATATGTGTGTGTGTGTGTGTGTGTGTATGTATACATTGTCAGTATAAAAATTATATTATTTAAACAAAATTATGTTGAAGTTTCATTTTGTTACTTAAAGTAACTCATTTTGCATTTAAACCAATTTTATTTAACATGTACGGCTTTAAAAATAAAATAAATAAATAAATAAATAAATAAATGGAAAGAGAAAAAATAAATGCTACATAAAAAAAGTAATAAACTATTCAATATTATATAATTCTATAAAGAAACTGTCACTGTAAAATTACTGACGATAAAACTTTATTTTACATCAGTTAGATAGCACCCTTTCTCCCGTCCCATGTTATCCAATGGGATTTTTGTCGCTTCGTTTTATAAAAATATTTTATTCAAAAATGAACTTTTTCGAATTCTGTTTTTTGAATATTACTCTTTGAACAGGTCGTCTTTTAGCTTAGCGAGCAATTTTTCGAAAAAATAAATTTAAATATTTTACTTAGAGATCCACACTTAGAGTCCATAATTTACTTATTGAAATAAAATATTTAAATTAACTTTTTCGAAAAATTGCTCACTAAGCTAAAAGGCGACCCGTTCAAAGAGTAATATTCAAAAAACAGAATTTGAAAAACTTCATTTTTGAATGAGATATTTTTATAAAACGAAGCAACGAAAATCCCATTGGATAACATGGGAAAGGAGAAAGGGAGCTATCTGACTGATGTAATGTCTTAATAAAAAAAATATTTTATCGAAATATTTAATAATAATAAAATAATATTAAAAAAATTACATTCCATAATTGCTTATATTTTCAGAAGTTTTTAATTAAACGCTAAGAAAATTTGCAAAAAAACTCTTCTAGTAGATATCAGTTCAGTGATGCCAGATGGTCGAAAATTATTTCCCCAAACAGGTCTTCAAATTTCCCCAAATCAAGGTTTTTTTTCGAAAAAATCCCCAACTTGATTTCTACTAAAAAGGGAAAATAAAAATTTTTTCAAAAAAAAAAAAAATATCAAGCAGATTTTTCTATGATTTAAGCTCAGATTTTTCCCCAAATGAAGGCAATTTTTGAAAAAAATTCCCAAATAACAATAAAGCTATTGAAAGTCTCTAGTCATAGGGATAAATCATTACGTTACCAACATTGACAGAAAGCTGAAAAACGCCCCAGATTTGTCCCCAAAAATTTTAGAATTCCCCCAAAAAGTCCCCACAAACATTTGGTCTCCAAAATTGTCCCCAAAAGCCTCAAAACTCCCCAAAATGGGGACAAAACCCCCAATCTGGTATCACTGTATCAGTTCGGCTTTGATGATCTTTATTAAACACATGTTGAAGCATGTTATTGGCCATTTTATATCGACACTTTGAAATAGACCGATATCAATGAACCAATAGCAGGAAAGGAGCTAAAACAGAAGATATTGTTTTCATTCGTCATATTGCCTTTTCTGTGGTTTCCATCACCTACGATATGCATGAATGTAGAGTGGGAATTCAATATAGTGTAATATATCAGAACCCATAATAGATATCTCGGATAGGGATATATCGTTTCGACTAACATCAAATCTCTTTCCTAGTAAACACACCTGCTGATTATAGGTATGAATACGCATTAATAGTGAATGGATTGTGATATTGGAGTATGTCTGACGAATTTTTTCTGAAGGGGTAGAACCGTGACCTTGAACGAAGTCAGCTTATTCACGGAATAATCTAAGCAGATGGCTTTCAATAAATACTGGTTTATTTTTTTATTATGCGGTGGCCTTTTTAAAGCAGTGATGTTTAGATTTGAGGTTATGAAGGATGAGGAAGTATATGTATTGCAATAGAGATCGTTTGGCGTGGGGTTATTTTTTCTAGTTTATCAGTGAGTAATTAGAGGAAAGTAGAAAATGAGTATTAGAATAAGATATTCGGCGCTTTTTTTCTTCGGGTCTCGTTAGCTGTTGTATGTTGGCTGATCGGGTTTCATTCGCTCGAGTTTCGTTCACTCGGGTGCGCACTAGGCAATATCGTTAAAGGGATATATTGGCGGAGCTAGATCTTAAATATTGTTATCGGGGTATTAAAAAATATCGATACTTGGGGATATATTGATAAATAATCCAGCCTTAATCTGTAATTATATGTTTAATATCCATATAATCATTTCCTCGGGGTAGTTCCCTCGAACTATTTCAACAATGAGAAAAATTTATTTTAATTTGAATATTAAGCTTATATAATTTATGATGTATAATTTATAGTTCAAATGTCTTAATAAATAATTTTCGTAGTAAATTTATCTTTGTTTATTTTTGTCTATTCCTCTCCAGTCCTTAGTCTTTTTGTTAATGTTTTTAGTTTTCTTGCGAGTTAGGCCTTTAAGAACCTGTAGGAAAGATTTAAATTTAAATCATGAAATTATCTATCTGTAGAGAAATTAGTAGTCCTAGCTCAGCAATGGTGCCGTGGCCTTTTAATACCTTTTCAGGTGTTATACTTAACTCTAAAAATTTCCGTAATTACAAAACTGCTTTCCCCAATGTTCACTAAAGGAGTTCAGATATGGGTGTTTTAGTCATGTATACATATATATATATGTATAATTTCTAAAATATAATATTTTCTTCTTTCATTAAAAAAATAATAATAATAATAATAATAATAATAAAGAAATAAAGACTCTGAAAAAAAAAAAAAAAAGTTGAACCAAATCTAACAGAGTGTTATTAGGATTTTTTATAAACTATTTTATTTCTTTTTTTTTAAGTGTATGTGTATGTATATGCTATATGAAATAATTTACATAAGATTTTCCCTAGTTCTATCAATTATTGATTTTGATAACCATCGGTCCTTTTTATAGGTATCCTTATTTTTTTTATTTTGCATTTTTTTTGTATGTGTATGCGTGTACGTACAGTCGGTAACAAAAGTGTCCGAACACTAGCAGAATTTCCTATGTAAAAAAAGCACACTTCATACGGTTTTGCTAAATAAATCCTTATCGAATCCTGTTCTTAGTCAGTGTAAGAACATGATTCGATAAGGATTTATTTAACAAAACAGTATGAAGTGTACTTTTTTTATATAGGAAATTTTGCTAGTGTTCGGACACTTTTGTTACCGACTGTATATGTCATTTGAATTTAAATAATCTTTACTTGTCTTATAATCTTCTTTTAAATTATTGGTTAGTTTTAATTATTGGTCTTTATCAGTATTTACAAATACATTCTGAATTTTATTTAATTACAATATGTATCACATCTAGTAGTATATTACATCTAGTAAGGATTTAGTATTTTAACGCATTTTGAATTTTCTCTTAAATTTTTTCCTCATAAATAGATTGATCATTTTGCTTTTAATTTTAACACGCGATTTTGTTACTAATTTATAATTCATTATGGGTAACCCCACGGAAGATAATTCGTCGACCAGCTTCCTAACTGCCCAAAACCAGGTGCCTAACATTTTACAGAAAATTGCTGGGTTTCAGGCGGTGATTCCACAGTTCGATAATAATTCCGCCATAACTCCCAAATTTTTCTTCGATAACGTAGACACAATAACAGACTTAGCTAACTGCTTCCCGGAAGAGAAATTATTAATTCTGAAGTCAAGGATCAGGGGTGATGCCCTATGTAATGTAATAAATTCACCGGATTTATCACAAGAAAAAAATTATGAAGAATTCAAAAAAAAGTTTTTAGCGTACTTCGATGCAAAAATTAGTCTGGCTACCAGGCAGCAATTATTCTCTAACTGTAAAATGCAAATCAATGAACCTGTCAAAATTTTACGCGGCGAGAGTAGCATTCGCCACTCAGAGATTTTTCAATAATCCGGACTTAAGTAATCCGGCAGTTAGCGCGATATTTGAGCAGAGTAAACTCTCTAAATTCTTAGAGGGTCTTTTACCCGCGTACAAACACGCAGCTTTAATGAAAAATCCCCTCACATTTCAGGACGCAATTGACTTCATCGAATTATTACAAACCAATGAAAGTTCCTTCCCCCAAAATAACATTGAAACCTTCGCGAATCATTCCAGTGGGACTTTTAATACCTTTCCCAAACAAATAACAAACGAGGAAATAAAACAACTTATTGAATCACATTCTCTCCAAACACACGAATCTGTTAGCGCTTTAACTAAAGAAATTTAAAATTTAAAATTACATACTTCTTCGTATCGAAAATCGCCAGGGGAAAATAATTGGGACAGAATCCCCAAAATAAATACCTTTAGTCGCGGATTTTACAATAATAGAAATGAAGGACCGCGACAACACTCTTGTAACATTTGTGAAAAAACGAATCACAATACCGAACGTTGCTTTTTTCAATCTAGTAACCAAAGAATTCCCCCTCATAGAAATCGGGGTCGTGGTCAGTCATTCAACCGCAATTTTCACGACAAAGAACGTAGACCTTTAAACTGACAGAGGGAGCGCAACTTATACCCCCGCCAGCTAGCTTGCGTTCCCCATTTACTCATACCAGGCGCGATACACTCTCTAGACGAGATGCAGACTCTTCCCCCAGCACCATTTAGTAAATACTCAATTGTTGGAGTTCAGCGACCGCACTAGTCCCTTACCGACAATTGAAATTAAGATCTATGGCCATTCAATCCAAACTCTTCTTGATTCTGGGGCTTCGATTTCAGTACTAAATTCTCAGATATTTAATAAATTAAAACACCAGAAATCGATAAAAACTCATAAAATAGACTTTAAGGTAAAATCAGTCGCAGGCAACAACTTAACAATCACCAAATGTGTTTCTTTACCGATACATATAGGACATAGAATATTTACACAAAAATTTTATATTGCAAAGAATTTATTATCAGGTCACTATCAAGCCATTATCGGATACGATTTTTTAAAACATTACAAATTTAAATTATGTTTTGCTACCAATACTCTTACATCCGGAAATACGGTAATAAAATTGCAACAAGATCTGCCTACAAATATTAAGAAAACCATTAGTGAAGCCTCAGTTAATTATGCCCGTTTACCGAGAAAATTTATTCTAGGACCTAACGAATCTCGAAATGTGAATTTAAAATTAGACTCATTGGTTCAGGACGGACATACAGTTCAATTTACTCCACGTTTAAAAAATTCAGCCGTGCAAATCAATAATAGTACATGTTCAGTTGATAAAAATAAAAATATTTCCGTGACTATCAGAAATATTACCACGACAAAAATACCATTTAACAAAAATGCTCGCATCGGATATATTGAAGAAAATTTTGATTCTCGGAATATCGAATATATTAAAGAACTTCGACGCAAAGAATTAAAACCGGACGACTTTAAATTGTCACACTTAGATCCACTTTTAAAATCGCAATTATTGGAACTAATTATGGAATATGCCGATATATTTAGTAAAAGGCTCTACACCATCGGTCGCACAAATGCAATTACACCGAATTTATGCGTAGACTTTTCCAAATTACCTACCACAAGACCTTATCGTGTACCACATGCCCTATTAGGAGAATTAAAACATCAATTAACGGAATTGGAGGCTGCCAACATAATAGAAAAATCAAACAGTCATGTTAGTTTCCCACTGTTAATGATAAAGAAAAAAAGTACACCAAGTAATCCCACAAAACAGAATTATAGAATTATTATTGATTACAGAGCTCTTAACCAACAAATTAAATATCCTAGGTATAGATTGCCATTAACTAATAATCTACTAGAAAACTTGAGAGGTTCTAAATATTTTATTTCACTCGATTTGCATTCTTCATTTTGGCAATTACCTTTAAAAATAGAGGATCGGGATATGACAACATTTAGCACACCTTTCGGTAATTATCGGTACATTACAATGCCCCAAGGGTTGTCTGCAAGTCCAGAAACATTCTGCCAGTTAACAGACCAAATCTTAAACCCGATAGCAAATTTAAATATCGCTAATTACATAGATAATTTTTGCCTCGGGGCGGATGATACCCCCCAGATGTTATTTAAATTACGGAAACTCTTTGAGAGATTTAGAGCATTCGGTCTAACGATTAATCCCGAAAAATGCTCTTTCTTTTTACCGGAAATCAAATTTCTAGGCCATACCCTAAATGCTTCTGGCATCAAACCAGTCGACGAGAATATTAAAAAGATAACAGATTACACACAGAACACAGAACGAGAACACAGTACGAAAAATCAGACGATTTATAGGATGCACTTCTTACTATCGGAGATTTATAAGGAATTTCTCAGAAATTTCTGCACAACTTACAAATTTAGTGCGGAAAAATAAAAAATTTCGCTGGAATCCCTCAGCGCAATTAGCCTTCGATACGCTAAAACAAAAATTAGCGCAACCTCCGATTTTAATACACCCCAATTTCGACAAACAATTTATACTATCGTGCGACAGTTCAGATTTTGCGGTTGGTGCAATGGTAGGGCAAAAGGACGATTTTAATATTATTTATCCTATCGCATATTTCTCAAAAAAACTCAATACAGCACAGCAAAAGTACACGATCATGGAGAAAGAACTACTTGCGATTGTAGAAGCGTTAATAAGTTTCAAATATTATTTGTATGCGAGAGACTTTATTATTCGATGTGACAATGCGGCATTAACACAAATATCGAAATTAGAGACAGTTAGTAACAGAGTAGCGCGATGGTTTGCTTTCCTCTCCGAATTTAATTATACATTTGAGCATATTAAATCTTCTGAAAATAATATAGCAGACACTTTGTCATGAGATTTTTTCCCAATAACTTCATACGAACATAAAAGCTCAAAATTACAAAATAACAATTTGAAAGAAATGTGTAAAAATTCAAGTGAAGGAAAATTAAATAACAGAAATCGTGTGTCTTTAAAAGAAGTGATGAATAACTCGAAGGATACGATCAGAAATACGACTACACAGAATAAAGAATTAGCATGCCTGCATATAGCTTCCAACCACAGAGAGCGTTCGCATCCAGAAAAATCGAAAACCATGCATATAGGCGCTGGACTAAGAAATTTTGGTAATACATGTTATATAAATATTGTATTACAGGCATTGACCCCTTGTGCACCCCTAGTAATTCAATTACTAAATAAAAAGAATTCACCATGTACAAATTCACAGACTTGTATGATATGTCTATTAAGAAAACATATAAAATCAGTACAAGCTCACACGGGTCAAGTAGTCGAACCTTTCGATATATATAATTATGTAAATTCATTTGCTTCACATTTTCAACACGGTAGAGAAAGTGACGCCCACGAATTACTGCTATATTTAATCGATGTACTACGTCAGTCTAGTTTGAATCATTATCAGAGAGAAAAATGGACTTCTAGTACTTCGAAAAATGATATAGTTGGAGAAAATTTTCAGGGATCTTACAAAACTCAGATATTATGCAATTCATGTGGGAAATCAACCATTACATTTGATACATTTATAGACCTAAATTTAGATATACCTCAGGATGAAATGTCGTTACAAAGAGCCTTAGAAAATTTTGTGCAACCAGAAACTCTGCGTAGTCCTTATAAATGCTTCATTTGTCAAGATAATACGCAAGCGGTGAAACAAACTTCTATATCACAACCCCTTATCGTAGCTATATTACAATTAAAGAGGTTTCCTATAGAAAATTCAAAAATTCATAAATTACAAAAATTCATAAATTAGATAAATATGTTTCATATCCTGAAAAGCTAAATTACTGCCCTTATATGACGCATTCTAAGGGAAAACCCTTATGGTTCCAGTTGAATGCAGTTATAGTTCATTTGGGACAATCTCACAAAAACGGACATTATACATGTTATATTAAAGACTCCGTTGGCAACTGGCATATAATGAATGATAATACGGTCGAGCAAGTTTCATTAAACGAAGTTTTGCAACAGAAAGCATATATATTATTTTATACGCAATGTCATGAAAATAATTCATGAGTAACAGAAATAAATTCAGACCATTCTTTCACTAAAATTAATCATACACTAATTAATAAACATCTTAACTTCCCCAAAGACATCTCAATAAATCTAATACAAATTGACCTTCCAACTATTGAAGATATAAAACAGGCTCAACGAGTCGATGTTAAACTTTCTAAAATCATTTCGAATCTAGAAAATTCACAAGAACAAACCTCACAATTATATCCAAATTATTTATTAAAGGATAACTTACTTATGCATTCAGCCTTTATACCCATATTTAAAAAAAACTACCAATATTTTCCAGATAGTGATCCCGGAAAAATATAAAGCACATATTTTAGCTTCAAAACATTTGCCGCATTTCGGTCTCTTAAAAACATACAATGCTATTCGGGAAAAATATTTTTGGGAAAACTTATACTCAGACACGAAAAATTATGTCGAATCATGCACTCAATGTATCGCATATAAGTCCCCAAATAGGATTTTACCAGTCCCAATGCAAAGAAATTTTATACCCACAAAACCTATGGAAATGATCTCGTGCGATCACATAGGTCGTTTACCAAAAACAGATAAAGGAAACACTTACATACTCTCGTTTTTAGATCACTTTAGTAAATTTATGAAGCTTTACGCCGTCCCAAATTCGTCTGCAGAGATTGCAGGAGAAAAACTTTTAGATTTTATCTGTACTTTTGGGGTACCAGAACAACTACTGTCCAACCGGGGCCCCGCATTTACTGCTGACCTTTTTAAAAGTTTGTGCAAACGTTTTGGCGTAACTAAACTTTTTACAACTGCCTTAAATCCTAGCTGCAATGGTCAGAGTGAAATTATTAACAAAGGTATCAAGAAATCTTTATCTATTTTCGCGCAAAACACAGCTCAATGGGACGAATATCTCGATTATTACGCATTAATATATAATTCGAGCTTACATTCAGCAACTCAAGAAAAGCCAGCTTATTTACACCTAGGATACGACCCTCTGCTTCCAACAGACATATTACTGACACCACAACCAACACAAAATTTCTCATATCCTGATTTTATAGCGAACAAAACGTTCAAGATACAATATGCCTATAAAAATGTGCAGAAACATTTATTAAAAGCAGCGGAGCAACAGGAAACTTACCTACACAAGAGAGCAAAATACCGCGACTTTTATCCGGGCCAATTAGTATTTTTATTACCCCCAGAAGCGGACAGGAACTCACAAAGATTAAAGAAAAGAAATTACATTGGCCCATACAGGATACTTAATAAATGTACCAATGTAGATTTTGTAATCTCTGATGCGGTGAATCCCACAAAGAAACCAATTAAAGTTCACTCTCATAGGCTAATTCCCTTTATTACAAGAAAATCGCATCTCGACATTTTACAACCTTACACTGAAAAGGTACACACAAATGAACAGTTACAAACAGATCAATCACTTTTCCCAAAGAAACCTTATCCGTTATTCGACGATTATGACTATACAGACTTTCTGCTTTTCCAAACAATTCACATCAATGAGGTCACAGCCAACTCCCCCATAACGGTACACAATTCTTCCACAAGCGAGCCACAAGCCCCTTTTCCATCCTCCCCCTCTACACAAAGCGACACCAGTACCATAGTTTATACGCCCCCTTGTAGTGATACTTCGGACGACTGTCAACGCGAAGACAGTTTTCATAGATCACCTTATCAGCTCCGCAGTAAAAATTTTGCAGACAGGCTATTCGAATGGAGCCTTTCTTGTACGGAATAATTATAATATTAAAAATAGCCACAGATAGACTGCGAAAAAGATTTTAATAAAGTAATAGAACTAATAAATACAAATATATATATATATATATATATATACTTAGCTCACAATCGGATGGTTCTTTATCTTTTATCTAGACAATTATTTTTGTTACACATACTAAATTATTTTGAATACTTTTGCATATGTGGCCACATGCGATTGTGTTCAAATATTTAGACACTGTGCCGGACAATTTTCAAGTTTGAATTTAATAATAGAAATTATTACTTTAAATATTATATATAGTTTTATGATGTTTTATACTTATTGTAACTCCAGTACAAGTAGGGTTTATTTGCTGGCGAATAACTCTATTTTGTTTCTAGGAACTAGAACTATAATTTTCATTCATAATAATAACAACAATAATAATAATGAAAAAATTCCTAAATTACATACTTTTACGAAATCATACTTAACATTTATTTACTTGTCATTTTCCGTCAAACTGAAGTTTAGACTAGTTACTATAATTTTCTTCAAAAAAAAAAATCACATTTCACTATTATTCAAAATAAAATATGTTACATTTATGTCCAATTTTGATTTTCCTGTTTATTTTAAATAAATTATCCAAATCATCACCATTTAATATATTCGAGAATTAAATTATCTTATGGTCTATGTAATTTATATTGCGCTGCGTCTTTTGCCATTGAAATTATAAATACCTTTTGTATATTATTCTCTTTTACTATATTATTAAGTTACTACATTAGCATGTTATGTATATTTATATAAAGTAACTATTATAATTATTATAAGATAACGAATAATTTAGACCTCTATTATTATTGGTCAACTAATGCTATTTTTCACTGAATAACATATAAAACTTTCTATTCGAAAATCAGAGTCTATATAATTCTAATTATTATGTATTCCGCATTAGATTATGATTTCTTATTAAAACATTTTTATTGCATGTGTTCTCATTATAGTGATGAATTTTCGTGTCTAATTCTCCTCTCATTAAGCATTTAAATGTATATATGTGTACATATGGTCATCATGTAGAACTCACTACATTTAGAGTATCATGTGGTACCTTATTTAAATTTTCCTTTTTTTTCTCTCTCTTGTAATTTAAAGGGTTTAAAAAAAAAAAAAAAAAAAAAAGAGAGAAAGGGAAGAAAAAACACTCAACGTGCTAAGTTCAATCTGAACTCCTTTTAACTCCTGTATGATAAAATATTTACACATTAAATCTCTAATTATATTTTATAAAAGTTAAATAAATATAATTTTCATACCCGTGGGATTGTTTTTCAAATTTGCTCCCTTGTCTTTTAGTATACCTGCTCTTCATGCTAGTGTCCGTCGCTCTGGCGAGACATCGACAAGGACAATTGTGCCATTTCAATGGTAATTATCATTGCGCACCTCTACCTCGACACGTAATTAGCAAAATTAATTTGCCTGCAAAAGCATGTCTGATCCATGACTGTTCAAACTGCATTAAAAGCAGTCGAAGTTTTCTATTAACAGAAGATAACCAGCTCCTTCAACCATCAGCATTTATACTTCGTCATTTAAACGATCACAATGACGATAATTTCACTTCTTATAGTTGTACTGATAAAGAAGGTAAAAATTGTGAATGTGACAGCGACTCGTGTCATGGAACGCCAGAATTTTGTGCTTTAAGAAAATGTGTTACAGTAAGTGAGTGCAAATGCACACTCACTCACCAAACCCCTCAACTCTTAACAGTAACACAAGATTTAACGTTATCCAACCCAAAAATCGTAAATATCGATATCTGTCTTTTTGACAAACTAGAAGTGCATGCGCCTCGTCCATTACACCGAAAGTTACTTGAGAAAGAAACCGCAACATTCACAACAAACAATCTTACTATAAGGTTCGAGGACCCAATCTTGCACCTACCCGACATAGGCAGAGTTATTTTGCGAAGTACGGATTTCGAACACGTTATTACAGTGCCAAAAGATTGTATGCTTAAGATTCCATTTGAATTCTTAGCCTAAAAAACAACTATGCAAGTCATATACTTACACCCCAGTGGACGAACAGTGTCGGGCGATATTCACGTTTTAGGAAAAACAGTGTGTGCCTTACGACAATGTTTTTTATGTTTAGAAGTTTTTCAGCATCTCAGATGTCTTCCTCAGCTCATACAGTATATCTTATACGCACTGCTAGCCGTCCTCATGCTAGTGTTTTTAGTGTGTCTAAAACTTATGAAAAGCCTTATATATTTTACAAAGACAATCTTCTTTGTGTTTTATGGACTATATAAACTGGGAAAATTTATTGCACGCTGCTCTTTATTACTTGGAGCCTTCACGGGATCAATAATACGAGAATTTCTGCAGAACTGTTATTTACTCTTAGAAGTGCATGCCGCTCGAAGAGCTAACTTAGCATCTCTTCCCTTAGTTTTATTGGCGTGCTCACTCCTAGTTCAATCTTCATATGCGGACTGTAATTCACACTCAATAATATAGTCCGACATTAAAACATGTGAAACATTACAGGACAATACCAAAATCTGCCAAATGCATACCACAGCGGAAATCTCTCTAAAAACATTATCGTCAGAAACTTGTCTATGGATTTCCGATAAAAATGAGAATAATTTATTCTCTCTAACAATAAAACTAGAGGACGTATTATGTTCTTTCCATACTGAAAGATTCTACTTCACTTTCCCAGTCATAGCTAAGCACATTTCCCAAGTGTCCTGCATCTTTAACAGATATTGCGGTAGAGGTGTGCACTGCATCAAACAGCGTATTGGTAAAGAAGGCCTGACGTTTGAAGCTGAAACCAGTGAGAGTAGACAATTTCCGGGAATCTCAGGTTGCATTCCAGGAGGATTAGGAGTCGGATGCTGTATTTTAACAAGATCTGCATGCAACTTTTACCGAACTTTCTACGAGCCAGATCTTCTCCACAGCTACGAAATCTCTAAAATAACAGGGCATGTTTATCAAATCTGTTACAAAATCTCCGTGCACCACAGTGAAAACAATACAGTTTCCAAGCTTTTAATATCTGACTCAGCGTATACGTCATCAGGCATACGCATAAGCATCTTGGGGGCATACGATCAACCCCAACTACATATCAATGATATGTTTATTCAACGTGTGGGACGACCTACAGAGGCTTATCTAGCCCCCGCTTCTGAGAGAAGTAACCCGAAGGCCGGGGAAGTGGGCGCTATTCAGGCAAACGCCTCTTTCACAAAAGACTTCATTTTTTACCCCGCTCTTTCAACGTGTGATTTCTACGAAGACACTCTTCACTGTGTAACTTCACCGGACCCGTTACAAAGATTAAGAACCTCGCAGGAACATGCCCTCCCGTTACAAAGGGATATCCACCTCTTTCAAATCCACGAGGATAAACTGCAATCTTCACTCCTTCTTTCGTCTGCTGTAAGGGTACAGCTCCATTTCTCCAATTTTAAAATAACTCTACGCACTCAGATCATTTGTCCACAATTCGACTATTATGATTTCAAAAGCGCGGGCTGTTATAACTGTCCCATTTTAGCTAGACTCTCCTTCAAGGCACATAGTACGTGCCAACCTGGTGTAGTAACAGTTCAATTTCAAGAAATCATGGTGCATACAAAAGCACTCAAGATCGAGACGGAGACGAAAATTTATATAGTTAAATTTTTCGCAGAGACTCGTTGCTACAACGAGAAAATATGTCTAAAGTCAGCGACATTAGTTCAGTGTCATGCAATAAAATTTTGTTTAGACGAACCAACTGTGGAACTCATGCAACTGATTTTAAACCATACGCGCATACATAGCGCACATACTTCTGCGAACACTCTGAACTGGTTGAACTTACCTGCTATAAACTCTTCCCTATTTGCCCTAAAATTTATTGGGTCCAGCTTATTTATTATTTGTATTTTAATTACCACCTTTTCAACAATTTTAACATGCTGTTGCAGATCACGTTAAATCTGTATTTAGTAATTCACGAACTGGGAAATTTATATATATAACACTTAATTTAATTATAAACTTATTTATTTATCTATTTGTTTTATCTATTTGTTTATCTGTCTTTGGTCCTATTGTATGTTGTTATTAAGGACATTACATATTAATTTTTTTTTTCTTTTGGGTACATTTACTCGTGAAAGAAATATTTCCTAGTTCGTTGATTACATATTTCAACATTTATTCTCATATTATGTCTTGTCTGCACGTTTGATACTTATATTAATGTGTTATTTCTCATTGTTGAAATGTTCGAAACGCAAGGTTTTCGCTTTAACCCTAGAGTTACAGCATTTTTCTTTTTTTTTCAATTTTTTTTTTCTTTTGCGTACATTGCTGAGCTAGGCCTACTAATTTCTCTACAGATAGATAATTTCATGATTTAAATTTAAATCTTTCTTACAGGTTCTTTAAGCCCTAACTCGCAAGAAAACTAAAAACATTAACAAAGACTAAGGACTGGAGAGGAATAGACAAAAATAAACGTAAATAATTTTACTACGAAAATTATTTATTAAGACATTTGAATTATACATTATACATCATAAATTATATAAGCTTAATATTCAAATTAAAATAAATTTTTCTCATTGTTGAAATAGTTCGAGGGAACTGCCCCGAGGAAATGATTATATGGATATTAAACATATAATTACAGATGCTTCTCCCAATGTTTTCCCTTTACTTTTGAATATTTAATGTATTGTATTTACCCGAGAAATCATTTCAAATTTTGCTTACCCATTAGACAGTCCATGACGAATGGCACCAGCGTGCGGGGGCGACGGGGAAAAAGTGCGAGTCACCGGAGATACAAGGGACGGTTTAATCCAGAGAGCACACAACAGAAAAACCGAAAAATTCAAACTACCAGTTTCAAACTACAAGTTGCCTAAAAATTCTCATCTCCCTCCTTATATTATTTTTCAACTCTTTTTTTTATTATGTCTCTTTTCAATTCCCTCTTCCAATCGTTGGGTTACGTATACGCCCCTATAAAATCTTTAGAGGTTCTCGTGATTTTACGATCGATATTATTGGGTTACATTCCCCGTTTATTTTCTTATGATTATTTTCTTTAAATTTTTTTTCCAGCGTCCCTTTTTCAGACACCTGGCGAGCAGATGGTGGCGAGCAGATGGTCAGCGGATCTGGTCACTGTAATAACCCATTTCTAGATTTTTATGGACGATTAAATAATTTTATATAACTTTTCACCTAGTTTGTGCGTCAGTAACCATGTACAGGTTCTTTTATATTCTGACCCCTTTTCTTATTCCATATTCAATACAAGTTTTCTGAATCTCGTTGTCCACTAAAAATGAGCAGCTGCTTCGCAGTTAAATGATTCCTTTATAAAATAATTTCTAAAGCCTTTTTCCTCAAAATTTTCACTACGTTGAGTAACCTTTCACAATTCATTCCCTATATTCTACTCTTTTCTTATACATTTCTATCTATCCATTTTTATGGCGCATTTTTTTTCATTTACAGCATCGAAGCCTTTTCCTTAAAATTTTCACTACGTTGTGTAACGTTTCACAATTCATTCCCTACATTCTATTATTTTCGATACGTTTCTATATATCCATTTTTATAGTGCTTTTTCCCCATTTACAGCATCGATTTTATTGCCTATTCTAAATTCTAATAATCCCTCGTAAAAATATATGCCAGCTGCTTTGCTAGATGATTCGTATAATATCATCTCAGCAATATGAAATTATCCAACTGTTAATGCTTATGTAAGCGCGTCATTAATCGATGTCCTATAATCTAGGAATGATAGCTGTGTAATCGAATCTACTGTGACTTTTTTGTCAGACAATTTTCTACAATTCGGGGCCCTTTCGAAATGTTCGAAGGGAGACATGTGCTTCTCCTGCCTATTTGATAATCAGGGCCGGCTTTCTTTTATTAGTATTGATAATTATGCGTTACAACAAATATTTTATGTTTTGCTATAGTTACAGTCGGCCGCAAAATTATTGAAGCGCTAGCAATAATTTGTAGCTTGAAGATGTGGACCTAATACTATTTTGTTAAGTAAATATTTGTCGAGTCATGATCTTAGTCTTATGCTGTTTATAAAAAAGTAAGTTGATGATAAAAATTAGCGATCAAACTGAGAAAAAAAATATGAAAAATAATGTTGTGTGCTTCAATAATTTTACTGTGGACTGTATCTATTAGTTATGCCTTTCTTTTAAATGCAGTTTATAATGAAGATTTAAAACGTTAATTTGAAAATTCAATTAATTAGTAATTTATATATAAAGAATAAAAATTATTTATATCTGGCTTTATTACCACTAATTTTACGTTATTAATTGATTTATATCACAATAATTCCTTCATAAATAAAAATTACACTGTTCTACAAAATTATTGTAATGCTCCTATTACACACGAAATTTTTTCACGCAACTTTCATTTGAGTCGAATTTTGCTCCAATTTCTGAAGACTGAAATTTAAGTGAAAGATCGGCCAAAAAACTGTTTTGCACGGTGTTTAGTATATGCCAAGGCACAACACCTATTTATCACTCGTTTGATAACTTGGCCGACGCCAAGTCTTCGTGCTAGAACGAAGGGAATGATGAATTACTACACGCCGGCAGCCCCTCTCTTCTCGGTGTGTATAACAAACTTTCTTCTCATTGGTTTATCATCGTAGAAGAAATTGTTTGTACAAACAGCTTTTTATTACTTGCCAGAAAAGAAAAAATTGTTCATACTCCCAACTCCTATTGCACTGGACGCAGAGGCGATTTGAGCCAACACTATTGACTCCTGTTAACAATCAGCTCAAAAGTTGTGCGAAACGTTTTGGTGTGCAATAGAAGCTTGAATTAAATAGGTGTAACAGAGTCGTATGGATACGATGCTAATGAAAACAAAAAGATAATTAAAATTGTAAATTAGCCCTGTTTTTACTTATTTTTCATTTTACGCGATTGAGAAAAATTGTAATACAGCAAATATTTCGGAAAAAAAAACAAATAATAATAATAATATATATATATATATATATATATATACACCAGCAAAAGATGCGAACGGGGGCTCATACGAGTATAAATAGTTATTACATGACTTTATATGGAAGAATAGATTTAAAAATATATATATTTGTAAGATGCAAAATAATATATATACTCGTATATATATTCTTTTTAATTGTTCTTATATTTAATTTCTGATTTTTTTTTTTTTTACCTTGCGATATTAAACAATGTTTTGAAAATAATAATAATATTAACAATGAGACCCCCTTTTTAAAAAAAAATAAATAATTTTGTTTCGTAATCTTTTTTAATATACCTCAATTTTACATTTTTCTTTTTCTTTTTTTCTGACATGTAAACTAATTAAGTACTATATTAAAGATCTTTACCTATAGATAATCCTGTGCATTTTTAGAATTTTGATGCTGAAATAGACAGGACATTTTTCGTCAAGGACTCTAGATTCGTAACAACCATTTTAACCAAGTAGTGCATCAAAAATATAAATAAACTATAAAATATTGGGGGGGGGGGGGAGAAATAAAGAAAGAAATAGAAATGATAATCGCATAAATTATCTGTTTAAAATGGCGAAAAAATTCAAAAGTCGCCAAGGGAAGCTGTAATAAAGCTGTACCATGGTCCGGTTTACACAATTATTCATTTATCTCTTTATATACCAACCACTATTAACTAACCATAAAATATTTTTAATGGAAAATATATAGAACGACAAAAAATTAATTGTCTCATACGGTAGGCGTAGCGCTCACAGCCTATTCTAATATTATATTTGGCGTGAAATTGCTGTCATTTTATGGTGGCCCGGATAGATTAAAAAAAAAAATATATATATATATATATAGGAAATAATGTGAAAGTGAATATTATGTAGTGTTGTTCATATGTAATTGAGATTCAAATATAAAAGGGCTACTTAATTTTTTTTCAATACTGTCTATTTCGAAACTGTCATCCGATAAGCACCCAAATTGGACTGACATGTAAGGTATTGTCGCAGGCAATAGGTACACGTACCTAAAATTTTGTGGGTAAAGAAGACACTACCGAGGGCAGCAGGGACACGAAGCAGGATTTTTAGCAACTTCGATGAATTTTCTTTTTAGTTTATAAAGCGATTAAAAAAAAAGAGTGATTCTGTTTTTAATTCCTTTAAATATAGTGACCAGCGAAGCGGGCAAAGTCTAGTAGTAAAATATAAAGCAAAACAAATAAATATAACCCTAAAATGGATGAAAATGGTATTAGCTGAGAAACCTCTAAAAATGTAAAATGAAATAAAAATAACTGCCTACTTTTTTTCCAGCAACTGGGATAAACCTTCTCTGTTGTTATTTTCGGATATTAATTTCACATACTAAACTCAATATTACTACAATTGAAACTTGAAGGTCTGTATTAAAAATCTTTGTAAAAACATATACAATTACTTTGTGGCGCGTAAACGCTATGCATGCATGAACTGTGAACTAAAAACTACTCAACTTTTAACACGTTGCCACACAAATTCTTAAAATCCATTAAAATTCCATAATGATTCCTCCAGTAATAAAAATTAAGCAAATTTTTAATAAATTTTCAATCATTAAATGTAATATTTATAGTTTTATATCCTTCTTTATATCCGCCGGATGGTTGACGCAGCTTTATATTATATTTGACACTGTCAGCCACCGATGGCTGACAGGGCTCTCAGCATTTTAATTTTTTATTGGTGCTGCTTTTACTTTCGGGGTAAAACTTTCACTGAAATGTTTGAAGTATAACATGTTCTGCACACTCCTAAACTTGCAAGATGATTTTTCTGTACTTAGAGATATATGACAAAATGTCTAGAATCTAGAATGGCTGACATGGCGCTCAACGTGTTAACTTTAGTTAATTGGAATTAAATTTTAGTTTGAATTAATCTTTTATGCTTCATGCAGCATTATACGTTCATTTCTATTCAAATGTAAATATTAATTTTGTTTAGTTAAATTTTGAATTATTTATTTGAATATAGAATAATACAAAAATACCAACACCAATCGTCCATAACATCACTTTACTAAAGCTATTATTTATCGACACACACATCACCACGTTCATCAAATGGCACAACACAGATTTGTCAACTTTTATAATTTATTACGGAGCATTTTTAGCCCCGCCTTCTTTTCGCATTAGAATTTTTGTGTAATACTTCTTTTTAATATGCGACAACGATTAAATAATAAGAAAATTATTCTTGAAAATTTCTGGTATGAAAAAGAGGAGGGGCTAAGAGTTCTCTGGAATAAATTATAAAAGTTGGCAACTATGCAGAACGTTCCAAAACTTTTATTGTAATTTAAAGAAGTTATCAATGAAACAACAATTTTCAAGATGTTTAAACGCAAACAGCCCACTCTACAAGTAGGAAAAAAAAAAAAAAAAAAAAAAAAAAGGCTTTCGCAAATAGAAGAAATTTAATTATTGTTTTTTTTTTTTTTTTTTTTTTTTTAAGAAAGAAGATTATTAAACGGATAAACTGATCTAAATCTAAAAAAAAAAAAAAATAAATAAATAAATAAATAAAATAAAAATAAAAATAAATAAATAAATAAAATAAATAAATAAATAAATAAATAAATCAGGGGTCGTACTCTCCGCCCTTTTTTCAGGACACTCTCAGAAGTTAGAAAATTTCCCCTTTTTTGCCACCACTGATTTCATGCAGAAATACTTCTGGTATGTTTATTGTAATATGCCTTGATTATACAGGGTAGAGATTATTTTATAAAATTAGTGGTAGCAATGTAATTGAAAATTTCTCATTCACGAGAGTGTCCTGAAAAAAGGGCGGAGAGTACGACCCCTGATAAATAAATAAATAAATAAATAACCCTAAGCCTGTTTTTGTTTGCTAAGTAATAGGTATAAAATTCTCCACAAAACAGAATGTGATTTAGCACGACAGGACTTATTGTAATTTATTCTTCCACATAAAGGCATGCTGTGTTTAATTCTCTTTCATAATTATTATGCTAGGGAATGAAAAATAGGCTTTATCATTACGACACCAGTGGCCGAGTTATTCTGCATTCAAAGCTGGTAGACGGAAAGTGTCAGGTTTAATCCCAGGTCGCACTCGTCGGCCTATCCCTTCGGAGTATTCCGTGTTTTTCTCCAAAACTCACGTAAATACGAACTAGGATCTCTCAGAAAGACCCCCCGGTGAGCACACTATAAGAATTAGGACCCTCGTGTAGCCAGTTGTATATAACCCTAACACCAACACCAGTATATATTTCCATCAAAATGGATACTGGCATTAAACTTCATAAAGGTAAAGACGTGTAGCGAGGGGTAGGGAGGGAAATATGCCCTTCATGGGGTGATTCATAAATCATAAGTGATCCTCTTATCTTAGCACATATTTCAGTTTCGAAGTAAACTAAGGAAAATTTTAAACTGTTAGGCTGACGAGCGCACCCGCCTCCCATTTACCTTCTTCGGAAATACTGCTGTTTGTAGGCCACTGTTTTCACATTATATCATAGCCTTATACGATTATATCTTTGATGTATTTATCTATCTAGACACTACCGTGATTTTATAGTATTGCAAAATAATTAAATTATGCCACATAAATAAAATAAAAAATGAATAAATAAAAAGTACGCTTATTCCAAAATGTACACACAAAATATGTGCACGCCCACATACACATGCACATCACACATACATATACAAAAGAAAGAAAAAAAAGAAAAGAAAGAAAGAAAAAAGTCATGTGTAATGTATTTTGATGATGATTATAAAACTATTTATATTTTGTCTTGTGTTAAGCTTCTTGAATTAATATCACTTGACTCAGTGGCGTAGTAAGGTGTTTAGGGGTTCAAGTCCCCTCCTTCCCTTATTGATTATTAAAAAATTTTCTCTAGCTGCGAGGACGCACAATTTAAGATCCAGTTGCAAAAATTCATCACGGAAATTTTTTTAGCAGAAATTTATGTTTATAACATATCAGAAAAGGCCGGTTTTTTTAACCTTAAAATTTAAAATATCTTTTAGTTTAATTTAGTTCATGAATTCCGGTAGCATATAATTTAAATCATCCGAATTGTCTTGCGCCACAAAGGGTTGGGTTGGGTTGGGTTGGAGGATTAAGGCCGATTGACTCCTTATGTGTCCTAGGCCTATAGGGGGAATGCCCTCCGTGGGGGTCTTTTTAAGGGGTCCTAGCCCGTATTTACGCGAGTTTCGGAGGAAACCACGGAAAACTCCGAACGGCTAGGTCGATGAGCGCGACCTGGGATCGAACCCGGCACCTCCCATCTACCAGCTTTGAGCGCAGAACCGCTCGGCCGCTGGTGGGCCGCGCCACAAAGGGAATGACAAATAAAAGAATGACCAAATTAAAACAAATATTAATGTGTTACGAATGCTCATAATTTGTAATATTTTATAATTAATACTAATAATTAGTGAATATTAATTAAAATCTAATTATTAATTAATTTTATTAAGATTAATTTTGAGTCATTTTTAAAATGAAATTTTTTCAGCCCCTTCCATGATTTTTGAATTGCTAGCCCCTTGACTTGACTGAACATAGAAAAAAAAAAAAAAAAAAAAAACTTTTTTACTTCTTGCTATTTGCATCGATTCTTCTTTGAGAATTTATAAATTTACGATTCTGCCGTGTGGAAAAATTAACATTGCATTATAACGTCTGGAATATACAACATTATATTATTGTATTGTTATATTATAGAGTATGATGATTTGAAAAACGTTCCATTTTCATGATCTGTTTAAAATGAATATTCAGTGCTGCCACCTTTTAGCTATATTGTGATTTAACTGTTCAACTTAAAAGGACGGTGAGTGGACGTTAAAAATCATTCTTTGAAACTATTGTCTAAGAATTTGCATGCGCATTCATTCAAATGTATTAATAATAAGTCATACTAACATTTCTCAAAATTTAAATTAATTAATTAATTAATTTAAAAAAAAATCAAATTTTTAATTTTTATCGAATATTTTTAAAATGCTACAGCGCTATTTAGTTTTTCAAAATTTTCCTCGATTTTATATTTTTATTATAGTTTATCAATTTAACCTAAACATTTGTTGATTGACTGATAAGTTAATTTTTATATTTTAATGTTGAAAATTTGCATAACTTTGCAGCATTCAAGATTAAAAATATTTTTAAAAATACACTTAT